>SJYO01016970.1:18894253-19581225 GCA_006410555.1 Capra ibex | reverse complement strand
CTACCGATTGTTTGTGTACTTTTCTACGAGTTGTAGTGAGTAATAATCTCTTTACGTTTAGTTTTGGTGTTACTCCATGGTGAAGTGTGGTCAGTCTTACCGACGCTAGGTTTTTAGACGTTCGTTATTTACGACCTCTCCCACACCTCTTTTCCCTTGGGAGGATGTGACAACCACCCTTACGTTTGATCATGTCGGTGATACCTCTTGTCACACCTCTAAGGAATTTTTTAACGTTTATCTTGATGGAATACTGGGTCGTTAGGGTGACGACCCGTATGTGTGGCTCCTTTGGTCTTAACTTTCTCTGTGCATGGGGTTACAAGTAGCGTCGTGACAGATATTATCGGTCCTGTACCTTTGTTGGATCTACAGGTAGTCGTCTACTTACCTATTCTTTCGACACCATGTATATGTGTTACCTCATAATGAGTCGTCAATTTTTCTTAAGTAAACTTAGTCAAGACTACTCTACCTACTTTGACCTCGGCTAATATGTCTCACTTCATTCGGTCTTTCTTTTTGTGGTTATGTCATGTGATTGTGTATATATACTTCTTCTGAGAACTCTCAGGGAACCTGACGTGTCTCTAGTTTAGTGAGTTAGGACTTCCCTTAATCAGGACTTAAAAGTAACCTTCCTGACTACGACTTCGACTTCGAGGTCATGAAACCGGTGGACTACGTTTCTCGACTGAGCAACCTTTTCTGGGACTAAGACCTTTTTCTGACTTCCGTTTTCCTCTTCCCCGTCTCCTACTCTATAAATCTATCGTAGTGACCGAGTTACCTGTACTTAAACTCGGTTGAGGTCCTCTGTGGCTTCCTGTCCCTTCGGACCACATGACATCAGACACCTCAGCGTTTCTCAGTCTGTTCTGAATCGTATATTTGTCGTTGTTTTCGAGAAAGAGTCTAAGAAAAGAGTATACCCAATAATGTCTTATAACTGATCTCTAGGGACACGATGTATCGTCCACGAACAACTAATAGATAAAACGTATATCATCACATATATACCTCTTTCGTTGTCGTGGGGTGAGGTCATGAGAACGGACCTTTTAGGGTACCTGCCTCCTCTGACCACCCGACGTCAGGTACCCCAGCACTTCTCAGCCTGTGCTGACTCGCTGAAGTGAAAGTGAAAAGGGAAAGTACGTAACCTCTTCCTTTACCGTTGGGTGAGGTCTCGAGAACGGACCTCTTAGGGTCGCTACCCCCTCGGACCACCCGACGACAGTACCTCAGCGTGTCTCAACCTGTGCTGACTTCGTTGAATCGTCGTCGTCGTCGTCGTCGTCACATGTATATATATACAATTAGGGTTTGAGGATTAAATTCAGAGAGGGAAACCGGTTCGTGTTAAAACAAAAGATTCAGACACTCAGACAAAGACAAAACATTTATTCAAGTAAACATAGTAAAAATCTCAAGTACACATTCACTAAATTATACTATAAACAGAAAGAGACTGAATGAAGTGAATCGTACTAATCTTTTGTATCGAGAGGATTTCGATACGAGTTTAGTAGTGGAGGAGACTATTTAGATTGTAGAAGATAGAAAGTAGTAAGAGAAAGAAGAGGAGTTGAAGGATTTTTGAGAATGATGAGGAAAGATCATACAAGAAAATTTGTGAGATAATTGGACTAACAGAGACGGTGATTTAATACTGGAACACTTTCTACCCAGGAATTCTGTATAGAATTATAGAGATTTGTTGTTCGTGTCATAGACCATGTACACCGGTAAGAATCATCTGTTAGTTTACACACAGTTAATACATTCCTTGGCATTTCTACACGTTTTTCGAAATAGTCTGAGTGTAACCGACGTTGTCTCAATTCTCTTTATCCTGGTCCACAAATAATTTAAAAATTATACACCGACTGTAACGTAATTCACGAAGTGTATACTTCGTTTTATTGTAAGACTTTATAATTAGAAACGTGAAACGAAAAATTACAAAGAACATGAACTGAGAAGGAGATCAACCCAGTCACCGTAGGTAAAACGAAATGTCTCTAAATCTTAGTAAAGTTTTCCCTTTTTACTTCCTTCTTTGATATAAACTTACAATTTTGAAACATTTGTCTGAGAACCCAAGGTATTGTCCCTATTGTAGAACTTTCGGTTCTAAAAGGTAAACTTTATTTTACTAAAAAAATTCCGTTCCTTTTCGATAACCCTATCGTGGTTTCCTTCGTCCCGTAACACAAATACAGTGTTATCTAAATCTTTCTCTTCCACTCTTCCGGGTCGGATCAGGTGACAGTCTCTCTATTCTACCCTTAATTGAACTGACCACGGTCTCTACTGTTCTTTTCGTTCTTTCCAAAAGTGGAACCACCTACAGTTACTTAATCTTAGACTCCCTGGGTGTTTTCCTCCAAATCCGGTCGTGACAAAAGAAAACTCGAAAAGAGAGGGGACCCTCCCAATGTAGTGACGTAGAATCCTAACCTGGTAGGGTAATCCCAAGTCCATTTGCGAAGGGAATCAGACAGAAAAGGAGTAACGGTAGACTGCTCAGGAGGGGGGTAAGTGTTAAGAGATTTATGTCGATAGAGAATACCTAGGGGTCGTCTTCACTAAAGGAAGACGGTACACCTTTCTTCAGACACTGGACCTGAAAAGGTTTCATGAGTAGGTTTGAAAAATCGTTTCTCCACGGGTAAAAATTTCGGAACTGAGATCAGGATTTTACCTCCTACTCCAGAGACTTTAGATCTTTCCGTGAACATTACACTGGTCCTTTAGATCTGTATACACGAACGCATCCTGATCTGTCACCAATTCTGTATAGGTTCTTCTCAAAATAAATTAACCGCGTTATCATTATACAATGTCTTTAATGGTAGACTTAAAATTTCCATTCATTTGACTCCGGAATACCGTCTTTCACTTCTTCTTGATTTCTCGGAGAAATACTTTCACTTTCTTCTCTCACTTTTTCAACCAAATTTTGAGTTGTAAGTCTTTTGATTCTAGTACCGTATGTCAGGGTAGTGAAGTACTGTTTATCTACCCCTTGGTCACCTTTGTCACCGACTGAATTAAAAAAAATCCGAGGTCTTAGTGACGTCTACCACTAACGTCGGTACTTTAATTTTCTATGAACGAGGAACCTTCCTTTCAATACTGGTTGAATCTATCGTATAATTTTTCGTCTCTGTAATGAAACAGTTGTTTCTAGACAGATCAGTTCCGATACCAAAAAGGCATCAGTATATACCTATATTCCCGACCTGATATTTCTTTCGACTCACGGTTTCTTAACTACGAAAACTTGACACCACAACCTCTTCTGAGAACTCTCAGGGAACCTGACGTTCCTCCAGGTTGGTCAGGTAAGATTTCCTTTAGTCAGGACCCACAAGTAACCTTCCTGACTACAACTCCGACTTTGAGGTTATTAAACCGGTGGACTACGTTTCTCGACTGAGTAAACTTTTCTGGGACTACCACCCTTACTAACTTCCGTCCTCCTCTTCCCCCTGTTGTCTATTACTCTACCAATCTACCGTAGTGACTGAGTTACCTGTACTCAAACCCATATGAGGTCCTCGACCACTACCTGTCCCTCCGAACCGTACGACGTCAAGTACCCCCAGCGTTTCTCAACCTGTGCTGACTCACTGAGTTGACTTGACTTGACTTTGACTCCGGATTTCTTAAATTATTAAACAGATTCTAGTATGGTAAACTTGACAGTTTTATTCTGGTGTTTGTATTCGTCTGTACTGAGGTGATATGACACAACAAACCAGAAATAAAAAATTTTTTTCGATCTCACACTTATACAAACACACACACACTCACATACGAACACATACGTACATACGATCACACTCCGACTACAAGTAAGGTTGACACCCGTACCTGTCTAAAGAAGTACGGACAGAAAAGGTGTGACTCTTGAACAAATTTTTATGTCACTCAGGTGTCGGTTGGAAGGAAGGAAATAAGGGAGAGAAAAGAGAAGTAAAGAGAAAGAGTAGAGAGGGGTAAAGGATCCCAGTGTCAAGTAACGATTCGGTTCCTCTTCTCACATAAATCTCGTTATGATTACTAAGACCGGTGATTGTCCCTTAGACTAGAAGACCCGAGAAAAGGGCCTAGAGGATGACACACTAAAATTTGGACTACTTCGAGGACAAATAGGTTGACATTTTATGTCCATTATGTAAGGATGGAGTACTCCCGACTCCTTGCTATGACAGTACATCTCACGAAACACTAGGTATCTGTTTTCCGTCTTAGTCACCGTTGAATATACCTTTCACAAAAGTTTGAGTGGAACGGGGAAGCAAGAGAACCGTAGTGATGATACGATCTCCACTTCGACATTTTACTGAGGAAGAAACCTCTGCGTGTCTTATAAGGTCTTCGAATAGTAATAATACATTTTACAAAAAGAGGTTACGTTCCTCTGTTATATAAGATTATTTTTACATATACACTATAATTCTTGTCTTTAAGACTTCAGAATTCAATGGAGACTCACAGGTGTTTAATTATAAAAATTAGTCAAAACCGATGTTTTCTGTGTTTAGGTTAGAGTTGGTTAAATCACTGGGAATTCTTTAGGACCCGGTACGGTGAATTAGAGAGTTTCAGTTTTATTCTATACCTAGTTTATTTATACAGACAAGAAAATCTACATGAACTCAACAAAGGAAGTAAACTTATTATTCGATCTTTTTTTTTCTTAGTTCTATTTTTCGCATAAAAAGATCTACCTCCTACTTACCTACTGTCGAAAGGGTTACACGACTGAAGACAGTAAGAGTACAAGTCACTGTTCGTGGTATACTTACTAAGGTGAGCCAACTAAGACCTCTCAAGGTGTCACTTGTCTAACAGTCTCGACGTCAACCTGATCGGACGGTGACGTCGCGTGGTGTCACAGCCGTACTTCTTCTCACGTGAACAAATAAGGATTTTTACGTTGACCGAACGGTCTTTAAAGGAAAATCGTTAAAATTTCGGTCGCGTGAACTTGTAATTACTCTTGGTAACGAAAAGTAAGACAGAACCAGTTTCTTCCGACGTCCCATACTTATGTATAAAAACTTTAGATTAAACCCCGTCTCTCTTTCTTTTGTAATATTTCCATAAAGGGTAAGTACTTTTTTTATTTTATTTATACTGATTATTTGATAAGAAGTTTGATAAATACGGGGACTTAGTTGAGTAGTAGTAGTATAGTCTGAGTCTTGAGGACCATTGTCTCCGAACTTCGAACCATGAACAATACCCAGTAAGAAAACAATGTGTATTTACGGTCGAACCCATGGTACCCAAAATGTGTATGTCTTCAGTAGTTTAAGTAGAGAATGATAGGTGTAGGAGATGGGATAGTGTTTTAGATGATTATAGTGTCTGAAGATTGACCAAGGGTCTAAGATAAGAAAGAGACACGACTTCATAAGATACGTACGATGATCTGGTTTGAAATATTTTTAACGAGAGTAAGTATTGTCAGTTCAAGGGTAAAAAGAGGGTTTATTTCTAATGATAGGAATCACATCTTGGGTTTAGGGAGGAGTTAGATTATGGTGGATTAAAGGTCGTCAGAAATCAAGTCCTTGCAAGACGACGGTGTTTCACTCCAATTGAGGAGGTACGTCGGGACACGAAATCAGCGAAAGAAGATAGGAAGACAATGGTAGAAAACCTTACAATCACATAGACGAGAAACCCAGATCTAGGATGAAACAGGAATTTTGGATTCGGGATCCCGTAAGATAAGTTGTCACTGAACTACTTACAGAGGACAAAAGGTCCAAGACAAGGTTCACGAGGTTGTACCAGGAAATTAATAAAAAGGTCCACCTTTATTATGAAGAAATTTAAGAGTACAGTACGAAAGACATGAAGAGAAACGAAACACTACGTCAATTCTGTTCTCTGAAATGTGACAGGACTTTCCCAACCGTGGAAAGATTACTACCAGACACTCCCAAATTTCAGAGGTATTTCGGGTTCAGGTTGAGTAACACTGGGTAACCTGATATCGGGCGGTACGAGAAGACAGGTACCTTAAAGAGTCCGTTCATATGACCTCACCCAACTATAAAGAAAGAGGTCCCCTAGAAGAGTTGGGTACCTAGGTTGGGTGTAGAGGACACAGAGGACGTAATGTCCGTCTAAGGAATAGACGACTCGGTAGTCACTTCGGGGTTTCTCTTAGATCGTGTATCATTCGTTTCCGAATTATTTCTAAAAAATTAATTTTTTTTTCTGTTATAACAGACACTCTGTACCCTTTTAGGTCTCGTTTATAAACTTCATCATTCCACATTTTAATACTTACGTCGACTAAAAATAAAATTTTTATTTGAAGTTGAAGTTACTTCTGAGGATTTAACAACCTAAACAAAATTTAAATATACAACTTTTATTCCGTTCAAAGAAGTTAGAAGACTTTTGGTTTCACTTAAACCGTACAAACACACACTTATGGAAATAGAATTATGTGTATGTGTTGTATTTAGTCTGAATATAAAGTCTTTTGAATATACGTTTAAACATGAAGTCATCTATTCTTTACTCATCAAAAAGTAGGACAAAAATAGGTAAATTGAAAATGTATTTCGTATAAATTTACTTATACACAAAAGTCACTTTAATTATATGATTACAATATGAACCCCATATCATTCTGAAGCATAGAGATGCTCCTTTAACTTCTAAAAGAAGTCTACTACACCTGAACTTAAAATATTCTCGACATCCCAAAACTATGTATCGTATATTAGAAACTCGTCCTTCGAAACCGAAGTCAGACACAGATTGTAGTAATCGTTAATAAATACTGGGTCGTTAGGGTGAAGACCCGTATATTGGTCTCTTTTAGTATTAAGTCTTTCTATGTACGTGGGTTTACAAGTAACGTCGTGACAAATGTTACCGGTTTATACACTTTCACTGGATTTATAGGTAGTTGTCTCTTTACCCATTTCTTCTATACCATGTATATATGTTACTTTATAAAGAGTCGGTATCTTTTTCTTATCTTATTACGGTAAACGTCGTTACAGTTACCTGGTTCTCTAACTGTATGTCTCACTTCATTCAATCCCTTTCTGTTTATAGTACTATAAATATTATTTACCTTATATTTTTTTATCATGTTTACTTGAATAAACGTGTTGTCTTTATCTCAGTGTACACGTCTTTTGTTTAAATACCAATGGTTGTCCCCTTTCCTCCCCCCTATTTAACCCTCTAACTCTAACTGTATATGTGTGATGACATATATTTTATCCATTCATTATTGATGATTAATCATTCATTTATTTATTTTTGATGACATCTCGTGTCCCTTGAGTATGAATCATCAGAAATCACTGGATCTACTTTTTTCTTAGATTTTGTCTCACCTATATACATATGTATATTGACTAAATGAAACGACGCGTCGTCTTTGATTGTTTTGAAACATTTAATTGATCTAAGGTTATTTTTAAGTAACTTTTCTTTTCTTTACGTTGACGTATTTACGGTGGGGACGGTGTACCTTAAAGAGAGAGACTCCTACCTTGGGTCTCTGGACCTAAAATCTGTTGGAAGGTTCATTAAGACTATGAACGATTTTGAACTTTTCCTCCCTCTTAATTAAGTTTTCAGGAAACGTACTGACTTTAATTTGTACATCTAATTTCCTCCACTGTTACACGTAATTTGGTCCTTAATAGTCTCTTTTCTCTTGGTTCACAATAAAATATGTTTATCCTAAGTCAATGTTAACGTACGTAACGAGTCCTGAAGCAGAGTATTTCGGTGGACTACAGTAAAACGACTCTCTTCTTTTCTACTTTCGACACAGCCTTTCCTTAAAATTTCTTGATCACACAAACAATAAAGAGTAAACTTCTTCTAATTTTTTGTGAGATGTAAAGAGGAATCGTTGAAAAACGAGTGGGATACGTATACAGTTGTCTTGGTTCGGTTCAATTTTCGTATCGTAGGATTCGGTGAGGTAATCGACGTAACTCTTCTAATTTTTCATTGATCTTTGTGTCCGACCGAATAAAAGGATTGGGAACTTCATTAAGTCGACAGGACTTCTGTAAAAAAGAGTAACGAGTAGAACTTGATCGAAAGACAACATTGGAAGAGACAAATTCTACAAACTTCTTTCAGAATAACAACTATTATAAAATTAATCTACAAGGTAAACCCCTCCCCTAATCAATACATAAGTCTCCATACTTTCAAGGAATACCTCTTTGAAGAAATGTGTACTTTCGTCTAGGGCGACTTGAACACTGTACAAACCCACCCACTTTAATTTTTGAGAGAACTACGGAAAAGAAAGGTAAAAAAAAGAGTTCAAGTGTGACTAGGTGAACGAGTCTCTCAACTTATTGATTTCTTTTTCTACATCATTATAATGTCTCAAGGTCCGATTTAAGGTCATGTTTTATCTCTTCCCGTTGTCCGTTGTGTCTTTTACTTAGGTGTTTTATATTATTTTGTTTTTTATCCTTTTGTTTTGGTTATTTTGCGGGTTTATATTAAAGAAGGGAGGGAGAAAGGAGGGAAGGTATTAAGAGGGAGAGAGGAACGAAAGAAACAAAGGAAGGAAGGAGAGAGGGAGAGAAGGAGGAAGAGAATATCGAGAAAGAGAAAGAAAAAAAAAGAAAGACAGAACCACTCTAACATATTCGTAAGTAAAACTTTTCTTAAATTCTGTCTTATTTTCGTTTGACCCACATTTATTTTTCTTTGTAATTATTTAATCATAAAGACAGGACGGACCTAAAACTAAAAATAGGACGTCTACCTTTTCTAGGCATATTATAGTAGGACTCTAATAAGAATTTTCACCGGTATTTTAATGATAGTCTTTTCCGTTAATTATGGGAAAATAAGAATGGTCAGAAATCAACCCAAGTCAAAAACAGATCTAAAACTCAGAATTAAAAGACAACCAGTCAAAACATAAAACGACATAAATACAGAATCGGAGTTTACGTACACTTAAAGATAATGTTAAACATATTTGGTACCTTCTTTTTTTTGTTCTCTTCAATCACCGAACCACATAACGTCGTGACCTTTTACGAGACCCCGAGTCCGTTACTCGTACAAAGGTATTAAGAGTTCTTTGCTTGTTTTAGGAGATGATTATCATGTGTTATAAAGAAACATATTATCCAATCATTACTACTTCACTAAACGTGTCATAGAATGAGTCGATGATTTTACAAATATAAAAAGTCTAGTAACCCATATTACCGTTCTCATCAAACTCAAGAAACCTACCTTCTCAATGATCATTAAACTTTTTCCATTACCTATAAAATTAGTGAACCTAAAGATGTCGTTTAACACTGTTCAAGTAGAAGAAGAAACGACATGTTTCTGGAATATTAGTCACAATTTCTGCATATTCACGGAAACGAAAAATAAAACATCTTGCAAAATGTCGTCACAAAAACGTTCCTAAAAAAAAATAGTGAACACTATCTTGTAGGGTAGTATTAAATAAAAAGAGTCCCTTTATTTTCCAAATAGAAATCAAGTTCGTAAGTGGTAACGTGAGTTTAGTCACAAAATTAAGTCAGACATCAATAGTTCGTTCTTAAAAATTTTGGAAATGCAATCCCATCCAGGAACTGGGGAAATGATTTTAACTGTTTTTCTAAGAATCATTAGTTCGATTCGTGTAAATTGGAAATTTCTTGTACGTTTTATTGAAAGTTTACTTCCAAAAGGAAAGTTACATTCTCGACTTTCTCTTTTGTGTACTAAATTTTTTTTAGAGTATATACTACTCGTACTTTAAAATTATTGTAGAGATATCCTAATATAGTCATTTCCTCAGATTTCTAATATGTCATAAAAGTTACCTTACTATGACCAATTACTGAAACGTAACTTAAGTAAACTTGTGTATATCTGTATCACAAAGGTTTTAGTTTATTAATTTCCCTACAACTTCACTCACAACCTCACCATTGAGAGTTTTGGGAAGGTTTAAAGGTTGAAGGTTATAATTTACCGTATTAATTTATGTGTACAATTGATAAGTATTTCCTCCACCTTTGTCACATTTCTTTTGATCTAACCCTCTTTACAGTCACAAGATCGTGACCCAGACGACGATTTACGTTACAATGTACCTGACCCCGTCAAAATTTTAAGTGTGGTTCAGAAATGCAAGGAGGATAACTCTTCACCCCAAATACAGGGGTATGCACCTGAGCTCTGACCAGAATCACTAACACAAAATTGTCTTTCTTACGTCACCTACATTATGATATGTTGTAAGTTTCGATCTAGTCTTCTCGGGTCCGTCGATGATGACTAAGAAAAGTCCCCCATCCTCCTTTATCAGCAAAATGTTACAACACAACCAAAGATGACGTGTCGTTTCATTTAGTCGATACTTTCACTTTCAACGAGTTAGCACAGATTGAGATACGCTGAGGTACCTGAAATGTCAGGTACCTTAAGAGGTCCGATCTTATGACCTCACCCATCGGAAAGGGAAGAGTCCCCCTAGAAGGGTTGGGTCCCCAACTTGGGTCCAGAGGGTGTAACGTGCGCCAAAGAAATGGTCGACTCGGTGTTCCCTTCGGGTTCTTATGACCTCACCCATAGGATAGGGAAGAGGTCGTCTAGAAGGACTGGGTCCTCAATTTGGCCCCAGAGGACGTAACGTCCGTCTAAGAAATGGTTGACTCGATGCTCCCTTCGTATATACATATGTAGTCGATATCCATATGTAGTCGATATACATATGTATATAGAGGAGGGAGAATCTGGAGAGAGGGTCTGAAGGGAGGACGAGGGGGTAGAGTCGGTAGATACAGTAAAGTCGTTGTCAGACTCGAGGGACACGACTCGTCATCTAAGGGTGATCGCCAGATAAATGTGTACCATCACATATATACAGTTAGGGTTAGAGGGTTAATTAGGGGAAGAAAGGGGAGGGGTACAGGTATGTATCTAAGAAATGGAGACGTAGAGATAAGGACGGGATATTTATCAATTAGGTATGGTAAAAAGATCTAAGGTGTACATATACAATTATTTACGATAAACAAAAGGAGAAAGACTGAATCAAGTAAGACATACTGTCTGAGACGACACGACACGAATCAGCGAGTCTGTACAGACTGAGACGCTGGGGTACTTGACATCGGGCGGTCCGAGGAGTCATGGACCCCTAAGAGGTCCGTTCTTATAACCTCACCCAACGATACGGGAGGGGTCCCCTAGAAGAGTTGGGTCCCTGACTCGGGTCCATGGAACGTAACGTCCACCTAAGAAATGTCAGACTCAGTGGTCCCTTTGACCTCACCCATCGGAGAGGGAAGAGGTCCCCTAGAAAGACTGGGTCCTTAACTTGGTCCCAGAGGACGTAACGTTCATCTATGAAATGATCCACTCGATGGTCCCTTCGGGCAATGTCTGAGATCCAGATAGGTATAGAGATGTTTACTGGGTTAAAGTAAGGAAAAATACCAACTCATTATCAGGTGCCGTACATACATGGTGCAGAAATAGGTTAGACGGTGACTAAGAAGTCATCAGTACTTTCTCGAGTTTGAAGAACTCTGATGGTCCGAGGTCCCCGACTTATCTCCACGGACCTACTGTTGAGGTCGACTCGAGTGTCCGTTATCGATTGTGATCGACGGGTAGTAAACTAATATGGTGGAACCCATAAGGGGAGGTAACTCGGACACTTACTGACGTTGAAGTATTCTCCACGATTTGTTCCTGACGGGTCGATACGGAAAAGGTCCCAACACTGGGTATTTTCAGTACTTGTCTCATTTTCCTAATTCAACGATGTAAAACTCAAAAAAACCATACATGTAAAATAAAGAAATAAATTAATAAAATACTAAAATAAATAAAGAATTTCTGAAGTAGAAAATCTCGTCAAAATCCAAATGTTTTTTAACTTTCCTTCCAGATCTCTAAAGGGTAGATGGAGGATAGGAATGGGTAATATCTCTTATGGGAGGATGGGAACCACCATGTCCACACGACCGCCACTGACCGACCGAGAGTCTTCTCTACATTGAAGAAACTTTAAAAGAGTACACACTTTGTTTCACGAATCCGATGAGACTCGCTCCGTCTGGGACTAGGAATACCTCTCTTTATTCGTTTTTGGTTGACGAGAGATCCTCTTCCGGTCCTTTGTGACCTCTGGGACGTAACTACGTTTCGCTTCCAGCTTATCCTGTTTCTCGACCGTCCTCTGAGAAGACGACCACTGGAGGGTCCCAACGTTTCATCTCAAAACACAGGTATCTTACGTTCCCACTCTCTCGACTCTTTCCGAGTGGGAAGTCCGAGTCAGGTTCTGACTCCGACCAGGTCCTTCTGGTTCTAAGAAACAACATGGGGGATGGGAGGTGGGAGAAAGGGGTAATAGAGGTAATCTTCTGATCCTATCTATTTCTTCGTCTTCTTTAGATGACGACTACTTCCTGGTTACTCTGTCTCTCTCCACGTAGGATAGAAACTGTGTCCACACACCCTTTACAACTTTAGACTCTGACTTCCTTCTTGTGACTCTTTCGACAACGTGACCAAGGTATCCTTTGTGCTCCTTTCTCGTCAGATGGTGACCTCCTTGGCCTTCAAAGACTACGTGACTACTAGTTTCGTGTTTTTGGTTGGTTGTGTCACGTTAAGGACTCATCTGAGTTGAAGGTATGATTGACGGGCTGGTTTCGTCTTCATACAGGTAAAGACCGGAATTCATGAGAAATAAATTCGGAGATGTTCAGTAGAGATGGAAAGGTGATGTTTAGTATCCGTTTATTAAACTTATCTATGTTGATGACTTCTCTATACCTATCGTCTATAGGTCAGTACTTCTACACGAGTTGTAAATCCAGATAGTTTTGGTGTAAGTGTTGATGATGTATAAATCATATTACTGATTTTACTTTTTGTTATGGTTCACGACTACCTTTACGTCTCGTGGACTTTGAGCGTTACAACGACTATCCTTACGTTTTTCCATGTCCCTGAAACCTTTTACTAAACCGGAAAAGAATATTTCAAATTTTATGCGAATGGACGATTGGGTCTTTAGATTGGGGATCTGAAATTGGATTCGTTTTAATTTTACATACAGATATGACCATGAACTTTCACTGAAATAGTTGAAATAAACATTGTAAGAGGTTCAGTCTTTGTTGGGTTTATAGGTAGTGGACCACTTACTTATTTGTTATCTTGCGATGAGTGACTATTTTTCGTTACTTCTTGAAGATGTACTTGGTTATATTTATTTAGACTTTTCGTATTACGATCCATCCACATTCTTGGTCTGCACTTTCTGAGTAGAACATACTTAGGTAACTGTGTTACAAAATCTTTTTACTTTTGATACCCCCTTTCTTTATTTTATTGTCCAACGGAGGTGACTCCAACCCATCATTCCTAACTTACGGTTCCCGTACTCTTTTAAGAACCTCTGTTACCCTTATAAGATACAAAACTAACACCATCAACACTCATATAAACACATATATAAATAGTTTTATGGATAATGGAATTTTTCTCATTTAACATTGTACATATAAAATGTTATGGACTCAAAATTTTTTTTAATGTCTTTTCTATTAAATCTCAGAAACCTCTTGTCATTATTCTTTCTTATTGTGTTACTTAGGATAAGTTCTAAATAAATGACAACTCCAAAAATTCTACGTAATAAATATCGAAAAAGGGAACGTCAAACACCAAAGATAAAAAGGTGTTAATGATTTAATAACTCAAACTAACGTCGTGTAATAACAAACCAAAAGAACTTATAAAAGAGGAAAATCTCTCGGATTAATTACAGTGACATAAGGTGACTTCTTCGATACGACTAGTCTTTAACAAAAGTGAAGAGAGGAAGGGATCTCCTTTCGAAGAATACATTCGCCAAAAGAGGGAGTCGGACTTCAACACACTTAGTGAAGGACAAAATATCCGTAACTACTTCACACATCCGATCACGACGATTCTTCTCACATAACTTAAGTAAACATGAAACTTACAGTTAAAACATTTTATGGTGTGACATGGGAACTAGTAGATATTATCAAACATCATCATAATAAAGGAATTTTATCTCATGAAGACTTATACGAATACTAAGTAGTTTTATAGATCAACAGTTCGACGTCTTCGGGGATTTCGTTGTACTCGTGACCAGTTGGAAGGACGAATGTAATGTGTCTGCAGTCCTGTTTACCGAAACGTCACAACAGAAAAAGGTTTTAAGTGACAGTGACTGTAGGATTGGTTATGAAAAGAGAAATAGATACATCAGGAGACTAAAGAATTGAGTCATAATCCCAAAAGTTAGAGAATAAAATTAGAGGTAGAAACTAAACCGGTACATAAGGTCGTTGTTAAATCCTCCGGAGTGGAACTGGACGAGGATTACAAATATATAAAGAATTACGAATATATAATATCAAAACTGAGATCACCGAAGGTTCGGACCTCATCTCTACAAAGAGGAGAGGAAGACGGTTTTGGAACTTGAGTGATCTCGTGAAAGGGTCCAACGAAGGGTAGGAGTTTTATGACTTTGTCTTCTAGACTCACACCAAACACCTGTGGACGACCAACTGTTCTGTGAAAGACCCCAAGGATCTCCAGTTTTAACAAAAACATTGTCATCCTACGATGACTGGAAAGGGTGACATAATTATAAACGTTCCTACAACGTTTTCGTTGTCACCCGTTCTAATGACCACTGAAACATGTTTAATTCCGTTACCATGGTTTGAGATAGTTATTGTTATGAATTTAACAAGTGGTAGTGTGTTTATGTGTGTGTGTATGTATGCTTAAGGACTGAAAGAAGAATTTAACTTTTTTCATACCTTTTGATGATCCGGTAAGTCTATACTGGATTTAGTTTAGGGAATACTAATATGTCACCTTTACTGCATCTAAGTTCCCTAATCTAGACTATCTACCTCACGAACTTCTTGATACTTACTTCCAAACATTGTAACATGTCCTCCGTTAGTTTTGGTACGGGTTCTTTTTTCTTTAGATTTTACCAATAGACTTTTCGGGAATGTTTATCAACTCTTTTCTTCTCTACACTTACTGCTTCCTCTTTTCCTTCCTATATGGGTAGACTCACGTCTCAAAGTTTCTTATCGTTCCTCTCTATTCTTTCGGAAGGATTCACTTGTTACGTTTCTTTATCTCCTTTTAGTATCTAACCCTTTCTGATCTCTAGAGCAGTTCTTTTAATCTCTATGGTTCCCTTGTAAAGTCACACGTTTCTACCCGTGTTATCTCATGTCTTTACCATACCTGGATTGTCTTCGTCTACTATAATTCTTCTCCACCGTTCTTATGTGTCTCCTTGATATGTTTTTTGTAGAATTACTGGACCTATTGGTGCTACCACACTAGTGAGTGGATCTCGGTCTATAGGACCTCACTCTTCAGTTCACCCGGAATCCTTCGTACTGTTGCTTGTTTCGATCACCTCCACTACCTTAAGGTCGATTCTATAAAGTTTAGGATCCCTACTACGGTACTTTCACGACGTGAGTTATACGGTCGTTTAAACCTTTTGAGTCGTCACCGGGGTCCCGACCTTTTCAGTCAGAAGTAAGGTTATTCTTTCTCCCGTTATGGTTTCTTACAAGTTCGAAGTCGTGTAATGTGAGTATGGTGTACGATCGTTTCAACGTGAGATTTAGGAAGTTCGATCTGAAGCTTTCGTGTTTTTAACTCTTGAATGTCTACAGGTTCGACCTAAATCTTTTCCGTCTCCTTGGTCTCTAGTTTAACAGTGTAGGTGACCTAGTATCTTTTTCGTTCTCTTAAGGTCTTTTGTTTAGATGAAGACGAAGTAACTGATTCGGAAACTGACACACCTAGTGTTGTATGACACTTTTTAAGAAGTCCTCTACCCTTATGGTCTTGTAGAATGGACGGTGGACTCTTTACACATACGTCCAGTTCTTCGTTGTCCCTCTTGACCTGTACCTTGTTACCTGACCGAGGTTTAACCCTTTCCTCATGTAGTTCCGACATATATCAGTGGGACGAATAAGTTGAATATACGTTTCATGTAGTAATCTTTACGACCCGACCTACTTCGTGTTCGACCTTAGTTCTAACAACCTTCTTTATAGTTATTGAAGTTTATACCTCTACTGTAGTGGGAATACCGACTTTCACTTCTCCTTGATTTCTTGAAGAACTACTTCCACTTTCTCCTCACTTTTACAACCGAATTTTAAGTTGTAAGTTTCTTTGTTTTTAGTCTCGTAGGTCAGGTTAGTGAAGTACCGTTTATTTACCCCTTTGTTACCTTCGTTACTGTCGGAAGTAAAAGAAACCGAGGTTTTAGTGACGTCTACCACTGACGTCGGTACTTCAATTTTCTACAAACGAGGAACCTTCATTTTGGTACTGTCTGGATCTGATCGTATAACTTTTCGTCTCCGTAATGAAACGGCTGTTTCCAGACAAATCTGTTTCGATACCAAAAAGGTCGTCAGTACATACTTACACTCTTAACCTGGTATTTCTTCCGACTCGTGACTTCTTAACTACGGAAACTTGACACCACAACCTTTTCTGAGAACTCTCAGGGAACCTGACGTTCCTCTAGTTTGGTCAGTCAGGATTTCCTTTAGTTGGGATGTATAAGTAACCTTCCTGACTACGACTTTGACTTCGAGGTTATTAAACCGGTGGACTACGTTTCACAGTTAAGTGACCTTTTCCGAGACTATGACCCTTTCCATCTTTTGTCCTCTTCCCCTACTATCTCCTTCTTTACCAACCTACCTACAATAGTGGTTGAGTTACCTGTATTCAGACTCGTTCGAGGTTCTTTATCACTTCCAGTCCCTTCGGACAGTACGACGTCAGGTACCCTAACGCTTCTCGACCTGTACTGACTCACTGACTTGTTGTAGTGGTTATGTATGTTTTCCGGTTAAAGTAAATTCTTACATGAACTATTAGTCATATTCCATAATTAAAGTTAAAAAAAAAATTAAAAACCGTAACTTATTTATAAAAAAATTATAAGATTAGAGATGGTGTTTTGTCCTTTATGTATTTCGTAGGAATGAAGTATACTTCAAACTACAAAACTTATTTCCCTAATTACACTAACATAATCAACACTTAACTCGATTAAAATAAAGAAAAAGGTTAAAATGAACCTTTTGACTGTTTGTCACCATTAGTCTGAACCCAGACACCGTCTGTAAAAGAGTTTTTACTTATTTAACTCGGGCAGAAGTCTCGTTTATTGACTGTCATATACAGTCACTATTTTAGACTCGAAAGATCTTTTTTACCTTTCAGACATAGACGGTGACACTTGAACTAGCAAATGGTTATAAATTTTTGAAAACTTTAGAACAACCAATACTACAATTGTTAGTACTATAAAAACTGTAACACATAATTGTATACACTCGTAGACTTCCTAAAAGTGTTGATTTACTTGATTATAAAAGGTTAACTGGATACATACAACAATGTTTTTAGTACATACCTATTTTGTAGATAAGTTTTATGTTTTATATGATCTAAAGATACCTAAAGTCACATTGTCTCGTGTTCTAGTGACTACACTGAAATCTTAGGTACAACACTTTTTATATGAAAATCTTTATGGAGAACAGTCCAAACTTGTATCATATCATATCTTCTACTTATAGGTCTCAAAAGACTTTCGGTAACTTTATAAATAAGAAAAGAGTTGGTGTCTAAATTATATCTTGTCTATACTCTTGTCTCGACAGAAGATAATTCGTTCTATAATGTCTCTAAATATCCTTACACTTTGTTACATTAAAAAGAGTCATCAAAAAACAAAATCTATATAAAAAAGATTTTCACATAATGGAGGTAATCGTACTTTATACGAATGATAATAAAATTCACTTAATGGTGGATTTATAAAATATTATTGAGTTAAAATTAAAGAGTATATCGTTTATAATTATAACTATACGAAATAGAGTAGAGAAACCAGTCACTCGTCTAGGGTTTCCAGAACACGAAGTAGACCTGTCTCCTTGTGTCTCGTTGTCTGTTCTCTAAGTTCCGTACCCACTCTTCTTCCTACAAGAGACCACCATGAGTACGATTGGACCAAAGACGTCAATGACCGTCTTTCCTTCACCAGTTCCCAGGACCACTGTCGATGTGACTTTAGACTATGTAACGTATTCTACCCAGACTATGTAACCTGATGTGTGTTGACCATTTTGAGGTGTTTCTTGTTAATATGGATATTACGTAAAACACGCGGTAGAGAAGCACAAACGTATATGAGGTAAGTATGTATTTAAGACCTAGGGTGACTTTTTGGTTCGTACGGTTTCTTTCCCGACGAAGAGATATCCCTTCCTGGAGTCGAACGTTTACAGTCCGTAAAGTCCATATTAGTGTACGTATAACCGAAGATATTTATTAGTCCCTTCAGATCTCTACTCGACCAAAGAGTTTAAGAGGGCAAAACAACAATAAAAATAACTTGAATAAAGTTGGTCCTACAATACCATTTGAGGACAGGAAGGATTTATTTTAAACGTAAAAGTGAAAAAAATTCGTATTTCTTTACTAGAAAGCGTTTACTTTAGTCACATACCTTACTTAGGGATTTACACATCGAAGGTTGGCACAACCGGATCACAGGGGAACTTCGTAGAGTGTCTGATTCGACAAGAAGGGTAGACCGGAAACGTAGTGATTGTCGTAGAGGAAGAAAGGTTTAAGAAGGGCGATTTACATATAGGAAGGTCCCTTTTGATTTTTATTTAGTCATTTACACTAAGTTATACCATGCTATGGACACTCATTGTCTTATTATAAATTAAATTCTACTAAGTAAATGTATTTGTTATGACAGTTTTCCTTTTTTCACAGTTTTTCTTTATGGGTTACTCAAAGATGAGTGAGATGAAAAGATTCGGTCTCTTAACCGAAAACTCTCTTCCACTTCACTTTCACAATCAACGAGTCAGTATAGACTGAGAAACACTGGGGTACCAGACGTCGGGCGATCTGAAGAGACAGGTACCTTAAGAGGTCCGTTCTTTTGACCGTACCCACCCGGTAAGGGAAAAGGTCCCCTAGAAGGACTGGGTCCCTCACTTGGACCCAGAGGACGTAACGTCCGTCTAAGAAATGTTATATTCAGTCCCCCTTATATATATCTATAATATAGGATTTCTATGATGACTGTTCCTACCTTACTTAAGATTCTTACTAAAAAGAGTTAAAAAGACGGATTGAAATTTTCACAATAAATTAATTGACAGGACGGAATGAGTTTCTAAAATTCTTTCATAAACCCTGTTAAAAGGTGATATGATCGTGAGAGGCAACGGGAGTCCTAGAAGAACAAAGGAGAAAGGACTGGTGAAATTAATTTTGGTTGAGAATTTTATTAAAATAAGAGTGGTTTGGTTTCAGTCCTTGGTCTCGAAGAGAGAAAGGTGATCAAAAGGAAGGTTGGTAAGGGGACAACCTCTTCCGTTACTGTTGGGTGAGGTCCTGAGAACGGGCCTTTTAGGGTACCTGTCTCCTCGGACCATTCGACGTCAGGTACCCCAGCGCTTCTCAGTCTGTACTGACCTACTGAAGTGGAAGTGAAAAGTGAAAGTACGTAACCTCTTCCTTTACCGTTGGGTGAGGTCACAAGAACGGACCTCTTAGGGTCCCTGCCCCCTCGGACCATCCGACGACAGATACCCCAGCGTGTCTCAGCCTGTGCTGACTTCGTTGAATCGTCGTCGTCGTCGTCGTCGTAAGGGGACATAAAGTGTCATATTATTAACAAGTATTCTTTATTTAATTGTAGTATCCTCAGACGCCTCTATCTTTCTTCAATCACACATTAATGTTCCTTTATACTGAACTATAGTTTCCATATAAACTAAAATCAAAAAATTCCTTGGAGAAATGACAAGAGGTATCACCGACATAGTTAAATGTAAGGATGGTTGTCACGTTCTCCCGAGGAAAAAGAGGTGTGGAAGAAGTAGTAAATAACAAACATCTAAAAAACTTCTGTCGGTAAGACTGTCCACTCTCCACTATGGAGTGACATCGAAACTAAAAATAAAGAGATTATTACTCGTTGTAACTCGTAGAAAAGTGACAAACAACCGGTAAACATCTAGAAGAAACCTCTTTGCAGCCAAAACCAGAAGACGGGTAAAATACTAAACAAAAAAAAAAAAAAAAAAACCAAAACTCGACGTACTCCCTCCCCTATATGCATATGTGTATTCGATTAAGTGTAACAACATTCCGTCTTCGATTGTGTTGTAATCTTTCATTAATATGAGGTTAAGTTTTTTTTCAAAATAAACTTCAAAGTCTAAAGATATAGTAAAATACGATGTATATAATTTAACGGAACAATGATTATTGTCACTATTACTATTTACTACTGAAATCTGTTATTCGTCTGAAAATCCTAAAATTACAGACAAAATAGTATTCACTAAATTCACGGACTTACGATACGTATTTATTTTATCCATTTTACAACTTCAATATCAATTAAGTGCTCATTACTGTTAAACCCACTTGTTTTGTTTCAGTGGAAAAAACAAGGATAAAAGCAACCGTTGACTACAAGAGTTACTAAGACAAGTTTCTGATAAAGGTTGTCGATTTTTATTCTAGAAACTTAATTAGTCGATTCGGTCTGACTCGATTCTGATCCCTACATCCTGTCCCATACGTAAGACTCCAT
Source organism: Capra ibex (assembly GCA_006410555.1). Lineage (NCBI taxonomy): Eukaryota > Metazoa > Chordata > Mammalia > Artiodactyla > Bovidae > Capra > Capra ibex. The sequence goes on along the minus strand of SJYO01016970.1, from coordinate 19,560,476 downwards.
CTCATCAGAACCTCTCCTCGGACCTGTCGTTACATTTTTACCTTGGACCTGGACCGTGATCTCTTAGTCAGGATACACAGTCATGTTTTTCATCCAAGTATCACCCTACCCTAGGTCTGGAAATCCATTCTGAGTCTCCACTTCACCCAAACGTTGTAAGTCCATTATAATGTTACTCTTATACTATAATATCTTGTATAACCTTTGAATCTTTTTTTTAATTTCTTTAGGATTTCTTATAAGGAGGTGGAAGTTTCATAAAATAAGAACAACCCACTCTAGTAGATCTCCTGTACTGACGACTGACTGAACTCTCAACCTAGGTCCGTTGACCTCCGAAGAGTGGGTTAAGGGGACAAGAACCCCACATCCAAGACGAACGATAAGGGTGTGGTCGTCACCAAAGTTCTGTATTAATTGGAACTCTTCCATCTCCGACAACTCTGGTAGGTCTGACTTATATACTGACTCGGGACAATTCCCGAGAGATACCTGAAAATTCTAAGACCACTACCTACTCTTCTAGATGAGTAGAACACCGGTAGGTTCTGTTCGGAATGTATATGCGAGGGAACGAATAATTGAGAGAGTGAATGGTTAGACTTCAGACAGAGAAAAAAAGGTCAGAGAGGAACGGGAGATACTAACCTCCAACCAAAACTTAAAACAGACCCCTAAGGATTCCAAAGTTTAATTGTCAATAATTCAATCGTAAAATGACATAACTACGAAAGTTAAACACTACAACCTCTTCTTAGAACTCTCAGGGCACCTGTTGGTCATCCGGTTTGGTCAGTTAGGATTTCCTTTAGTTGGGACTTGTAAGCAACCTTCCTGACAACACCTTCGACTTCGAGGTCATGAAACCGGTGGACTACACTTCTCGGTTGAGTAACCTTTTCTAGGACTTCGACCTCTTCTGACTTCCGTTTTCTTATTCCCCGTCGTCTCCTACTTTATCAATCCAGTGTAATCACTGAGTCACCTGTACTTAGGCTTATTTGAACCCCTCTATCACCTCCTGTCTCCTCGGACCGCACAAGTCAGGTACCCAGTGTTTCTCAGCCTGTACTTGTGACATCCCGTGAAACGACCTTTAAATAAATATTATACACGAATTATTAAAAATTTATTTACCTATTTTATTATTTAGAGGAGAATACTTTGTTCTGACTATGCCAATCGGTTTACTACCGAGGTTTTCTATAGGTACAGGAATACGGATCTTGGGTACTTACATAGAATAAACCGGTTTCCCTGAAACGTCCGAACTACTTCAATTCCTAGATGTTTACCCCTTAATAAATCTTAATGTGTTTACCCAGGTTCTATAGTAGTGGTCTTAAGAATATTCTCCTTCCGTCTCTCTCTAGACTGATGTCTTCTCCGCCTCCTTGATACTTTCATCAACCTACTACGGTCCTTTAGGTACACCGGAGATCTTCGACCTTTTCTATTCCTAAGAGAGGACTTCGGAGAACTTCCTTGGTCGGGACCACTGCGTAACTGAGATTGGGTCACTTTGACTAAAACCTGAAGACCGTCTCTTAATTCAAACAATAAACCTCGGGAGTTCAAACACTCTTCGATAATTTCGTCGGTATCCTTTGTTTATGTAGACCATTTTATTATACAAATACTTATCTCTTTACTCTACCGAAAGATTTAGGACAGTCACCGTAGAATAAAATCCCTAGTCCCTTTTTGATTTAGACACGTACACATTTATTCACGTAACCATATATTATTTCGTGTGGGACTTGAAATTGTAAAACGAAAGTCAAAGATTCTGGAGGACTGTAATAACGAACCTGTGCACTAGAAAGGAGTAGAAAAGAGAAGACGAAAATTGGTTTCTCTCTCGATGCTCAGAAAAGACATTTTCTTATACTAATTATTTTGAGTTTCTACATTATAGAGACATCATTAAAAATCTCTTAAGTTTTGTGTAGTACCTGGTCCAGTTTATAATTTCCTCGTCTAACCATAACTTTCTCGTTAGGTTTTTCTAACTTTTTTCTACGATCTCTGTACAATTTTCTCGTATAGTCTTAAAACACGTAGTACCGATCCTGATCTCTATGACAGGATTGTTCTCTTATTTTACACCTTTCTTATCCCGTTTATCATGTACGTACACACACGAGTCGTCGAGTCAGTACAACTAAGAGACCCTGGGATACCTGACATCGGGTGATCCGAGAAGACAGGTACCCTAAAAGGTTCGTTCTTATGACCTCATCCAACGATATGGGAAGGGGTCCCTTAGAAGGGCTGGGACCCTACCTTAGACGTAAAGGGCGTAGAGAACGTAACCGTCCGTCTAAGAAATACTTACTCAATGTCCCTTCGGACATTTATCATGTCTTGAAGGTTAAAATCTCCGTGTTGTAAAACGAATACCAACTAAAGACCGTGAATTGAATGAAAGAATCCTTTTCAGTAAGTTTGTACGAACCCCGTTCCTTTTCTTTTTTATAAAACGAAACGGAAGAATATGTAAGTCTTTTCCTGGATCAGTGAGATTAAATCTAACATTTGGAAAAACTTAGTAAGAAAGAGAGAGAGACATGGTGGTCGAGACACGACACGAATTAACGAGTCAACACAGACTGAGAAACACTGGGACACCTGGTATCCAGTGGTCCGAGGAGACAGGTACCCCTAAGAGGTCCGTTCTTATGACCTCACCCAACGGTACGGGGGGAGGTCCCCTAGGAGGGTTGGGTCCCTAACTTGGGTCCAGAAGACGTAATGTCCATTTAAGAAGTGGTAGACTCGGTAGTCCCTTCGGGTTCTGATGACCTCACCCATCGGATAGAGAAGAGGTCCCCTAAAAGGGCTGAGTCTTTAGTTTAGTCCCAGAGGAGGAAACGTCCACCTAAGAAATGATCGACTCGATGGTCCCTTCGGACGATGGTAGGATGGGAAGAAATAAAGGTTATACGATACATAAGTGAGTCAGACGGTAATTGTGGAAACTCGATCTAATACACCACCCATACTTACAATATTAGGGAGAGACTCGTCATATTTTTGGGTCGGTTAGTGTGTTTATTGGTACTATATTTGTCTTCTTATACTTCCCTTGAGTCTCACTACGTCTATACTTATCTTTGGATCTCTTCACAAAAAACAAAAAAAAAATAGATTGACTTCTTTAGTCTTTTCTTAAACCCAAAAATCTTCATCTGAACGTGACTCGAAACTTAGGTCACCTATGATTTCCTCCCCTTCCTACAAGGTTTATACCGTTTTGGTTATGTTATAACATTTCATTAATCGGAGGTTAATTTTATTTATTTAAATACAATTTTTTTATTTCCTCCCCTTTCTACAAAGTTTACTCTTTTTTCCTCTATTCTTTGTCTCAACCCTGTTACGGATTTTACACCTTCTCCTCGTCTTCTTCCATTTGGGTTACCCTACACAAACGGGTCTCCACACATAAAGTGATTCCTCAAAGTTGGAGTATGACTTCCGTTCTTCCTACAATTCGTCCTGAAATACTTCTTCTTTGTTTATTTCAGTGCATTCTACCTAACTGTTCCCCTCACACCGTCTCCCGGGACAACTTTTCAGTAACATTCTTTAATCTATTTTCTTTCTTTATAACCTAAACCTATTACAGACTCTTTAATCCTTCCTTCTTTTCCCATAGTTTAATATTATTACTACATTTTAATAATTTTGTTACAATGACGACAGGTTGAACTTCACCTCTTTCTTTAAATTCGAATTATTATGTATTAAAATTATTTATTGTGGAATAAAATCTACTCACACGACATTATTGTTATCGATTTGAAATCCTAAATGATAAAAGAACGACACGCACACACAAGTCAACAAGTCAGAACAGACTGAGACGTTTGGATACCTGACATCAGGCGGTCCGAGGAGACAGGTACCCTAAAGGGATCGTTCTTATTACCTCACCCAACGGTCAAGGGAAGAGGTCCCCCAGAAGGACTGGGTCCCTATCTTGGATACAGAGAATGTAACGTCCACCTAAGAAATGGTGTGACTCGGTGGACCTCTTCCCCTCCTGTTTCCGTCCCTCCTAGCTACACCAGATTCGTTAGTTTCACCTTAATTCACGAATCCATTCCTTTCGTAAGATTTCCTCTAGTCGGGACCCACAAGGAACCTTCCTTACTACGATTTCGACTTTGAGGTCATGAGAACGGTGGAGTACGCTTCTCAACTGAGTAACCTTTTCTGAGACTACGACCCTCCCTAACCCCCGTCCTCCTCTTCCCCTGCTGTCTCCTACTCTACCGACCTACCGTAGTGCCTGAGCTACCTACACTCAAACTCACATGAGGTCCTCTACCACTACCTGTCCCTCCGGACCGTACGACGCTAAGTACCCCAACGTTTCTCAGCCTGTGATGACTCGCTCACTTGACGTGACTTGACTTGACTTCCTTTCGTTTTTAAACTAAGACCTTTTTTTACTCCTTACTTCCTTCTCATCTTTTATATATGTCGAGTATAAATACACTGTGACAAAATCTATCGAAAATGTATTAACTCAAAAAACTCCCCTCGTTATCTTTTATTCACTACTCTACCAATCCCAGGATAACTCTCCAAACGAACGGTTGAATCTCCCAAAGTTCGACCGTCCTTGAAAGGGTTTCTCATCGCACCACGTATCTGTGTCTACCAAGGGTTGACTACTACCAAGTTGACTGATGTAATACTACCACACTATGGGTAAGTCATCTTTGGGCTGAAGTTTAAACTTTAACATGAGAAAAGGACTCCGACCCTATACACCATCCAAGGGGAGAGCACTCGTCGACTTCGAGGATCAGTCCGTTCACTAGTACTCTTACTTGTTACCTATTTGAGTGGTGGTAAGACGTGAGTAGGTTGGTAAGACGAAGAGTGAAAGTCACGTCGTAAAGTTTTGTAATGTTCTAACCGTTGTGGAATATTTTACCCCAAACACAATCTACTAAAACGGGTTCGTATCCGATCACAATCCATAAGACTCGTGTAAATAGTTTCCGATTCGTCTCGATGTAAACCATCCAATCCACATAAATGACGCAAAAACTGATTTCTATAAAAGTTGACTACTACCTAAATAGTCCTACGTTGTGGTAGTATGTAGTTCCTTCTCGACACACATAACGTCACCGTTACTAAGAGTACGAGTTTAAACAACTTCTGTTCTCGTTTCGTCGTGACCTCTACTTATTGTCCTGTCCCTGTAAATCCTACTGGTGGGTGAAGAGAGTCAAATCGAGAATTTTTAGACCGTTTAGTTGAGTAAAGAGGGGTACAGGTGATGAGAGAGGAATCAGGGTCCATGGAAATTACTTCAGGGACGATAAATTTATCGTGGGAAGGGGGGTTTAATGATTGGACGAGAAGGAAAAGGAACGGTAGGAGTACGTCGGTCTCCCTTAAAAGTTTTAGTAGGGGGTAGGGGTCAAAGGTAGTACGACGAGAATCCAACTTCCGTTCTTAAGAGGGGAACTTACTATTCCAGTCCGTGTGGGTCGAGAGACAGTCGGGAAGTCGGAAGGGAACTGGTACGAGGACTCCTGACCGACTCATTAGTCCCGTGTAACCAGGAGAAAAAAGGACGACGAAAGAAGATGGTCTAGAAACGAATAGACATGGGAGGCAGTCCCTCCAAGGGGAAGAGGAGTGGTTGTATTGTGGAACAGAAGGATAACGACAGTTGCGTTTGTCACGAGTAGTTGTTCGCGAGGGGACTGGACGTCCGGGTCCAGTTTAGAGCGGTAACTCCGTGGGGAACGAAGGTTGGACTGAGGGTATTTTGATGTCTTGAAGAGAACAGACCGTGATCAGTTGACCGTTGCAGTATCAAAAACACACAAGAGACTAACTAAGAAAAGACAGTTAAACGAAAGTTCTAATAAATCCTGTCTTTAAGATAGAGTAAATCGAGAGATAACATGATTTCTGGGATTGTCTCTCGTACGTCACCCACGGTCTTTTATCCCTATTATTTACTTAGTTTATTTATATTTATTTTCTTAATTTAAATTTATTATTTAGATTTATTTTTAAAGTTTACTTACTTTCTTTTTATTTACTTAATTTATTCAGACTGATTTACTTAATTTAAATTTATTTACTTAATTAATCACTTTTATTTATTCACTTATATATTTACATTTATTTACTAAAATTTTTACTGAATCTTTTCTTCGTCTATCTAATCTGACAATACGTTATGAAGTCCATATTCCATCGACGTCTACTCTCATCCCATACTTTATGTCTCCATAAAAATTTATAGAACATATTGAACAACGTCTGTAACTTTTATTAGACGCCTGTGATTAACTTTATAAAACTAAGGTACACAACAGCAAGTCAGTGATTTAGCACAGGCTGATAAACACTGGGGTACCTGGTGTCGTGTGGTCCGGAGGGACAGGGAGTGGTGGAGGGTCTTAAACGAGTTTGAGTACAGGTGACTAGACCACCACGGTAGGTTGATAGAGAAGGAGACAACGGGGGAAGGGGAGGACGGGAGTCAGAGAGGGTCGTCGTTCCAGAAAGGGTTACTCAGTCGAGAAGCGTAGTCCACTGGTTTTATAACCTATAAGTCGAAGTCGAGTCAGGAAGATTACTTATAAGTCCAACTAAGATGTAAAGATCTATTATTATCATTAAAATTCCAGTCACTGGAAAAGTTTATAAAAATCCGTATCGAATTTAATTTTCTTTCTTCTCACGTTATAATAGTACCTCATGAATACGCCGTGGTAATAACACTCTCCCTCTTTGGACTACGTAATTGAAGTTTTTCGTCTTTCTCCCCTAAATATGTCCGACACTAATCCCTTCCTACTACGTTCAGTAAGACTGAACGGACATTGACGACATCACCTGAAATAGACCAACTCAAAGATCTTTTTTTTCTGAGTAGCGTCCGTTAAATTAGTCCAGAATCCTACCAATAGTTTATATAATAAAGTTCCTAGAGATCTCACTGTTTTTTAGTCGTGACTGTTCAGTAAGGAATTTCCTGGTACCACACTTTACTATTATTTACCTTCCTCTTCAATGATATTACTGGTTTTTAATTCAGGACTCGAATTAACCACTTGTTAAACAACTCTTTATCCAGTCATCTAGAAACAGTGTTAGGTCCGAAGAAACATTGAATTTTCTTTTCCAGTTTAATTAAAATTTTGGTGGTTTTAGTTAGTACCGGAATCTAAAGGATGTAGTATCTTGGTTCCTAATCCATATAGTTTGATCTGTAATTGAAGTCACCGAGTTAGTATACATCTTATGAATTTCTGATTGCAGTCTATTACTTTTTACGTCTGAATTTAGACTGTTAATATCGGTCGTCGTATATTAAACGAATAATAAAAGTCTTTTCGTTAATCCATTTCTACTATATTAATAGATATATCCCTCTTCTTACACGGATCTTTTTTGACATTATATTACTAGAGTAATAGGGTAGATACAATTCCGGTAGACTACTAGCTAGTGTATCCAAATCTTGGTGAGTCAAAAGTATATATTGTGGTCCGTTTGTTTAAATTTCTCGTGTATAAAACCAAGCCACTGTCCCTTAACTAAATATTCTACGATGGTCCGTACCAACCATGTCTTTCCAGGAGGGTAAAAGTAAATATTTCACCAATAAAGTATCACAAGAAGTATTCCCGAGTGCAAACCGGGTAAATTAGTATAAAGTAATTCTCACTATCTTGTACGAAGGTTTAGGTTTTTTAACGAAATTTTATCGTAAAGTATTTACTAGTAGTATTAAAGTAATGAAAGGTTTACATCTTTTACTATGTGACTCAGAAATTTTCGAAACCACTTCAAGCCCATTATTTTATTGAAGCAAGGATGGTTTCCCTTCGATTAAGAGGATTTTGAATACCCATGGAGTAGTAGAGAAGACCAATTGTAATAGATGACGACACGATACCCGGTATAGATCAAGAGATCTAATAAAGTGAAAATAAACCGGTTCGACAAAAGTTTTCAAAACCCTTCTCTAGTAAAGTAGTTTTGAAGTCAAAAATTTATGTGACTTTTGATTATGTTATTCTATTTCTAATTGTGACTGAATTAAGAGGTGAGGGGTTTTCTTTTTACATGTAAAGATGTGTTAAACTAAATACGGTATTATACCAGTTAATTCTTAGATCGGGTACCGATCACTTGTCTTAGGTTTTATATGCGAACCTAGTCCAAAGAAAAAGGACGTAATTATACGATAAATAACCCCTTAATATTACTTACTATTAATTATAGAACACATGTCGACTCTTTATATACCATATATTTATATACACATATATATGTATATATTAAAAACATTGATTTGAATGCACAAAGTATTAATGGGAAAATTAAAAACGAGACATTTAGAATGAAAGTAATCCTTCTACCTTCAAAACCTAAGTACGGGTTCAGAGGGATAACAGTACGTTTAATACGGAGAATTAGACTTAAATCAACCCAGACGGAATTAACAATATTATCAATTCTAAAGGTGTAACACGAGTCACGAAATTTATTAAATATTGTAAATTAGGAAGTCTCTTGAATAGGTTCCAAATGTTGATCGTTTACCACCTCTATCCCAACCTTGGGTCCAGAGGAAATGAGGTACCGGGTAGAAGGTTTAGAAAGAAAACGAAGGTACAACTCTACACAATATCGTCTCGAAGAGATTACCCCGATACTTAGTGACTTTAGAACAATTTTAAGTTTAAGACTAAACCGTTCAGAACTCCTCTCGGGTTCTCGGACGTAGAGAGTGGTCAAGGGTTCACTTTGTATGCGACGACCAAATACTTTGGGTGGAAAGTGTTCACCCAAAGATAGGGAATTGGATCTCTTATAACCCGAAGAAACCACCGAGCTACCGAGTCACCATTTCTTAGACGGACGGTTACGACTTCTGAGCCCCAAATGGGGACCCAGTCCTTCTAGGGGGCCTCTTCCTTTACCGTTGGTTGAGGTCATAAGAGCAGACTCTTTAAGGTCCCTGTCTTCTTGGACCGTCCCGATGTCAGATACCCCAACGTTTTCCCACGTTGAATTACTGATTTGTTGTTCTTCTCTTCTCGCAGAAACAAATGAAAATAGACGTACGGTCCTATACGTACCACTACAAAGGGTCATTGCGTAATAGTTCGTCAGAGATCCATTCGTCCAGAATGTCTCTCTACTCTTAGTCCGAGACGGTAAAGAGACACCCAAGAGTCGTAAACTAAAGAGTCTCGACTAAAGAAGTACTTAGTGATTTTTTACCTATCCATCCTTATTCAGTAGTGGTATATTTAAAATGACTCACTAATAAAGTTCGGAACTTGGTTGGACTGACGAAAAACCAAGGTGATAAAGTTGGAGTTTTCTTAAAATACTTCATTTAAGTCCGTAACGTTCTGATTCAAGATACTTACAAATACCAAGATTTACTATGACACTTGAATTCCTCGATTAAAACAGACTTTATTGAGCCGTCTTAAATACCTATATTCTCGTTCTACCGTAGTCTATTCAATATCTTCTGTGTACAGTTCAGTACCGGAGTTTAGAATAAAGGAATGAAATCCGTTAACACATTTAATAGTCTTGGAGTCACAGGAATAGTCATCTCTGCCCTCTCGTAATAGATGGAATCTCATATCAAATACGGCTCTTAGATCACAAAACGAACTGTCTTTGAGTTTATCGTCAGTGACACAAGTAGTATTGTAGTCACTCTCTTAATTTTATAATACTAATAAAGGACAGAATAAAGTGACTTACATACTTTTACGTTACTACACGTGCACTAGAGATAGTTGAAAGAGGGAGTTTTAGACCTTATAGTCCTAGAATCCAGAATCAAAAGGGTATTCTTAATATCAAGATAGGAAAAAAATTTTACTAAAAGGTGAAGTTCCACTAAACAAAAGAATCTTGAAAGTGTTAACCGTTATTGATAAAAGTAAGTTTGATACGTTCAATGTTCGAGTTAAAAGATTTTACGAATTAAAGTTAACTTAACATCATTATCTTTATCTTTGTATCGATCGATAATTTTTCTAACTTCACTTAATTGACACTTCGATAGAGAAGTCTTTCGTTTAATACCGTGAATGAACCTACTTACCTAGTAACTGAAACCTATAATTTCACTGGATAAACAAATTTACATAATTTTGGATTAATGGTTTTATTGGTACGTATTACAATTGTCTATCAATGTTGATATCAAGAACTATTAACTTTTGTGTTTTAAAGGTTTGACCAAAGACTCCTTCACCTTATTTTTATAAGGTCTCTCAACAGTACTATCCTTTATTGGTAAGGTAAGTCAGGATAAAAGTTAGCAGGGTATTGGTGACTCATGGAGGTGTTTCGGTCCAAGGACTGGTCCCGTACCCTATCTTTTTACTTATTCCACACGTTTTAGAATTCCTTGAATGATAAAATTGGACTGTCTATATCATCGTCTTTTAAACTTATATTGAACATAGTACTCTCTCCTGTATAACGTTCCGGTTGTTTAACCAATGGCCCACTGTAAACGTTGGTGTAGTAGAAGTACTCGTATTTTGTCTGATCTCTGTCACATGAGTAATACATTTGTTTTGAAGTTCTATTTAGAAGAACGGACGGGGGTGAGAGGAAAGGAAAGTTTACATAACGAGGGACCTCGAGGGGTATGTCTTTAAGACCCTGGTGAGGTTGTCCATAATACTGTGATATTTTTCAGGTAAGAAGACGGACTTCGGAAACCTCTTTTCGATTTGAATTTCATTCTAAATTTCTTCAAAAGTCCGTTTTTTTTTTTTTTTTTTAATCCTCATCCCGTAAGGTGTGTCCTTTTTAACTGTTTCTAAAATTTGGTCCGTTGTAGTAGTTAGTGCCGGTCCACAGACCTGTTAAAAGAGGAGGAGAGAAAGAAACGGACGTTTTATTTTTGTTAGTAGGAATATAGAAACTTTACCACACGTCTACTGTACGAACCGTTTAACTTACTCGAGTTATTTACGACTAAGACTATAAGAACGGACAGACCTTCCTACAGTCTACGTTTGAATACACTCATTCTTTCATTCACCACATAATAAACCGACACGGTTCAGAACCAACAAAGTACGCCTTAGGTCAAGGAACTGCTCCTTAGCTTGGGTCCGGGGGGACTTAACCCTCACATCTCAGAATCGGTGACCTGATGGTCCCTTCAGGGTCCTTTCAAGACTCAACCACCTTTTGTCTCATCCATACCGTCTCCTCCCCTACTCCGTAGAAATGGACTCTGACCTTCGTCCAGTACGTTTGAAACTACAGTACCACTTTAGATAGATAGGGAAGTCGTGTTCCTTCGTTACCTTTAACACGAAAAAACGAATAAAAATTTTTCGTCTTGTTAATCTATTAGTCTAAATTTTCGGATCTTTTTAGTAGGACCGTCGTCGTACCTCTTATTTATCTTGGTCTTTCTACTTTAGTCTTTGTTGTTTGTTTCCGAGGACGTTGTCAAGTTATTTCTCTCTTGTTGTTAATTAATTTTACCGTTACCTACATACAGTCTCCGGTATTGTTATAACATTAATAGGAGGTTAATTTTATTTATTTATAAAAATTTTCCGTTACCATTCCATCTCCTTTCTTTACTCTCTAGACCTTTAGAATAGACCACCTATTTAACTGTCCCGACATCAGTCAACTTTTACCCTTACAGTACCTTCATCCTCTTTAGTTCTCAAACTCTTTTTGGTCACCCACCCCAATCATCATCACAGTCACGGTTTTGGAGGGACAAAAACATTCGTTTTCGTGAAGCAATGACTCAGGTAAAATAAGACCCCGTAAAGAACCGGAAAAGGTACCGGACTTCAAAAGTACCTACCTAACCCTTCCCTTTTCCTTCCTCTCACGTACCAACTCGCCCAAACCCCTACAGAGTGAAGACAAAGAGGAGAGGACAAGGTAAACGACTGACTAAAGGGACCACCGCGACCGCCTCCAACCCTCTCCGACTCGAAGTCATCACGTCCCTGTGACCGAGACCCCGCCGACAGATAACCTACTATTAGTGATGAAGGTCGTCTCTACTTTCTAAAGAAATCAAGAAGGTCCTTACATAGTCTCTAACACTTCTCCACTACTGGAGGTTTCTCCTCTTGACACGTATACTAAGAAGATGAGTTAAAAAAGACAGAAATTTAAACCCTTTTTAACTGAGGTTTTCTCGAAAATTCAGTTACTTGACGAATATACAAGTGAACTCCACCTAGAATTCCAATTGAATCTCAAGTCCTATTAAACATTTATGTAAAACTTGTACTAAATAGGACTCCTGTTGATTTTTGAAATAAATCTTAGATATACTTAACCAAATATAATATTTTAGAGGTTGACTAATATTAACAAAGACTGTCAAAAACAGGTTTCATTCTAAGAGTTACGATGAAAATCAGACATCACTAAAAAAAATTTTTTACAAGGGACTAAGGATTTATATTTTAAAGTCTTTCTTTTGAGACTGTTACAGGTTGATAGGTCGATCAATCGATCGATTTCTTAATTGGATTCTTATTCTTATATTCAATCCTACAAACTTTGGATCTAGAAGACCTCTCCACGAATCACCGTCTGAGTAATCTTTCAGTATGATGGATCGTCCTCGAACTGAAAATTAAATTAAAATCTTTGTCTTACTAAATCCACTTAGATCGGTTTTGAGAGTATTCTACTTACAACTCAGTTGGTTCATAGAACGTGTAATCCAAAAACTCTAAACAGTCCACATACTTCCGGGTCCCCTTTTTTCTGTATCTACTTCGATGATGTACACTTTTTTATAAAAATTTAATCAGAAACTTGAGTGTCTCTCATGTTTTTACTGTTCTCCTTTGAATAGCATTAATAGAACTTTTCAAATAGGAAAATTTTACAACTTGTCTTCGTTGAATTGTGGTTTTAAAGACATGGTATAAGGGAGGTATCCCAGTCGTCCTAGTTGATTAAATTAGATAATAAACCCCCGTACAAACAACCAATACAACGTTTATATCATATCGTTTTCACCTCCATGTTTGATTTCAGTTCCAAAGATTTAAAAACAGGAGACATTCATTGAATGATTCTGAGTGTTACAACCCTTCTATTTTAGTAATGTGATATTTAGATAACGTCCACAAATGTACCCTGGTTTAAATAGGAAACTAACCGACTTCCTCGATCTTCAAACGTTAACAGATAGATTTGAAAAGATTTAATTTATTAAATCGGTGGTTTAGATACGTTAAATCGGTAGTTTTAGATTGTTTCAGAAGGGTATATATTTTATCCGATTCCACCTTAAAAGGATCCCTTGGTGGAAGGAACAGATTGGTCTACGGAAGTCTCCGGAGTTTACGTGAGTAGAGATTAGGGTCTGGAATGACTTTTGTGAAAGAATGGTGTAGTTTGGGTTCACGGAACTTTAGTCCGAGATTGTTTAGGACGGTTACGTCTACAGATTGACATAGGGTATATCGGAAGGTCCGATCAAGACGGATATAAGTATGAATGGTCATTTGATCGTACAAGGAAGAGTAGAGGACAAAAAGAAGTACTATAATGAGTAAAGACTTTATTACAAGGTATAGACTCAGGAAGACACATTTTAGATAAGTCAAGAATTTTAACGTAATTTAGGATGGAGGAATACCTGTGAAAGTATAAATATAGGAACGCGAAAATTAGGATAAGATAATAAATATGAATACTAATACAAGACGGATATTATAAGTGACAACAAAGTATACATAAAGATAATCTGCTCTTTTGAGAAACATAAAAATCACACCTCAAAAACAAAATGCAGATACAAAGGACATTCCGAAAACACCAATAACAAGTCAGTGGGTCAGCACAGACTGAGAAACGTTGGGGTACATGACGTCGTACGGTCCGGAAAGACAGAGAGTGGTAAGGATCTCAAACAGGTTCAAGTACAGGTAACGTAGTCACTACGATAGGTCGGTAGAGTAGGAGACTACGGGAGAAGAGGAAGACGTTACGAAATTGAACTGTCCCGGAACTATTACTGAATTAACTCATTAATCTTCTTTTAACAATTTAAAAAGTATAGATAACCCATACGATGATTTATATAACTGGTATAACCCTATAAATATAAAATTAATAAATTATCTAAGAAGGTATTCATAGATAAATAAACAATAAGTCAGGTTGACTGAACGATATAAATTTAGTTCATAAAAAATGTAGTTTGGTATCACGTAATGATAGTGTCCGTTTACTACAAATTATTTCTAAACCCCACGATGTGAACCTTATTCATGTGACCAGATGACGTTTTATAGAACTTAAAATATAATTATTATGTCACAGTTAAGTAATTAATATTTACGTGTCTGTAAACCACCACTTTTCTTTTGTTCTACAGTTCCCGTTTATTTCTTAAGTAACCACTTCATGATAGAGTGTGTCCTTGAAGATAAACAAATTACGAGACACATTGAAATTATCATGAGTTGTCAGTCACCAGATATCTCCAAGATCGTTACTCACCTAACGAAAAAGAACAAACGAAATATCGACTTCCTACAAACGTCATAATTTTTCGTATGTGTGTGTGTAGGTATGAGTGGGTGGTATTGTTTTTGGGACGGGGTTCCTATGGTATACCGTTCCCGGGAAGTGGACTTTGGGTTTGTTTCGGGTACCGTTGTCTAAGGTACAAACAGAAACCGTCTCTTAAACTCAACTGTAGTTAATATGAAAACTTGGACCTGACTTAAGTTACATTCAAACAGTAGACCGTGAAATCTTTTTACTTAATTTGATTTGGATACAAAGTAATAGTAACTGAAATGGTGAGTTTCCTGAAACACGTATGGAAACTGTAAAATTAACCTCTTGATCCTCCCTAAAAAGTTTCGAGAAGAACCTGTCCATTCGTTTTACGTATATCAAACGGTTCATATACTAAACTTATCGAGTTTGTCAAAACGGTTCTCTAGTTACGGTGTATTACCTTCTAGTCGTTTGTTTTTTGTATCGTCATTTTCGAAGTCAATTAATAAAACTTAATATCTATAAAAACAACGACAAAAAATAAAACAAAACGAAATTTAGTCTAGGTTTTTATAAAATCCTTTGTCAACCTCTTCAATAAAACGGTTCAAATCCGATCGGTGTCCGATAAAATTTTGACTTTAATTTAAAATCTTATAATACCATTTAGCCAAGAGTTGATTCATAGTTGAAAGTAAAATCGATGTAAAAATTCACAATGTATTGAGAAGTATACAAATATAATGAGACGACACGACACAGTACGAATCAGTGAGCCAGCACAGACTGACACTGGGGTACCTGACATCAGGCGGTCCGGGGAGACAGGTACCTTAAGAGGACCGTTTTTATGACCTTACATAAGTAAGGGAAGAGGTCCCCTAGAAGGGTTGGGTCCCTAACTTGTGTCCAGAGGACGTAACGTCCGTCTAAGAAATGGTCGACTCGATGGTCCCTTCGGGATATAATTGTCGTATGTAAAATTTTGATTACTATCTTTTTGTTTCCACAAAAATACTTAGGACTTGTCTATTCTAAAGAAAGTTTATAAATGAATAAACGGCATTAACGTGAGTTAAAAGGATAAATGAGAGAGAGGGAGATCGATTTAAAAGTAGATATAAAATTTAAGGATAACACTTTCCTTTATTTTCAGAAACTTTTCAATATAGGACTTTTTATATACGTAAAGGATGGAGTTTTTATGTCACTTGTATGTAAATCTTTAACCTAAAATTATTTGTGATATTTTAGTGTAGTCGGTAATTTTGTATGTAACACCCAAAGTTTGTTAAATAAACGATTGTGTTACATAAAAGAAGAGGGTTGTCTTATCTAAAAAGATCTTTATTTATAAAAGATTCTTTCGAAATAAAACTTAAAACCAAATCCCCTCAAAATCCTGACTTTTACAAAATTTATTCTACCTTCTACTATGACTTTTAACACTTAACTAGTCCAAGAACACTTTCGTATGTGTTAAAGATCACATCAGTAATCATCGTTTTTTGTATCACAATTTCTAAATATCTTGTCAAAAATAAAGGTTTTACGGTACAAACAGTGATGTACCGTGTCTTAAAAACCGACTAACAATTAAAACGACTACTTCTTCCTTATTCGTAACCGACAAGTTGAAGATCTAGATATGAAGGTTTTACCTCGGAGATCAAATTTACCGATAAATTTAAATCTAAATTAAATTAAATTATTTCACTGTTAATTCGTGACCTTTCGACTTTCGCTTTCAACGAGTCACCACAGGCTGAGAAACACTGGAGTACCTAATATGTCAGGTACCTTAAGAGGTCCGGTCTTATGACCTCACCCATCGGAAAGGGAAGAGGTCCCCTAGAAGGGTTGGGTCCCTGGTTTGTGTCCAGAGGACGAAACGTCCGTCTAAGAAATGGTCGACTCGGCGTCCCTTCGGGTTCTTAAGACCTCACCCATCGGATAGGGAAGAGGCCGTCTAGAAAGACTGGGTCCTTAACTCGTTCTGAGGACGTAACGTCCATCTAAGAACCACCGATCAAGTTAAAAGTTGACTTGATACATATATCATGTAAAGGTGGTCACATCTTACAAAATAAACAGTCATAACAAGATATCAGACACGACCATAATCACTGGTGAATGACGAGTTTTGTATGAATAGTAAATGGAATCAGTTGTAGAAGATTCTTCTTCTCAGATTTTATAATAGACACCAACTCTTCATTTGAGACGACTTATTTGAGACACGATTCATCAACTCACTAAAGGGTGTTTCTGAGTACCTTCTAGTTCCCTATCTCATTTAACTAAGATATAAGTTATCTAGGTATAATATGGGTATATAGATGAGATATAAGACAGTTACGGATGGACAAGATCAGATAGATAGTAGAATGTACTAATGTATCTTATGACACACCCACACGACTCAGCGAAGTCAACACGAACTGAGAAACACTGGGGTATCTAACATCGGGTGGTCCGAGGTGACAGGTACTCTAAACGGTCCGATCTTATGGTCTCACCCAAGGGTATGGGAGGAAGTCCCCTAGAGAGACTGGGTCCCTAAATTGGGTACAGAGAATACAGAGGACGTCACTGTTCACCCAAGAAAAGGTGATCACGGTGGACCCTTCGGGAACACGATCGAATACTCTCAGTTAAAAACCGCAGAGGAGGGTGTAGACGTAAATCACTGTAGCGCAACTACCGACCTTTAGTAAACACTACTCTTATAAATGTAACACCTTTAATCGTTTACGATGTTTAGTTTCACCGAGACGAAAACTCTAGACACTCAATTCGTATAGTGGCTGAAACTTTGGCAACGATGTTCATTATAGAGTAAAAGGACGTTACGAAGAGTTGAGATAGATGATTCCTGAACCTTAGGTCGTCAAAACCGTTTTTAGGACTCACCTTTTATTGTATTTCTGGTGCCCGTCCTTTATGACCCGGTATTTATAATGCTAATCCTGAGAGAATCGTTTACTAAACTACTTACTCCTATATGTTGAAGTAAAGAAAATTATGTTCTTAACTTCACATTTCAAAGTACAACTGAAGGTGCTGTTTCTAAAATAGTTTTATATCGTATGTTCCTGTGGACCAGTGGAAGCATAAATAAAAAATGGACACGTCGGTAAGAGACACATTTATGAAGTTATAACTGTGTTTGAGTATCATCGACTAAAGACAGACGGTTTGTGATTGTTTTAAGAATTCTGTCTGAAGTAGAAATAAGAAAGAACTTGGTCTAGACACGCTCGTCCTCCGTTTTGACTCAAACTCAATACGTACGACGACACGACACGAATCAGCGAGTCCACAAAGGTTGAGACAGTGGGGTACCTGACACCGGGAGGTCCGAGGAGACAGGTACCCCTAAGAGGTCCGTTCTTATTACCTCACCTAACGGTACGGAAGGGTTGGGTCCCTGACCTGGGTCCAGAGGGCGTAACGTTCGCTAGAAATGGTAGATTCGGTGGTCCCTTCGGGACTCCATACGTGTGAAAGAGACTTGACAGTTGTATGTCTATATGAAGTAATTTGTCTTATGAAGAAAAACTTTATTTCCTTTTATACATTCGATACAAAAGTATTGGGGTCCGAAGGTAGCAGAAGGCGTAGACATCGAATGCATGATCCCTACAGATTTTACTTATTTCTTTTTGATGTTGTTTCGGCTTGAGGGTTTCAAAGACAAATAATATTTTGAACGTGTCGATTACTATAAGTAGTCGTTCTCTCGGTGATGGGACAACGATGTAGTCCAGAGGAGATACGACTTCGTGTACCTTCACTGAACATCTTAGTCGTTGACTACAGTAATCTACAAGTGTGTAA
The DNA here is from genome assembly GCA_006410555.1 of Capra ibex. Taxonomy (NCBI): domain Eukaryota; kingdom Metazoa; phylum Chordata; class Mammalia; order Artiodactyla; family Bovidae; genus Capra; species Capra ibex. The sequence goes on along the minus strand of SJYO01016970.1, from coordinate 19,542,083 downwards.
CGACGACTAACCTCGGTAATCTCCCTTCTCAGAACATTGGACCACTGGGACTTCGAAAGCACCCTACAACCGTTCAGAACTTAGAGGAATTCTACTGAATAATCACGACAGGTTCCTCCGGTGTACGACCATGCAGTCTCGGGTGACCGGGTACAATTGTCATTTTAAGTTTTATTTAGTGTAATTGTACCCTTTATTTTTTGTCTGGATTCAAAATGTAATATAACAAGACTTACCTTTAGTACACAAATCTAAATATAATAAGATTGGAAAATATATAAATTTACGAACAAAGGGATATGGTAGAGTTATATTACAAAACGAACAAGACAGAAACCTGAGTTCCTGTTTAAAAAGCCGGTTTCTTTAATATCATTATTCATTCTCGACAGGATCTACATCGTGAGAAGTAAACGTTCTTCATGTCCCTCGTCCCTTTAAATGAATGTTTTGATAAGTTCGATTATCTATCTACTTTTGGAAGATTTACTATCTAATCTAAGTTTTAATAGACTTAATCCACCCAAGTTTTAATAGTCGTCAACGAGGTACCTGACCAACTAAAGTGTGACCACTTTTAGAACGGTTCACATTTGTACTTAAGGTTAATGAGTCAAACTCGGAACTGGCACAAAACTTTGCAACGTATATTATGAATTTAGCTTTTTGTTCTTGTTTGCAATCTCTTAAATAGGAAATCCTTATTTACGTCGTCATAGACTACTACATATCTATTACTAGAGGTAATTTTATAACAAACTTCACTGGTTTGGACTTTTATGAGACTTACGAGAAATTATTTCCTTCAAACTGACGTAAAAATTGTTGAGGTGAAATACTTTATAGTAAATCGATAGTTTTTTACTTAATCTGGATTCGATAACAAGACCTGTCTATCGTTGACACAGTAATTTACTCTTTTCGTTCGACGAATACTTTCATATAACCTATTAAAGTTAATGTATTTTCTTTCTGTTGTTTTATTCGTTTACAATCAAGAAAGTTGGCAGAAGGTAGATCTTCTGTATAAATGAGTAGATACAACAGGTAATAGATATTTTACAAGTAATCCGTGTACCTAATGAGGGACTTTCAACTAAGGTACGTGAATAGGTATGTTAAGACAAGGATGGAAATGAATAATTCCCAGTCGATACAAACAATGGTTTAAGGAAACACGGTGTACGATAGTAATCACGTTAAAACTGTAGATTATTTCACAATGTCTTTCACTAATATTTATTGACACTATTTTTATTAACAACGAAGTAGGTTTTTTTTTAATTGAAACTTTTCTGAGGTATTTACTTTAGGTGACCTTTGTGTATACCTAGTAAAGTCGTACCCTTTCTTGTGACTTTTCTAGTCTCTTCTTTTAATGTTTTTATGTCCTTTCAAGATGTGATTTAACTAACCATTTACAGAAGTTTTAGAACTAGATGAACTTTCTTTGACTTCGACCTTTAGAACCAAACTAAATATGTCCTTTGAATTTTCAGCCGACCGAATATGAGGTTCTTTATGTCTACTACACAAATTTGCATAACAACGACAAATCAACGATTCAACACAGACTAAGAAAACGTTTAAGGTACCTGACATCGGTCAGTCCGAGGAGACAGGCACCCTATAGGATCCGTTCTTAAGACCTCACCCAACGATAAAGGAAGAGGTCCTCTAGAAGGACTGGGTCCCTGACTTGGGTCCAGAGGAAGTGACCGACGTAACCGTCCGTCTAAGAAATTGACTCGGTGCTTCCTTCGGGTAAATTTAAGTTACATATACTGATTTAATTATCTTGTAAGTCTAATACCACATAGTCAAAATACGAGGTAAATGACTCGTTACTTAATACTAAGTCTATCTAGAAACTAACACATATAAACATGTGTGATAATTAGTAGGTTTCTATGTTTTCCTATGTCAACCAGGAACATTAGGGACCCCGTAACAAAGGTCCTGGGGGTTTAGACGTCTACGAGTTTCCGGAAAGCATTTTGCCGTGTCATGTTAGTCAAGAGGAATAGGTCTCAACACCTTTGACACCTATGTCTCCCGGTTGATATATACAGTTAAACAATTGTAACCCGTGTAACTTATCCTTCGACCTCTCACCCCCTTTTTTCCTCTCTTTTTCTGTTCTTTTTCACGACAGAGTCTTGTCGTCACGTACGTATTATAATACACACATCTTATTGTAAGATGGACCTCATAACGGTATCCGTGCATTTTTATCCTAAACATACGTCCGTGCTAGCTCCGTGTGGAATTTATTTCTGTGACTAAAGTAATCCACTACCTCGATATCCATCAAAAACGAGACCGAAAATCAATAAAACTCAATTGTACCATCGAAACTTCCATTTCTTAGACGGACGTTACGTCCTCTGGACCCAAGTTTGGATCCTAGTCTTTCTAGAGGACCCATTCCCTTACCGTTGGGTGAGGCCATAAGAACGGACCTCTTAAGGTACCTACTCTTCTGACCACCCCATATCATGTGTACCAGCGTTTCTCGACCTGCACTGACTCACTGATTGTGAAAGTGAAGTGAAATCAATAAGATTACACCAGAAACGTGATTTCATTTTCTTCAATTATAAAAAAGTTTTTTACTTTTACTCTTTTACACTTGAAAACACCCAAATGAAGTAATCAATGAAACCTCTCAAATATGAAAAGATATACAATGATTAACATCAGACTCTTTATAACGTAGTGGTGAAAATTCTGTGTATTGGATCCCTGGACCTTTCTCTCTCGAATAAAATTTTAAAGAATTTCCTTCTGTAATTTACCGTACCGTTAATTTTTTACGATGACTTGTCTCTTATATTTGATAAAGATGATAAAGATTGAAGAATGAAATCATGGTTACTTAGTCACCGGGGAGTTTCCCTGTCACAGTTTAAGGCGTCACTATTAACTCTCGACTTAATTCATTTACTCAGTCATATATACGAAAAATGGGAAGTAAGTTTTGATTTCCCTCCTTTACTTATTAAATCGAAGGTTTTGGATTTTGAACTCTCATCTACAATTCCGACTTTTCAAAAGGGACACTGTGTACAAATGATTTAAACAAAGTACTTAGGACTTTCTTAAAGTTTATATCAAAACTAGTTTTGTTTTTCATACAAACTACAATTAGATAATTTTACATATTCCTTAATAAGTGTATCTTTTAGAAGACAGTAGATTATAAAGGATAACTTTTTATTTAAGGTATACCAAGAATCAACTTGGAAACGATCTATAATTCTATTTATAAAGATAAAGAAACGAGGATTGGGGAGACTGAGAATTTTTTGTTTGTTGTTTTAATCTTGATGGGAGATGAGTAATGAAACAATCCTCAGAAGTAGGTAAGTGGTACTTTCAGTTGTTAAAATATTGAAATATTATACTGAAAGTCAGAAAGTGTTAACTTACACTATGATTCGACTCCTAAATAGTCTCTACGTGAATTGATCCACTCCTTTAACACGAAGAGTAGACAACTCATTAAAATAGTTTCTTCCCACAACCTAAAACAGTTTATGAGAAAGACACAGATAACTCCGTGTCTTCCCACAAACGGGAAATAACATAACTATACGACATTATATATTTTCTAAAAGACCATAATGAGGTTAAAACGAAAAGACCTACTCGAGATACACCATTGTTTCATATTAGGAAAAATATACAGTGACCTAAGTCAAACCCGAAGGGTCCACCACAATCACCTTTTCTTGGCCAGACGGTTACGTCCTCTGAATTCTCTACCCCCAAGTTAGGAGCCCAGTCCTTCTACAGGACCTCCTCCCGGACTGTTGGGTGAGGTCATAAGAACGGACCTCTTAGGGTACCTGTTTACTCGAGCCACCCGATGTCATCCCAACGTTCGTCAGTCTGTGATGACTACGTTGAATCTTACGTATTGTACCTAAGTAAGTTAAACTTTAACTATAAAATAAGTCCTGTAAACTCGGATATTCAAACTTTAAAAAAGAGGAACACTGCGGAATTAGACCAAAACCATAGGTAGCTTATGACCGTGAGACGGGGGGAAAGGAAGAAGAGAAGGAGGAGGAGGAGGAACACGAAGACAAAGAAGAACAAAACGTACACACACACACAACCTCACCTCTTCCGTTACCGTGGGATGGGGTCATGAGAACGGACCTTTTAGGGTACCTACCTCCTCGGACCACCCGACGTCAGGTACCCCAGCGATTCTCAGCCTGTGCTGACTCGTTGAAGTGAGAGTGAAAAGTGAAAGTACGTAACTTCTTCCTTTACCGTTGGGTGAGGTGACAAGAACGGACCTCTTAGGGTCCCTACCCCCTCGGACCGCCCGACGACAGATACCCCAGCGTGTCTCAGTCTGTGCTGACTTCGCTGAATCGTCGTCGTCGTCACACAACCTCACCCCTCTGTCACCCTTACAAAGTTATTTAGAAGAACTTTACGACCCATTTTGAGTGATCACTTTGGTAGACTTATACCCGAAAAGAAACACCCTTCTAAAAACGTAATTTTTTACATTAACGAAACGAACGATATCTAAATAAGTCTTAAATTTAAGAAAAAATAAATCAAACCCATCAGACATAGAAACCAGTCAACACTACGGGGGAGAAAAAAAAGGGCTAAAATCATTAAAAGAGGATAGGAAATAAGTTAGATCGATTTTCTAATGGTTAAAACAGTTAGTAAAACTTCTGTGTTGACACCGAAACAAAAAGATGGTAGGTAAAATATTATGAATAAAAATGAGATCGGAAACAGTAATCAAGGGAGGACGGTGAAATATAACTCAAATGAAAAGAAAAAGATCAAAAAAAGAAAGAGACGATGATACAACGAAGTCAGCACAGGTTGACACACTGGGGTATCTGCCGTCGGGTGATCCGAGGAAACAGGTGCCCAAAAGGTCCGTTCTCATGATCTCATGCCCAATTTTCCGATCAAATAAGTAAAGTGTAACGAGAAAAATGTACATGCACAGATATCGACGTTTAAAGGGTGTGTCCTGACGAAAACGATGTAGGATTTTCTAAAAGACAAAACAATTATGAAAACAAAAATAAGTAGAGGTACATAAAAAGAGTAAGGGGAACCCTCAAGAAGAAAGTGGATAATTACTAAATCCTCACACAGTAAATTAAAGGTGTGCAAAAACTCAAAGGATTTAAAGGGAAGATAACGACTAAAGATTAAAGTAAGAAATGTCAGTCTTCTATACGAAACGTACCAAATTAAAAAATTGAATAACTATGCATAAAATACCGGATTTTAATCCAGAGAGGGTCTCTTACAAGGTACTTTTTTTACATAAAAGACATAATATCTATATACAATCCAGATCAACCGAATATCGCAACGACTTCAGAAGATAAAGGAACAAGTAGAAACCGGAGAAAGAAGCCAGAGAAGACCTTAGAGACTACACGAAATTTAGGTTAGGTCACTCAAAATGTGAAATCTATAAAATAAGGAAAGTCAAGACCTTAAAAATAAATCAAACAAAATCCCAGATAAAGAAACGATCCTAATAGATAAATAAATAATACTGGCAGAAAATGAAATTTCGATCCTTGTATAAATGTCATCCAAGAAAACTCAGGAAAAACATTTAATTCAAGTTGTAGACTCAGTAGGTGTGTAGTCGAAGATAACAGAAAATAACAAAAAGGGTTCAGTATAGAAAGACAAAGAAAAGTATACATTATAAAATTTTAAAACTAAATTCGTAGTATCGACTACACAATATCTTTGAATCATTATAGAAGAGAAACTGTTCACAAAATAAAAACTGGATTGCCCGTCAAGTAAATGAACTGTATTCGAAACATAAGACCGAAGAGACGGGACCTGTCTTCGACTTTATAGATAAGTTTAAAAAACTCGACATATTGACACCGAAAAACTCTGAAAAAGTCGAAGGAAAAAGGGACCGGTAAAGAAAACAAAGGATATGGAGGACTATTACATTTAACACATAAACTTCTTAAATAGTCCACGAGAAACGACATATGACAAACCAGAAAACTCATGAGATGGCTGTGAAGTCCTTTACAAGAAGGAAAGTGATACTGATATCAAAAGTTTCCTCCGACACTGGAAAGATATTTAAATCTGTGTATAAAGTTAGTGATACATGACGTATTCTTTACCTATAGGCCCTTTTTACCTTTTTAACTTTTTTTTTAGTCATCAAAAAAAATTCGAACTTTTCGACCTGTGGGTTCTTGACATCCGTTGACACGAAAGTGTCATATTTCTTTCGTTAGGATTACTTTGTTTCCACCGGGCGTCTCTCCTCGTCTTTACTATCTGTTTCTCTCGAGCTTGTACGAGGACCGTTATAAGTTAAGGGAACAGTAAAGAAATTCTCGTCCTTGAATCAGACCGAATAGTAATATAAGAGTGACGAAACTTGTCACAGACTGTTTTGTATTCTAAAACACCTTACTTACTTATACCCAAATAGAATTTTTATCACATACATACCATAGAAAGTACAAAGATTACCGAAATACGTAACGGAAGAAGTTTTGTATCTATATAGAATGTCCCTTTCATTCGTTAAATATAGAATTGGTGTGAAATAGAACATAATTTTATATTATGTCGTCTAATGGTCGGTAATCTTCTGAACGGAAATTCATCATTGATAAATCAGGGTAATGAAGTTCATAATCATTTAGAAGTAATGTATGTCTTATTGTTGGTTTTAAACAGGACTCCATTTACTATCTTCCGAAAAAAAAACGAAGTTAAACGTAAAAAACCACCGTAACCATAACAAAATTATTTCATACAGGTCCTTCTACGGTAAGTCGTATAGAGAATAACGATCCATTTTATATTGGTCCAAAGAACTGTTCCAAGGAGTTTGGATACCAAACGATTGGTGACGTTTCGGAATCGTATGTCTAGATTAAAGATATAATAGTCTGAATACAGTTCTTATACGGGTTAGGAGGTCAAAGATACTTCTTTTAGAAGAAAGAGACTAAACTCTATCATTTGATTAAAACTTGTAAAATAGGATAGAATAGGTCCCTGTCTTTTTGGTAGAGACTTGTCTACTGTCCATAAAAAGAGGACGTGTCATACAAGATGTGAGTAACAACTACGACGTCTTTAACCGAACCATGTTCTTACTTTACTTGACACTGAACAGATATAGGGGAAGGAGACTGTGAGGGAGAGACCAGGTCTGTACAAGGTACCTTGTCTCAGAAGTCTGATCTGTGAACGGGTCCAGTGACGGACGATGACAAGGTCCTTCTTCTTTCTTTTTTCTACGGTGTAAAGACTGTGTATACCTAAATGAAATCTAATCGATAATAGAATTAACTTTTTGTACTCGGTTACCCAATCGTGGGTGGTAGTCTTAAAGAGTGAAGTACGAAACTGGTTCTCCTTTCTTGGATCTATGTGCATACCTTTTAGAGAGAAGAATCTTCGAAAGAGTGTTTTTTACAGGAGACAACGACAACAAGTCAACGATTCAGAACAGGTTGATGAACACTGGAGTACCTGATGTCGTACGGTCCGAGGAGACAGGAGGTGATGGACGACCTCAAACGAGTTTAAGTATAGACGACTCAACCACTATGATAGATTGGTAGGGTAGGAGACCTCTCCTTCTCAAATCGGGTGGTCCGACACTGGGGGAACAAAATGGATTCCCTACCGAGTCATAGAAACTAAGTAAAGGTGAAAATCAACGAACCAGGGTTAGGGGTCAGATGTTTTGGTGTTAGGGTTTGATACCAGAGTGTCCGATACTTACGAGTAGAGAGTATACATTGATGGTTGTAATGGTCAAGAGTTCGTAAATAAAACGAAGATCTTAGACGGTTTAACGAACCTTCCTTGAAGGAACTAGAAACTAAGCCTGTCTTAGGTGAAGGGTCTTCGGGGAAAAGACGTGAAGTCGGGACGAGGGTTTGTACCTTGAACTCTCAGAATAGAAATGTTTAAACCTAGAACAGTCAAGAAACCTTCTTGAAGAAAGAGAAAAGAGGATCCTCACTACCCAAATACAAGATTTTATTAACACGACACAATGACACTCACTAGACACTTTTAGTCACAGTAGGAGTAGTAATAGTAATTTGATACGTCCTGAATTAAGGATGCAAGTTCTTAGAGTTGATTGTGAGTTCTTTTTTATAACTGTTTTATTTCGAAATACATTAGTTAACTATTAAATACAATATATTTCGGATACAAGACTCATTAAGTCTTCTTACACTCAAATACTTTCAAAATTAGTTTCGTCTCATATACTTCCTTGACTCGGAAATTCTACTGGAGGCCATTTCTAAAAACTGAAAATTTATATCTTACCGTAGTCTGTTTACTAGTGTATTGTCACTCGGTCGTTTTGAAAACTTGGACCTCGATTGAACGGATACGTTATTAATTCCCTCTAATAGGTTTTTACGACGACCTGTAATTAAACTTCTCAGGTTGAGACTTTAGTCCCTCCAGTTCGGTCCCCGAACAATATCATTAGGTCTTTTTTTAAATAATCACAACGCGAAACTTTTACTGTTGCATTTATATATTTCCTAATACGTTTATTACTTCATTAAATTTCCTTTTAATTGATTCAGAATCACTGACTTACCTCATATCTTTTACTTCCTTTTACTACAAAGTTTTACTGAGAAGAATAGCGAGTCCTTTAACTCTTTTACCACTATCGAAGACTGTTTTGTGTCTATCCTACCCTTAAAGAAACACCCTACCCGTACATACCTCTCAAGTCAACACCTGTATTACGAAAATACTTTAGACTTATGTTCACAGAATGACCGTAAACCTTAGAACCGTGAACTTATTCTCTTGAACTAACCCTATTCCTAAACTAACCATAAATACTTTCTTAATCCATTTAGGTGCTCTTTCTACTCACAAAGTTACTACTTGAAATCTGATCGTCTCCGATTTATTACTTAGAATTTCTTATAGACACGATTCTCCCATCCTCTCCTTTCTGTTCATTCTTTCTTTTCTCTAACCTACTAAGTCCATCAATGGTGATTACCCGGTTACATAATAGTTAACGGTTCTGTATTTACTACTTATTTCAAAAGTATTAAGAATTGTTAAGGACGGATGACATCAGGTATTATGATATAACATATAAACTTTCAACGATTCTCTCTTCTAGAATTTTCAAGAATAGTATTCCTTTTTTTTAACAATGGATACATACCACTGTCCGTACCACCACTGGTAAAACGTTATATACGTTTATAACTTAATAAATACAATAGGTAGACTTTGATTATATTTCAATACACAGTTAATATGAGGTTAATTTTTATTTATCTCATTTTACTAGGGACGACGAAAGTCTTTTTCTAATTAGAATTCTAACTTTCAGACCCGAAAGTACACTGGATTCCTCGTGAGAAAAGTTAGTACTTGCTGATCTGACTCGACAGAGGAACTAGTGGGACAAAAGAAATAACTTTAAACTTCATATTAGACCTAATTAAATGTCGGAGCTTAACCTGAACTTAACCGAATTGAAGTCTTAAAGAAAGTTCGACCTTTATTGATGATGAATTTTACTTAAAGGAATAGGTACATATGTGATAACTATGGTACATCTTTTATCTATTGATTACCCTTGGATGACATACCGAGTCCCTGGAGATGAACACGAAACCCTACTGGATTTGCCCTTCCCTTAGGTTTTTTTCTCTCCTATACACATATACACCAACGTGTCTCAGCCTGTGCTGACTACGCTGAATTGTCGTCGTCGTCGTCGTGGTTCAGTACAAGCTGAGAACACTGGGGTACCTGACATCGGGTGGTCCGAGGAGACAGGAATCCTAAAGGGTCTGTTCTTATGATCTCACACAACGTTAAAGGAAGAGATCCTCTAGAAGGGTTAGGTCTATAGCTTGAGTATAGAGGACGTTACGTCCGTATAAGAAATGACGACTTGGTGGTCCCTACAGGGTACATATACGCATCGACTAAGTCAAACGATATGTTATCTTTGAAAAGACCAACGAGTCCACTATTTCTTAAACGGACGTACGTCCTCTGAGCCCAAGTTAAGGACCCAGTCCTTCTAGGGGACTTCTTCCTTTACCATTGGGTGAGTTCATAAGAACGGACCTCCCGTTCTTAGGTACCTGTCTCCTCGGATCGTCCGATGTCAGGTACCCTAACGTTTCTCAACCTGTCTTGACTAGCTGATGGTGAAAGTACCTTTGATTACGTTGTAACATTTCATTGATATGAGGTTATTTTTAATTAAATTTTTTTTACAAATTTTTACTTGAATTTCTTAGTCAAAGGACACAAATTTTTCATAGAACCCCAAACAGAATCTTAGTCTGTTTCAGGTCTTCCCTTAGACCTCGTCCCTCGACCAGACCCATTTACTGTCGGTACTAAATCGAAGTGTTTCAAGACAGAAGTTCGACACCATCGGTTCTCGGTATACTTGGACCGTAGAAAAATAAAGAGAAGTTTTAATGACATATGAAAATTCAATGAAGCCAAACTAAAACGAAACAATAACAAAATGTATATGTGAAAAGTGTTGGATCCTAAAAAAAAAAAAAAAAAAACCGTAAACCCTTTCCTACTTTCGTTCAGTTAGTATTTTGTGTACGTAAAAGAGACTGAATGAATCCTTATTATATTATACAAACTTTCGTAGAAAATACATCAATATTACCCACTTTTCTTTTTTCTAAACACCGTGTCACTAAGTAACTTTTGTTGAGTCAGTGTGAGACGATTACATTACTCAAAGTCGTGTCAGACAAACTGTTGATAAAACCCCCTTCCTACTTCCTTTTTCTTTGTTGAAGTTATCGGGTGTACGTGTCTGTCTCGATTTCCCCATGGGTAGGTTCCGTCTCTTACCACTCTTGTTGATACACAAACCAGACGTAAAACCTATTAACTTACGTCGACCCATTAATTTTTCCAACACAAAGTACTTTCGGACACACAATCCATTATAGACTGAGTCTGAGAATTTTCGAGTCGTAAGTTTCGGGTAAAAAAGGGAAAATACAGTCGATCCCCTTTACTCATTTGACTTAAAACATTTGTCAGTTTACCTTAGCTAGTCATCTCCTCGTTCGTACGACCAACACTAATAATAATAAACTGTTATTCTGGAGTCTATGTTTGTTAAAATTTTTAAGTGGAAATAACTCTATATTAAATGGATGTCATGTGGAAGTAGGTAACTTTCGAGTATCAAATTACTGAAAATCATGTAAGTATCTTAACATCGTGGTGTTAATTAAACCCCATGTAAAAGTAGTGGAGTTTTTCTTTAGGGTACGAGACATCAGTATTAGAGGAAATTTGGTGTAAATAGAGACGTGTACACCCTTACGGTGAGTTTGTATTGTTTACTCTTACATTTGATCATATCGATGATACCTCTTGTCATACCTCGAAGGAATTATCATGTCTCGGATGGTATACTGTATCATTGGGGTGAGGACCCGTAAATCAACTCAAGTTAGTGAATAAGGACAGACTGATAAAAGTTGGGGTACCTGACGTCGTTGGGTCCGAAGGGACAGGTAGTGGTTGAGGACCGCTAACGAGTTTGAGTATAGGTAGTTCAGTCACTACGGTAGGTTGGTAGAGTAGGAGACAGTAGGGGAATAGAAGGGCGGACCTTAGAAAGGGTCGTAGTCCCAGAAAAGATTAATCAGTTAAGAAGTGTAGTCCACCGGTTTCATAACCTCGAAGTCGAAATAGTAGTCACGAAGGTTATATATGAGTCCTGACTAAAGTAAATCCCAACTGACAAAACTAAAGGAACGTCAGGTTCCCTGAGAGTTCTCAGAAGAAGTCACGGTGTCAAGTTTTCGTAGTTAAGAAACCGTGAGTCGGAAACAATACCAGGTTGAGAGTGTACGTATGTACTGATGACCTCTTTGGTATCGAAACTGATGTCCCTAGAAACAACCGTTTCATTACAGAGACGAAAAATTATACGACAGATCCGACCAGTATCGAAAGGAAGGTTCCTTGTTCGCAGAAAATTAAAATACCGACGTCAGTGGTAGACGTCACTAAAACCTCGGGTTCTTTTATTTTTGAGAGAGTGACAAAGGTACAAAGGGGTAGATAAACGGTTCTTCACTACCCTGGTCTACAGTACTAGAAGCAAAAGGTTTACAACTCGAAATTCGGTTGAAAAAGTCAGAGGAGAAAGTGAAGTAGTTCTCCGAGAAATCAAGGAGAGCGAAAGACGGTATTCCCACCACAGTAGACGAATAGACTCCAATAACTATAAAGAGAGTCGTTAGAAATAAGGTCGATCACGAAGTAGATTGGACCGTAAAGTGTACTACATGAGACGTATATTCAATTTATTCGTCCTACTGTCATATGTCGGAACTCCATGAGGGAAGGGTTAAACCTTGGTCAGGTAACGAGGTAGAGGTCAAGACTGACAACGAAGAACTGGACATATGTCCAAAGAGTCCTCCGTTCATTAAACCATAATGGCAGAGATTCTTAAAAGGTCAAACAACACTAGGTGTGTCAATTTCCGAAATCACATCAGTTACTTCGTCTTCATCTACAAAAGACCTTAAGAGGACGAAAAAGGTACTAAGTTACCTACAACCGTTAAACTAGAGACCAAGGAGATGGAAAAGATTTAGGTTGAACTCGTAAATCTTCAAGAGTCAAGTGTATGACAAGTTCTGAACGAAGTTTTTAAAACTCGTAATGAAACGATCGCCCACTCTATTCACGTACATAAGAACCCGTAAATGGACTTCTTTCGGTATTAACTTTTACTATGTTCGTGACGTCACAAGTAACGTCGACTAAATGTTATCGGTCCGATATCTGTGTCGGATCTACGGGTAGTCGACTACTTACCTTTCTTTTCTATACCACGACCCTCGGTCACACTCCTTAGGGCGGGCACTGTTCCAGTACTCCTTCCTTCGACTGTATGCGTTCCGCACGAGTCTGAAGTCCCTGGGGAGACCTTTAAGGATTCGTACATGGGGTTGTTTTTAGACGGCCGAAAACACGAGACGAAAAGGTGAGAAGACTGTAAAAGACCTTTTTCAGTTAAGTCCCGAAATCAGAAGACGTAAACTTTGTCACAAAGTTAGGTTTTTGGGAGACTACCGAAAGATCGGACGGACGTCCTGAACATGTCGACGCGCACACTAACTCCGGAGGACTGGTGTCCTCCGTGTCCTTCGAATTTTGTAGGATCCTTACATCCTCGAAGGCTCCTCAGTTTTAGAAATCTTATTCTGACTAATTTTCAAAGTAAAACCCCCAGTTACGAACGACGGTTTAAAAGTATAGGAAATAAAAATCTATATCAACCATATATCTTTTTGTTCATCATCTGGACCATAATCGTTGTAATCTAGAAACTCAATTCATGGAAGAAACAATATAGGGTGACGTGGAAACAAGATATCTCTACATTGAAATTACGAAATTCCTCTACGTCTAATTTCTTTTTGTGAAGTCCCCTTTGTTTTAATTGTAAGTAATTCCTTCTCTCGGTTTTTCACAATTGTTCGGAGAACCGGTCTTCTATTACATTTAGTGGACTCTGGAAAACATATGTTTTACTATATGTCTTTCTTAGACCCAACGCTTGCGATGTATTAAAACACAATAGGTAACTAGAGGTACAAAATAGTTTTCATATTTTCCGGAAGACTTGTTATTTCCTACCCCGGCCCCCGGTCCCCGGTCCCCGGCCCCCGGTCAAAGAGCCTGGTCAAAGAGCTTGATCAGAGAACCGGACCAAAGAACCCTGAGACCGAGGGGGGCACAGAAAAAGAGAGAAAGAAGAAGAGATGGAAAGGAAGAGAGACGAGAAATGAAATTGAAGTCCGACTTAGAGGTGGACCCCGCGCCTCCGAGCGGTCCAGATGAATGAACGAGACCGACAATTCTGGGCGTGCTTTCCCTCGAATTCCGCTCCGTGGGAATCTATAAGTTCGCCCGTGGCCACCGGGTTGCATCTACCACGTTTAAGGAACAGACCTTAAAATAACCGGAAGGCGCATTTGGTTCGATAAGTCGGGAGAAGGAGGTGAATTAGAAGGATGATGCGATGTCAAAGAATTAGATTAGAATATAGTTAGCTATTTGTTCAGAAAGGTGCGGTTGCGGCAGGTGGGAAGCTTAAGGGACCTAGGTGGCCCCGACCTGGGGCCGTTATACCGTGTACATATGTTACTTTATAATAAGTCGGTATTTTCACTTAATTTAACACAGTAACGTCTCTACACCTACCTGGATCGCTGACAGTATGTCTCACTTCATTCAGTCTTTGTCTTATTGATCATAGTATATAATCGTAAATATATATATTAGATCTGTTGATCTATATATTAGATCTTTTACTTACCCCTTTGTTACCTTTGTTACTGTCTGACATAAATGAACCCGTGGTTTTAGTGACGTCTACCACTGACGTCGGTACTTTAATTTTCTACGAACGAGAAACCTTCTTTTAGATACTGGTTGAATCTGCCGTATAATTTTTCGTCTCTACAATGAAACGGTTGTTTCTAGGGACATCATTTCGGTACCAAAAAGGTCATCAGTACATACCTACACTTTCTACCTGATATTTCTTCCGACTCATGGTTGTTTAACTACGAAAACTTGACACCATAACCTCTTCTGAGAACTCTCAGGGAACTGTCGTTCCTCTAGTTTTGTCAGTTAGGATTTCCTTTAGTCAGGACTTATAAGAAACCTTCCTGACTACGACGTCGACTTTGGGGTTATGAAACCGGTGGACTATACTTCTTGACTAAGTAATCTTTTATGGAACTACTACCCTTTCTAACTTCCGTCCTCCTATTCCCCTACTATCTCCTACTCTACCAACCTACCGTAGTGACTGAGTTACCTACTCAAATTCGTTAGAGGTCCTCAACCATTACCTGTCTCTTCGGACTCAACGACGCCAGGTACCCCAACGTTTCTCAGTCTGTACTGACTCACTGACTTGACTTGACTCTTTTACTTATTTCATATCCACTTGAATAAACGTTTTATCTTTATCTCGGTCTCTACTTACTCTTGTTTGTATACCTGAAGACACCCCATTCCTCCGTCCAACCCTACCTAACCCTTTAACATTAACTATATACACGTGATGATATATATTTTATCTATTGATTACTTTCTACTGACCTATCTTGTCCCCTGAGACGAGTTACGAGACACCATTGGATTTACCCTTCCTTTAGGTTCCTTCTCCACTATATACATATGTACACCGACTAAGTTAAACAACGGATCATCTTTAATTGTGTTGTAACATTTCGTTGATGTAGGGGGGGGGGTTTTTTTTTCAGATTTTTTTACAGAAGAAATTTCGAGAGGTTTAATCCATTACTACAATTGACGATTTACCGTGTTTTCAGAAGTCACACAACGATTAACTTACAGCAACGGGTATTAGTTTTCTTATGAAAAAGAGAACACATGTGTTACTGTGAAAAAGGAAAATTCTCCTTGACAAAAGTAATGAGAGAGGGATCTTACTAATTGAAGAGACCCGTCCTGACTTGGACCCAACGACTTAATACTTTAATACAGTATCCGTTAGAGTAGCCATGGGACCCCCTTCGAGTCTCCAACTTCGGCTTTCTAGTGTCCTTTTAAAATCGTCTTTGTCTAGAGGAAATATGTCAGTTTCTAAGTAGGACCTTAACTAACGACAGAAAATGAGGTTCTGGGGACTACCAATCCCGAAAACGTCCACGAAGTCATGGAAACATTATAGGGTGCCGACGGACTCGTCACGGGACGTGCGTGTGACTACGAGTTATTTCGAATCGTGGACTGACTGTCAGATAGGGACCTACGGGTCTGACTCTCTGGACGTTTCACAAAATCAAACATCGACGGTGTCACTAGTTTCCTATCGTCTTCCCTTAGAGAAAGAAACTCCAGTCGAAAGTCTACGACATTTAATCAGTATCTAATGTTATCCTTTCCCTATCTTCTCTCAACACATTACTCTTTCACCCCTTCAACGTCCCTTGGATATATAATGAGTACTGACATAGAAGAACTAATATATAAAATAGGTTGTCTAATTTACTCACCTTTCACGGTTGTCCTGTAGGGACCGTCAAGTTACCAATTCTGAGGTGTGAAGGTGACGTCCCCCGTACCCAAGGTAGGGAGTAGGAGTAACCCCTTGATTATAGAGTGTACGACCTGTGACACCGTTTTTTTTTTTTTTTTTTTCTCCCCTTTTTTTTTATTTCACGATTGTGTGACCTCATGTAATAGTGGGTACTGGTATCTACAACCTGATCTGAAGATGATTAATTATTTCCCTAAATCGACTTTAAGTAAAACACCGGTTGTGATCCTTTAATTTGTAAGAAATATCACATATGCGTAAAACAAGAAGTATAATAAGACCCATTGACATTAATTTGGTAACAATTCATAGTCTTCGTGGGTTCCTTTCTGCTTGACTATTACACCAACCCTTTACTGTATTCTGTCTACCTATTACTTCGAATCGTCTATTCTTCGTTATTAAGGTGGAAATAAAAAATAATGATAAAATATACCCGTTTTTTAAGTGGAGTAGAGAACATAGCATAGCAGAGACTCAGGATTACCACTATTTTTAAGACTAACTATTTTGTCGGTCGGTTCACTTGAAGTAAGGAATCTAAAGATACTTTTATTACTTTGTAATACGTAAAGTAAAAATTTGACCAAACTAACGGTCTTACGGTATATATTTAAATCCTCACTTTTCAATTGTACTTATTATGAACCTTTTACAACATGTTTTCTTTTATTAAGTCTAAACTAAAAAAAGAGAAAGGAAAATCTTTACATAAAAGATATTAAAGAACTACTATCTTAAAATTAATTTCTATGGTGTAGTGAGTAACAAAGATACTAATACAATTGTCGTTTCGGTTCAAATTCTTTAACGTTATAAAAGAATTCTTAGTCTGTTGTGAAATGTAACAAAGGAAAATAAAGAAGTATATAAAATGAGCTTAAACAGTCAAGATTACAAAAACTCGAACGGAGGATAGAGAGAAACACCATTGGAAGTGACGTATAATTTCGAACTTTAAACATTCAGTATTAATGTTTAATACAAAAGACCTCCCATCGTCATATATTCGAGGAGTTAATTTAGACAGGGTATAGTACCAGGAGAGTTTTTACCTTATAAAGACCTACTGAACCCACTTGTAAAACTCAACGTGTGATCATCTGAACAGTTTTACTTAATAAACTCATAGTAAATTTTTTTTTTTCTCACGGACAAAGAGTTGTTTTTCGGGTCTTTTATTCATTGTTCCCGTTTTGATTTTTTTTTTTTTGTTTTTTTTGTTTTGACATTCTTTATTCTATAAAAAATGAAGGATTTAAATTAGATTTTCAAAGATAGTTCTATTTTTAATATAGATGTGAACCACTACACATAATAGATCTGAATAAAACCGTTGGTAAAGTGTTATATATATTTATAAATTAGTAATACAACATTTGGACTTTGATTATATTGTACAACTAATGTAGAGTTATTTTATATGAAAAAATAAGTTTTTTTTTAAATTAGATCTCCAACTTAATACCTTCAGGTGTTATGAAAAAAGGGGGATTAAAAGAATCGTAAATATCGTAAAAATTAAGACATGAGGTACTTCTGTCTATGGTGTAAGTAGGATCAATAGTCAGGAAATGGGAAAGGGCTATACATATACATTTCGTGGATCTTATCACGTCCCGTGTGTTTATTGTAGATTCTTATACACTTATACATTTACTTCGACGGAAATATAGAACGACACTGTATAAATTACATACCTTTCCGGTTTACTATAGGATGGTCTACCATTTGAAGATTCTTAATCCCTCTGAATTAAGTGACCCACACAAGTCACGAATTTAGTACACTTGCGAATTATTTATTCATTTATAACTGTTGTCGTCCAACATTCGGAGTCCCTTTACCACTTGTCAACAGTCATATTATCTATTACCAGTATATAAATTAGTCAAATGTTCACCAAATTGACTTCACGAGGTAAATAAGTAACTCGTCTTCATGGAGATCTTAAATTATGTACCTACCATAGGACGAGTCGTGACAATTATAATCAAATTTCGGGATAATTCGTTGGAAAACTGAAAGATAAATCCTTAACACAACAACACCAAACCAGTGATTCAGCACAAGTGGAGAAACACTGGTGTACCTGCCGTCGTACGGTCCGAAGGAACAGGAAGTGATAGAGAGGCTCAAACGAATCTAAGTACAAGTAACTCAGACACTACGATAGATTGGTAGAGTAGGAGACAGTGGGAGAAAGGGAGGACTGGAGGTAGAAAGGGTCGTAGTCTCAGAAAAGGTACGTAGTTGAGAAGCGTAGTTTACCGGTTTCATTATCTCGAAGTCGTAGTCAGGAAGGTCACTTAGAAGTCCCAACTAAAGGAAACCCTAACTGACCAAACTAGAGGAACGTCAGGTTCCCTGAGATTTTTCAGAAGTCGTAGTGTCAAGTTATCGTAGTTAAGAAACCACGAGTCGGAAGAAACACTAGGTCAATAGTGTAGACACCCGAAGAACCACCGAGTCTACTTGTCCACAGGTGGACGTTTCGTTGTCTGAGTCCAGACTAGACACCAAAACCTTCTAGGGAACCTCTTCCGTTGGGTGAGGTCATAAGTCCGTACCTTTTAGGGTACCTCTATCCTCGGTCCACCCGATGTCAGGTACCCCAGTGTTTATCAACCTACACTAACTCACTGACTGTGAAAGTGAAAGTGTGTAGATATGGACTGATGACCTTTTCGGAATCGAAATTGATATGCCTGGAAACAGTCGATTCACTACCGAGACGAAAAATTATTCGACAGATCCAAACAGTATCGAAAGGAAGGTTCCTCGTTTACACAAAATTAAAGTACCGACACCAGTGACACACGTCACTAAAACCTCGGGTTCTTTTATTTCATTTTAGACAGTGACGAAGGTGAAAAAGGGGAAGATAAATCGTTATTTCATTGGTTTGTACAACAAGTATGTTTATTCGAAAAACTTTTTCAAACTTTCGAAAAACATTAGAGAACTCCTCTTGTATAGAGAAAAAATATGGTTGCCATAAGTCTCAAACGGTGATATATTTTTTCCTTAACAATGAGTTCTTTAGACATACATCCAGTCCTTCGTTGTCAATCTTGACCTGTACCTTGTTGTCTGACCAAGGTTTATCCTTTTCCTCATGCAGTTCCGACATATAACAGTGGGACGAATAATTGAAGATACGTCTCATGTAGTACTCTTTGTAACCTGACCTTCTTTGTGTTCGACCTTAGTTCTAACGGTCCTCTTTAGAGTTAGTGGAGTCTATACGTCTACTGTGGTGGGAATACCGTCTTTCACTTCTCTTCGATTTCTCGGAGAACTACTTTCACTTTCTCCTCTCACTTTTTAAACCGAATATCGAGTTGTAAGTCTTTTACTTCTAGTACCGTAGGTCAGGGTAGTGAAGTACCGTTTATCTACGCCTTTGTCACAGTCGGAAAAAAAAAAAAAACCGAGGTTTTAGTAACGTCTACCACTGTCGTCGGTACTTTAATTTTCTGTGAATGAGGAATCTCCTTTTCAATACTGGTTGGATCTATCGTATAAGTTTTCGTCTCTGTAATGAAACGGTTGTTTCCAGGTAGATCAGTTCCAATACCAAAAAGGACACCAGTACATACCTACACTCTCAACTTGACACTTCTTCCGACTCTCGACTTCTTAACTACGAAAACTTCACACCACAACCTCTTCTGAGAACTCTCAGGGAACCTGACGTTCCTCTAGGTTGGTCAGTAAGACTTCCTCTAGTTAGGACCCTAAAGAAACCTTCCTTACTACGATTTCGACTTTGAGGTCATAAAACCGGTGGAGTACTCTTCTCAACTGACTAACCTTTTCTGAGACTACGACCCTCCCTAACCCCCGTCCTCCTCTTCCCCTGCTGTCTCTTACTCTACCGACCTACCGTAGTGCCTGAGCTACCTGCACTCAGACTCACTTGAGGCACTCAACCACTAACTGTCCCTCTGGACCACACGACGCTAAGTACCCCAGTGTTTCTCAGCCTGTTCTGACTCGCTGACTTGACTTGACTTGACTGAGTCCAAAACTGAGAATAATTGACGTTTTAACACAGCAATCGTGATTATAGTACAATTGATATAAATGATTTCATCTTTTCACATATAGATTTTATTAAATTCCATAAAAAATTAGAGTGCCAAGTTCAAGATTGTACCTGAGAACAATAAATAACGATTTTTATTGATCTTTTAATTCATTTATATAATCTATTTATATTATATATAATATTAGTTCGTTCTGAAATTTTTTGTATAAACTTTTCTTCCCGAATATTTTCGGACTAATTAATTAATATTGTACTGGTCTTTTAATCTCTTTTATCTATTACAATAAAACTTGTAATTTTAATTAAGATAAAAGTCGTATATCAAGTAAAATACTCGATAATAAAACCCCCTGACACTTGAAATAAAATTACTATTGTTTAAAGAAGAGTCTCTACTACCTCTTTAGTTGTCGTTTTGAATATATGGGTAAGTATAAAACACCTTAAAGACGAACGTATGGACAAATGATGTTATCTTATTATATCGAAGATAACTTTACTAAACTTTCTGTATTTATAACTTTGACCTAACTCAAAATAAATTGTGCACTCAGGTCAAGAGTCATAACTGGATTTAACTAGTACGATTGCAGGTTAAATTTTAAGACACAACAGGGTCGACATGAGTCAACGGATGCCTCATTTGAAGTTTGGGAAAGGTTCCGTAAGTTCTATGTAACAAGACAGAAGTTTATAATATAAAATGGTAAAGGTGGACAGCAATGATGGTCATATAAAATAAGGTTAGTGTGATCAGTTAAACGTTAAAGGATCGTAGTCTTTAACCTCTTCCTTTACCGTTGGGTGAGGTCACAAGAACGGACCTCTTAGGGTGCCTACCCCCTCGGACCACCCGACGGTAGGTATCCCAGCGTGTCTCAACCTGTGCTGACTTCACTGAATCGTCGTCGTCGTCGTAGTCTTTTGTTGAGTGAGACTTTGTGGAAACGTATGTTTTAAAAGAGGGAAACTATTTGAAGAGTAAGAGGTTCTTAGTTTAAGAATAAATTTTTGACTTAAATTTATAGTAAAGAAGAAACTCAAGGAAGTATGGTCGGTCAAGTGAGAGAAGACACGCGATACCGGGTAAAATGTGAAGAGTAAAACCAAATTTTATTTACTATGAAACAGGGATTGTTTCACACTCTAGAGATTTTAGTTCTTAACACAGTCTCAAATTTTTTATATATATAAGACTACGGTTCGTGTTACCGGCTCAAGAAGTAAGTTACGATCTATAATATTAATAATTCAAAGTTGGTAGATCACTGGAAGAAGACCGTTCCTTGAGTCTGAAAAGAACGGTAAGGATTGTGACTGGAGTTCCCCGGTTATTTTATTTTTATCTTACATAGGGCTTGGTTTGTCAAAACTATAAGACTGATTTAAAGAATCAGAAGGATTTTACATTACCACCACCACCAACCAAATCGACGGTTCAGATATAAAACCCCTCGGGGTCTTATATTATCATTCATACAGAACAGGATAAAAAGGGTTAAACAAAATAAGATGGGAGTCAACACAGAAAACACCACCTTTTGGGAGTCTTGACGAGAGAATATAGTGGTCAACAGTGTTTTTCCCCTGATTGAAATCGCAGTAATATCATTGTGTGTCCCAAAAACAAATGGTAGTGTTGATCGACTACAGACTGTCTTTGTATAATTAATTTAATGATTACTATAATTTCAACTTACCAAACTTAAGTATTCACTCCAATTTTTTTATTTTATTTTTACTAGACTTCTCTCTTAAGGGACCAAAGGGTCACCAATCTTGGGGTTCTAGGGTGACAACCCTCGGGTTTAAGCTAGGGACCAGTCCCTTGATTGTAAAACGTTCGGTACACCGAGTGGAGGGTGACAAGGGTTTACTATACTTCTCTAACCTTTATACCGGTCCTTTCCTTTCTTTCCGAGTATAACCTTTGTGTATTCGATTATGAACACCTCTTTAATTCGTCTTTGAGTCGACGAGGAATACCCAATTGACCTCACATTCAAAGGTCGAGAATCTCCACGATACATTTATGATTCTGTGTAATAATAACAAGTCAGTGATTCAGTACAGACTCAGAAACACTGGAGGTACCTGATCGTACGATTCGAGGAGACAGGAGGTCATAGAGGTCCTCAAACGAGTTTAAGTACAGGTAATTCAGTCACTACAATAGATTGGTAGAGTGTTATTCTGCAGTTGTTGCGTCACAAAAGAGTGTACCATCGACAAAAACAAAAAAAAATTATACATTCAGAGTTGTACATTATGTATGAGTACTCTGGAAAGAAACAAACTTCAGTCACCATGATTTTACCATGATTGACACCAAATGTCTGACCTTTTTGAAACTTGAATTTTTCTCGATAGTTAAACAAGTTCCAGTGACCTTTTCGACAACTAAGGATAAGAATTGTCTATTAATGATTCTGACTCAAATTTATATAGGTGATTAACGTTAACGTGTAAACGGATCTAAAGAAGAAGGTAAATGGATTGTAAGACAAATTTATGATCTCTATAGAAAAAAAAAAGATTCTAGATTAATTTAAAATTGTAGTGAAATCGAATTAGATGAGGGAGGTTGAACAACGACCCGAAAGGGTTTGACCATCAAATAGGGTGTATCTGAACCTTTGTTTCCTTAACTTTTCTTACGACCTCAACGTCATAACCGAGTCTCCTACCTAGGACAAGAGTAAGTCTTTTTTCACGATTAATAAAGAACAACCTTTTGTCGTGGGACAGTGGAGTATGGTCAATTCTGGGAATCTGATAAACAAAGATGACAACAACAATTCAACAATTTAGTATAGGCTGAGAAACACTGGGGTACCCGACATCGACCGGTCCAAGGAGAGGTACCCTAAAGGGTCTGTTCTCATGACCTGACCCAACGGTAAAGGTAGCGGTCCCCTAGAAGGACTAGGTCCCTAACTTTAAGGTGCAGAAGACGAACCGTCGACCCAAGAAATAGTGACTCGGTAGACTCTTCGGGGAACCTGATAAACTTTTGCGAATGTAGGTTACCCATTACACATCTTTCTGTGACACCCGGACTCACTTGAGAGAGAGAGAGAGTGTGTGTGTGGGTGTCATTGACCGTAAGAACCTATTTCTAACGGAGACCCTTCTTCTTGTATATCTTTACTTAGGGTCCCCGACCCGGTTTGACTTTCCTGTGACCCCTTACCAGGTCCTTGTTTGGTTCGGTCTCTCTGTTCTTGAATCGACACTCGAATGGGGTTCCAACCTTTCATCCTTCGGGTCCTAAGAAGGAATTCTCTTTCCCCGTTCGTTACTCATCTGGAGTCTCAGGAACTTCGTCTCTCTTGATGACCCTTGACTCGTCTCGTCTGCTTCGACTCGGTTCGTCCTTCGAAGTGTTATTCGGTCTCGTCCCCGTCTCCCCTCCTCGCGTGGATCACCTTTCTTCTCCTGTTTCAAGAGAGACTTTAAAGGGTCAACCATATTAAAGGGTTTCCTTTTATAGGATACACAATCTATAGTACTTCTTTCCCTAAACTAAAGTAGTACTCATCATTTAAAAAAGAAAAGTCTTGAAGGGTGTAGGGAGTCTCCACGGTGAAACTAGAAAGGACTAGAGAGTTCAATATCGTGTGGTGGTAAGAGAGTAATAAGACATAGTATAGAAAATATCTTGAAATAAAAGGAATATCATGAACGTTCATAAACATAACAAGTAAATGAATAAAAACGGAAGGGGTTAATGTTATCTTATATTAAGGAAGTTTTCATCTTCTGAGTCGGTAAAACAAGTGACGACATAATGGCCATTGATCGTGTTCTCGACCATACAATATACGTAATATTAATATTAAGTATACGTAGTAATATAAAATATATACTTCTACGTATTTTATATAGCAGTAATAAGGGGGAAGACTCATACATCGTAAGATTCCCTTCTTTTGTAATAGAATGGATATTAGTTGAGTGTTTTATCAAGTCAAGAAAAGAGAAAAGAAACAAAATAGAGACTCACCGTCATAGGAAAAAATGTACGTTCTTAAAAATTCTGTGGTCTCCTTCATAAATATAAAGGTATTAAAACAAAGAAAACCAAGTTCTTTTGTAATCCCGTCGAACTAGCTACTCCGTTTTCGATCTTAGACTCCGTCTTACTTTACTATACGGTCCATAGGTAAAACCGACAATTCACATAAATTTTTATAATATTTTGAGGGTGACGGGAATATGTCATCCTGTCTTCCGTCTCAGACCCTTTCAGAAGGATTCTACGTACCCAATGAGTTCCATATAGGAGGGTTCGGTCGAACGGAGCAGAAAGAAGGGAGTGTTGTGGTTCCTCCCTTGACAGTTTCGTATTTACTACCGGTTGTATGAGACCGTATAAATCTCGTCTCCTTTAGAGAGGTGGCAACTAATATAATGAAGAATGGTAAAAGGGGGGTCCACACAAAAAAACAAACAAAACTTTAATATTTTGTATCTTAAGGTTCCATTGATAAAATTTTGTAACCGATATCTGTAGAAAACAGAACATGACCAAAAACTTAGGTAGATACGACACCCCAATTATATTCTCTTAAACTGTTTTCTGTAAATGAGTCAGTAAGTTGTAGACAATGAAAGATTCATGGTCCGTGACAAGATCTGTAACTCCTATGTCATTTCAGTACAACGTTTTTATTTTGTCTTTAAGTTCTTTTTTCCCTCTTGGCAATTTTCATACCTTCTGGAGTTATCCATCCTACTCCCCACCTCTCCCTCCTTCCAGGTTCCACCTCCCCTATATACATATACATGCGACTAAGTAAAACAACAGTTTGTCTTTGATTGTCTTGTGACATTCCGTTGATATGGAGTTTTTTTTTTTTTTTTTTCATACCCTTAGAAGGGACTTCTCATTTGTGCAACTTACACTAACGGTCCAGTTTTAGACATCCGTCCTAAAATTCGTCCATACTCACTTTTGGTTTTCTTCTTACTCCATGTTTTATATCCTTTTCGGTGACATGAAATACAATAACGAGTTTAGAAAAGTCGAAAAAAAAAAGTTAATTTGGAAAGGGAAATGAAGAACGATTGTCAAACTACTATATAAATATTTTATATAAAAACGTCCTCATGATAATCGTTCATAATGTCACATCTAAGTTTCCTTTATTTTCGAAGTTGTTATTTTATTCTCTAAAGCTTTTTAGTAGTTCGGTTTGAGGAAAAATGTAGAAAGGTCGTTAATTTAGTTATGGGAACTCATTCAATTAAAAATTCTAGAGAGATCCCTAAGAGTTCCTATATGGTAACAGAGACCCAACCAACTCTCTAAACACTTTTACTTTCATCGAGTCAACACAGAACTGAGAAACGGTGGGGTACCTGATATGTCAGGTATGTTAAGAGGTCCGGTCTTATGACCTCACACATCGGAAAGCGAAGAGGGTCCCCCTAGAAGGGTTGGGACCAGAGGACGTAACGTCCGTCTAAGAAATGGTCGACTGGGTGTTCCCTTCGAGCTCTCATAAATGTTCCTTGTAATAAGGTAATCTTTTCTTTAAAAAAAAAAAAATATTATCTTCCTGTAATTGAGTAGAGACGGATTCAACGAAGGAAGGTTTTTGTCGTATTCTTTTTCAAACAAGTAGACTTACACCATGTTTACCTGTGGGGTGGTTTTCGACCTGATTCCTAAACCCCGAAGACTCGAGAGGTGAAACAGGTGAAGTTCACTCCTTCAAAGTAATAAAGAAACTCACACAAAGTGCAAACCAACTATGACAGTCCACACACCGTCACCTATACCACCCACCTTTCGATTACACTTCAGGATTGCTACGTGAGTCAATGAAGTAGGGCCAAAATGTTTACTCCTTAGTTCCAAGTCTCACGATATAGAGGCCACAGTGAGTCGATCATTCACGATCTCAGGTCTGACGTTACCTGGTCTTATATAATAAGGTGTCAGAAATGAGGGTCTGATATGAGGGAGACAATTCAACGGTAAAAATAAGAGCTCACTCTTTCTTGAACGTTTTATAAAATACACTTTTAACCTTGTAAATTTTTCATGAAATTTTTAAGGAGACTCGTCTCAAGTCCCGTAACTGTAGGGCTCCGATCTGACCCTTTGAACTTCGAAATAGAGAGGAGTGTTCGGAGGAGAAGGGGTAAAGCATAGAACGAGCAATCAGAAAGGAGATAGGTTGAGACTTTTCTCGACTACACCCGTCAACCCTATATAAACGCAGTGAACTACAAGGAGTATTGATATAAACTAAAGTCAGAACAGAATTTTTTCTTATTTTCAAGATGTAGAAAGTTTCTTTAAGGTCCACTGTAATCTTAGCCATCTCATTGACGACTCAACCTCCTGAAGAAAATGAGAATTACAGTATAACCTTTAATATTATTATTATTAGACAAACCTATGTAATATGCTGTTTTATATTACATAGGTTTGTCTAATAATAATAACATTAATGGTTATACTGTAGTATGATTCCAATGAAGGGACCACCGAGTCTGCCATTTGGCAGAACGAATATTACACCCTCTGGACCCAGCCCTTCTAGGAGACCTCTTCCTTTACCGTTGGGTGAGGTCATGAGAACGGACCTTTTAGGTTACTTACCTCTTCACACCACCCGATGTCAGGTACCCCAGCGTTTCTCAGCCTGTGCTGACTGACTCGTTGAAGTGAAAGTGAAAGTATGTTGTTTTATTAAAATATTTGTAATAAAGTAATAGTTTACTGAGATTCTATAATGTTAGTGAACTGAAATGAATATTATGATTTCGTATCCCCTTCATTAAATAAATTTATTTTTCTTCGTTTTGGTTTTAGGATTTAGTTACACTGAATTTAGGTCCGATACAAGAATTTAGAAGTCAGTAGGTTGTAATTAACACGTCTGTACGAGACTTGTAGGTGGCACAGCTTTCAGGACCCTTTAATATCACTTTATACGATGAAGGTGGGTCTCAAGTGTTAGATCTCCCTCTATGACAGTATATTAGGGTCCCAACCCTTCTAGGGGACCTCTTTCCTTACCGTTGGGTGAGGTCATAAGAACGGACCTCTTAAGGTACCTGTCACCTTAGACGGTCCATGTCAGGTACCCCAACGTTTCTCAACCTGTGCAGACTCGTTGATTTGTCCGTATGTGTGACAGTATATTTATACTAATAAGATATACACATATTAGTATGTTATAATAGGTATAATATCACTATCGTATACCTGTGGTAACAGAAAGTGTACACCTGAAGGGTCTATGACATAAAACAGACCCTTTAACTCTTAAATCTGGAACCTATAAAATCTTTTTACCTTAGTTTCTAAAGAGGTTAAAGGTTATATAAAACAATTTATAAAATAGTTATAAACCTGTCTTGATTTTTCTAACTATTTTTTCTTTCTGATAAAGAGGAATTAATGTACACACACTCTCCACTACGATCACCATTTCTTGGGTGGACGGTCACGTCCTCTACATTCTCTGTCCACAAGCTTGGGACCCAATCCTTCTAGGGGACCTCTTCCATTACCATTGGATGAGGTTATAAGAATAGAACTCTTAGAGTATCTGTCTCCTCGTACCCCCCGATGTCAGGTATCCCAGAGTTTCTTAGTCTGTACTGACTTCGCTGAATCGTGCGTGTGTACGTGTGATCTTTCTCTGTCCCTCTTTCTGTGACTTTAATCATAGGTTTGTTATAGTGCCTGATTTAGACCGGATCGAACCTCTTACTCGGGAAAACCTTCCTAGAAATAATCATCTATAAAGTAAGACAGAAGTTACCCGTTGGTCACTTA
Organism: Capra ibex; assembly: GCA_006410555.1. NCBI lineage: Eukaryota > Metazoa > Chordata > Mammalia > Artiodactyla > Bovidae > Capra > Capra ibex. Next base: position 19,514,063 of record SJYO01016970.1, on the reverse strand, counting down.
ATTTCAATTAGAAAAAAAAAAAATTATATGGTGTAAAGACCAGTAACCGTCAAACGATTCTATTAAGTCCTTTTAGACTCCGAACTAAAAAAAGACTCTAAGTTTCAAAACGAAACCATTAACGACGTGATGTTTTTAAGGGATATAATTCTTAAAGTCCCAATGTGTTATAAAAGAAATATAGAGAGGAGTGACTTTTTGTCAACTTTACATCACTAAAATTATAAGAAGTTACCAGTGTCTTAAGTATACAGGATCGTTATGGTTCCGATAAATTAAGTACTGTAAAGTGTCTGAAGAAAAATTTAAACGTTTCTTTGAATCTTTTGTAGTGTGAGTCGGAGAAATAAAAAGTCTAGTCTCTTGACCTGGGGTTACTTAGTTTTACTTAACAGTGTCTGTAACCACTGTTTAGGTCTTTATATCGAAATAGGAGAAGGTCAAACTATAAGAAAAGTGATGTTTACGACGGAGTAAACATCGGAAAGTTCCTATTAAAACTTAATAAACGAATACAAAACTTAAAAACCTAAGTAACAGTCCCAGATTTTATTACACGCTCTATTTTCGGATTGGTTTGGAAGGTATTATTTCGTTGACTTAAATAAAACTTTGCGGTAAGTCCTTTCGGTTCAAGGTTTCTCCAAAGTTCTGATAGCGTAAGGTTCTATAAAAATCTACTCTTCTTTTATCTTAGAACCTTTGTACCTGGAAGAAAAATTTGTCGAACCATGGTCAGAAGATTCTTTGGTTACATCCAACAATTCGACTAAGAGGTTCCTGTATAATTCTCCTGTCCAAAAAGGAAAGAAGTACTGGAAATCTCATTAGAAAAGGGAGATGAATACAGGGTCTTTACGATCTATCCTCTACAGAAGATGGACTGTAAAAATTTTTACTTTTATTTATCCTTTTGTACTCTAAAGATCTGTGATACTTTAAAACATAGTTTCCCTTTTTAACGACCAAAATAAAGGAATATTTTAGTAGTTTTGTAATAATATTTTAAAATATTCTTGAGCTAAATTACTAGTGACTTTATACATGTGATCGACGTAGATATAAAACAACAACAACAACTCAACGACTCAATACAGACTGAGAAACACTGACGTACCTGACGTCGTATGACCAGAAGGGACAGGAGGTGACAGAGGACCTCAAACGAGTTCAAGTACAGGTACCTCACCCACTACGATAGATTGGTAGAGTAGGAGACGGTGGGGGAAGAGAAAAACGGACGTCAAAAAGGGTCGTGAATTAAGGGATTCTTACGGAAATAAAATAAATAAGATAATGATTTGTACGAGCATGACTCAGACAACCTGCACAGGCTGAGAAACGTTGGGGTACCTGACATCGGGTAGTCTGAGGAGACAGGTACCATAAAAGGTCCGTTCTTATGACCTCACCCAATGGTAAATCTTTTAGTGGACATTCGGAAAGTGGGCCTCTCCTGAAGAAAATAAGTAAGCCACACTAAAGTCTCGTAGACAGGTTCAAAGAGACAAAGAGAGAGGGAGAAAGAATTATTTCAGAGGTAGAATATGTTAAAGTGTAACAAAAGAACTGGTAAATAAATAAATAAATAAAAACGAAGAAGAATTTGTAGTAAGTTTAGGTAATAAGATTAAAACCATATAAGGAGGATAAAATTAGGGTTAAAACATATATACATAAAGAGTAGAAACGTCACAATAACCTTAAAGGTGTTCAAAGAAACTAACAAATGTAACACACACAAATATTTCAAGGGAGGAGGGAACTTTTCTTGGTCGTGAATAAAAAAGAATTGTATCATGAAAAATTATATACAAGATAAAGAGGTAAAAAGGAGTAAAATTTAAAGAAAAGTATCCCGAACGAAGAACTTTAACAGTTATAAACCTCTGTAAAAATTTTTCCTAGACTAAATAAACTGAGAATCCCCCTACGTCGACATTGAGTGTCTCTAAATATTCTACACGAAAATTCATCAAATGTGACTCTTACTATAAAAATAAAATATAGTTTGGACTTTTTTTAGGTCACCTTTAAATTGTGACCAGAAAAATAAACTTACAACGATAATAAATATCTTGATGATGATATTGGAATATATAAACTATATTTGATATATGAAACAGAAAAGTTCTATATTAAAGTCATCCATCGGACACAAAAGGTGGTAGAATTTTATCAAAATATGGTTTATTAAGTACGAATTTGTGAAACGTACGATTTTACATAATTAAGGCGTTCTGAACGGACCATAAAATTTGAAGTTTTATAACGTGGATTTCGTCTTTAACTACGTCTATTTTGAGTCTCACTTCGTTTTTTTTTATCAACCGGACAAAGTCGAATACAATTTTTCTAATATAAACGATTATTTGTTACGGAGTCTGACTTTCTTTATAAGAAAGAAGAATAAGGGAGTGATAGTAAAAAAAAATTGAAGTACATTGTCAATAAATGTACTTCAATTTTTTTTTAGTATCACTCCTTTCGACTCGTGTCTTCCTAACTACGAAAACTTGACACCACAACCTCTTTTGAGAACTCTCAGGGAACCTGACGTTCCTCTAGGTTGGTCAGGTAGGATTTCCTCTAGTCAGGGCCCAGAAGTAACCTTCCTGACTACTACTTCGACTTTAAGGTCATGAAACCGGTGGACTACGTTTGTCGACTGAGTAAACTTTTCTGGAACTACGACCCTTTCTAACTTCCGTCCTACTCTTCCCCTAATGTCTCCTACTCTACTAACCTACCGTAGTGACTGAGTTACCTATACTCAAACCCATGTGAGGTCCACAACCACTACCTGTCCCTCCGGATCGCACGACGTCAAGTACCCTAGCGTTTCTCAGTCTGTGTTGACTCGCTGACTTGACTTGACTTGTTAATAAAAACAATAATCAGAAATTTAAAATGAAGAAATCCGATGGTCCCTTTAATTCCTGTTATTCTTTTGTTACAGAAAGAATTACTCTCACTCATTTAAATGTCCTTTGAAAGTAATACTTCAGATAAAAGACGGAGGGCAAACTTCGATTATCGGTACAAGATAGTGAGTTCCTTTTCATCATCAAGAATCCAAGTTAACGTCAATAGGAGACAACAAATAAAAAATTATAAAAAAGAAAAATAAGTCTGGTAAAAATTTCGGAAATAACTGAAATAACGTTATCACGAAGACAAAATACAAGACTCACAAACCGGTGGTCCGTACACTCTGCAATCGAGGGGATGGTTCCTGACTTGGTCGTAACCTTCCGTTTCAGGATTGGTAACCTGGTTGTCCCTTCATGACTGAATGGGGGTTGAATCACCTTGTTTTACAATGACTTTAGGGTACTCCCCGTGTTATACATTGAAAACTTAGGAGCAGTAAACGATTTAAGTAAACTACACCAAATTCTCTTGGACACGGTGAGGTCATGAGAACGGACCTTTTAGGGAGACTGTCTCCTCGGACCACCCGACGTCAGGTGCCCCAGCGACTCCCAGCCTGTGTTGACTCGCTGAAGTGAAAGTGAAAAGTGAAAGTACGTAACCTCTTCTTTTACCGTTGGGTGAGGTCACAAGAACGGACCTCTTAGGGTCCCTGCCCCCTCGGACCACCCGACGGCAGATACCCCAGCGTGTCTCAGCTTGTGCTGACTTCACCGAATCGTCGTCGTCGTCGTCGTCACGAAGTATACAATAAGAGAAAAGACTACAAAGGTTCACTCCGACAAAGATGACAGTTCAGTCCACTCAAACTTCCTTTAAAAATAGTCACATAGACGGCACACTTTCTTCCTACAGGGATTGAAGGTGTCACAGATTAACACTAACTTGAAGTGTCTCTCGTTTGGGTGTTAATGGACCCTTCCAAATAAAGTCGTGGAACCTCCGACAGAGTTCAAGAACAAAACCTTGATGAGCTTACGACAATCAGAGGTATATGGGGAGTACACTTCCTGGGAACTATACGACGGAGAGGAACGAACCATCTTTAAATATATTTTGGTTACTTAGAACCTGCTAGGGAGGACAGACGATGAATTTATTTTGTGTTAGAACGTAATTTTAAATGTAGGGGTTTCTTAGTGAAGTATGTTATAAAGTCTAAGTACCGTATAAATTTGTATGAGACGTTAGTAAACTTTGAAAGTTATGGTCTGGTGTAAAACAAATATATTCAAATATTCGTTTTCACTGGAACCACTTCAGTGAGTTGTCTCAACAAAAAGTCGAACAACTGTGAAAGTTCGGGTATTATTAGATGTAATATAATGACTGGAGACGTAATGTTGTATCGTGGATATGAAGATACGTAAATTATAGAATCATTTTTAAATGACCAAAGAAAATGAATATATGTACATACATTTTAGTATAAAATACGTGAAGAAATTTAACTTTGATGGTAATAAACTGTATATCAACAATTACCATGTCGATTTCTGTAAGCACACACATGAGTCAGTGAAGTCAGTACGGGTTGAGAAACTCTGGAATACCTGACGTCGGACGGTCCGAGGAGACAGGTCCCCTAAAAGGCTCGTTCTTATGACCTCACCCAACAGTACGAGAGGAGGTCCCGTAGAAGGACTGGGTCCCTAACTTGGGTGTAGAGGACACAGAGGACGTAACGTCTACCTAAGAAATGGGGGACTCGATGGTTTCCGTTCCTTTGGTGTTTTTATGATACTTTTAAAGTGAGTATAAATCACGGGTGATTTCTGATACTCACGTCTCAAGGTTTCTTATCGTTCTTCTCTGTTCTTTCGGAATAAGTCGCTAGTTCCGTTTCTTTGTCTCCTTTCGTTGTCTTACCCTTTCTGATCTCTAGAGGAGTTCTTTTAATCTCTATGGTTCCCTTGTAAAGTACGTTTCTACCCGAGCTATTTCCTGTCTTTACCATACTTGGATAGTCTTCGTCTTCTATGATTCTTCTCCACCGTTCTTATGTGTCTTCTTGATATGCTCTTTGTAGAAGTACTGGTTCTATTAGTGCTACCACACTAGTGAGTAGATCTCGGTCTGTAGGACCTTACACTTCAGTTCACCCGGAATCTTCGTAGTGATGCCTGTTTCGATCACCTCCACTACCTTAAGGTCAACTCGATAAAGTTTAGGACTTTCTAATACGACACTTTCACGACGTGAGTTATACGGTCGTTTAAACCTTTTGAGTTGTCACCGGTGACCGGACCTTTTCCAGTCAAAAGTATGGTTAAGGTTTCTTTCCGTTACGGTTTCTTACGAGTTTGATGACGTGTTAACGTGAGTAGAGTGTACGATCATTTCATTACGAGTTTTAATAGGTTCGATCCGAAGTTGTTATACACTTGGTACTTGAAGGACTACAAGTTCGACCAAAATCTTTTCCGTCTCCTTGGTCTCTAGTTTAACGGTTGTAGGTGACCTTTTTCGTTCTCTTAAGGTCATTTTGTAGATAAAGACGAAATAACTGATACGGTTTCGGAAACTGACACACCTAGTGTTCTTTGACACCTTTTAAGAAGTTCTCTACCCTTATGGTCTGGTGGACTGGACGGAGAACTCTTTAGACATACGCCCAGTCCTTCGTTGTCAGTCTTGACCTGTACCTTGTTGTTTGACCCAGGTTTATCCTTTTCCTCATGCAGTTCCAACATAGTTATATGTGGGACGAATAAATTGAATATACGTCTCTTGTAGTACTCTTTGCGACCCGACCTTCTTTGTGTTCCACCTTAGTTCTAACGGCCCTCTTTAGAGTTAGTGGAGTCTATACGTCTACTGTGGTGGGAATACCGTCTATCACTTCTCCTTGATTTCTCGGAGAACTCCTTTCACTTTCTCCTCTCACTTTTTCAACCGAATTTCGAGTTGTAAGTCTTTTGCTTCTAGTACCGTAGACCAGGGTAGCGAAGTACCCTTTATCTACCCCTTTGTCACCTTTGTCACAGTCTGAAATAAAAAACCCGAGGTTTTAGTGACGTCTACCACTGACGTCGGTACTTTAATTTTCTGCGAATGTGGAACCTTCTTTTCAATACTGGTTGGATCTATTGTATAAGTTTTCGTCTCTACAATGAAACGGCTGATTCCAGGCAGATCAGTTCCGATACCAAAAAGGTCACCAGTACATACCTACACTCTCAACCTGACACTTCTTCCGACTCACGGCTTCTTAACTACGAAAACTTCACACCACAACCTCTTCTGAGAACTCTCAGGGAACCTGATGTTCCTCTAGGATGGTCAGGTAAGACTTCCTCTAGTTAGGACCCTAAAGAAACCTTCCTTACTACGATTTCGACTTTGAGGTCATGAAACCGGTGGAGTACGCTTCCCAACTGAGTAACCTTTTCTGAGACTACGACCCTCTCTAACCCCCGTCCTCCTCTTCCCCTGTTGTCTCCTACTCTACCGACCTACCATAAAGACTGGGCTACCTGTACTCAGACTCACTTGAGGCCTTCAACCACTACCTGTCCCTCCGGACCTACGACGCTAAGTGCCCCAACGTTTCTCAGCCTGTGCTGACTCGCTGACTTGACTTGACTTGACTTTCTGAGACTTTCTTTAATAGAGAGGAACCATTTTCGTTTACAATTTTCGTATATGCCCCAGATCTAATTAAGAACCGGTAAATCAATCTTCTATATCTCTTATACTCTTTCTTATTGATGCAGTGGTGTTCTTAATTACGACAAATTACTATGGATTTTCATGGATCGTGATGGTCATCACCCCTTTGTAGTTAAATGTACCTAAAAAAATCTCATTACACTCTTCGTTCTCTCCTTCACTCTAAACTAACCGTGTAAGGAGACGGTCTCTCTTTTTTTTTTACTCATTTGGTTAGACCTGTACTTAGTGTACCAATTATTCATTCGTTGTCGTCGAGTTATAATTCCTCTCTAAATAATGGAATATATTGTTACGGTTCTTTTCAGGTAGATCAGTTTCGATACCAAAAATTTCATCAGTACATACCTATACTCTCAGTCTGGTATTTCTTTCGACTCGTAACTTCTTAACTACGAAAACTTGACACCACAACCTCTTCTGAGAACTCTCGGGGAAGCTGACGTTCCTCTAGGTTGGTCAGGTAGGATTTCCTTTGGTTGTGACTTATTAAGTAACCTTCCTGACTACGACTTCGACTTCGACGTTATGAACCTAGTGGACTACGTTTCTTGATTAAACTTTTTTGGGACTACGACCCGTTCTAACTTCCGTCCTCTTCTTTCCCTGTTGTCTCCTACTCTACCAACCTATCGTAGTGATTGAGCTACCTGTACTCAAACTCGTTTCTCGACCACTACCTGTCCCTTCGGACCACACGACGTCAGGTATCTCAACGTTTCTAAGTCTGTGTTGACTCACTGACTTGACTTGACTTGACCATTATTACTGGGAATCCTCCTAATTCTCTTACACAGTTGTTCATCGTGAACGAAAGTGATAGAATAAACCACGTCGGTGAACATATACACCCCCTCTCTCGTCACTTTATTCGGAACCGTGGTATCAAAGATAGTATCTCTTGTATTTCCACACATTACTTGGTGTCAAAGAAACACAATGGCCTTCTCTTACCGTAACTTTTATTTAGAAGTCCCCGTATAAACAAAACCAGAAGGGACACAAAGGGGAGAGGATTTATAGAAAACCCTATGGTGTTAAGGATTAGGTATATCTTGTCTTCCCGGTTCGGGTCGAGGTCGAAGTCCTTACCCGGTAGACAGAACCTGTTAGTGTCATAGGGTATGAGTCTCAGGTGTCGTACAAGAGACACGATCTCATCAGATACGACCAGGTCTTTATCTGAGTGGACCTTAAAACGACAGTATTATTCTTTTTCGTCCTAGAACCCTGAAGGGACCACCACGTCACCTATTTTTAGACGGACGGTTACGTCCCTTGTGTCCAAACTAGGGATCAACCCCTTCTATGGTGTACGGTGTCTCGACGTTTCGGGTGCGTGGTGCTGATGACGTCGGACGTGAGATCTCGGAGACGAGGTGTTCTCTTCGGTGGTGGTGCGCTTCTGTCCCGTGGTATTCCTTCTCTTCTGACCCGTGGTACTCCTTCTCGTCTGGAACGAACGTGTTGTTCTCTTTCGGACACTCGTAGCCACTTCACGTCGGTTTTTATGTTTACCTATTAAAAAGAAATTTTTCCTCCTAGNGACGAGGTGTTCTCTTCGGTGGTGGTGCGCTTCTGTCCCGTGGTATTCCTTCTCTTCTGACCCGTGGTATTCCTTCTCTTCTGACCCGTGGTATTCCTTCTCTTCTGACCCGTGGTATTCCTTCTCTTCTGACCCGTGGCATTCCTTGTCTTCTGCCCCGTGGCATTCCTTGTCTTCGGACCCGTGGCATTCCTTGTCTTCTGCCCCGTGGCATTCCTTGTCTTCTGACCCGTGGTATTCCTTCTCTTCTGCCCCGTGGCATTCCTTGTCTTCTGCCCCGTGGCATTCCTTGTCTTCTGCCCCGTGGCATTCCTTGTCTTCGGACCCGTGGCATTCCTTCTCTTCTGCCCCGTGGCATTCCTTGTCTTCGGACCCGTGGTATTCCTTCTCTTCTGCCCCGTGGCATTCCTTGTCTTCTGCCCCGTGGCATTCCTTGTCTTCGGACCCGTGACATTCCTTGTCTTCGGACCCGTGGCATTCCTTGTCTTCGGACCCGTGGCATTCCTTGTCTTCTGACCCGTGGCATTCCTTCTCTTCTGCCCCGTGGCACTCCTTCTCTTCTGCCCCGTGGCATTCCTTGTCTTCTGCCCCGTGGCATTCCTTGTCTTCTGACCCGTGGCATTCCTTCTCTTCTGCCCCGTGGCATTCCTTGTCTTCTGCCCGTGGCATTCCTTGTCTTCGGAGCCGTGACATTCCTTGTCTTCTGCCCCGTGGCATTCCTTGTCTTCTGCCCCGTGGCATTCCTTCTCTTCTGCCCCGTGGCATTCCTTGTCTTCGGACCCGTGGCATTCCTTGTCTTCTGACCCGTGGCATTCCTTGTCTTCTGCCCCGTGGCATTCCTTCTCTTCTGCCCCGTGGCATTCCTTGTCTTCTGCCCCGTGGCATTCCTTGTCTTCTGACCCGTGGCATTCCTTGTCTTCTGCCCCGTGGCATTCCTTCTCTTCTGCCCCGTGGCATTCCTTGTCTTCTGCCCCGTGGCATTCCTTGTCTTCGGAGCCGTGACATTCCTTGTCTTCTACCCCGTGGCATTCCTTGTCTTCTGACCCGTGGCATTCCTTCTCTTCTGCCCCGTGGCATTCCTTGTCTTCTGCCCCGTGGTATTCCTTGTCTTCGGAGCCGTGACATTCCTTGTCTTCTGCCCCGTGGCATTCCTTCTCTTCTGCCCCGTGGCATTCCTTGTCTTCTGCCCCGTGACATTCCTTGTCTTCTGACCCGTGGCATTCCTTCTCTTCTGCCCCGTGACATTCCTTGTCTTCTGCCCCGTGGCATTCCTTGTCTTCGGAGCCGTGACATTCCTTGTCTTCTGCCCCGTGGCATTCCTTCTCTTCTGCCCCGTGGCATTCCTTGTCTTCGGAGCCGTGACATTCCTTGTCTTCTGCCCCGTGGCATTCCTTCTCTTCTGCCCCGTGACATTCCTTGTCTTCTGCCCCGTGACATTCCTTGTCTTCTGCCCCGTGGCATTCCTTGTCTTCGGACCCGTGACATTCCTTCTCTTCTGCCCCGTGGCATTCCTTGTCTTCTGCCCCGTGGCATTCCTTGTCTTCTGCCCCGTGGTATTCCTTGTCTTCGGACCCGTGACATTCCTTGTCTTCTGCCCCGTGGCATTCCTTGTCTTCGGACCCGTGGCATTCCTTGTCTTCTGCCCCGTGGCATTCCTTGTCTTCGGACCCGTGACATTCCTTGTCTTCTGCCCCGTGACATTCCTTGTCTTCTGCCCCGTGGCATTCCTTGTCTTCGGACCCGTGACATTCCTTGTCTTCTGCCCCGTGGCATTCCTTCTCTTCTGCCCCGTGGCATTCCTTGTCTTCGGACCCGTGACATTCCTTGTCTTCTGCCCCGTGACATTCCTTGTCTTCTGCCCCGTGGCATTCCTTGTCTTCTGACCCGTGGTACTCCTTCTCGTCTGGAACGAACGTGTTGTTCTCTTTCGGACACTCGTAGCCACTTCACGTCGGTTTTTATGTTTACCTATTAAAAAGAAATTTTTCCTCCTAGAGAAAGGAACTTCCGACGGCCTTGTCCTTCGTCAGTATCAGAACAGTGACACCGAGAGGATCTAGTGGTGTGCCTCTCCTGACAGGTTTTTCTTTAGCTTGTATCCTTTGTCGCACTGACTCTCGACCTTGTTAACTAAGGGCTATTCAGGAAGATAGAGACTCCGAACATGGTGACCGGAGTAGTCGATGTCTTTGGGGTTTAAGGAAGAAAACGAATGTGACGAAACTCAACCTAAAAACAGTGAACGTTTGGTTCATTAGGATTCATTAAATCTTTGTAACTATTTTCAACGTTTTCGAAGAACAGAGGAATCATCGGGAAGGTGACAGAGGTGTGTCCGGAGTTATTAAGTGACTGAACTCGACAAGACAGTGGGAGAAGGAGTACGTAGGTAATAAGAAAAAACAAACAAAAAGTAAATAATTAGGTAGTCGAATAGAGAAAATTTCGGTCCATTTGTGTATGATACAAAACCCGGGACTCTTTAATACAATCATTCTGTGTACATACCGTGGGGCTTCAAGTTTAAAATTACCCTTTTCTCTTTATATGTATACTACACCGACTCTTTCACGTCTCCTATTTGTCACATGTGTTTCTTACACGTTCTCACTCTGAGTCTGTTCCGAAACGTCTCCACCTGTAATGCCCCACCCTCCCGTTATTCAGAGGACCACTTCTTCCTCGAAGTCCCACCAAATCTCCTTCGTCCGGCGTCTATGTCACCCTTCTTCTCTCTGTCCTACACGCTTACTACGAGACTCTTCGTTCCTCATCAAGTCCACCTGACATGAGACCCTCCATACCACCCACTACGGATCTATTCTTTAACCCGTCTGGACCAGAAACGAAAGAGTCTTGTTTGACACGGTTACAGGTGGAAACACGGAATCTAGAGAAGTAAAAAAGGTTCAAAGAACCTTTAAAGAATTGGACAAGGAGTGTACCGATGTAATATAAAAGACAAGTTCTACATGGAAACTATGACGAATTTGGTTAGTACTAAAGAAAGTAGTATGGGAAAAGAGAGGGTCTACTTAAGGAAGGACCGACGAATAGGTCCAACTCCTTCCACGGGTGAATGGTGGCCATCCCTCCATGGACGATTATTAGCTATTCCGTCAAAAACGATGTCCACGGAAGTCTGGTCTTTACTTTAACTGTGTGAGTTTTTACCTGAAGGACGTCGGTCCGAAGCTTTATTTGACCGTTGTACATTCCCTCGGAAACATTTGGACCTTTGGTCTTTCCTCGTCTTCTCAAAGTGAAAATTCGACTGTGTCTATGTCTTTACAAGAAGACAGTCTCTCCGTCATAATCTCTTATTAACTTTACGAATTCAGAATATAATATCAATGTACATGTACGTAAAAAGTATACGCACATAAATTCGTTACGAAATATGTAGAAATGTATAGACACATCGCCATATATGTGTTTGATAAGTACTAAATCATCTAAAGGTTCCCAGTAAAAACCGATATATGGTAGACAATGAACAAAAATAACACATCCGTTGACAGGTCACATTAGTTCCCTATGTTCTAGTAAGATAACAATTCACAGTTACCCTATCCTTAAACAATAACATATTGGGTCACGATTATATTATAATAAGTTAATTCCTTAATAAAATGCAAACACTACAGGGTACACTATAGGTACACTGATAAGTACACAGATAGGTACACTGATATAGATAGGTACACTCATACAGATAGGTACACTGATGAGTTATGAGTTCTATACTGATCACACTAATTCCCTGACCTAAAAGTGAAAAGTAATTAAAATTACTAAAGAAATACTTAGTATTTTCCCGAAGGACCCACCGAGTCTGTCATTTCTTAGACCGACGTTACGTCCTCTGTAATTCTAAAGAAAGAAAGAAAGAAAGAAAAAAAAAAAAAAAACTAGGGAGTCAATCCTTCTAGGGGACTTCTTCCCTTACCTGTCGTTCCTCCCCATCCTCTTTATCCTCTGACTCTGACTATATATATGTGATAACTATGATACATATTTTATCTATTGACTACTCTTGGAGGACATATCGCGTCCCGTGGGATGAGTAACGAGACACCACTGGATTCACCCTTCCTTTAGGTTTTTCTTCTCTATATACACATATCGACTAAGTGACACGATATTTAACCTTTGATTGTGTGGTAACATTTCGTTGATAAGGAGGTTCTTATTTATTATTATTATTATTACTATTTTTCTGAGTCCAAGGGATTCGAGTCCCAAGGAGAGGACCTGTGTTGGGTGACACTCTCATGCATAGCGAACTGGGAGAAGTGTAGGAGAACTCCCCCAGCCCCCGGGTCCTTAGGTCTCGTGTACGACTATGAGACTAACAGTGATACCAAAATTCTTGATTTAGTAGGAAACAATGAATGAGTCCTTAGAGCACGATGGACGATCGTAGGTATTTTGACACCGTCCGATTGACTGACTGAACGTTAGCACACTACAGAGTGTCTAGAACTGACAGAATACTGTTCTTCTAATTTCTATCCCAACTCAGGTCCACATGTAGGTCCGAGGTCTTAACGAAGAGACCCTAAGAAGAACGAATAGGAGAAGAGACGTAACCGAAGTTTGAGTCAGGTCATCACTCTACCGTCGTCTTAACAACGTTTGACCAGGATATACACTCCCCGTTTTTTTCTCTGGTCTGGTGAGGTAGAACCATCCATCGTCCTAATGGTTCGTTCCTTTTGATGTATACTCTGAAGAGAACCCACTAGTGCTCCGTATCTATAGACGTGGGTAGACGGTCTTAGAATCTCCGAATGTGTCTTCTGCATTTTCCTAGGCCAGTGAAAAAGTCAGGTCTATCAGAGTTGTTGTGGAAATGGAGAGTTTCGGTGTAAGAACTTCCTCGAAGAACACACCTTTACCACTTGTCTTCCATGTAAGACTCTTGTCCCTTGTCGCACTCTTTAGAGATTAACGGACCCAGGTCGAACGTCCAGTCGGGTGTCAGTGTAGAAAAATTACTGGAGGAAGTTGTTCTTCAAGGTCTTCGTAGTAGGTTTGTACTGTAACAAATCGTTTTTTTTCCCCACTACGTAAAGTCACATTAAAAGTTCTTGTTCCTTTGAAAGGGTATTCCGTGACGAGTGTTAGGTAACTGGTCAGGACCCAATGTACGGGTAAGTATTTGTTTACTTGTCTTTTGTCACCATTCTGTAGAGTAGTCGGTAGTGACTCCCGGTATACCAGAGAGGATATTTGGTACCATTACCGTCTCCCTTCTGCTCCGTCATACTTGGCTCGAACAGGGTTTTCCCCAGACGTACCGACCAAACCTTTGTCTCTTCTGTCTTACGACATATTCTTAGTCAACGAAGGTGTACCTACAAATCACCCCACACACACACACACACACACACACACACACACACACACACACACACATACACACACAAGTGAGTCAGTACAGGCTGAGAAACGTTAGGGTACCTGACATCGGGTGGTCCGAGGAGACAGTCACCCTAAGAGGTCCGTTCTTATGACCTCCCCAACGGTAAAGGATGAGGTCCCAAACTATCACCATCTCTACCTGTTTCTCCTAATAATTCTACCGTATGGTACTTAATGTACATACCTACACTCTCAACCTGACACTTCTTTCGACTCGTGGCTTCTTAACTACGAAAATTTGACACCACAACCTTTTCTGAGAACTCTCAGGGAACCTGACGTTCCTTTAGGTTGGTCAGGTAGGATTTCCTCTGGTCAGGACCCACAAGTAACCTTCCTGACTACGACTTCGACTTTGAGGCTATGAAACCGGTGAAGTACACTTTTAACTGAGTAACCTTTTCTGGGACTACGACCCTCCCTAACCCCCCGTCCTCCTCTTCCCCTGTTGTCTCCTACTGTACGAACCTACCGTAGTACCTGAGATACCTGTACTCATACCCATTTGAGGTCCTCAACCATTACCTGTCCCTCCGGACCGTACGACGTTAAGTACCCCAGCGTTTCTCAACATGTACTGACTCGCTGACTTGACTTGACTTGACTTGGTACTGAATTCAGACTGAGAGAGGGAGAGAAGTGTAACCACTACTCTGTCATTCATATTTAACGACAATAGGAGTTAATGATCATGTATCAAAAACTTGATAGTAAGGAGGGGTGTCTCATATCCGATATATTTTATAATCTCCATTGTGACTACGAAACAACTTTACCATTTCATCTATTTTTATTTAGAGGGGGGTTTAATGTATTAACACTTTTTATTTCAGAGACTCTTTTGTAAAAAAATGGTTCACTCTGTTTACACATTCGTGAATCGATTAAAAATGTCCAGTTGTTTTATCCCTCACTTACTTACTCCCCGATTCTTTTACTCCATTTTAAAAGATTTTTCAAAGATCCACTAATCTTTCGTATCAGACTGGACGAGTATTCGAGGGAGAGGAAAGACAAATGTTTTGGTCCTTCGACGTCCATCTAAAATGGAATGACAGGACGAAGAAGGGAGTCTAAAGGGTTTCTTTAAACAGAGGTATTCCAAATTCATCTCTATGAGACACTACCTATTTACTATACACAGTTGTACTGACCCAACGTCCCCACGTCTGTCAACCAGTTTATAGTAAGACACCTACAGACACTCCCACGAAGGACTACTCTAATTGTAAACCTAGGTATCTGACTCATTTTTCGTTTCCCAGGAGGAATCTCACCCACTCTGAGCAGGTTAGTCCGCTACTGGACTCATCTTCTTTTTACGGTTTATTAAGGGTGACGGACCGGTAACTCGACCTTGTATCCGGAAAAGGTCGGAAGTCTCAGGGTACCTTAGTAGTCGAGTACAACCGAGAGCTCGGTCGATCGAAACCCCGACCTAAAATGTGGTCGAAAGGACCAAGAGGTCGGAACCTGAACCCGACCTCGGTATACAGTCCAGACGACTCCGAGATCGACCGACTCACGTCTAGAGCCCTGAAGAGTCCGAGACATTAGTACACTTGGTCAAAGAACATTATTTAGAAAAGTACACACACATATACACCTACCGAAGGGTCCACCACGATCACCATTTCTTGGGTGAATCGTTATGTCCTCTGTACTCTGTGCCTAAGTTAGGGACCCACCTACCTACGTGTATGACAACCAAGACAAAGAGACTTCTTAGGATCATGAGTGAGGAGTCCGTCAAAATAAACCAGTGTACACGGATCCGTGTGTGCAAGTGACAATAAACCTGTCGTCCTATTAAATCCGTAGATAATAGTAAGTCACGGTTATTGGTCTACACCAAGAAAACTAAATATTTCACAAACAAAGAATCAGTACAGATTAAGAAACACTGGGGTACATGACATCGGACGGTCCGAGGAGACAGGTACCTTGGGAGGTCCGTTCTTATAACCTCACCCATCGGTAAGGGAAGAGGTCCCCTAGAAGGATTGAGTCCCTAGTTTTTGTTGTTGTTGTTGTTGTTGTTGTGAATTCCAGAAATACAGACACAGAGACGAAGACAAAACGTTTATTCTAGTAGATATGGTAAAAAAGATCTAAGGTGTATATACACAATTATTAAACAAAGAAGAGACTGAATGAAGTGAGACATACTGTCGAAGATCCAGGTAGGTACAGAGATGTTTACTGGGTTAAAGTAAGGAAAAAACACCTTCGACTCAGAACTATTACCCGTCGTCCTGAGAATAAGAAACTAGTACTTCCTCTGTAATAACAAATAATATGATGTGTGATTTCGAACGATAACTGAAACCTTCCTGTGTGACAGAGATAGAAGGTTCCAATACATTTGTGGAAACTTTTCTATGAATAGTACGTTTGTCGAAACTTTTCGATCTGACCTTCTTTCTTTGTGTTACGAAGACGAGTGTTCTACATGTCTTTGTGTTCTCTAGATAGTCCTTAACCAGAGGGTTTCTTCTGTGTTTTCCAGAGTCATAACGAATCCGGTTAAAACCGACCACGAAAGATAAGGTCCGATCGATGGTTTTAGTAGGAATAACAATGTATCCTCTACCTATGTGTGTGCCCCTTTTTATATAAGGGCTCACAGATCAGGTTTTCCTGACCCACACGAACACTTACTCTTGAGACATGGAATGACAAGTTATCACTTCCGTTTGTAAAAGAAGGTACTACTAAGAGTTATTATACAGAACGGGTGGTTTGAATGTGACTGCCAACCGACTTTAAGTCGTAAAAAAAAAAAAAGAGTTTAGTCTAGAATCCGATGATTTACTTTTCTCGTACTTCATTCGACTTTTCTCCAACTAAAAAAAAAAAAGGTCAGGAGTCCCCATATAGATATTACAAGTCTTAAATTCCCCACCACTACTTGTACTCCTGTGGTCTCCTTTTGTTCTCTCTAAGACACAAAAGTTACATTAACGATCAAACCCTCACAAGTAGAGGGTTTCACAGATATTAGTTATTACACACAAATGTAGGTACTTCAACGGAAAATTTTTACAAAAGGGAACCTCAACCTGAAGATAAAAGGTCTCCTTTAATTACTTTCGAAACTTGTTGAATTAAGGACACATTTTCAATTCAAGAGTCGGAGACACTAATGAACTCGGTCAAAGAATTTTATTTAGAGAGTAATATTCATGTGTGTGTCCTTTTTCCATCAGTTCTCTGACATCGATACTTACTTCTATTTTAATAATTGAAGCCTTTTATAAAATACTTTTGAGGTCGATGTAATAAGTTTTATCAAGACATAAAAAAAGAACCAATTCAATTTTCCTGGAACACTCAAAACAATGACTTTTACCCAATGAATGAAAATCCTTATTTTTGACAATTTATACTAGTTGAATAATTATAAATTACTACGAATGTGGATTCATTTTACTTTTCTTACACCCCTAAACTTATTGTATCTCGATCTGTATATACACACTACAAAATATAAAAAGATCATTCTTCTTCTCGAATATGAACTTCACTTCGCTTTCAGCGAGTCAACACAGACTGAGAAACGGAGGGGGAACCTTAAGAGATCCGGTCTTACGACCTGACCCATCGGAAAGGGAAGAAGTCCCTTAGAAGGGTTGGGTCCCTAGTTTGGGTCCAGAGGGCGTAGCGTCCGTCTAAGAGATGATCGACTTGGTGTTCCCTTCAAGTTCTTATGACCTCACCTATCGGATAGGGAAGAGGTCGTCTAGGAGGACTGGGTCCTTAGTTTGGTCCCAGAGGACGTGACGTCCGACTAAGAAATGGTTGACTCGATAGTCCCTTCGGGTTCGAACATGAACCGATTTGTTTTTAAACTTTATCCCTTTTTAATTTCATTATAAGTCCGATAAAAGGAATTCAACTAGGGTTGAAAAAGTCTACGAAGATTCAGTTTCCGTTTACCCTACCCCACCCTTTTCGAAAAATCCGATTAAAATAGTCAAGTAAGTTGATCGTGAAAATTTTTTATCAACTGAAAGAAATTAAGAGACGTCACTTACTTTGTTTCTTCAGACACAAGAGTACCTTGAATGTAAGACATCTACTTATAGGTTCGTAAGTTTAGGTTTGAAAAAACAATACGTAAGTGAATTTTCTTTTTACTGGAGTCACTGAACCATACTCTTTGTACCACCGTTATTGAACTTTGTACTCTATAATCTAAAGACGAAAGAAAGGAGATGAAGAAAATTGATGGACTGTATTTTTTATCGGGTTCTGTATTTGTTAAGAGATTACTCGTTGTAATTTAGAAGAGAAGAGGTGGGGATTTAAACATGAACAATTGAAAGTAGGGTCCAAGTACAGTTCAACACTTTTTTCGGTGAACTAAAGAACTAGAAACGGAATCCTTACTCATTTGATCAGTAAGACCGTAATTGATCGACCTTAGGAAGAAGAAATTTACAGGGCGGACACTATCGTTTCTTGTGTACTGAAACCATATGAACCCTTTAAATCGTCTCAACTCCAACTCTTAGGGTATTCCCGAGAGAGACGATAACACTCGTACACACGATTCAGTGAAGTCGACATAAGTTGAGAAACACTGAGATATCTGATATCGGACGGTCTGAGGAGACAGACACCTTAAAAGGATCGTTCTTATGACCTCACCCAACGGTACATCAGGAGGTCCTTTAGAAGAGATGGGTCCCTACCCTGGACACAGAGGACGTAAAACCCGGCTAAGAAATGGTGACTTGGGGACCCCTTCGTGGTTGAGACCATAATCCCTTCCTGTTTGTCTCCACATTCACCGTACGAACCCGTACTTCTCTCATTTCTCGTGAGAGGTCAAAGACCTCCCTAAGAGTACAAGGGGTACCCGAAACTCCAATCTTGTAGACACAGTAATTTTTCTCAAAATATAAAACAGTAGCGGGGTTTCTCCGACTACTTCCCTAAAGGTTCTCACTCTCCCTCAATCCTCTTCCTTGGTCCAGAGGTATCAGAGTAGGTAGGTACTTACGACCCGTCCTTGGATAAACCTGTGGTTTTCGGCAGAGTGAAGAGTTTTATCTCGTAATCTGTTATAGTCTATACTGGTCTCTCGGTAATGGTTCTGGACTCATCGATCCGGTCTGCTGTAGGCTCTGGTTTCGAATCGTTACCTGGATTACTCTTGAGATGATTACCTGGGTCTGTTACTTCTCGTTATACCTCGGTTTGTTCTTGGGAGAGGTGGGACTCTACGTCTGTCAGTACACCCGTCGGATCAAGGAGGGAATGGAGAACCCATTCCCAGTATAAACCGAATGTACGTTGATCTTAGACCTAGTCTTCTTACCCTTCTCTTTTAGAAATGGTCACTTATCCTTGTGACTTCACCCTTAACATAAGACCGGTCTCTGTCTCTCTATTGAATTAAACTGGGAGTTTGACGAACTAAACTATCTCAAGTAGATCTCATTTAGCAGTAATCTGTAAGAACAACCATTTAGCTCCATCTCACAATACGATGTCATTAAGATTATTTGGCGTGGGTTATGTTTTTGTACGTAGATAAAAAGAGTGAGTACCAGGACAACCAGTGGATCTTCCCAACGTACAGACGACCCTATAAAACCTAACCAAGACGGGACACACTCTTATCCGTTACCCAGGGGGTCCATACCAAAAGAGTACCGGTAGGATTCTAACGTCTTCTGTTCGGTTTTGTGTACACGTGTAAAGTTCAAAGACGGACGTAGTGTAGACCAGTGATAGGTTTCAAGTCTCATCTACTGTACCGGTTTGGGTTTCGAAAACTCTATTCCTTCATCGGACGAAGTTCCTTCTCACTCCTCACTCATGAACGACTTGTTATTGGGTTAGATACCGTTCACCTCTAGTAAGTTTTGGTTCTTTCCGGACAAATTAATAGTTTATGTTGACATAAATAAACACTGACCGAATATTTGGACGAAACAAAAAATTTCAAAACTATAAATGTTAGTAAACGACACGACACGAAATGAACCATCCAACCGCGAAGAGATAAAAGTTGAAAACCCCTTTCTAAAAAAACATATAATGTCTAAGTGACCTCACAACGAAATAGAATTAATCCTCCTTACATCGACAGTTACCACGACCCTTTTTCCGATTACTTTTATGACTGTCTAGTAAGTGGTAACGGGACGACTACTCACCGTATTATGTCCGAAAAGAAGATTAAAAGAAAAATTAAAATTGTCATGTAGACATGAAGTTTAGAAGAAGTAACAACACTACCAAACTCTTAACCTACCAATGTGTTTATTATAGACTTCACAGAAATTTTTAGAGAAAAAAAAAAAAGATTACGAGAAGGGTTTTATCATCGGTTTTGAAATTCTATGTAAGAAGGAAACCAACAAAACAAAGAAAGGGAAAAATAAACTTTTAGAGAGTCAAATGAGTATTATTCTCCTTAAACTGACTACTCCTGTATGTTCAATCTTGATAAACGATTCACCTAAAGGTGATAGGTCTCGTCACGTCCCTGGTAAGTGTGTGTGTGTTGTAAATCTTTAGTAAAGTCATTTCGGACCACAAATTTTGGAGACTACTTCCCTGGTAACTGTACGTCTCGAGAGTTAGTGTAGGTGGTAACGACCCAGTCTAGGGTCTCCAGCAGTCTTTCGTGACACTCTTCCTAGGTAGGTAGAGAAGAGAGAGGTGCACACGACCGTCACCTCCGTTCCTAGGTCCTACGAACTTTACCTCGAAGTGTTTCAAAGGGTCCCTAGACTTTCATCCTTAGAGAACCATAGTGTAGTCTTTGGTTTCGTGTGTACAAAAACCTTTACCAAAACAACGATTTACAAACAAAATTTTTTCTTTGTCACCCATTCTGATACCTAGATCCGAATAAGTATAAAAATAAGAGTAAGAAAAGACAAATGTATTACCATTACCATACTACGAAATGTTAACTCAAGGAACAGACAGCCCTGACGGCTGTCGTTAAGAAGTCCCAACAAACGTTAAAGTTGTCGATGTGTACTTTAGAAAATGTGTCCAGAACCGTGTAACTTGTATAAGTCATATAATATTGATAATAACTATCCACTTGTAAAGGGGGTAATTAAATCACTATTTAGAGAGAGGTTTGAGACTAGGTAATCGTAACGCAAACGTTCTAGTCTGTGAACCCCTAAAACTACCCGTTCTGAACACTTTTGCGTAGTAATTCGTAAAAATACTATACAAACTTAACATTGTCTCGGTTAAGATAGGAACTCATCTCTGTTGGAACGAGAGGGGAACTTTCACTAAAACGGTATGTATAAATAAACTCGAGGTAGGACAGATGTCCCGAGACAAAGAAATTACCTTACACACTGACTTCCGTTCGTCCGAAGACAGGTCATGTAATCTGGTCTCTACGAGACCGACACTTGAGTGTCAGTATGGGGTGGAAAGACCGTCGATGATCATAGGGAGTAGACATTCCATACCTACACTCAGTGGTCTTAATTTTTGTATCAGGGATGTAGATGGATAGTAGAGAGGTTCAAGGGTTTTCCCTCTTTGTCCTTAGTTACAATCGTACACTTAAAAGAGACTCTCTTTTGCTCTAACTAGACTTTAACAACTTCCTTTCCAATAGTCATTTCCACGTATTTACTCTTAAATTTCGAGGGTAACGGATGTCGTCACCGAGAACGTCTCGTCTTATAGGTTCCTTTTATTTGTGAGGTAATTGGGTTTCGAAAGGACAAACAAAGAAGCAAATTAGTAGTCTATAAGAGTTTCGAAAGTTTTACGAATACAAGTGCAACTTTGAGGTTCTACCCTAGAGATTGTAAGTGTACTAGGGAAATAATTCTCCATAGAAAGGTTGTAGTCACAGTGAGAATCCCTTTGTGACTTATACTAATGCCCAATATAAGGGTCTTTTACGACTATGAGACTGGGGAGGGAGGGAGAAATTGATATATGGATCTATAGTGACAAGAGTCGAGGGATTGAGGGAAACGACGGGATAAGGGTCCGTTCGACTTTCACTTTACAATCGAGTCAACACAGACTTAAAAACACTCGGGTACCTGACATCGGACGGTCCGAGGAGACAGGTACCTTAGGAGATCCGTCCTTACGACAGTATCGAAACACGAAAGTACATGTACTGACGAAGACGACCTCTCCCGTAAAATCCTCGTCAATTGTGTTACCGTGGAAGATAGTAGCTTCAAAGAGGAGGACGAAATCTAAGAGACACTTCAAAGTAGTAGTAGGGTACACCAGAACATGGGACGTCACGTGGGATTCTATTGGGATACTACCAGAGAAATGTTCGAAATGACAGACAGAACCATAGACAGTAAATAAGACTGTAACTAGAGTGAGACCTAAGGGTCGGGATTCGAATCGTCACTCGTATCACAATCACAAGTAATTTATCAGACACATACTGACTTATGTAATCACCTACTTTAATTGTTTTATCACATTACGTTTTATAAAAATAAGATTACATTAGTAACCTCTCATCTCTAACTACCGTCTTTAACTCCTAGGTAGTAAGTTTAGGGACAGAAGGAGACAAGATCGACTTTGAAATTTGGATTTTTAGATCTAAGAAGTAGAAATTTTCGACTATATTCAGGGAGACGAGTAGTCTGATGACATGCCTATTATACTCCGTTCTAAATCTTCCCCAAATCGTAGAACCAAGGGGTTTGACACATGGTTCCATGGGACTCATAACAGTGTTGGGTAACCTCTCTAAAACTCAAAAGTTCCCTTTTATCTGTGAGATATTTGAGGACCGAAATATTAAAGTTGTACTTTAAAGTGATGGAAGGTAAACTACCACAGAAAAGTAACGTTTCGACTCAAACCCCCTACCAATACTGTCTTTCGTTCGGAGTACGTTTTTAGTCACACATTGTCTTTTACTCCTACTACCACGGGTGTATCCAAAGTTTAAAACTCTTTCATACATAACGGGTTATAAAAAAAATATATGGACACCTATACAATCTTAATTTGTTTTTATATTAAAAAACAAGTCTACATTATTTATATTAAGTCTACATTATTTACCTTCACAATCCATAAAGAAAACCGGGTATCCACAGTACTTTTTCGATAATTCCCCAGTTACTTGACTATCTCACACCCGTGGAAATCAATCGAGTCACCGTTACCACTGTTGGGTTACTTACGATCGAAAAAACATCCCCGTCATATAACTTTTTAATTAAACACAGAACATGAAAGACATGAAAAAAAGGAAAATAGAGTAAACGAGAAGGTTGTCACACAGAGTCATGGACCAAAAAATAATGATGTCCCTTCGACGTACTGTCTCGTTTACGAGAATACGTCTCATCAATGGACGTACCGAAACTTCCAGGTTCGAATAATACGGTCAAAAGTTCTCTCTTCTCTCTCTACACACGAAATACCCTTGTTGTGTCCTCCTCCCAATGACGTTAATCTCTTATCTCTACTGTTAGACGCCCAGGGAACTCAACATTACCGGATGTGACGAGCGAACGTCCTAAGGTCAATTCGACCATACTCTTCATAGAAAGATTTGGATAATTTCCGGTTGACCACAAATGGTTCAATTTGTTTTGAGTTGATGACGGAGTCCTCTCATTTGATACTCACTAACTCGATGGGGTCTTTCAATACAAGAGACGTATGGACTTATGAAGTGAGTAAAGGTTGTCTCTGGAAACGTTTAGAAATTGTTTATTATTTACGGTAAAAACATACAACAAAAATCAGTGATTCAGCATAGACTAAGAAAACTCTGGGATACCTAACATCAGGCGGTCTTGGGAGACAGATACTCTAAAGGGTCCGTTCTTATGACCTACCCAATGGTAAAGGAAGAGGTTCACTAGAAGGGTTGGGTCCCTAGCTTGGGTACAACGGACGTAACCGTCCACCTAATAAATGGTAACTCGGTGGACCCTTCAGGATTTATGGTAAATGATTCGAGTAAAAAAAAAAAAAGAAAAATTAAGATCTGTCAACTTATTCAAGAAGTGTACGTGACAGATTAAATTGTGATTGTTTTGATACTTAATTCCATTGTAATAATCCGAGTAAAATTCTTGTTTCTCTGATCTTGAGTCTTTTCGTTACACTGAACCGAGTTCAGTCTGTCAAGTAATCACCATCTCGTGCCTACATTTAAGGTTTCGGGTAAGAATACGACTTGTACCCGTCCCTTAGAGGAACAACGCTCACCACCTTTGGATTAAACTTGACCAAGTTCAAATTGTGTACGTGTGTTGAAACACAAAGTTGTTTCAGACCCCTATCTTATATATAATTCCGACTTGGGTTCATCAGACCTGGGTTCAACCGTTGGACGCACGGTCGACACCGAAACACGAGATATAAAGAAACACAACCGAAGTGAGACTCTTTCAATACGAGTATCCTCCGTTCCACCGGTGTTGGTGGGACTCTCCTGAAGGTGGTCGGATTGTGTCCGGTCCTCAAGGTTTTCTTCGGAGTCTTACTCAGAATAACAGGAAACCCGAAACAGTATTCGGGTTGGGACTCGGAAGGAGACCCTTTACTTTATACGGTTAACCAACAAAGACCTAGTGGAGGGGTAGAGACCTCCCCCCTACCTAAGACCAAGTGGACTTGGTGTACCCGGTCTCACTCTTTTTTCTCATCAAAGAATCTTCTTCTAGATTAAAATAACTAACGTTTTACTTTCACTACGACCGTCCGGTTTATAATGTAAATTTTCATAGATGAAAAAAAAAAAAAAAAATTGATCTCTTCTGAAACTCTATAATGCGGATAAAATCTCCAATCATTTCAGATGAGCCTAGAGACATTAAGGGACCTAAACCGTTTCGACGTCGACACCCAAAGAGTAACACCGACTGTGAAATACTACACGAAAAAGCAAGAGAGTGTTACCTTTTTGTACGATTTTCACAGTGTTTACTTTTCGTGGGAAATGACCACGAGTCCCAAAAGGGTCCCTTCGGTTTTGGTGTGGAAGTAGAACCCAGGGTCAGTCAAGGGTCCTACCTCCACTTCGTAGGAATCCGTTGTCCACCCACAGAGGGACGGACACCAGACCCACGACAGAACCGACCCGACGAAACTTCGTGAGTAATATTGAGGAGACGCACCATTGATTGAGGTGATCCTAAGTCAACGGTACGTTGACGTACCATAAAGAGGTATTATGACGGAAAGGATACTAATGTCTCACTCCTCGAAAATATCAGTATTATTATGGAATGCGAACACGGTCCGGAAAATGTATTCTCCTAGGGTTATCCCACTTATTTCCGTGAGAAATACATTCAGGAAAGTGGTTCGTGATTTTTATGGGTACGAAGGTTAAATCGATACACCGCCGGTAGGAGAGGGTCAATTTCATATGTTATCGAATAAAACCGTCCTCCACTATGTGTACTAATACGTAGTCTAAATTTTACGATTTCTGCAAATTTACCTGTAGTATCTTTGTAGAGGTAATCTCTAGACGCCGTCCTGTAGTCCCTACGAGCACCTGACTGTCCGTGAAACCTCCACAGAGATAAAACTCAAGGACCTTCTCTGAACTAATAAAGACTAAAAATGTCTCTTGTCCCCTCGATAACTTTTCGCGTACCCCAGTCCAAGATGACTCACTGAGTCGAGGGTCCTGACTTTATCCATGAATCCTCCTTGACAGTCACGCCGGAGTGACCTCACCATAAATGGTAAACGGACTCTTTTTAGTGAAACACAACGACTACAGGATGAAAGTGGGTCACTCATCAATGAGTGGACCGTCCTAAGACGTGTAATAAAAATTAGGAAATTATTCTTCGAAAATCTTCAAATCCACAATAATAGTTTCTTTGTTATAAGAGAGACTTTTCTTTGTTCAACGTCGTAAGGGACTTTTTGTGTGGATAATTGGAAAGAAAAGACACTGTAACACGTGAAAATGATACGATAATTAATTAAAAATTAACCTCCTAGTAATGAAATATTATAACACAACCAAAGACGGTATGTAGTAGTCCTTAGTCGGTATGTATATGTATACAGGGAAGGAAACTTGGAGGGAGGGTGGAGGGTGCAGTAGAGTGGTGAGATCCAACAGTGTCTCGTGGTCTCGCGGTATGTCGTTTAAGGGTGACCGATAGACAAAATGTGTATCATTACTTATGCAAAGTTACGATGACAGTTGAACAGAGTGGGAGAGGAAGGGTAACGAAGGGTTCAGACAGGAGATGTAGACACAGAGGTGACGACGAAACGCTTGTCAAGTGGTTATGGTAAAAAGATCTAAGGTATATATACGTAATCATTTGCTGTAAACAAAAAGAGAAAGAATAAATGAAGTGAGACATATTATCCGGGATTCAAGTTGGTGAAGGGACGACGACGACGACGACGACGATTCAGCGAAGTCAACACAAGCTGAGACACGATTCAGCGAAGTCAACACAAGCTGAGACACACTGGGGTATCCGCCGTCGGGTGGTCCGAGGGGGCAGGGACCCTAAGAGGTCCGTTCTTGTGACCTCACCCAACGGTAAAGGAAGGGGTTACGTACTTTCATTTTTCACTTTCCCTTCAGCGAGTCAGCACAGGCTGAGAATCGCTGGGGTACCTGACGTCGGGTGGTCCGAGGAGGCGGGTACCCTAAAAGGTCCGTTCTCATGACCCCACCCCACGGGAACGGAAGAGGGGTAGGTGGAGGGATCTTGACGAGTTTACACAAGGATTGTAATTATATTGGGAAGAGGAAAATTATCTAAGGAATTTTATATACCCCTGTGTACCGACGGGACCAATTTTGTACAAAAGGTCAGAAGGAAGATCGATTCATACCGATACTTAGATTTAAGACTGAACGCCCTACACTCACCTTCACTAAACATGTCAGAAGTCCAGTACGGGAATTTCCCTGATCTATGTCGGAGACGAAGGGGGAAGAGGAAGGGACCACGAAGTTTTTACCTATTAGGAGAATCCAGAACTTCAGAACACTCGATACTCAGAATCCTCGACAACCGTCGGCACAGAGGTCGATACATCTCTTTAGGTCAGGTATCACCTTCTTTGAGTACGATTCTACTTTCGACATCATAAAAGGGTTGTTGAGAGGAGAAAAAGGGTCCAATTCAGACAAAACACACACACACACACAAACACAGTGTTCGTTTTGAATACCAAGTATTAAGTTCTATCTGAGTTTGTTTTTATCAACTGGACCATTAATATAAGAGTACCTTAACGGGGTAGTAGGTTTTGGTCGTGAAAAATTGTTACACTTTTTTAATATTCAGGAGGTTATACTGAACTTTACTTTTACGCATTCCTCTGAGTTAATTTATAACTCTTGGTTTACTAACGTAACTAACGTAGGTTCAAGTGAGTATCTTTTTCCGTATTTACTCAAGTTCTCTATATGTCACAAATATGAATGTTTTTGTAAAGCATATATACATATTATAAAACTTAAATATATTTTTTAGAGAGTTATTTCACGAAAAAATTCCATGACATTTATTAACTGACGTACGATAACAAACAATGGTTAAAGTTAAAATCCTAGACTCAAATTTCACTTATGGTGTCAAATATTACCCAAATTTTGGGTCGTAAGAAACGTCACATTATAGAGGTAGTTTTGTGTGTTGATTAAATGTTCCGACTTTCTTTTTAAGTTCTATTAGACTCATCGAAGTTCATTGAAAAAATCTACTAAAATTTACTAAGGTGTAGATAAAGAAATTTTTTCACGATTCACACACAATCAGTGAGTCAGTACAGACTGAGACGTTGGGGTACCTGACATCGGACGGTCCGAAGAGACAGGTACCCTAAGAGGTCGGTTCTTATGACCTTATCCAGAAGAACTGGGTTCCTAGTTTGAGTCCAGAGGACGTGACGTCCGTCTAAAAAAAAAAAAAATGGTAGATTTGGTTGTCCCTTCGGGATTTTTCACGATTTCTAGTAAATTGAAAAGTTATTCCTAGGTCTAATTTCATCCGACAAACGTAAGTCACAGAATATAACCCAAAACGAGAGATATCGTAGGGAAGTGAAGACACAAAAGAGAATTACTCCTATTTTTAAATTACTAATATCTGTTAATTTTTCAGTTACTAATTTCAAAGTCCATGAAATTTGTTCTTAGAGATTTTATTTTATACAATGATAATTATTTTTATCGAACATTAATGTGAGCTATAAGTAATGGAAAGACGACGACTGGGTCAGTATGATAAAAGGGATTAAGATGATTTTTTAATTTAAATCTCGTAGACGATGTTTGATTAAATACAGTTTAAAATAGTCATCATATTAAAATATAATTGTAAGTTTCTTAAATTTTAATACCACTATGTAACTGAAATTCTTAATATATATAATCCTCTATACTATAGATATACACACTCATATATCCATTATAAATGTATCACAAAAATTCTAAATGATTTTAACATATAAAAGTTCCACATAAAACTATAAAAATACTGAAAACAAAAGGAGGATAACAGAAATTATCCCGTCTTTCCTAAATTTTTAGGTACTACGATATAGTGATTCATCCTTAAGTTCCTCATTCTTAAAGTGTTTTACATAAAGAGGAAGTATGTCCAATATATGTAAAACGTCATTCGACAAGTTAAGTACTATAAGGTCTACTTACTTGGATCCTTGTGTGGACTCGTGTTTTATAATAAAGAATATATTTCTCGATCTTCAAACCAGTGTAAATGAAGTCTAAGACAGGTACATCCAGAAGAGAGACCCCTTTTCTTATGGTTGATCCTGAATCTTACAATCTAAGAAAAATAATTGATAAAACTAATAAAGGGTTGAAATAACTATATGTTAACTCTTTATTTTTAACACATAAATCCGTCATGTTGTACCAAAAATTCTATATATTACATTACTAAATTATATATATATATGTGTGACACTTTAATAGTGGTTTCATTTCCATTAATTGTGTAGGTAGTGGAGTGTATCAATAAAACATAAATGTACCACTCTTGTGAATTCTCGGTAAGATTCTTTTAAAGTTCACCAATTGATATCGGTGGTACGATAAGTAATCTAGGGATCTTAAATAAGTAAAATATAATTATTGACCTTCAAACACGGGAAACTGGTTATAGAGGAGTAGAGAGGGGGCAGGGGTCGGGGTCGAGGACCGTTAGTGGTAAGATGGAAGACGAAGTTACTCAAACTCCAAAAATCTAAGGGACACAGTCACTTTATTATATGTCATAGATAAAGAAACATAGACCAAATAAAGTGAATCACGCTACCGGAGATCCAAGTAGGTACGACAACGTTTACCGTACTAAAAGAAAGAACGTTTAATATAAAAAATAGATAAGTAGGGAGTTTGTGAACCAATAACACTTATTACGAAGTCACTTGTACTTTCACGTCTATAGAGAAGACCTATAACTAAAATAAATGAAATCTATTTATGAGTCTTCATCTTAAAGACCCAGTACACTTTCAAGATTAAAGTTAAAAACTGTTTTGAGGTACGACAAAGGTATTACTGACACAGTCTTATAACCTAAGATTACTACTTGAATAGTAACTACTTTAAACTTGTTTAGAGTTTTAAACGACCAAAGTGTAGGAAGTAAATATTTTATTTAGATAACCTTTTTAATTAAAATACCTAGATCAAATATAATACACTAAAATAAATTACAAAAATATTATCGTAAGGATATTAAAACTACACCAACATAAAACAAACACATCTGTTCCATTAAAGATAGAGTAAATTAATAACCTCTTATTTTGTGTCAAATAACTTTACTGAGTACGTTTGTTCAGTACAAGTTGAGAAACGTTGGGGAACTTGACGTCGTACGGTCCAGAGGGACAGAGAGTGGTAGAGGGTCTTCAAACGGGTTCAAGTACAGGTAACCATTACGGTAGGTCGGTATAGTAGGAGACTATGGGAGAAGAAGACGGGTGTTAAAAAGGGTCGTAGTCCCTGAAAAGATTGAAAAGATTAGTCAGTCGACAAACGTAGTCTACTGGTTTTATGACCTCGAAGTCGAAGTCGTAGTCAGAAAGGTCACTCATAAGTCCAAACTAAAGGGAATTTTAACTGACCAAACAAATGACCAAACAACGACTATTCTAAGTCACAAATAAAAAAAACGGGGATGACAAACTTTAATACGAACTATCGGTATACTTTATTTTATTTTGTTGTTATTATTAATTACTATCATTATTTTTCTGTTGTTGTTTCATCTTCAATCTTTGACAGGTAACGGAGATGAGATATTTCGGTAAAAAGTTATGTATGATAAATAACCTATGGACAACTTCTATCGGGGACCCGAGTCTCCGACGATCCATAGATACAGTAGTTTTCAAAAATGAAGGTTTTAGTTGAGATAGGTAAAGGACTCGAGACCATAAACGGGACTAAAAGATATAAAGGAAGTCTATAATAACGATTAGAGTATTTGAAATCTAATTAACACTGAATTTGACCCTTTCATAGACTAAATGAAATTAAGAACTGAAAAAGGGGATTTCGTACCAAAAGATATATATAAAAAAGTAATAAACTTTAAGATGAAATGCACGTAAAAGAGTCTGTGTTCTTTACTCTTTTTTTAACTTTAAACTTCTTTAAGTATTTTGTACTTCAAAACCATCGATATTTCACCACTTGACTCAGTGGAAGTAAAAAGTAAAGAGAGAAAAACAGTCCCAATAAAAGACCCATGAAGGTACTCGTGATCAGTCTTTTAAATCTTCTTATATTTATGTTAAAATGAAAAGAACGGTGTCCGACCAAATGTTACTCTTTTATAATTCAATCAGTTATAAGGTCCAATCTAAAGTGGACATATATTTGTGTTTAAGAAGTCTATCTAGAAATCATTTTCCATCTCGACTTCACTTCTTTTCTTCTTTAGTGTCTTTGACAACACTAAATCAACCCTTGTAACAAACCTCTTCCCTGTGAAGAGTCCCGAGTGTCCACTGAGTGCGTCTGTGTCTAAACCCGAGTGGACAGGGGTATCCGGTTGTTAGCGGAAGGGATGAGAGCAATAACTTCGAACTTTGTCGAGGTTAGTCTTGTCTTGAACTAAGTCGCCAATCTTTGTTCTGACTTTGACTTCCCCGGACTCTTCTATGAATTCACGGGACTTTACCCTTAGTGATCTGATGAATTGTTCATAAATAATTCCGGGAAAAGAAACGGTTCTTCGAAAGACTTGTGAACCCCATCTTTTATTTTTTCTTTGAGTCTAAAGGACGAGAGGATCTTAAAATAGTAGTGTCACAGACTTAGTTACCTGTACTCAAACTCATTCGAGGCTCTCGACCACTACCTGTCCCTTCCGACCGTACGACGTCAGATATCCCAGCGTCTCTCAGCCTGTCCTGACTCGTTGATTTGCCTTGACTTGACTTTCTGTTTGTTATTTGTTCGCTTCTTTATTGATATGATAGTTCTATCATTGTATTGTTTTTATGTGGTTTCTTTTCTTTTGACTCATTATTCTCAATTGTAAAACACAAAATGTTTATCATTGAGTGAATGAATAGTGTTAAGACAGTCCATCCAGGTTAATGTTAATAAGGCTACCATTCAATTTAATGAATGGGCTCTTCAATTTAATAACAAGTTTGAGTGTATCAATTGATTCTGAATTTGACTCGACATTTGGGTCCACCTACATCGAGACTTTAGTTGCTCTATCACACTACTATTGACTCCTGTGAGTCCTGTCTCCGACCACCCTCATAATTTCCCGTCCTCCGTATGTCTCTCCCCTTCTCGAAAAGGTCACCTCCCTCCGTACTCCCGGCAACACGACACACACACGAGTAAACGAGTCAGCACAGGCTGAGAAACACCGGGGTTTCCCTAGAAACAGACGGTCCGAGGAGACAGGTACTCTAAGAGATCCGTTCTTATGACCTCACCTAACGGTAAAAGAGGAGGTCCCCCAGAAGACATACGTTCCTAGCTTAGGCACAGAGAATGTAGAGGACTAAACCGTCCTCCTAAGAAAAGGTTACGTGGTGGACACTCCAGTCGTGTACTCGTTTGGACTTGATCATCGTCTAGCAGAGAACTCGTGTCAAAGATTCTCAGTACATCTCCCACAATCCGTCAACAGGCTCTCACATCTTACTATAATCGAACTCCTTTCCACTTTCTCTAAGGACCCTAGAGTCTTTTTCGGGAGTGTCAAAATGGGTTCCGGACGGATTATGTAGAGTCTAGGCTCAATTATCAAGTCGTAGATGAAGTGGATAGGCGTTTCCGAAAAAATAAGGATCTAACATAAATTTTATACGATAGAATAAGAACGATTAAAGCTCTCTTTTCTCGATTTCTTTTTTTCAGAATAGTTACTTTTATCTTATAACACCCGATCTTTCTCTTGATGGATCAGGACCTTTGGGTTTCTTCGTTGAAACACAAAACTCCGTTCGACAAGTGGTCAGGGAGAAGTTAAAGGATCCCGAAGAGCCCACCGAGTCAGCATTTCTTATACGGACAGTAACATCCTCTACTTTCTTCTCTACACCCAAGTTAGGGACTCAGATCTTTTAGGGGACTTCTTCCTTTACCGTTGACTGAGGTCATGAGAACGGATATTTCAAGGTACCTCTCTCCTTAGACCACCCGAAGTCAGGTACCCAGTCTCCGCTGACTCGCGTGTACGGACGAAATCAAAGGACTAGTCAAAGTACTTCCCCAATCTAACTTAGTAAAGGTTCCAGGAGAAAACATAAATTTAAACGGGAATCTAATTACCGGTCGGTGGGTCTCTCTCGTGATATATCGAGTTAATGCAACTTTGGAGTAGGTGGTCGTGGAGTTTAAATTAAGTATCAATTAGATCTCAATCTTTTTCTAGTCTACAAATCTTTATTATTAGAACTTAAATATAAAACAATGATACAAACTTCCCTCACAACCATGGAGTACAGAATGGAACCATTATGTAAAGGACCTCGGAGTTTAAAGTAGACGGTAT
Source organism: Capra ibex (assembly GCA_006410555.1). NCBI lineage: Eukaryota > Metazoa > Chordata > Mammalia > Artiodactyla > Bovidae > Capra > Capra ibex. Next base: position 19,481,483 of record SJYO01016970.1, on the reverse strand, counting down.
CACCTTCAGTGAGTCAGCACAGACTGAGAAACACTAGGGTACTTGATATGTCAGGTACCTTAAGAGGTCCGGTCTTCTGACCTCACCCATTGGAAATGGAAGAGGTCCCCTAGAAGCTGGGGACCTCTAGGTCCTAGGTCTCCTGGGTCCCTAGCTTGGGTCCAGAGGGTGTACCGTCCGTCTAAGAAATGGTCGACTTGGTGTTTATGAGAGTTTATTAAAATAAACCTAATTGATTTACTTCGACTCGTGGCTTCTTAACTACGAAAACTTGACACCACAACCTCTTCTGAGAACTCTCAGGGAACCTGACGTTCCTCTAGGTTGGTCAGGTAGGATTTCCTCTAGTCAGGACCTACAAGAAACCTTCCTGACTACGATTTCGACTTTGAGGTCATGAAACCGGCAGAGTACACTTCTCAACGGAGTAACCTTTTCTGAAACTACGACCCTCCTTAACCCCCGTCCTCCTCTTCCCCTGCTGTCTCCTACTCTACCAACCTACCGTAGTGGCTGAGTTACCTGTACTCAGACTCATTTGAGGCCCTCAACCACTACCTGTCCCTCCGGACCACACGACGCTAAGTGCCCCAGCTTTTCTCAGCTTGTGCTGACTCACTGACTTGACTTGACTTCATTCCTTCAGCCGAACCCCCCTTTATGCAACATGTGACGTCGAACGTGAGTAAAGAAGGAGACAAGGTTAATGACTACCCATAAAAGTTCATGAATAATTGAGACACACTCAAATTTATTCTGATTATATGGGGGTAAGTCCTTCTGTCCGATGTCGTAAAAAAACCCCATCTTCGACTCTTTTACCCGTCCTGGACCAAATCGAAACTAATTCCATCAGTGTCTTTGGTTGGACCGGTACCAGGGGTTTCCGTGTTCGAAGATTTGGGGTAAAATTTTTAAAGGTAATATGTGCAATGCAAAGGTGGACGTCAAGGGACAAAGAAATATTGAAAAGGGGTTTAGAATAGACCGGTTATGTAATGAGTGTGTATGAAAACTTAAAAATAGAGAAAAAACGTCTATAACGGTTTGAGGTACTACGTAACCACTGTAAAAGTAAAGTGTTTAGGAGGACTAAGTCAGAAGAGTAAAATTTTTATTTACCTTTGGGTACCTAAGGTTTCCAAGAAGAAAGACCCCCTTAAAACACTTCTGTCTTAAAATACAAAAAAGGGGTTTAATGATACATTTTAATAATAATTTTTAATATACACGAATAAACTCTTTTATTTCGTTGTGTATATGGAAAAAAAAAAAATTCTTTGTGTGTGTGTGTGTGTGTGTGAGACGGTTAACCTGTATTTGTGTTAACACGATAAAAAAAAAAGACTTGATCCTAAAGGTAGAAGTATATTAACACGTTGGAATCTGTTTAGTAAATTTAAGACGGAATGATGAGATCAAACATTTTACTCATAATCTCATGGATGGAATCTTCTAAGCACACTACTAACTTACTTTCTTAATTCGTTTTGTGTATTGTTTATAATACGTACACCTCCCGGACCGTCGGGTGAGGTCATAAGAACGGACCTCTTAGGGGGACCTGTCTCCTCGGACCGTCCGATGTCAGGGACCCCAGTGTTTCTCAGCCTATGCTGACTCCCTGATTTGTGTCGTATCGTGTACACAAACGACAATGACAATAACGACACTCGTAATGCAAAAACATACTCAGAATAAAATACATATGTATATAGTAGTATGATATCATACAATAAAGAACACATTATATAAGTTACTTAAAATCAAGTCGCGGAGGATACACATTCGGAAACGAGTCTACGTATCAACTCGTTCGGGGACTTCAATGGACAAGAGTACTTTGAACACAAGATCATTCCTCTTTGACTATTATGATTTTGTCCCCAATTTTTATGAACACACACACACACACACACACACACACCCACTTATTTGTTCTATTATATTTTACCACTATTCATAAACGGTTTTTTCTTCAGACCAGCCACATTATTACTCACTGTCAACAAAAAGATAAAAACTAACTTCTCTACTTGTTCTACTCTATCTCCAGACCAAGACTCCGGACCCCGTAGGGTCATAAATCTTGAGGTCCTCTGTCGGTTGTTTCTTCTGCTTCTTCAGTAACTTTGTTCTCTCTTTTGCCTTACTGTACCTGTTATTCTATTTTGGTATAGAGTTGTTCCTACTATTTCTTTACCGGTGACCTAAACTTTGGTACTCGATCACCCACGATCTGTACTATGACCAACAGAAACGTTCATGACGAACGAGAACGACACTGATACAGGTAATGGTTCTCGTCGTCCGTAGATAACCGTGATCTATGTCAAAAAATGACCCTGAAAATGTCAGTAATTAATTAAATTAGTAGTAGTATTTAAATACTGAAACGTAATTATAATAACAATAAAGAAATCCAGTCCTTTGACTCCATCCCACTTCAATACATCGGACTAGAACAGTCCGACAATCCTATTTCTCTACTCACCATCAGGTCGGTCTTTAAGAAAAGGTCTCGATTACGAGAACGGGAAGAATGATACGGTTATAAATGTATTCACTTAGATCTAGATATATTATTTAAATTACGAAATGTAGTATTAAATAAAAAACTAGAGGATAACAAAGTTAGGGGATAAACTTCAAAAGTTTAAAGACGAGAACGTTTGGAATTTACTGTCTTTGTGTCAAAACATGTGAAGAGTGTAGTAATTTCATTTTAATAACAAAGTTTTTGACACGAGTAATTTTTTTTAAACATTAGATAGTTAAAAAGGAAGTAAACCAACGTACGTAAGTATATTGACAGGAAAGAGGTACACAAATGGTAGTTCTATTCAATACATTTTTTTCTGGGTAAAGAATAAAATTAAACTCAAAATAATATTGTCTCCGATTTGTAGAAAAAGGTATAAATAAAGGATAAAGTTTAAAAATAAAAGACTTACTGGGTAAGGATAGAAAGAACAAATAATGACACCACAAATAAAGAAAAAATTACGTAAAAAAAAAACGAAAATGATCATATTTTCCTTATACATGGACGGTTCGAGAGTGTACTTAACGGTTTTTAAAGGATTAAAAAGTGAATTTATTGTTGAAATATTAGAGAAAGGTAAATACATAGAATGTAAAAATACACAAGTCCAAAGAACTGACAGTGAATTATAGAAGGTCGAAACTATGATAGAAATCTGACTAGTAGAGGTGAGGTTTTAATATAATTTTGAAGTCATTTATTCACGAAAGTATACATTTATAAAGTTTCCTTCAAGATCTCGACGTGACAGATTGTACCATCGGTGATGGGTAATCATCTAAAATTTAAATTTATTTAATTTAAATTGTATATAAAAGGGTTACAGTGATTGGTGTCAAGTTCACGAGTCATCGGTACACATCGATTACCGATAGTAAAAACCGTCACATAGGATACTTAAACATAACCTATTACGAAACGTTGTAACTATACGGATGGTTAGTGGATCGGGCACAATTTTACGTCGAGGACTGAGTCTACCCGATCCTTCTCTGGACTCAAAAGGTACGAATCACTCGGGGATGTACTACGATTGTGACGTCCAGGAACCTGGTGTGAAGGTAATCGTTTTTAGATCTAAATAAAGTGTTCCTTAATATTTTTACGAAACACATACATACATACGTAAGGAAACGAATGAATTAACATAACGAATAACTATACTTTACGGTATAAATAGTGTACGATTTATGTCTATATACGAAAAGGACCTGAAAGATTAGAGAAGATAACTAAGTGTCAGTTAAAGGCAGGTTATAATGTTATTTTACTTACATCGAAACGTCTTACAAAATTATAAACCAGTTCGTTTATAGATAGTTTTATAGATAGTCGAAAGGTTTAAGGTGGTTTGTAGTGTAAAGTAAGTTTAACTATGATGTAAGTAAAACTTCAGTTAAATCATTCTTCATTAATAACTGTTTTAGCTAAGAAAGACAAGGTCTTCCTTATAGAAATAAAAGTGTACAGAAGTTACAGACACAATACCTGACTTACAGACACCATGGGGTCTAAAATACAACTCTGATTGTGAATTTCACTACCTTAAACTTTCACCCTCCAATAATCCAAATCTACTCCAGTTCTCCCACCCCTGGGGTACTGCTCTAATTACAGGAAATTTCCTTCCCCTTCTATCTAGTCTCGAAAGTGAAAGAGAGAGTATACTCCTGTGTCGTTCTTCCACCGAGAGAAGTTCAGTCTCTTTCCTAGGAGTGATACTTGACTTAGATGATCGTGGAACTGGAACCTGAAGAGTCGGAGACTTTATCACTCCATATTCAGCGATGCTCAGCCTGTGTTGACTCGTGGAAGTGAAAGTGAAAAGTGAAAGTACGTGACCTCTTCCTTTACCATTGGGCGAGGTCACAAGAACGGACCTCTTAGGGTCCCTGCCTTCTCGGACCACCCGACGGCAGATGTCCCAGCGTGTCTCAGCCTGTGCTGACTTCGTTGAATCGTCGTTCACAGATAACACATTTGGTTAGTCAGATACCTTAGGTACCATAAAACAATATCGTCGGATTCAACTTATTGTCTGAGTCTTTTTAAAGCAAAAGAGCTTTATGACAGGAACATAAACATAAACATAAAAATCAACGGGAAAGATACTAGAATAGAGTAATAAAGGTCGGTCAAAGTTTGACCGATATAAACTAAAAAGTCCATCTTTTATACTTCGGAGAAACCTTTCTAAAAAAAAAGGGGAAGAATTTTTAAACGTAAAATTTGATTAAGATAAAACTTTAAAACTGAATCTTAAAAAATTTTTTTCTTAAAGTACAAGTCATGTACCCACGAAAACTTAAACGATAAACATGTTCGGCACAGTATTCAATTCTAGACCTCGGTACGTGAGAAAGTTATTTAGGAACCATGACAGGTCTGCGTTAGGTACAGGATCCCAGGATTCTTATCTTCCTTCCCAAGGTAAGTAAGTCATTAGAGTCTAATCGTGCGTACCTCTTACTTTATCTGTACAAACCGTCTCATACCTTTTAGTATACCGAAACGAAAAATAACCACCTTATAAATAACCACCTCTTAAAGGATTGTCTCTTATTCGTAGTTCAAACCTAATACCATTAAGTCCTGTCCGATGGTCCCATATTATTTGGACTAAAAACTTTACTTATTTTTAATAGGTACGTTTCTTCCCTCTACCAACCTCACCCTCACAGAAAAAACCATGTTATACATCTAAGTAAGAATTGTTAATTTTTTATTATTATTAACTCACTGAGTCACCATTTTCTCAGGTGGACGTTACGTCTTCTGAACGTCCTCTACGTCCAAGTTAGAGATCTGACCCTTCCAGGGAACCTCTTTCTTTACCGTTGGGTAAGATCATAAGAACCGACCTTTTAGGGTACCTGTCTCCTGGGACCACCCGATATCAGGTACCCCAGAGTTTCTCAGTCAGTGTTAATTCATTGATTTGTCGTTGTTGTTTCTATCTATGTAAAAAATATCTACATTTTAGAAGACTTTATAAATGACCTTTTATAGACGACCTGTTTTCACTCCCTACAGACCTACTTAAGTATTCAAGGGACGGTACCTTTGAGGGTAAATAACTGTTACGGAATTGTCATGTTTACATTGCACAATAATCTGTCATTTTAAAAAGAGGATCAACGAGTTATAAGACCTAGGGACTCGTGGTATAACAATAGGTGATGGGGTAAAAAGGGTCTAGTATACGTACTGAAGACAACTGTAGATATAACGACATATCCGTTTTTAGTACTCCTTGTATACCAAAAGTAAGATGGTTCTGAAAGTAAAGTACGACAATGGTCTTACGAATCTTTAGGACTAACCTACCCTTCCTCTAATCGAAAAAGGGATCACCTTATTAAAGTAATATTGTCTCCACAGTAGAGGAATTCGATTTACACCTTTCTTATTATCTTTTTAATGTCTAGTACCTTTTTTATCTTTCCGAAATAATATTTAATACTGTACTGAAGTCTCTCACGGAGAACTATATAAATTTATTCGGGGAATTTTAAATCCATCGATCTAGCGAGTTAAAGTTAAGAGTGAAAAGAGTAAACGTAGTGAAAATATGTTTTTCGAGAGAGGTGGTAGACCGACTAAATATCTGATTCTTCGTGAGAGTCCCGAGACTGAGAGGACCAGATAGACTCACGTATCTTCCCCGGATAAATTGGGGTTGTCGTAGTTGAGACAATCAGTCGTATCGTATTGTCTTTCTCGGTTCGGTGGGACTGAATTCTTAAAATTTTCTTTATTTAGTACTCCGTAAAGTCCCTGACCAAAGGATAACTGTAGTCATGTTATATACATCAAATACTTCTACAAGTTCTTAATTCGGTTGTTTATTAACGTCAAGTTCAAAAAAACGGAGATATGAATATAAAATTCATAAAAATTGAAATTAAAACAGGTTATGTAAAAAGAGGTCTATAATAGTTTCACTCATCTTTACCCAAAATGTAAACCAAGATACTAACTAATAAACTTTCATCTCTGTGAAAAGACAAAGGAAATTACTCTGGACTTCATCATCAAGAACCCTGGAAGATCCATGGTTGAGAGTTTTCATGGTTTTTACGGTTATATAGTTATACAGAGGTCTCCTTTTTTTTTTACGGGTTAGTTGTCTGAGACGTCGGACTTCACTCCTCTCTTACCCTAACCCTTCTACCCCAACTATATTACACAACAAAGAGTTCGGGATAAGATACTTTTACCCCCCCTTTCCTTCCTTCCTACCTTTCTATCCTCCTTTCTTCCCTTTGACGTTATTAGTGTTTAAAAGGATTTCGACTTTTGTAATTTAAAATTCTTGGTGTGTAATAGTATTTATACAAGAGGAATAAGACCCCCCTATTTTTTAGGGAAATCGAGAACTTTAAAAACATCATTTTTACAGTGAAGAAAAATATCAAGTGATGGTATACAGTCACAGAGGAAATAAACTTTACTAGGACCACGTACTTTCGTTCCACTGACTCTTGGTGAGACACCGGTTTCTACGTATTGATCGGGTCACTAGAATCAAGGGACAGGGTCATTCGGTTACATCCACTCCGGATTTTGTCCAGTCACATCAATAGGTCCCCCATCGAAAGAGTATACGTCTTTACCTGAAATGTGTTCTCGGATAAGTTCGAGAAATATCAACTTTTTATATTGGAGGGTTTAGACTAATTTTAATAGTCAGTACTATTTATAAAGGTGAAAGGTTCTACAGACGGTATATTAAAGAAATATTTCTTAGAAAAGATGAAAGTCAGAACACGACTTTCTGTTGAAGAAATCTCTGTCAACTGATAATAATTACTATGTGTTGATTCGGAGAACTAGTATCACACGACCAACAATAAGTCAAGTATTCGTCATGAACTCTGTTACACGATTCAAAAATCTTAAAATTACTCTACCCCCATCCTCCCCCTCTCTCTCTCTATTCCTCTCTCTACTGGAGAAGAGAAAGGGTTAATATAAAGGAAAGGACAAAAAGTAGACAGATTAGAAAGTTTCAAGTAATTTGTATACACGACAAGACTTGTTTTTCATCTACGTACTTCTGGCCTTTTATTTACTGACGACACTAAGTGAAAACCTTACGTGAAATCCTGTACACTTTTGACTTTCAGAATATATCTTTACATCGCACGACTAAAGTAAAAGGGCGTCTATGAGTGTTCAAATTTTAACACTTTATTATGGTGTCAGGGACTATCGTAAATTTTTCGTTCTTCCACTTGAATTCAAATAATGAAAAAACACCGGACAACTATATACTTTTTAATGTAAGTTTTGTGTAAAAAGATTCTTTAATCAATACTTAAATATACAAATCCAATTGGGAACTCTTTTTAGTCGAAAACTCACTTCCATTAAATGTTATTCTTAATAATCTTTTCTTGGACTTCTCTTTTTTTAGATCTTCAGTGATAACTTATTATTCGAGTAAAAGAGGGAATTTTTAAATATAAAATCGACCTTACTTCGTCTTTGAAAAACGGATGACAATGAAAATGGCATCATCCTTGAATATACAATTTCGTAAATGTAAAATGAAACAATGTCAAAAATGAGACTCCTTTTCGTGCAATCTATTATTAAATCTTGAACTATATAGATGTATATATATACGTCTATATACACACAAACACACACATAGACACAGACAAATATATCTAACATAATATATTGTACTATATATACATATATAAGTCATTCTATAATTTTGTACACAATCCCCTCAACAGTCGTATACATCTTTTGTCCTAATGAAATGTACGAAAGGTGTCACTAAGATATCCTCAATTACTGTGTGTACGGTGCCAATTAAGTGTAGAATAAAAACAATTTTTCATTTATTTATTGCACGTGAGGTTCACTCTAGAAATAAGGTGTATCGTACACGACACGTACAGGAAAGATTGACCCGATCAAAAAAAGAGTACGGTACCCTCGTCCACCGTACTTCGACAAAACTACTCCAATTTTCCGAGGAGGGGAGAAAGGGGTTCGTCGTCGGACTTCTTGCAGTCGTCATTAACACACGGACCGAGGCGACACGTCTCTCTCCCACCTCCGTTTTAACTATAGTTTATTCCCATAGTTTGACTCTAGACTTACAAGGCAAATTCAACAACGAGTAAAAGTAATCGGTACGGTCCCCACGCTTCGAATACTGAATTTGTAGGAACCCTCATTCTTGTAACTAAAAACTACGTAAATATAAAGAGAAGAGGTATTTCTGACTTAATCACAACATCACCGATATTTACTTCCCCAAAGAAATAGGAGAAGAGTAAAATAATAAATGATTAGTCTGAAGTCGAGTCTATCTACTTTCTCTCTCCGAGACAACGGATCTACACTCCGGAAATTACTCCTACTCTCTGGGGTCCCTCGGCTTTAGACTTCATCTTGCTACGACGAAAACCCAAAGAACAGTAAAGAAGTCAACGAAGCGGAGGGAAAAGGTTACCCGGATCATTCGTCCTTGAGAGGTTCCACGATCTTGCGACCGTCGAAACGGCAAGTTACGTCTGCCTAACGTCTTTGTCTCTTCTTTCTAATGACGAATAAAGTCTTCCATCCAAGAAACAAAGTCTTAGGGACTAATTAGTCGTCGTCGTAGTTGTCTGATTCCGTCGACCTCTCCTCTCTCTCTCTTCGTCTTTCCCTCCCTCAGTCCCCGTCCCTCCCTCCCCTCTCTCTCTTACTCTCTCTCTCGACCAACAGTGCCCCCTCCCTGCTACGGTGTTCGATCCGACGAGGTTTGGAAGACATACATTCACCGTTACTCTTTCTCGTAGAAAAACCGACTTTCCTCTGTACATCTTTCCTACAAAGACTAAAAAACAAAAGTAAATAAAAACGGAAGTGTCTTATATTAGTTTACTCCGTGGAATCGGTCGGACCCACTAACGAAGCTCAGAATATTAGTAGACACATCGTTTCACCCATTTTAATAAGTTAAAGAAGGGACGACCTGGACCTTCCGCTCTCCGACACACAAGTAGGGGTGGGTAATCGATACGGGAGAAAAGAGACTTACAGCTAAATTCCTTCGTTCGTGGACAGAAGACGGTGACTTAGAAGGGTCGTTTGAAATTTCCGGTAAAATAGACTATCTTTCTTGTAGTTCTTGCGAGACTAGAGATCACTACTTCTTAGACCCTCACCTGTGAAAAGGGTAGGTCTATGTTACGTGAAATTAACTTCTTTTTGACTCGACTTGATGTTCAGACAAAGAATACCACGACCTACTGAGGATGTCTTGACGGGACTCTAGTCGGTGCTCTCTCCCGAGACTGTCTATGTTCAGTGGAAGACTTATAACGTGAATCGACAGGGACCCCTGAATTTTAAAACCATACATAGAGTAAAAAGTCTAAGAGATTCGTACGATTAACTTAGGTCGTGATTTATCTAGTTCGTTAGACCAATATTCTACCTTACCTAAAATCGACCCCTATGAATTACGACTTCAAACGTACAGAATAATCGACCTCGTCTTTCTTTCGGTGTCGTTTCCGTAGGTTCCGAAATTACTCGGAGTTCGATAAGACATGGGAGAATCGGTGAATCAGTATAATGGCGTCTTTACCAATTTGGTCTAGAAGTAACCATTTTATTCGGTACAACTTAATAATTTTCGTAACTTTTATAAAAGGTCCCATAATTAACCGTAAGTACACCACGTACGATCGATAAATAGACGATAAGGTATGGTATTTATAAAATGTTGTTACAGAATCGTGTAAACAAAGTCGGGTCAAAACACAAGAGTTCTTTCTTTTTTCTTTCTTTTCCGTGTCATGGTTTTGCATTTTTAGGCTTGATAGTCTAATCTCGTTTCGACTTTGACGAAAAAGGATTGACTATTCTGTATTTAAAGAAACTCTTTATATATAAAATCATAGTTAGTTATGGTCCTTCTAAAGTGATAAGAGTAGTGTTATGTATAAACTCTTGAAATCCACCTGGGCAAAATGAACCCTGTGTGTGAATAAAACAACCCCACAGAGGCAAGATTAAGAAGGTTGATAACCGTTTAAAATTTATGTTCTTTACGTCCATGAGGGATAGACCTTCTTGATCATGTACTTTCTTACCACAAGCAACAGTAATCCTTTAGAATTTCAACAAAGTCATGGTTCTTGACCTTACAACAAGATTTATATCAGGTCCTTATTCTCTTGAGTTATCTTCTCGAAGGTGATACATCAAAACCAGTAAAATTCTACGTTGTTAAATATTGACTCGTCACACCTAATTACTGATATCTTGTGCTCCTTTAATTGAAGAGAGAATTATAAAGTGTGAAGTCTGTTACGAAGTTGAATAAAACATCTATCAGTTCACCATTTGTTTAATTGTACTCTTTTACACTCAGTGTTTACTGTTTTAATAAAGTAAAAAGACACCTTTTACGTTGTATACAAACGGTCGAGTCGTTTCCTCCCCTGAGACACTTCCTGTCATGGCTAAATCGTTTAGTCACTTTCGTCTAGACTCCCCTTTTTTTATGATGTTGAAGTGTTCCTTGACGTCTCTTCGGGTTCCTGCACCTCGTAAGCATTTCAAATCTTTCTCTTCACATTTTTAGGACCTCTGTCCTTCTAACCGATAACAAAAATAAAAAAAGAAAAATTTATTTAGCATCGGAAGGTTGGGTTAATTTACTAAAGATAACAACGAGGTCAGTCGTTAAATAATATGACTGATATAGATCAAACGTTTATGACGGAACATTCGTAGACCTTTGTAGACCGGTTTCCGAGGTTTTTCATGGAGTCGGTAACTGTAAAACTCACTCAGGGATCATAATCACTGTACACGTCAGAAAAGTCTTATATCCGTTTATCAGGGTACTGTTGGACTTTCAACCCCACCCTCACCTATAGACTAAATGTTACGAAGATGCAATTGCACTAGTTACCGGTACAATTGGTAAAACCCTTCTCTCTATCATCTCTTTTTGAGTGATGTTTCATTAGACGAAAGACTCCCCTTTTTTTTTTCGTTAGTGACAGAAATATCAGTGAAGTTGTTCGAAAGAACGAAAATTGAGATTGTAAAGGGTAAAACCCGTCTTGTCGACGTAAAACTACTGTCACCTTACTTTTTAATTCGCACTGGTAAGCACCCCACCCTCTCGTCCTAAAGTTCGTATTAGTTTCACTTTAATATCCTGCATAAAAATGTGTAATATTCTAAACTAGTTTTTTATTAAAACTATACCAAACGTACCCAACACCTCACCTTGGTCCGTTAGAGCAGACAACTAAACCAGGAGACACTTCAGTCGTTTAAACTATAATTAAACGTATACATAAAATGTATACATATACTTCGGACTAATAAATTTATGGATAAAAAAGTTTAACTACACTCATGTACGTTTTTTACATTTTCTAGAAAAAGAGGACTACTTGTTTTTTATATCAGTTTTAACGGTACTCTTTGAAATAAACCTACTTATCTATGATGACCTGTTTTATTCTAAGAGACAGAGTCTCTTCTACGTTGCTAACCACACCCTCCCTTTTTTAGTTTAACGTTATTCGGTTTTAGTTTATCGAAGGAGTGTCACAACTCTGTCCACACCAAACTTTTGGATTCTTTACTTATTCCCCACCCCTGATCTTTTCAAAGGGTATACGTATATTTCACTTTTTGCAATTGTACTTTAGTTTCGTTTCACAGAGTGCAAAGGTGGTACTTTGAATAGGGGAAGATACATAAAACAAAAAGAGCTTATTGTAATATTATTATCGTGTTTTATTTGAAATAGAATAAGACCGATATTGTAATAGTATCCCTCAATTGACACTGGATTTTAAATTCTGTAAAGAATGTCTTGAAATTCTAACCCCTCGTCGAGGGAGGGTGTATATACAAAAACTAAGATGATGGGGAGTCACATACGCCTTTTATAGACCTATCCATCTCAAAAGTGTTGAAATATAGAACCTTTTGGTTCCAAAATCTACCTCGTGCCGAGGCAAAGTCTTTAAGACTCATTTGTGGTTTTCTTTCCTTTTTTCTTCGTCACGAGGATTCCCGGTCTCCCGATTAAGTGACTCTCCTACGACCATACGATCTTGAGACGAAACCCATTTACCATTATTCACCGAGTATCCTTCTAAGACGGTCTCTTCAGTCACATGTGTAGGTGACCTCGGTAAAGAATACCTCAGTCTCACCAACTACAGTTTTACGTACTTTAATGTCATGTCTTCCTTAGACAAGACTGAAAATTCTTTTCTTTTTAATAAAGTGCACATACTCTTCTACCGTATGGACTATAAATAGACTGAGAAAACCATATAGAATTTTTTTTTTATCGGATATCAATTAGTTTTCGGGAGATCTGATACCCCTTGGGTTGGAACTATGGGAAAAAATCTCGGTGTAATTTATAGGACATCGGTATATTCTAAACAAAGAACTAAATGTTTCCCTTATTGGGTACACTTACATAATTATACTAGAATCGGTTTCAAAAACGTACACGAACGAAGAGTTTTTATACGAAGGTAAAAAAACCGAACTTGTGAATTTAAGTATATCACAGAGTAGAATAACCCAAGGACCCTACGTTCGTCACCGATGTCTTTCTCTTTCTTTGTAAAAATTTACAAAGGTACATGACACAAACTTATCGACATACATATAAAAGACGAGATATATACATACATTACCTATCAAAGTAAAGTCACTTCTATAAACATTTCTTTACATTACAGTGAAAGTCAAGATCCGAGTCGTAATCATTTCAGTTCACTACTACAATTTTCTTTTATTTCTTTACTAATGAAACTAATTTTCTATTTTAAAAATTACAGTATTTATACTGGTCTAAGGGTGGACCACGGAGAATCGACTCATTTCACTTTAAAGTTTAGGACTATTCATAGTGTTATAAAAAGTTTCATCAGAAATGTTTCCCACACCAGTTATCCTTTATTGTTTTCAAATTCTTACTTTATTTTCTTTCGACTCATTAATTGGTAAGTCAACATAAATTGGGTTGAAGACATCGAGAAATAATCTTATCCGACTAAGATTTATCACTAGGTTTTTAACTTACTTTTCTCACGGAATATTTACGTCTTATGTCGTCATGTTCTTTCCGTATTTCACTTATGAACTTCAATAGACACTAAACATACCCTTAAGACTAGAGGTAATAAAATCTACGAAAGGGTCTTCTCAGGGACTGTGTTTAAAATTTATAACTGGTGTTGAAGGTTCTTTTTCTTGTATATGTTTTTTTAGAACTCGATAAGCTTAGTTACAAGACGTAAGGTTTCTTTTGCATAGACGAAACACCCACCTCTGGTACCTACGGTCGAAAGTTGGTGACGCCTCCCCCCACCCCACGATTTTAAAGATTAACCAAAACTCGTTTTTACCGACTTCTGTGTATAGAGTTTATTTCCTCTACGGACCTCTTTACGTTTGAAAGGTAAGTTAAAGTGTCCGAGACAATTTTATATGATCCGTTACTAAAACTGGATGACTGACTGCATCTGAGGAATTAATTAATTAACGTCATACCGATTTCTACGATGGACTTCCGTCAACGGACAAACGAAGAATTAATAAAAGAAAATACTACAGTTGAAATCCTTAATCCACGAGTTTTGTTCGGAAGTATTTTACAAGTGTATATCCTAACAGGAAGTTCCCGATCTTGACTTGAACTAAATTTAGGTTGTTAGTTTTGTGTCAGTTTAAAAATCACTATTGTTTATATGGACTAATTTATAGACAGAATCGGTACTTATGTGTAAAGACTTTCCGACTAAATTCTAGTGTGAACAGACACCCAAGAGGGACGTACCCGTACCATCGTCAACATTTCTCCATCTGTGAATTATACTAAGTGAAAAGAATTCCCTCCGGTACTTAGACAAGCAGGTATCAGGTCAAAAGACTCTATATGGCAACCCGAACCTACCCACCTCAGGTTCACAAACACTCTACCCTATGTACAGAACCAAGTATAAGGGGTTTCGGAAATAAAAGATCGACACTTTTTACCCACACGCACGTACGAGTCGACACACCCTGAGAAACACTTGGATACCTGAGATCAGACGGTTCGAGGAGTCAGGTACCTTAAAAGGACCGTTCTTATGACCTCACCCAACAGTAAAGGAAGAGGTCCCCTAGAAGGGTTGGGTCCCTAAAATGGACTCGAAGGTCATGGAGGACGTAACGTCCACCTAAGAAATGGACGACTCGGTAGTCCCTTCCCTGTCTTCCCTATTCATGAACATTTACGAAAACCAATCACTCGTTTAGATAATTGGGAAAAGTGCCGGAGATAAACGTATGGAAACTAATTCCTTCAACTTGTAATTCGTAAGATAAGACAAAGGTCATTTTGATATAAATATCTCCTTAATAATGTTTTGGAATAGAAGTGGTGTCAACTTTTAACACTTTTAGTAGATTACAATTACTGATTATTTAAACCAGGGTATAACTCGTATGTAAAAGATTGACTTAGGAGTGTTATCGAATTCCTCCATTTATTGCCAAAAATTTTACACCTCTGACTTTGAATTTCTCCAATTAATTGAACGTGTTTCAGTATCTAGATCCCCACGAAATCAAATCCTGAAAATCCGACAACACCAGTTGATGGGGTGATATACAGGAAGTTCTGACGGTGGCAAAGGGAGATGTAATGTTTGATGGAAAATGTACACCTGTTTTTCCGTTTTCCCGAAGGATCCACCGGGATGACCGTTTATTAAGTGAACGATTGTGTCCTCTGTGTTCTCTGTACCCAAGCTAGGGACTCAGCCCTTCCAGGGGACCTCTTCCTTTACCGTTGAGTAAGGTTATAAAAACGAACCTTTTAAGGTACCCGTCTCCTCGGACCACCCGATATCAGGTTCCCCGGAGTTTCTCAGTCTGTACTGTCCTATGAATCGTGATTTTTCCCTTTTTTTCATACTATGAATTTATCACTATGTCGGGCAGATAAAAAAAAATGAAAATGAAAACTTCTGATGCATATTGGTAACTATTCACAAGTAGTAGTTTTTACGACTGGTAGTGGCACTGTTTGAGCCCTTACGGTTGTGACGGGTCACTTAATCACGGGCACAGTGTGACGCAACGTTAATAAATGAATAACACGAGAAAGTGACGACTTACTTACAGATCTCCCTATGTTAAAACGGAAATAGTGACGGATTACGTATTATAGCCTCTTCCGCTACCGTGGGGGGAGGTCATGAGAACGGACCTCGTAGGGTCTCTGCCCCCTCAGACCACCCGACGTCAGGTACCCTAGTGTTTCTCAGCCTGTGCTGACTCGCTGAAGTGAATCTGAAAAGTGAAAGTACGTAACCTCTTCCTTTACCGTTGGGTGAGGTCACAAGAACGGACCTCTTAGGGTCCCTGTCCCCTCGGACCACCCGACGACAGATACCCCAGTGTGTCTCAGCCTGTGCTTACTTCGCTG
This sequence comes from Capra ibex, assembly GCA_006410555.1. Lineage (NCBI taxonomy): Eukaryota > Metazoa > Chordata > Mammalia > Artiodactyla > Bovidae > Capra > Capra ibex. The sequence continues at coordinate 19,465,455 of SJYO01016970.1, read as the reverse complement.
AATCGTCGTCGTCGTCGTCGTCGTTACGTATTATACCTCAAAGGAATCCACCGCGACCACCATTTCTTGAACGGACGGTTACGTCCTCTACGTTCTCTACACCTAAACCCAGTTCTTCTAGGGGACCTCCTCCCGTACCGTTGGGTGAGATCATAAGAGCGGACCTCTTAGGGTACCTGTCTCCTCGGACCACCCGATGTCAGGTATCCCAGCGTGTCTCAACCCTGTGCCGACTTCGTTGAATCGTGTGTCGTGTCGTATATTGTACACGAGTTCTTTATGAACTTATTTACTTACTAACAACTTCGTTTATAGGAGATCTTAACCTACTGATTTCGTACAAGTGGTTGTAGGTCAAGAGTAACGAGACTTCACAATGATCTAAAGTATCGACTAAAAGTAGGGGGTTTAAAAGTAGAGTTATTTTTTAGTGGAATATTATCTTGAGAGGTATCATATGTATAAAATACTACAATAATAAATTATAAAAGAATTTTATTTGTTTAAACTTGAGATTGGTTCAACTTTCCGGTGAATCCCTCTATTAATTAAAAGTCTCCACGTGTTAATTAGACCAATTACAAATCTTATATATTTGAGGTATTTCTTAGTGTTCACAGTAGACCTACCTCTCCTTTTGAATTCCCTTCTTTATTTTTAGAAACCTATTACGGAATGTGTTACCCTTTACCTGTTAAAACGAGGTCCCGTCTCATCCTCACTAGTAGAAGGTGGGACTAGAAGGTGGAAGGTTGTGTAAGAGAGATCTTACGAACATTATGACTGAACCGAACGAATTGATACCATCTTTATTAACGGTACTTCAATACGTCTAGAAAAAAATAGCTTCGTGTGGGTCACGACTTTAGGAACCATCTTCACTTAAGGGTTATTATGATTACGAAATCGAGAGACTCATAGTACAACGTAGGGGAGGGGGGGTTTAATGTTAGTAAGTATCTTCTTAAAAAAATAAGGATACATACAAGTGGTGAAGACTATCCTACTATTACTTTATGTTAAACAGTGTAATCCACCAACGTTAATCTTCAGGTAAAGTAAATGGTTGGGTAATGCCGAATTTTGGTTTAATTTGTATTCTTTTGTTGTATTGTCTTTTGGTACTCACTTTCTTGTTAAGTAGCTGGGAGACCAAAGTTGTTAAAGAATGTACAACTTCTTATTTAGGAATTTAAATCTTACCCGAAGTTCATTGCATACCTAACTGACCGTCGACTTTACGATTATTTGAGACTATTCTTCACTTCAAAGGTATCGATGCTAGGTCCAATACCTTGTACTAATAAAAACATTTTTTTAGTCTTACCTTTATTAAACTTTACCATTTTTACTTCCAGATCCTGAAGATGGAATTTTTCGAGTTGACTATAATTTTTTTAAAAAAAGACTCTGACAACTTCTTTCATTTTCTACATTTCCACTAAATATTAAAAATTTAAACGGTTGTATAAGAAACGATTAACTAAAACGAAATGGTACTACTTATACACTGACTCCTGTCATTCGTAATAATTCGATATTCACATTTTATAAATAAGACTCACATTAATTAATTTTAAGTCAAGATAAAACTACCTATGTTTGTTAAAGAGACAGGAGACCGAAGTAAATAAAGATACTAAGAAACCTATGAAGATGAAGTTCGGCACGACTAAAGATATCGGACGACCAATAGATAGATGGGTAAGTAGATATATATACATAAAAAATGTACTAACAATTACAGTTATTATAGTTGTTCGAAGTAATACATATGTGAATAATAACAACTTGAGATACACTTTAAGAGATATCAGTAGTGGAGGGTATTAGAAGTATAGTCATCCTCGATTCGTGATAATAAAGGTAGTAAAATATCCACTCGAACATTTCAGGATACAAAAACAAAACTATACTAAAACCGAAAGTCTAAAGGAAAGACACCGAGTCCAAAAAATTAGGAAGTTCATCATTCCTATTAGTTTTAACAGTAACGAACTTACTGGTCTCACCATTCATAATTGCACCAAGACCACTAGATACTAAAAACTCAATATTATACTTCGGTAAAACCTCTTGTTACCTCCTGGGGTTTCTCTAATAAAGATTCGGTTGAATATAATCTTTTCACGTAAAGAAACTATTGACGAGACAAAACGTACTTAACAAGTCTAAGTATTTAGAATTGATATTTAACGTTCCTTTTGTATTTCTTTCAAGTAAGGTTTAATAATGTAATAAAATAAACTTTGACTTGTCTTTTCAACAATACCACAAGTTTTTTCTTTATCTCGAACCGAGATTACATAGAATAATCGTATACTTGTGTAAAAACTCTTTGTTTTAGTACCGACAAATGTGCCCCACCACATACGCACGAGTCAGTACAGACTACGAGACGATGGGGTACCTCACATCGAGTGGTCCGATAAGACAGGTAACCTAAAGGGTCCGTTCTTATGGTCTCATCCAACGGTAAAGGAAGAGATTCCCTAGAAGGGTTGGGTACCTAGTTTGGACGTAGAGGACGTAACCGTCCTCCTAAGAAATGGTGAACACGATGGTCTATTCGGGTATTTGATACAATAAAGGGGGGTGTTTACAAATGTGGAAGTGTAGTGGGAAGTCACGTTCTCGAAACTGGTAACTAAACAAGTAAAACGGCGAAACTCCTTCACAAACGATGGGTCCGTTTTAAGTAAATTGCAAATGAAAATTGCACGTTGACACGAAAGATTACTCTGTAAAAGAGGTTCATCTAAGATGGTATCTGTGACCTCAAACCCCGACTACTCTACAATCCTCTTATTCGTTGTGGAACGAAAATGGGCGTAGAGACTACTTCCACTTTACACGAGAGTAGGGTGTCCTTCACAAGGAAAAGTGTACTTTAGGAGGTTCTACTACTCGAGGTTAGGGCTCCTTCTGGGAAACCTGTGCAAAGAGGTCATGTAACTCCTATACCCCTACTTCCGGATACTACCGAACCAATAAGTCTTGCGTAGTCTGTAACGAGCTCTCTTGCTAGCGAACTCTTTGCTCTGTTTGGACCGGATGAACTTTCTCTTCTTACTTTTTGCGTCTTCTGTCCTTCTTCGTTATTTTGCCATTCGTATTTGCTTTCACAGGACTCACAACAAGTGAGGTCCCTCAGACACTCAGGACGTCTCTGACACTACAACAGTGGACGAGTTCTTCGCCAAACGGTTTCGATCTGAACTTTTCTGTTTCACTTTTACAGAGGAGTTGACATTGTCTTTTGTTGGGTGGAATCCCTGTCCTGAGAACGGAATCAATTCTTTTCAACGAATGAAGACATAATACTAATACCTCCGCGGCTACCCTACTTCTTTTTTAAGTCAAAGGAAATTCATTTTCAAGTGTGACTTGTTAGAGAACTATTTTCGAATTCCCTTGTGTGTGAATAAATTACAAATTACTTTTTAAGGGTGGAAATTTCCAGAAACATAGTAGGAACAGAATATTATCTCAAGTAGAAAGATACTTTTCTGAACAATTATTAATCTGAAAACACTCAAAGACTTCACCTTCGAAGTCACACGCCAGACATACGTCTCAAGACACCGATAATGTAGAGAACGAACCATAATTCACAGGGTCCAAACAAGTTTTCTTCACTGCAAATACGAAGTTTTGGATGGACGATGTACGTTTACTCGGAGTTAACGTCGGAGGTTTGACTCCGATATAAAAGGACGCATAACTGTAGTTTTCTTCCTATGTGTTCAAAACTAAAAAGGTTTTTTTACAAGTCGTAAAAGACTCACATATATAACATCCCCATGTCCATCTTTACACACAAAAAACCTCAGAGTAAATAAGTTGCTTCATATAAATAATTCCCGTTTCTCTGTCTTAAGTCCTTTGATTAGGTAGTTAACGGACCTATTGACTTACCATTATCATTCCACAGAACTATCAACCACCTAAAAAGTAGATTAGACTTTAATTAGGAAAACGAATGAGAGACACTTGTGATATTATACTTCCTTTTCTTTTATAAGAAAATTCCACCTGATAAGTAAGAATACCCGAAGGGACCACCGAATCCGCCATTTCTTAGACGGACGTTACGTTCTTTACCCCAAGTTGGGGTCCCAGTCCTTTTAGGGGACCTCTTCCTTTACAGATGGCCGAAGTAATGAGAACGGACCTCTTAAGGTACCTGTCTCCTCGGACCGTCCGATGTCTTCTCAACCTGTACTGACTCACTGTTTGTGTGTGTGTGTGTGTGTGTGTGTGTGTGTGTGTAAGTAAGAATATTTCTTCGTTTCATTCCTACGTGATGAGGTTAGTAAATTACTAACTACTTCTTCTTCTCCCTCTCTTTGTTCCTCTCTCTAAACCTTAGTTTTTATATCTTTCTTGAAAACATCTCCTAGTAAAACTTTCTCACGTTAGAAAAAGAGACCTGATAATTTTACCTTTAGGTAAGATAATGGTTTATATGTTTATAAACATTTTAACAAAGCATTTGTACAATTATTAACATATACGAAAGACATTCTACAATAAATAAAGATGGGTCAAAATCAAACCTCTTCCGTTACCGTGGGGTCAGGTCATGAGAAAGGACCTTTTAGGGTACCTGCCTCCTCGGACCATCCGACGTCACGTACCCCAACGATTCTCAGCCTGTGCTGACTCACTGAAGTGAAACTGAAAAGTGAAAGTACGTAACCTCTTCCTTTACCGTTGGGTGAGGTCACAAGAACGGACCTTTTAGACTCCCTGTCCCCTCGGACCACCCGACGGCAGATACCCCAACGTGTCTCAGCCTGTGTTGACTTCACTGAGTCGTCGTTGTCGTCGTCAAAATCAACTGTAGTGTCAAAGGAAAGAATGTTATTTAAAAAAAAGATATTTCATGGAGACTATTTGAAGATATACATATACTTGTAAAATTTAATAAAGACACTTAGATTGTAAAGACTTTGAGTTTGTTTTTTCTTTTGAGTACTAAAAATTTTATTGAAGTATATATTTTAGATTTCAAAGGGTTAGAACGGTAATTTTGAGTATTTAAGTAATAAAAGAGATTCGTATCCCTGTCTTAATAAACGATTTAACAAGATAATCTGATATGTCTCGTGGGTGTCACACGAATAGTGTCATGATAATCTAAGACACAAAGTAGTTGTTGGAAGTCTTTCAAAGATAGATTTCTAGATAGCTACAATTCTGTCGTTTTTACTGAGTAAGAATCCACCATTTCACAAGTTTCTCCGTATTAAGGTTCTTCAGATATCAAGTCCCTTGTCCCTGTCCTTAAATCCATTCACTGACACGTCAAGAATCTTGTCTTAGAATTCGGTTTAATAACGAGTTATTAATGACCCAGCTTTTGAAGCATACCCAAAAAGGTAATACAGAATGCCCTTTTTTTTTGACTTACGTCAAAAACCCGGTAGGGTTATTGAACGACAGTTTATATAAGTAAAAAACCATTTTATAAATAACCTTAAAATGACTTACGGTCCTTTACAAGATCCGAAAATACACACACACAATTCAGCGAAGTCAGTAAAGACTGAGAAACACTGGGGTGGCTGATATCGGGTGGTCCGAGAAGACAGGTACCCTAAGAGGTCCGTTTTTATGACCTCACCCAACGGCACGGGAAGAGGTCCCCCAGAAGGGTTGGGTTGTTAGCTTGGACGTAGAGAATGCAGAGGACTTAACTGTCCGTCTAAGAAATGATGTCCGCGGTGGACCCTTCGGGATTCGAAAATACTTTATAGTTATTTGTCTTGTTTCAAGGACCAATATTTTCTGATGTAAGACTTTCTTCCCATTTCCTCTCCGTTGTACTTTCTAATACAAATTTATTTACATATGCTGTCCACCATTGTCAAAAAGTGTGACATTTTGTTCGGTTCTACTCCTTCTATTCTTATCTGAGGTCCCTTCTTGAGACTCTAGGACGTTGTAGACTCGTCCTCATACTCTGTGACCCTCGGACAACGACCTCTGTACTTGGTGCATGTCGATAGATACCCTTCTCCTAAGACCCGTCTCTTCTGTTTCAAATCACACAAGGTTCCCTTTCCACAGGACAACACTGGTTCGTTTATGACTCCAACCCCCCGTCACCATATTCAAGCCTGACCATCACCTGGTAGTCCATTATGTTTCGGAATATTTGTGAGTACAAAATGAGACTACCTTCTTTCTAATGTCTAAAAACTCGTATCCATACTACACGTGATTGACTAGTAGGGTGTCACTAATGATACCAAAGGAAGCCAACTTATCTACCTACCCTATATTGTTACGTCCCTTAAGTCTCTTTTTCGAAAACGACACTAAGTACAATCTCTACCACCATCAAACCTCATCCCACTATAATCGTCTCCACCATAGTTTATGATTCTAATACCCGAGTAGTTTTAAAAGATTGATTACTCTACATCTTTATCTTATTTTCTGTCCTGGACTTCTACCAAGAGTTCACACAACCAAAAAAATAGACTCTGTTGATCTTCTTACTACGAATGTGAATTACTTTACGATTTCTAAACTTCTCTTCATTTAAATCTAACTTACCACCCCCTTACCCTCAAGTCGAAAGTAGCGGTCACAACCCTCAGGAAAATCTATAAGTTTACCTCTTAAGACCTACCCTTTAACCTAGGTCCTAAGTACCTCTAGTTTCAACCCCTACAATTATACTCTCAGTATCTATAATGTCAGTTCTCAGATCAATTCTTAGGGATCCTAGATTTTAATCTATCTTATTTCCGTGGGTCCTGTCAAGGAACCCCGTATACTAACGAATGTATTGTCCTTGTCATCTTCTTAGGTCATTCTTCTCCATCACTCTATTCTCTTGACGGTTTCACCCACAACGTAGTCTCACTTTACTGTTTTCCCTAATTTCTTCTCTCTAAAATGACCACCCAGTTTATATAACTTCGGACTCCTAACTTACTACGAAAAATGGTGTAACCACAACTGTTCTTTTCAAAACGACCACCAGACCCCTGTTTTGGGTCACCACAATACAAGTACTCTCCTACCTTTTTCTCCTTAACTTTGTTCCTTCTTTTACACACACACAATTAGCGAGTGGGTACAGGTTGAAACGTTGGGGTACCTGATATCAGGAGATCCGAGGAGACAGGTACCCTAAGAGGTTCGTTCTTATGACCTCACCCAACGGTCAAGGAAGAAGTCCCCTGAACGGACTGGGTCCCTAGCTTGGGTCCAGCGGTTGTGAATTCCTTCTTTCATTATCTTTTGATAACATCCCTAAAAACTTCAATTTATTTTAAGTGTGTATACCTCTCATCAACTTCCTCCTTCTCTTCAAATACCACAAGACAAAAGGACCAAAAGAAGGAAATTCTTCTCTCTTTCAACCGAATAAACTTTACGACTATATTTACTAATGTTATCTTTCCCTTTACAATTACTGAATCCTCTCCCTTCTTTTTTAATGACACTAATACAGGAACTCATCCACCCTTCCCTACCCTAGAGTTCACAAAGTCTAACCTCGTGTCTGACGAGTCGGCGTTACATACCCACTGACTTGCTACTTACTTGCCTACTGATGAGGACACACTTCGTCGGGGTTTGGACCGAGGAGTTTGTGGTGAAATAATAACATGGCATCGACAGTGTGCACGACCCTTATCTTTCTACATCATACAGAGAGCGATCGTCATTGAGAATGGAAAAGAGAGAATGTGAGAAATTAGTTTATAAAAAGACCTTAAGTTTAAATTTTACATTTATAAAAACCTTCCTCGTTTTGTGATCATTTTAGAGGATTTAAACCTTTGAAAAGTCTACTAAAAGAAAAAAGCAAACAAAACAAAAAACAAACTCATGTCAACTAAATGTTACAAAGTCCAGGAGTCGTTTCACTAATTCTATATATACGTACGTATGATTCAGGGAAGTCAGTACAGACTGGGAAACTCTGGGGCACCTGACATCGGACGATCCGAGGAGACAGTTACCCTAAGAGGTCCGTTCTTATGACCTCACCCAACGCTCCCGTACTCTTCCGCACGTTCCCACACGTTCCTAGAAGGACTGGGTCCCTAACTTGAACGTAGAGAGAATACAGAGGACGTAACCGTCCTTTCAAGAAATGGTGATCACGGTGTACACTTCGGGGAATATATGGATATAATCCCCATATTATATTATAATATATATTTATATATTATAAACATATAATGTATATATACATATTATAAGTCCAAAAAAAAGATAAAATTCAATAGTGTTCTATAACTCACATATCACTATATGACACTATAGGTCATCCAGGAACAATAAATATATAAAATATAATATATATATACACAAGTCTAAGAGAAGAAATATCCAATAGTGTTCCATAACTCATCTCTCTTATCACTATACGATACTATATGTCATCCAGGAACAACAAATAGATCAAATACATATTATCACATATGTAAAATTAGGGTTTAAGGATTAGGTTTTAGGGGAGGAAAGGGAAAACTATTAATACAAACAAAAGATACATACACTTAAATAAAGACAAAACTTTTAATTCAAGTAACCATAGTGTAAAATATAAGGTATATATTCGTAACGGCATATTGTAGACAGAAAAAGACAGACTAAATGAATCATACTATCAGAGATCCAGGTAGATACAACCGGTAGAGTCTACCGAAACAAAATATTTTCGTCCCGAGTACTCGTCACACGTCCTCTAAACCGAAGTCAGGGACCCAGTCCTTCTAAAGGACCTCTTCCTTTACTCATGGGTGAGGTCATAAGAACGGACCTCTTAAGGTATCTGTCTCCTCGGACCGCCAGATGTCAGGTACCCCAACGTTTCTCAACCTGTGTTGACTCGCTGCTTGTGTGTGTGTTACACGTCACACTCCTGTATGCATCTTCAAAGACCTACTACATTTCCCTCTTTCTTAGTCCTTTCCTCGGTCCTTTCAGTACTGACCCGTCCTCCTCCTCCAAGTTCCGGAGGGACAGAAACCCTACCCCGAGAGTTTAATAAGGTAGAGTCATGGACGACTTTACAAGTTTAAGTTAAATATAACAAGTATGCCCCTGGTCACAAGACCCTAAGACTGTTAATTTCCTATATTATGTAAAATTTATAATATATCTCATAAGAGTATCATGTAAAAATGTCAACGAAGTTGAAACGATTATCCTTTAAGTAAAAATTTTAAAAACTTTTGAGGAGTCGTTCTAAGACCGGTGTGTCCGTAAAACTCCAACGTCTCTACCACTGGTTCCGTCTTATAGGTGTAGATTTGAAGTCTGTATAACATTATGAAAATTGTGCGTTAAATACAGTAATACGTATTTTAAGTTGTACTATAATTACTTGTGTCAGATTAGTTAATTTTAAGAAACAGTATAGACAACTTACGAGCGAAATTATATATGATAATAAATTACATTTACGACTTTTAGATTTCTACCCCGTACAAACTGGAACTTTTCCGTAACTACTATTAAGAGACACTTTATACGGTCAACGTTAAAGTCTTTACACGTCTGACGGTCCCTAACGAATTTTTTACCTTTATCCTAAAGTACACTAACTGGAAGATCTAGTGTATACACGACTTTACGGAAAACACAACTTCGACCCTTCGAATTTTGTGACTCGAGAATCCTTTTTTAGAAGAGTAGTGTAAGAGTCACAAGGTTCAGTGAACCCGAAAGACTCGGGTTAATGAATAAAAATTTGATTCAACTCGGGTAAAAAACGATGATTGAAGGAATATAAAAGTGAAGGTAAAGGGTTTACCCTAAAGTGACTTTTCAGAATAACCTATCTTTTAAAATTTATTTATTTTTCACTATGAGTCATGAAATATCGAGGTTTATTGTAAACCACCCTTTTTCTCTCTTTCTGAGTTTTCCGCTTTTCAATTACCTATTACTTTTTTATAAAGTCATCGAGTAGTAAAGACGATACTATTTTAAGATTACCAAAAGACGTCCGTAACAATTTACTCTAAAGAAAAAATAATTTTTTTTTGATAGTCTTTTGTTTGTACGTGTTGGATAGTAAAATTTGATCATTCTAGTGAACTCTATCCAATCTTTTGGGATCAAACGATGTGCACACCTATTTCTTCCTACAAATTCTGTGTTCCTATTATCTATATAACTTGGTGACTGCGTGTATCCGTGATCAATAATTCCCCTCCGTTGACTGTTTACTCTTGTTCGACCAATGTCTGTTGTACATTCCGTCATAAATACACATGGATAATTACATTCTAGAGGAAACTTCTAAGTGAGAAATGATCATTGTAGTTCTTCTCGTTAGTTTTCTAGTAGACCATTTGGGTCACTACGTACGACTCCGAACTCCGAAGAGAGAAGTACACTAAAAAAAAGATAGACCTAAGACCTTAAGTAAGAACGTAACAGAGTAAAATAATAATCATTTTACTAATCATAAAACTTTTGTTATATTCTGTATAGGAAATAAAATTTTTTCGATGACCTTTTTACACAAGGGTCATGTATAGAAAGACTCATGCAAAAGATAATTTCTTTTCCCAGCTTATAAAAAAAGATTATTTTGTTTACGATGTAATCACTTTAAGGGAGATTGTAACGTTCAGACCTTCTGTCGAGAGCTAAAATCGTTTCACCAAGACTGTGTTTCCTGATGAATCCGACTAATCCTTACAGAGATAAGGGATACCTACGGGAGTTCCCTAGATATACTCCAATATAAAGGAGAAATTTTCACTGTCAGTCTTTGTCTTAATCTAATTAATGTCGAGGAAATTTTTTTTATGTACGTTAACATATAATTCTATATATGAACCTTCGGTAAATATAAACTTCTAAAGTTATAGAGACAATCAGTTTTCTTTGTTTCCCGGTCCTGTCAAGTAGGCAATCTGTTATCTCTTTTTTTTATTGATTTTTATTTTAATTTCTTTTATAAACGAAGAATAAATAATTTCATTAAGATGAATCTTTCGTTTACTGACACTATGGTTTTAAATCTTAAACAACGACAAACCTTACTAATGGGTTTCTGTATTAACTCTCGAGAATAATCTCTTTACAATCGTCAATGTATTTAGGAGAAATCTGACAATACCGAAGACCTTAGTATGAGCACTAAACACCGCCTTCTGAAATACCTTTATCCCTCGTAAATGACTTCTCGTAAACTCACTTTCTTTATAGGGAAGTCACGTCACACTTATCAGTGCCTATCCATTAGAATAATCTAAACTGAATTAACGTCCATACACCTTTTTACTTTACGGGACAAATACGTACTTTTACCTATAAGGGAAACAAGTCCACTTCACCCCTGTCAATTTACTTGGTCTCAAGTCTTTGGGATGGTAGAGTTGAAAATCCTTATGAGATGACGATCGGAATCTTTACTGAGATGTCGGTCGAGATGGAGGTTACGAATCTCGCATCCTTTGTTTGGAGGTTTTGGAAGTCGGTATAAGCAGATAGATCTTGTTTTGGGTTTAGACGTCGTACAGTCCCAACACGACCTTACTTAGTCGACTAGACTAGACTACACTTAAAGACTGGATTAAAACGACATCCTGAGTCCCGAATCCGTCTCTTTTGTTCCAATTACACAACTATTCCCCCACTCTAATTTGTCGCCTGTCATAGAATTATTGGGAGAGATTAAAGTCGAAGGAGAACACAAACACTAATTAAGGTTAGTGAAAAGATAATTAGTAAAGTCTCCTGGTGTTCGACGAAATGAAAAAAAAAAATTAACAACAATTTTAACACGTAGGTCTAAAGAAAGAAGCTTCAAATTTGTTCTATAAATCTGTGACCTCATTAAAAAATAATATGTTTAAATACGCCTATAAAAATTAAGTATCCTGGGATGCTAATCTTCTCTCTTAAGTCATTAAACGGAACAGGTAGGGAGTGACGAGAAATAACTCGGTCTTCGGTTTAGATGTTCCCACTAGGATTTATTTAACTAAATAATTTTTACAAGATATAAAGGTCACGACCTTCCCTTTCAATTATAATTACTCGTACATAGATTCCTGTGGTGAATACGAGTAATTATAATTGAAAGGGGTAAATGGGATTCCTGATGTAAACAGGTAAAACAAACAACATGGTCAAGTGAAATATTCATTCTTACCACAGACTGACGACCGGAGGACAAAAGTCATTCCCAGTAGCGTCAGGATTCTCCTAAATATGATTGTAGTCATAAGTAGGAAAATCTTAAGTATAATGTAGATATATAAACATTATCTCAACTGACATCTAAAAATAAAGATAGTGGACACCCCCGTGAATCTCCAGTGTAATTCTCCCTGGAAATTACCGAGTCCAATTCCATTCTGAAATAAGAAGAATGCATGGAAAACCTCTCATAAATAGGGAGACCAGCAACGTTAAAATTAATGTAGACCCTGGATCGTAACTGAAATGTAAAATTCTTCGAGACAAGATATAGACTTTATTTATCTGTCTACAACCGTTCTCCTCCCCGAAAAATCTTGTGTTAGGGTACACGCTGACAGTCAGTCGGACTCTTAATTCGAGAATACGCCTCCTATGGTGCCGTTTCTTACCTGGAAAGTTTATAGGTTTGGATGCCGATGGACTTAGTAACTTTTCTTTGGGTAACCTTTCATATTCCATTAAAAAAAAAGTTTTCGTCACAATTTATAAATCTCTACCAATATCTAATTACCCCGTTATCAAAAATCAAATTCGGACAAATAAATATGAGAAGTCCGATAGTCTCCTATAAGAGTCAGAAATCCATTTGTATCGGAAACTTTTTCCAAGTTTTTAGGTCTGTTCCTTTTCTTTAATAATACCTCGATCCCATACTCAGTCCCCTGAAAGTATTGATGATTTTTACGTTATATCGAATCTCTTGTACAGATTACATTGTTTACTTTGTCGATCTCGTATCCGACTCTTACAATTATTTTATCGACGTTCCGAAGACAGGTTGAAACTGTATCGGACTTTCTTTTGTAGAAGTAATATTTACATACCCAGTGGAACTTTAATTAAAATTAGTACGTCACTATCTTCCTTTTAGTTCGAGGAGAGGGTTTTACTTAGAGACGAACTTTGTGTACGGAGACCTCTTTTCAATAAGACTTATTGTCAGTATAAACCTTCATGTCCTGTCTTATAAGTATCGGTACGATGTTATACTTATATTGATCGGACGGTCCTTCGTCTCCCTTGTTATAAAAAATTCTTTTCGTGAAGGTAATTCTCCGTGTTCCTTCGACAAAATTTTTATTTTTGTGGTCGTAAATTTTAGGTAATAAAATTAATCATTTAACGTAAAATCAGAGACTAAACCCTGATTCATATGGTGAGTCGTATAGGACTACAAACTTATTTTTTTACTTCACCGAGTCGTCGCTTCTTCTCGAAATGGTTCTTCTGAACTATTAAAAGATAGTCCCACCGTAAATATACACAACGCGTCATAAAACAAAGATATATTTCAAAAAATAATTCGTAAATGACTTACAGATAGTGTTGAGTCCATATCAAGATCCACGAACCCTATTTCGTTACTTGTTTATCAAATTTTTTTTTTTTTAGAACAGGAGTATCCTAAATGTTAGACCATACACAACCCACTCCATCTGTCTGTTATTTGTTCATCTCTCATTTAATTTTAAACTACTCAATACACCTTTTTTTACTTTATTCCTGTAACTTCGGTTCTTACACCTACTTCTCACGTCACCATGTATTTACCCAGTCCTTTTCCGAGTGATACCTACAGTGTGATACCTACAGTGACAGGTACTTCCAGTGACAGTGAGTCAACTCTACTCTCCTCCTAAACAACGTCCCAAACCCTTCTTTCTTACGGTATTAGACTGAGGGTTTATCTCTCTCTCCTCCTAGTAAGACCGCCGAGAGACCCCGTCCTCGTAGTCAACCCTCCGACATTTTTCGTAGTACTCCTCCTGTCTACCACCGTACCTGGTCTCGTCGTCGCGACCTGTCCCCCTTCTTCACCACCTTAACCTCCACGTAAAACTCCCATCTCAACTACTTTAAACCGCTGCAGCTAACCGACCCCCCACACTTTCGTCTTATTTCCTACCGTAAGGGTAATCGACCGTACCGCTTCTGTCGTCTTTTCCCCAAAACCACTCTTTCCAACCCCCGTATAACTTTAAAGAGTCCGAACGTTACCAAACAACCATAGATACTCTTAAAGTACAAAGGAAAAAGTACAAAACACCCATGCCTTAACTTTTTAACGTATCTTTAAACTTTATTAAAGTATTTTGAGTTTCAACATGTGTGTGCATAAATCCTTTCTAAACTTCTTGCTATAAAAAAATCACAAATAAGTCGTTTCCCGTTCACACATCTAATTGGTCTCGTTTACTTGTTAACGGACTTCCAAAGACGGAAACACGTCTAAATCACCTCATTCACTAGAGCTAAGGATCTCGATGCACTCGGTGTGAGAACCTGCGAAAGGTCAATTCTGTCTTTCTTTCTGGCAGTAGGACATTAGAATCTTCGTCTTACTTTCCGTCCACATCTGTCCGTCTTATGAACTGTAACAATTTTTCATTCTTACGAGATTGTTACCCATCAAACCGATACAAATAAATGCCGGAAAAACGCTACTACCTCTGTATCTATTCCTCAAACAATTGACTATGTGTACCCTGGAAAAGGGACAGGACTCCATAAAGTTATTTGGTCCCAATAGTAGGACAACATTTTACATTTAAGTCTCATTTCAACACACACACAACCGCCTGTCCTTCATTGCCACACACAGAACCCGATGTCCTCTCCTATTGATTCATCACCCTTTTAGGACCACGGGTCTGTCTTCCATCTTAACCAAAGAAGATGAAAGATTGATTCCACTCTGGGTATTTCCCCAGGAATTAGGAATTTCACTGTAATTAAGTGAACAATTAATCTTTATTATTATAAGGGAAAAAACATAACAATTCTCTTTCTTTCCATGTTGAGTGTACCTAGTTGGTCACTTCATCAGTTACATAGTATTGACGAAGCTTGACCATCGACGGTGATAACAATCATAATAATAACCGTAGTGATAATAACGAAAGTGTCAGTTGTAATACTGGAAGTAGAAGTAGTATATTATATCGATGTAATTATTACTGTATGACGTGGTTAAATTTTTTTTTAGACAGAGGTAAATCCATCTTTCGTTGTGTTCCTTTCCTTAATCTGACAAACGAAACTCACTAACGTTTACTGTGGTTGTGGGTCGGAGTTTGCACTTAAAGAAGGAAAACAAAGTAGAAGAGGTACATGTGTATAAAAACAAGGAAGAGGATTTTATCAATTTTAATATACTCTCGACTTTCTAAAATCGTGTATTTATCTAAGTTTTCCTATGTGATTAACCATCAAAATCAGAATTAATAATTTGACCAAAAGTTCTCGTCTCTTCAACAGAGAACCCATGTCATTCAAAACTTTATAAACAGTATATTCTAACATAGTTTGAGTCAGGTAAGTGACTACTATATAAAGGATATCCTTACCATTTATTTGATCGTATCATACACTATAAACTTTACATTTAGTAATTACTTAAAGGTCTATAAATCTTCCTTGATGGGACTTTCCAAAGGGAGAACCGTATACTCGACGATTTAAAACTGAAAAAAGTACCTTTATGTACGAAAGACACTTCTTTGACGAATATTGTGAACCCGATTTCGATTTGTCTCTTTCCTTATTACTGAGTACTTCTATTTTATCGTTGAATTACAGATGTTCTCTATGTTCGATTTTATAAAAAATTTTTTATGAAATAATAAACTAAAGAGAAGACCTCTCGTTGTACAAAAGTTGTACCGTCACATTTATGACGATTTTCTAAAGTCGAAGGATAATAAAACTCTGAATGAACCCTCTGATTAGTGTACTTTCGGAGGTGGACGGGAAGTGTGGTCCTTTCTTGAGAAGAAGGAAAATTTGGGGAACTACGTCATTAACATTGAGACTGGATGGGTCGAGAAAAAATTTCTCTCGGTCTTAACGTACGTCTGCGAACTCGGAAACTCTTGAAAGGATCTCCCTAAGAATTGGAGGATCCTACGAACAAAAATAAAATAAAATAAATAAAAAAATTAAAAATAAAAATGAAATAAAATGAAATGTTATGACATAGCCAAAATGGTATGTAACTGTACTTAGGTGGTGCCCACATGTACGCAAGGGTTTGTACTTTGGGGGAGGGTGGAGGGAGGGGTATTGTAGAGAGACCCAGTAGTGGCACGTGGTCGGGGTTCGTACGACATAGGACGTAGCCTGTATCTGACCGCTAAGCTAAGAATGTACTATCATATGGACAATGTTACGATAAGAGGGTTTAGTAGGGTATATCTAGTTACCTTGTTTTATCTTTCCTACGAACAAAAATCTAACAACGTCGGACCACCGAGTCTACCATTTCTTAGACGGTCGATACGCTTTCTGGACCCAAGCTGGGGACCCAACCCTTCTGGGGGACCTCCTCCCGTACTGTTGGGTGAGGTCATAAGAACGGATTTCTTAGGGTACCTGTGTCCTCGGACCACCCGATGTCAGGCACCCCAACGTTTCTTAGTCTGTCCTGCCTCGTTGATTCGGGTGTGTGTGTATATTAAATTTGTTTGAAATTTTTAAGAGACATCGGCCAATGTTATGTGTTAACTTTATCATAAACAAAACCTCTATTTACTGTTTTGTCCTGATCTATAGTAAACAACTCGTTCAATAAAATATCTAGTAAAAATTCCTTTGTAACAAGAAAGTCGTCGACCATAAAATAAAACAAATCCCTCGTTACCGTAAAACACTAAATGTGTGTTTTTTTCTTTTCTCATTACCTCTTAAAAAAACTTTTCTGTTACGCCTCTGTACAAACATCGTTACTCTCCTACTTGTCTGAGAAGAGAGTTCTCTTCCCCCTACTGAAGGAAAAATGGGAGGAGGGGATGGTTCATGCTTTAATATAGCATTCCTTACAAACTAGTGTCACTTTGATCTTAGACTTTATTAAATGAAAAGACAATAGAAATTTCGTAAAATCTCTTTTGAGTGATATTAACTATTTGTAATAAGGGAAGACGGAAGACCGGAGACCTATTACTTCGTTTTCCAATTCTCCACCCATTAAATACGGAAAAGAGTGCTAAAAATGTCTCAAGAAAAACTTCCGCGTTTTGGAGTCTTTTAAGGTTGAGAGTCGTCTAGTCATGTTTATTATAGTAAAATCTTTCTTTAGGGTACGTGAAACGTTGAGAACAATCATGTCTGTGTAAGTAAAGATCTTTAATCAAGAAAGTTTACAGTCTAAAGTGAATCTCATACAGAAAAACTATCTCAAAATAAAAATAAAATGGAATTACAGAAAAATCCTAAAATTAACGAAAGGAATCAAGGACACAAAATATTATGTGAAGTTAAGGTTAGACCCCACACACACACACACACACACACACACACACGAAAAAAGTCAAACACGTATTAATAAAAATTTTTCGGATCCATAAAGTTTATTTTTATCTCCTCTCTTTATGTAAAAGTTTTGTACCATGTACCAAGTTGTCTAATTTACCTTATTTCTCACTACCCCCTCCCCTTATCTTTTACTGACGGATCATTTTCCGAAAAATCGTTTAGTATGACTTAGAGTAATTATTTCTTATGCAGGTGATCTTGGCATGTTAGTTAGACGGCACACGTAATCACTACAGATCGGGTTAAGTCCATCTATTTAACAAGGGATTCACAACCAACGGACGGTGAGTTTAGTGTTATGGCTATTATGTACGGTACGACTTAAAGGGGACTGAGTACTACTTAAAAAAGTGTCCAATCTGACCCGATTTGTCCACTTTCTCTTCTCACTATACACAGACATACTTGTGGTGGTAGTCGTCGGTTTTGCTATCTATTGACCTGTCACCTTATTCTCTTATCCTGTGAGTTGGTTAGATGGTTTTTATTTGACCGTCCCTCTTTAGGTTGCTTTGTAATAACGGTTTTTACAGTCGATTTCTATGTTGGTCTTTTCACAAGTCAGTTATGTCTCGAACGTTTCGGTCTACTCTCGTAATGACATTTCTCTAGGTAGTACCTTTTTGTCCGCATTATGTTCCTTCTATTTTCCCTTATCCTTTGTGTCCTTGATCTGTGCGGGTACTTTAAAAAAAATTACTTATGAAATTAATGTCGTAGATCAGATCAAAGATGGGTACTTGTTAAGATAAATGACTACTTATGGCATTGATTGGATGAAGGGGTATCGATCGACAGTCTCGTAAGTAATAATATTTGTCTATGAAAATTTTGTAGAAAATTTTAAAATATACCCCTATATCAAGTAAATGTCACAACATAATTAAAGTTCATCGTTTCACTAAGTCAATATATCTATGTATGTAGACAAGAAAAAGTGGAAGAAAGGGGTATATTCAATAAGATCTTATAAATCATCTCAAGGGGCACGATATGTCATCCTGAAACGACTAATAGACAAAATGTGTACCATCACACAGATAGTTTGTCTATGTAAAATTTCTATGCCATATTATACAGAAACACTCTGAGACCAAACTTAACTATTGTACATTAAAAAGACTTCTTCAGGTAGCCAAAATGTATGTTGGACGTTTGTTTTCGTAGACGAAAGAGTGGATATCACCTTCCCTTTCAGAAGATAGTGAGGAATGTTCTAATTTTTTAGAGATTCCTCCATAGCACGTACATTCTCTCGTAAAACTTTACTCCACCCTTGTGACTCGGACACGACAGGGTACTAACGTAATTTCACCTTCTTACTTTCTAATCCGACCATAACCCAAATTCTTCTTACGACGAACACCTAAACAGTAATTACGGCACTGGGACAGACGGGTTCGGAAGGTAAAGTTACACTGAATCTTAAGATTTTTCTTCAGTCGAATTTCCACAGTTGTGTTAGGGGACACATTGAACGGAAGTCGTTTCTTGGAGATAGAAATTAAATTGTGTCAACCGTTAGAACCAAACTCTGTCTGACACTAAATCAATTGTACTTTTGTCCTAGTGGAGACAGTGGGGCCCCAACTTACTCCTCGAGTCGGGTCCGAACTACCGTACATACTTGATAACATCTTTACTATTGGACCCTTGTTTTACTTTACCCGAGTTACTTGGACACTTTCTTACCTACATCGGTGGGAGAAGACCGGACTAGAGGAGATTTCTACACGAAATTATTACACACACACAATACAATGGAGTCAGTGTGTCTGTTTTGAGTAGAATTACTTGGTCGAGTCTTATTAGTTAGACTACGTTATTTTTAATAGAGGTACACGGTTGATCGTCGAGAACAAGCCAGGACTATTTCACTTTCAGAATGAACGAGTCAGTACAGACTAAGAAACGTTGGGGTACCTGACATCGGTCCGCGGAGACAGGAACCCTAAGAGGTCCATTCTTATGACCTCGCCCATCGGTAAGGGAGGAGGTCCCCTAGAAGGGTGGGGTCCCCGACTTAGGTCTAGAGGACCTGACTCCCACTTAAGAAATGACAGACTCGGGGAACAAGATAATCCAGAACTGGTGCTACGTCGTATAGGACCTCCAGTTCTTACTCGTACATTACCTTTGTGCAAGTTGAGGACCTCATCAGTTCAATCAGTTACTTTTAGAATAGGAAATTGATTAGTACTTCCGGTCCCTTCAGACCGCACGACGTCAGGTACCCCAGTGTTTGTCAGTCTGGACTGTCGCGTTGACTTGTCGTTGTTTTTAGAAGTGAAATCTTTTAAAAGATTTTTTCTATTAAATAAAAGAAGTAAGTACTAGGTACATCAATTTCCTATTATAAAAATAACTAAACCTCTGTAAACTAAGGAGTGCACCTGGTACTTTAAGGGTTCTATGAACTACTTTACGTTAAAGTATATAAATTCTAGTCTGGACTTTTATTTGAAAAGTAATAAAAAAAAAATATAAACACAGACTTGAAACCTTCTTTTTTTCGTAAAGGGAATGAGGAAGATTTAAGTTAGTCTATCTAAAAATTTTTACTTACTTCTTTTACAATGAAATATAAGTTTTACTATCACCCTGTTACTTTATTTCAAAGTAGTTCAATAAAACAAAAGGAGTCCATGTTCCTACAGTTTAAATAGTTTTCGGGACAAATGTATGAAAGATATATACTAGAGGTCGGAGTTAAAGATAATAAATCGGGATTAATAGTAGAGATTCGTTTTGTTTATTGGTGCATTTATTATGTTGGGGGTGTATATTTTACATACTTCTTACGAAATAACAGGCACCGAATATACAGGAGGATTTTAGTTTCGTAGTCTACCTTTATTTAACGTAATTTTTATTCCTCTTTTTACTTTAAGGGCTTCTCTAGTCCCATTAGAATCGGACCAGTGATTTTACGGTCTGATATAAAGAAAGAAGAGATCAGAGATTTAAATATCCATTCAAACGTTTTATGAACAATTCTCATCAGTAATTCTCTCAGGAACATCAAAACGTTTTATTCGGTTTTTATTAAACTTCTGAGTTTCAACATACGGATTTGACCGTGAATTAGTGATGCCATTGCCACAAAAAGATCTTTGGTTTAAAAATCGTTGGAACTGTTATCTGTAACTAAAAAAATTTCCTATCTCGAAATTATTTTTCCTCTGTCTTTGTGCAGTCCACGGACCGTTTACACACAGAAACCTCACTGGTACAGGAAAGGATAACACCTCAGTCAGTCTGTGCCGAGACTGTGTCGATATTCTGTTCCTTCAAGCACGTAAGTATGTTTTCCAGTGGATATACCAAATAAAGTTTGATCAATTGAACCGTATAGTCTTAAAGATAAAAATAAAAGTAAAAGACACACCCGCACATACACACTCGGTAACTACAAAACTACCTAATATGTGTTTCGTAAAGAGTGGTCCTTAAATAGGTTGTTCAGTTCCGTGAAACCAATAATTTAACTCCAGAGTACAATCTCCGGTAATTTGTTTAATAAATCACGTGAGACGAAATCGTCCGTTCCCGTGTTCATGTCATAAAATATTGACCAATTAAAGGACGACGTTAATTTAAGAACTGTGTGTGAACCTTACTCTTTGTTACCTTTTCCCTTTTAATTTCTACCGAAAGATAACAGTTCAAAGACAACCTTTTACCCGGAAATTTTTCTCCAACTAGATTATGGAGAAAAATTCCTAAGTGTAGAAAACAGGATACCGTCTAACCTTTCAAGGTCACCATATGTTCGTCTCTATTTACAAACCCCAAGATCTAAATAAAATAAAAATCTAAAATATATTCGTCATACTCAACGTAAGATTATCTAAAATTGTCGATGACATTGTTTGATCTGTTTATGAAAAATTATTACTTTAACCTGATTACGTTATAGGTACAATATATTTACAGATTAAAAGTCAAACTACCACCTAATTCTCTGTTACTTTGATAATCACACACACCTCATACACTCTCTTGTGATTGTAAATTTAAGTTCGAATTTAAGTACTATCACCCTTTTAGGTTTACTTCTTTTTACTCCATCGAAAAGTCTGTATTTAAGAATTTTTGACTTTAGTTTTATTTTATTAACTTTAGTTATTTTAAAATCAAAACTTTATTTTAATCAAAGTACAATAGAGATAGAGAAAAAAGAAAAGAAAAAAATGAAGAAGTCATAAAAGTAGACTTGGGTATCATATCATATCGTCCACTAAATGTCGTAGTCTAAAGAAAAGTCCGATATGAAACAAGGATTGAGGAAGAACTACACACTAGTACACGTTTCATGAGTTTGAGAGACCCGACGTCTAAAAAGATACTATTTCATCACTACTACTATCGCAGATGTTGAGTACAACAATATTCTTTGGTTACTGTAGTCCGTACGTTTTCCGATTTTTGTCCTGAACATTGTGATTTACTTGTAATCGAGAATATTTACTTTACAAGGGTCGTACTTCTGTCCGGGAACCGAAGTAAAATGACATAGAAGTTGTAGACCTTTTCATATACGAATTATTTATATAAAATTACTAAATAACTTATAATTAACCATAATACTTTGGAACAAGTACTGAATCGTCGTCGTCGTCGTCGCAAGTACTAAATTATCCTTCAATCACTATACCACCGAGTCTGCCATTTCGCAGACGGACCTCTGGACCCAAGCTAGGGACCCACCCCTTCTAGGGGACCTCTTCCTTTACCGTTGGGTGAGGTCATGAGAACGGACCTTTTAAGGTACCTGTCTCCTCGGAAAATCCGATGTCAGGTACCCCAGCGTTCGTCAGCCTGTGCTGACTCGCTAAGTGAAGTGAATCACTATGCCACATTAAACTCCCCTCCGATTACATTGAGAGTCGTAAACACTTTTAGAGAAAAAGTTATATAGGTCACGATGTGTAGTATCGTGAACTCTCAGGGAACCTGACGTTCCTCTAGTTATGTACTGAACTCTCAGGGAAGTTGAAGTTCCTCTAGTTTGGTCAGTTAAGATTTCCTTTAGTTAGGACTTATAAGGACCTTCCTGAATTCGACTTCGAGGTTATGAAACCGGTGAACTACACTTCTCGGTCGAGTAATCTTTTCTAGGACTTCGACCCTTTATAACTTCCGTCCTCCTCTACCCCTACTGTCTCCTACTCTACCAACCTACCGTAGTGGTTGAGTTACCCAGATTCAAACTCGTTCGAGACCTTCTACAACTTCCTGTCCCTTTGGACCACATGACGTCAGGTGTCCCAACCTTTCTCAGTCTGTTCTGACTCACTGACCTGTTGTTGTTGTTTATATTATATTGGTCCGAAAGGACTACCGAGTCTACCATTGCTTAGACGGACGTTACGTCCTCTGGTTCCAAACTAGGGACCTGATTCTTCTAGGGGACCTCTCCTTTACCGATGAGTAAGGTCACAAGAACGAATCTCTTAGGGTACCTCTCTCCTTGGACCACCCGATGTCAAGCACCCCAATGTTACTCAGTCTATTACTTGATTCGGTAATTATGTGTGTGTTTATGTGTAGAGTTTCATATTCTAATAAGTAAACCGAACGTAACTAAGTCAGAAATATAACACTTACTTCTCTGATGTATAATCATTTTAATATAGGTAAGTCAGTTAAGTAAGAGAGTCATGACAGACTGAGAAACGCTGGGGTACTTGACGTCGTGCGGTCCGGAGGACGAGTAGTGGTTGAGGGTCTCAAGTGAGTTTGTTTACAGGTAGCTCCACCACTACGGTAGGTTGGTAGAGTAGGAGACAGTAGGGGAAGCGGAGGACGGGAGTTAGAAAGGGTCGTAGTCCCAGAAAAGGTTACTCAGTCGAGAAGGGTAGTCCACCGGTTTCATAACCTCAAAGTCGAAGTTTTAGTCAGAAAGGTTACTTGTGGGTCCTGACTACAAGAAATCCTACCTGATTAACCTAGAGGAACGTCAGGTTCCCTGAGAGTTCTCAGAAGAGGTTGTGGTGTCAAGTTTTCGTAGTTAGGAAATCACGAGTCTGAAGAAATATCAGGTTGAGAGTGTGAGTATGTACTGGTGACCTTTTTAGTATCGGAACTGATCTGCCTAGAAACAACTGTTTCATCAGAGACGAAAAATTATACGACAGATCCATCCAGTATTGTGAGGAAGGTTCCTCATTCGCAGAAAATTAAAGTACCGACGTTAGTGGTAGACGTCACTAAAACCTCGGGGGGTTTTTATTTCAGACTGTGACAAAGGTGACAAAGGGGTAGATAAACGGTACTTCACTACCCTGGTCTACGGTACTAGAAGTAAAAGACTTACAACTCGAAATTCGGTTGAAAAAGTGAGAGGAGAAAGTAAGTAGTTCTCCGAGAAATCAAGAAGTGAAAGACGGTATTCCCACCACAGTAGACGTATAGACTCCACTAACTATAAAGGGGGCTGTTAGAACTAAGGTCGAACATGAAGGAGGTCGGGTCTCAAAGAGTACTATATGAGACGTATATTCAAGTTATTCGTCCCACTGTTATATGTCGGAACTGTATGAGGAAAAGGATAAACCTTGGTCAGACAACAAGGTACAGGTCAAGATTTACAACGAAGGACCGGACGTATGTCGAAAGACTTCTCCGTCCAGTCCACCAGACCATAAGGGTAGAGAAAGTCTTAAAAGGTGTCAAATAACACTAGGTGTGTCAATTTCCGAAACCGTATCAGTTATTTCGTCTTTGTCTACACAAAGACCTTAAGAGAACGAAAAGGGTACTAGGTCGTCTACAACCGTTAAACTAGAGACCAAGAAGACGGAAAAGATTTTGGTCGAACTTGTAGACCTTCAAGTACTAAGTGTATAACAACTTCGGACCGAACCTCTTAAAACTCGTAATGAAATGATCGTACACTCTACTCACGTTAACACACCATCAAACTCGTAAGAAACCGTAGCGGAAAGAAACCCTAACCTTACTTTTGACTGGAAAAGGTCAGGACACCGGTGACGACTCAAAAGGTTTAAACGACCGTATAACTCACGTCGTAAAAGTGTCGTAGTAGAAAGTCCTAAACTTTATCGAGATGACCTTAAGGTAGTGGTGGTGATCGAAACAAGTATCACTACGAAGGATTCCGGGTGAACTGAAGTGTAAGGTCCTACAGACCGAGATTCACTCACTAGTGTGGTAGTACTAATTGACCCGACACTTCTAGAAAAAACATGTCGAGAAGACACATAAGAACGATGGAGAAGAATTATAGAAGACGAAGACAATTCAGGGATGGTAAAGACAGGAAATAACTCGGGTAGTCGTAATCAGTTAAAACGAAATGACACTTACTAAACAGTGTGGGTAAGGATTATTATTTATCCAATATTTAGTCATAAGAAAATTCCCTTGTATATTCTCTGTTTCTCTAATAATTAATTTCCTTTACCGTTACCCGACGATTCTCTGGTCAAAACGTGAAAAAAAGAGTCTACATCTAGTGATACATTACAGTTGGTCGTCTTTTCACCCAAAGGACTTCAGTACGTCGTATATTAACGACTTAAATCTTTCTCATCGGTTTGATCAAAGGACGATATTGACTAGATTAATAGAGAGAATCAAATTTAAAACCACCTATTATCTTTTGTCTTCTGTTAACCCGTTATTTTATACCTTAGAAATCAATTCTCTTTACCTTTCAATTTTTTGGATGACTCTAGAGACTTGTTTATTTTACGAAGAGTAGGATGTCAAGAGGGGTGTTTTGAGGTTTATCTACCTACTTATAATTCCTTATAGGTCTAACCGATTTAAAAGTCACAATGATTATATTAGGGGTAAGTCATAAATTGGGGACCCTTTTACAGTGGTAGTAAATATGTTATAATTCACTTTTACGTCTATCACCATGAGATATAACACATTAAAATCAGTTTAAATAAATTGGAGTTTAATAGACAAAGGAGGAACTACTTTTAGTCAATATTACAGGAGAAACGGTCAGTCATCACTCATAATTTACCTTATATTTATGACGATCTTCCTGGTGATGAGAGGTCGGTATCTCCTACTCACAAGGGGGGTTTCAAGTCGGAGAACATGAAACTCGGTAAGTACTAGGACACAGAATCCAAGGATACTAAGGAAGTTCTGTCGAGTTCGTCAGAGAGACTGTTGAAGAGGCTAAAAGTGTCTGTGGTAACAAATAAGAGAGAATAAAAGAAAGTAATATATGAGATACTAAGATTGTAAATTACGTGGAAGACCTTACTAAAGATATATAGTTTAATTTTTGTCGGTTTATTACCGGTCTAGGACCGTGTCTCAGGGTAAGTTTGTTTACTCTTAAATCGGTGAACCTTATAGACAATTCACCATATCTAGAAACGACCTTAGAGAGTTTCTTATCGGATTCCCGGTAAAGTAAGTCTTTTGGACTGTATTACTGAGAGGAAGGGTAATGGTCTGTTGTGTCCGAGAGGAGAGAGATGAGGAGACGACAGACCTATTTGAGAAATAACACATCTAGTTCTATTCACTTATGACCCCAAAATACCCCTCCTTCTCCGAAGAAAAACCGGAAGTAAGAAACATATCATGGACTTGAAACGTGTTCTCTCGTCCAGGGACCTGATCGACACGTTGTGTCGTAAGAAGGTGGAACCCTTCAGTTCTTCTCTTCAAATATTAGTGAATATTACGTTTTAAAAGTAAAAATAGGATCAGTATATCAACTGAGAAGGGGAGGTGATGATCAAACCCAAGAACGAATTATATCCATATTCCATCCTCAAGCCTTTTTTTACTGTCTAACGGTAAGGTTTGTAGTAAAACGACGAGACGGAAAATTTTTGGAGGTGAAATGGACAAAAAGGGATGAGTCCATAGGGTCAATAGAAAACCGAGTACCCAGGGGTTGAGGACCCGATGTCCGGTCCAGACACAGGACAATCCTTGACCCTCCGCTCACCATCCACCCGTTCGTTTTGAAGTAGACATAAATGCTGGTGAGGGTAGTGAGTGAAATGGAGGACTCGAGGTGGAGGACAGCCTAGTCGCCGTCGCAATCTAAGAGGGTCTTCGTACTTGGGTTGACACTTGACACGTACACTCTCTAGATCCAACACGCGAGGAGTACCCTTAGTAGGGGTTTGGTAGGGGTAGGGTTAAGTACCTTTTTGGACAGAAGGTGTTTTGGTCAGGGACTACGATTTTTACAACCCCTGACGACGAAACGAAGGTACCCAGTCGTTTGTAAAAGTCTACAAGGAATAAAATCTAAAACTCCTGGTATTTCAGAGATAAATACGATGAGTTGAAACGATGATTTCACACTTTCATTGAAGTTTTTTTGAATTTGGTTACTGATACTGTCATAAGGTTACTTTGAAATCAATCTTTTTGTCCATCTCCCGGTTTAAACTGGACACTCAGTGTCAAAAGGTTTGGGATAATCACATAGGTAACCAAGACCAACCGGAGTAACCGTGGTAGGTCCGGTTAAGAAGACTTTCCTTAAAACGACCATAAGACAGGAGGGGTGTGTACACTAAGTCTTCGTAGTTCTTTGACCCGAAATCTTTCTGTGAACGACAGTTCAATGGATCGGCCTAATAACTAGGACTACGTTTTATTTCGAAGTTGTCGAGAAACCCCTTTCAAAACTTTAAGATCCTATCGATCAAAAATTCTTACACGTGTTACATTCCTTCTATCTACATTTATTAGTATTTCTCTAGTGTTATCGTTGACTGTAATTAAATTACGAATATAGTACGTTCTAGGATATGTTAAAATGTACGACAGACAAATTAGGTTTACTATTAGGCTCCATCTAAGATAGTAAGCGAGGTAAAGTGTATATCTCTTCGACTTAGAACTTCTTAAATTCTTTAAACGGTTCTAGTGTGTCACTTCCCATCCTGACCAGATTTCAAGTCCATATAAACTGAAGATTTTTGTTAAGACATTTCTTCTCTTCTTTACTCACTCTTTATTACGTAATAAAACCGTCACCCTAAATCCCTTACCGTTACTGAGTCGGTAGTCAACAAAGGTACACTCTGTTAGACCGTCCAGTAGACCCGTTAAAGTCCTAAGGTTCAAGTACTTGACTTACGATTCGAACGGAAAATGTCTCACTGTGACGTCTCTCGTCTCTCCTTGAAGACTCGAGAGTCTGTCTCGGACTCCAAAGTTTGGACACTAGATCAAAAGTCTCGTCGAAAATGTAGTTTAAGTCCTACTACAGAAATCTAACGTGTTTCAAGTCGCGTAGACCTTAAAAAAATGTCACGTACACTATAAAACTTATAGCTTTTGTTATTCTTAGTAAAAGAACACTTTATTTTTGATAAGTCCATCGATTCTTCAGGAGATATTATATTCGGAGTCATATCGTTTTCTCCTTTGTTACTTTGACCAATCATATAAAATTTTTTAACACACAACTATTAGGTAACTGGTGAAATTCTATTTGAGAAATATGAACTCTTTTTTATTATTTACTACATCGTGGAAACGAATATCTAAGATTGTGAATACGATTCACAAATTGGTTTCGGGGGAATTTCGAAGGGGAAGGTCACTTAAGGAATATCATAATTAAACTTAAGACCACGTAGATACGATTTCGACGTATAGTCGCCCCCCCCTTTTTTGGGGAAGTCAACGTGTGATATATGAATGGTACCGTTGGACTATAGTGTACCACGTGTACGACCAGACCTCCGTTTCTCGAAGTGCCCGTCTGTGTGTGGTCTGAGAGTCGGTGCACTGAAACGGATGTCAGTCGTCGGAAACGGTTCCTTTACACAGTCGCATTTGACTATTTGAGGCCCAATAAGACTGAGGACGTTAAGAGACGAA
The DNA here is from genome assembly GCA_006410555.1 of Capra ibex. Classification (NCBI taxonomy): domain Eukaryota; kingdom Metazoa; phylum Chordata; class Mammalia; order Artiodactyla; family Bovidae; genus Capra; species Capra ibex. The sequence goes on along the minus strand of SJYO01016970.1, from coordinate 19,437,093 downwards.
AGAAATCTAGACGAGTGAGTAGAAGAGAGAGAAGAGAGAAAGAAAGGGAGGGAGGGACAGATGGAGAGAGAGAGAGAGTCAATGTATAGAATAACATCTATACTTTACGTTATCAATTTCAAAGTAAATGGTAGAGACGACGACGACGACGATTCAGCGAAGTCAGCACAGGCTGAGACACGCTGGGGTATCTGCCGTCGGATGGTCTAACAGAGTTTTATTAGGAAAGGTCACTGTATAGTTAATGAAACCCTTTTTTTTACAAAACGTTACACCAAGTACGTACGTACGAGTCTGCACAGAATGAGAAACACCGGAATACCTGACATCGGGTGGTCCGAGGAGACAGGTACCCTAAGAGGTCCGTTCTTATGACTTCACCCAACGATAAAGGAGGTCCCTTAGGAGGGCTGGGTTCCTAACTTGAACGTAGAGGGCACAGAGGAAGTAACGTCCTCCTAAGTAATAACGACTCGATGGTCCTGAAATAATTAAAGACATAGTCACAGAATCTTATACGTATTGTACGTTCGAAAGGTTTCTGACTGTTTATAGTCTTTACAGATATCGTATTTACCAAATTAAACGTGTTTACTAAGTCTAAGAGAAGAAGTCAAAATACACCCCAATAATAAACAAACCAGTAATAAAATTGTCTTAGTTTTAACGAATAATTCATTTTTCATAAATAATTAAAATAATTTTGGTTTTCGTTTCTATTCAGGTCCGTGTTTACCCTTTTGTTTCGTTTGTTTTGTTTTATTTTAAAAGTCTGGTACATTACTTATATTTAAGATAGATAACTTTCTCACTACTTTTTACGTCACCGAGGTAGAAAACGTTTTCAATAAAGTTTAGTGTCTGATCATAAAATTGGGTAAACCGAATTTGTGTAGTGTCAATGTACGAAAGGTATACGATGTCTCCTTAGTTTGGTGTAGGTATTCGTCATATGAGAACCGTAAGAAAAGTCTCAAAGTCAAATGTCTAACCAAAATAATTGTTTTAAGATATGAAATTACGGAACGACCCTGAGAGGGAGAGATCAAATCAAAGCTCTTATATTCCCGTCGTCCAAAATACTTGTCCGTTGAGGGTTCTAGGATATATCCCATTAATTAGAACACTAAACACCATTTCGAAAACCTGAAGTTCACTCAGGTAAAAGTTAAAGGTTACGGGCAGGAAGTCTGAGGTTACAATAAAGTGTTCATTAGTGTAAAGACACGTTTACAAAAATCAATTATCGGTAACTCATTAACGGACGGGGATTTGATTGCGAGAGAGAGAGGAAAGGGAGTGGAGAGACAGAGAGAGGGAGAAAGAGACAGAGAAGAGGGGAGTGGAGAGCCCAGACAAAGAGAAACAGAGACCGAGTTCACTTGAACGAACGAATGTTGGTAAAACCTTTACTAGGTCTTGTTTTATAGTAATTGTACAAGACCCTTGAGTAAACGTTTACCTAAGTACGTAATTCTCCGGGTGAATATTCTTTTCACCCCGGGACAACGGACATGACAATTTCGTCGTCTTTCTAACTTCTCGTCTCGCATCCTTTCCAACTGATTTCAAGGGTAGTTACTTACTTCAGACTCAGACTACAAGTGTTTTTTATCTTAATTTACGTTCTATTATTATTTGTTACAAAGATTCTGTATATGACGTTTACACATTAACAAATTAAGTCACAATTGTTTTCGGTAAAGAAAACTTTTATTATAACTGTAACATAAAAGGGAGAAACGGTTTTGGGATCTTATCCTTGTTAATGACTTTTTAATATCAGTCGAGTTTTAATTTGTTCTTTACATATCGGTTTATAAAAGTTTCTTGTTTACAATCTTATAAAATTTTGTTAAAATGCCACCTATGATATTAGTCATACCATAACCACACGTATGTTTAAAATCAAACAGGGACCTTTCCACTCATCCTTGCAGGATTTTGACCGATTTACCAGAAGTTAAAAAAAAAAGTTTACTTTGACTCATTTACCGAAAGTTTTTTACAATGTCAGTTCGTCATACTTAGAATTTTTCAGTCGACAAAGTAATTCGACATAAAACGTTTCTAGTCATAAATACCTTACATCTTGACTGACACTTATCTTACTCACCCTTTTTGTACATAGAGATATTCCTAGTTTGGTACTCGGTTATATAAAATTATTTTACTACTAACGGTAAACCGACGACGGACACGCAAAGAGGGTAAGTCACTATTCTGTCCCAGACACACTGATGGCTTCTGTCCACGAGAAACACAAGGAAAGTCTCCTCAATCCCTCCTCTTGCACCGTTTCCTAAAGAAGACACAACATATCCTACGATGTATTTCTGTTGACTCATGGGTTTACTCCTACGACGTTTCCTACCCTACCCCTTCTAGTCGTAACGTGTTCACCGGAACCCCTGTCGACGGTGAGACAGGAGACGATGTCGTCGAAGGATTCCCCCCGAATTTTCGACGAATCCTTAAAGATCGTCAGTTGTCGGAGCCATCCTGGTCAGAAAGGTGTGTATTTAATCCCCTTTATTTGGATAACGAAAGAATTTTAAGATCGTCTTGAAACTCGCAAAATCCCGTTCTTCCCCGACAAGAAACTCAGTCCTTCACACTGGTACACAATTTTCCTTTACGAAAATTTTATATTACGAAATCCGAAGGTATTATCCTTTTCGTTAAGAAAATAAAACTTTTATAAATACGTGAGTGAACTATAGCTACCTAACAGGTAATCCAGGGAGATAATTATCATCTATGACCTCACATGTCGTACTTAAACTCCACGACATACTTCGGTCGACCGTAAAGGACTATTACGTAAAAACAACACTTGAGAAAGAAGACTTCTGATACGTGGGTCAATAAAGTATTATCTATTTACGTGACTACTACGGTAGCAACATCTGTCATGTTCCGATATATAATATTTAATTGTACAAATGACACGAAGATATTTATGTAGTTGTGTGTGTATATATATAGATATGTATACCTTTTGCTTACAACCATACTAATTTTTCGGGGAACTCTTGAACTCTGAAAAGTCTATACCAGTCTGAACGGGTAGACACGGTCTGTAGTTGCGACTTAGGTAGGAAACAACCCACTTCGTGATACCAAGAGTGCTCGATAACTTGTTGGTCGACTTTCACGAGAGACCCTGTTCAGGTTTTTCACAGGACCCTATACTCTTCCAATAACATAAAGTGTTATGACGAGAAGGACGTAGGACTGGGTGTCAAACACTAAGAAATGATCGATATATATATATACATATATATATATTAAAACAAAACGAAAAAGTTCTCTGTAAAGAGGAGACTTAAACGTTGGGACTATCAACAATAAATGGGAGTTTTTAGAAAACATTAATTTACTTGTAACTTTCATTTGATTCGTCTCTATTAAATTCATAGTAAAATATAATAAGTCATATATGTCGTCGTTTTCTAATCCATTCTTTTCCTTTCACTAGATACATTTCTCTATTTCTTATTTTCAGAGAATTTGAGTCAACAGGAACGTAATATTTGTACTTACTTTTCACTTTCACAATCAGTGAGTCAGTACAGACTGAGAAACACTGGGGTACCTGACATCGCGGGATCCGAGGAGACAGGTACCTTAAGAGGTCCGTTCTTATGACCTCACCCAACGGTAAAAGAAGAGGTCTCCTAGAAGGTCTAGGTCCCTAACTTGGACCCAGGGGGTGTAGCACCCGTCTAAGACATGACCGACTCGGTGGGTCCCTTCGGGGATTTACAAATCTCGCGGCTTTGGACCCTATATTTACTGAAACTTAATTTTGCTTCCTGGGACTACCAGTTTACTACACAATGTGTAGTCAATTTTAGAAGTTTCTATCATCAGTCTTACCTTTGATTTACTCAAATTAAAAAATTAAATTAAACTGACCGATTTATGAGTTTAGAGGAATACGGGTATCGATGTTAGACGAATAACTAAGACAAAAGAAAATCGTCTTATTTAACAAATAGTAAGGATTAATAATTTTACGAATACTTAAAAGTTGTGTAACTATAAGGAAAATGATTAATTAAAGAGACATTTAATAGGTGAAATCATTGGGTTTCCCTACTTAAATATAATATCGTTAACGGGAAAAACCGAAATAAAGCGTTAGTATGAATACGAGTACGTATGTTTGTGTTCGTATATTGGACGTAAGTAAGTCGATAATGTATATTTAAATAAAGTCCTAGTGTACAGTATCACCATTTCTTGAACCTGGGATATTTGTCTGTCTAGACCTAAATTATAAACTGAGGTGGTGAGTGTGGAAACCTCGTACTGAAATGAGTAAACATTTTCCCTCTATAAACTATAATGGAGGAAGTACCCTACCAACATTCTCAAGTCACTCCACTACGTATATTACACGGCCCATAATTCATGATCGTTTACATTTTAATGACTAGTGAAGGATCCACGGTCCGTGACCCTGAAAGTCAACACGACACCTGAAGAATGGTCCGAGTGACAGAGATCAAGAATATAGGGTGTAAATCAGTTTAATTGTACACGGACGAGTCAGTGAGTGGGTCAACACAGACTGAGAAACGTTGGGGTACCTGACATCGGGTGGTCTCAGGAGACAAGTACCTTATAAGGTCCGTTCTTATAACCTCATCCAACAGTAAAGGGTGAGGTCCCCTAGAAGGATTGGTTCCCTAGCTTGGACGAAGAGGACGTAACCGTCCGTCTAAGAAATGGTGACACGGTGGGCCCTTCGTACTTTAACTGTAAGTCGTCGGTTTAATTAACTAGCCTCCTTCAGAGAAGGGACCTGTAAAAACACGAAAGGAAAACGGACGTTTTACTTCCGGTTCGTTAGGAATCAGGTTGTAAGTTGTATTTAATCAAATAATTCCGACGACATTGTTTGTCATTTCGACCTACTAAATTTTTTATCTTTCAATAGAGTGACAAGTTATAGTTCTATAACCACCACCGAGAAGGACTCCCGAGACTTCTTCTTAGACAAAGCACAACGAGAGGACCGACGGTCACCGAACGACCGTTAGCCGTAAAGAACTGAACATCTACATAATGAAGGTAGTGACGGAAGTAGAAGTGTACCACGAAAGGGAAGTACGTAGATATAGGTCCAAAGTGGCAAAATATTCCTGGGGTCAGTATAACCAAATCCGCCGGTGGGAAGAGGTTATCCTTGAGTAGAATTGTAGAAGTCACTAGCATAAAAGTTTATTTCAGTGTCATACTTCATGACACCCCGAAGGGACCATCAAGTCGACCATTTCTTAGGTGGACGTCACACCCTCTGGACCTAAGCTAAAGACCCAACTCTTCTAAGGAACCTCCTCCCGTACCGTTGGGTGAGGTCATAAGAACGGACCTCTTAGGGTCACCTGTCTCCTCGGACCGCTCGACGTCAGGTACCCCAGTGTTTCTCAACCTCTCCTGACTCGTTGATTCGTGTCGTGTCGTCGTGCACTCCACGACTTTCGGTCCTAAAGTTGTGTACTCAAACCTCCATCGTGTCAAGTCAAGTATTATCTTTCGCACGGTATTGGACCGGTGTATCGTTTTTTTGCGACTGACTGGAGGTATTGTGATATAAACGGACGGAAAATATATTCGTATTTTCTATAGTTTCACGGGAAAAGGTATAAATGTCAAGAGTCCAGTATAAGATGGAAGAAGTATACGTAAGAAAAAGAGAAAGAGGTACTGGGGACGATAAGACGGTAGGGTAAGGACGAATTTTCTGAGAGAAAGAGACTTGAAGACAGTATAGTCTGGAAGTACGGGAATAAACCCCAGACGATTACCCCAAATCCCTCGTCTATGGGTGTCCCCTTTGTCTACCGAACTCATCGGTGTACTAAATGGAGTTATTTAATAGTCTTACTTTATCCGATACACTTCCTTTTCTACTTCAATCGACACTTTACTTTTTATCTTAAATCGTTTGATATGACGTGGAATTTTGATATTCTTGTTAACACAATAGAACACAGATCACGGATTTTACTTCGTAGACCCTGAATCCAAGACACAATCCAACCTTGTACCCGACCTTGTAACCGTGAAGTGTACACGAGGAGGTTTCGGTGAACCTTTCCGAATCACCATCGTCATTTACGAAATATAAATACTTCCTTAGTCATATACTGTTTCTTAAAGGACGAAAAGGTACAAGATTAATAGATTTCTATTTTCGACCATACTTTATAGTCGTAATGGTATAAACCCTCATTTAAACACAATCTTGCTCGATTTTCTGTCGATCCAACAGGGAAAAGTGTTTATTTTGGGTTGTAGTCAAGTCAAGTCAGTGAGTCAGCACAGGCTGAGAAACGCTAGGGTACTTAGCGTCGTACGGTCCGGAGGGACAGGTAGTGGTAGAGGGACTCAAGTGAGTCTGAGTGCAGGTAGTTCAGGCACTACGGTAGGTCGGTAGAGTAGGAACCAGTAGGGGAAGAGGAGGACGGGGGTTAGGGAGGGTCGTAGTTTCAGAAAAGGTTACTCAGTTGAGAAACGTACTCCACCGGTTTCATGACCTCGAAGTCGAAATCGTAGTAAGGACGGTTTCTTTAGGGTCCCGACTAGAGGAAGTCTTACCTGACCAACCTAGAGGAACGTCAGGTTCCCTGACAGTTCTCAGAAGAGGTTGTGGTGTCAAGTTTTCGTAGTTAAGAAGTGACGAGTCGGAAGAAGTGTCAGGTTGAGAGTGTAGGTATGTACTGGCGTCCTTTGTGGTATCGGAACTGATCTGTCTGGAATCAACCGTTTCATTACAGAGACGAAAACTTATATGATAGATCCAACCAGTATTGAAAAGAAGGTTCCACATTCTCAGAAAATTAAAGTACCGACGTCAGTGGTAGACGTCACTAAATCCTCGGGGGTTTTATTTCAGACTGTGACAAAGGTGACAAAGGGGTAGATAAAGGGTACTTCACTACCCTGGCCTACGGCACTAGAAGCAAAAGACTTTCAACTCGAAATTCGGTTGAAAAAGTGAGAGGAGAAAGTGAAAGTAGTTCTCCGAAGAATCGAGGAGAAGTGAAAGACGGTATTCCCACCACAGTAGACGTATAGACTCCAATAACTATAAAGAGGGCCGTTAGAACTAAGGTCGAACACAAAGAAGGTGAGGTCGCAAAGAGTACTACATGAGACGTATCTTCAATTTATTCGTCCCACTGTTATATGTCGGAACTGCATGAGGAAAAGGATAAACCTTGGTCAGACAACAAGGTACAGGTCAAGACTGACAACGAAGGACTGGACGTATGTCTAAAGAGTTCTCCGTCCAGTTCATCAGACCATAAGGGTAGAGAAAGTCTTAAAAGGTGAACCTACGTTAGAGTTTTTGCTGTCTTAATAGAGACAAGTAGAGCTTCCGTTTGGTAAGTTATAGTATCAATAGGTTCAGATACGGGGTTGGTCATTGTGACTTCTTTGACTTCAACTTCCCAAAATACTTCTGGATGTTGTGGAAAATCTTGATTGTGGGTTTTTTCTACAGGAAAAGTAATATTCCCTGACCTTACGTTTTCATCCTTCAGTTCTTTGTGGACCTCATTGTCCGTTTAAACCGGAACCTTACGCCTTACTTCGTCCCGTTTCTGATTAAATCTCAAAACGGTTCTTTTACTTGACCAGTATCGTTTGTGGGAGAAGGTTGTTGTGTTTTCTTCTGAGATGTGTACCTGTAGTGGTCTACCAGTTGTGACTTTAGTCTAACTAATATAAGAAACGTCGGTTTCTACCTCTTNCCTGACCTTACGTTTTCATCCTTCAGTTCTTTGTGGACCTCATTGTCCGTTTAAACCGGAACCTTACGTCTTACTTCGTCCCGTTTCTGATTAAATCTCAAAACGGTTCTTTTACGTGACCAGTATCGTTTGTGGGAGAAGGTTGTTGTGTTTTCTTCTGAGATGTGTACCTGTAGTGGTCTACCAGTTGTGACTTTAGTCTAACTAATATAAGAAACGTCGGTTTCTACCTCTTCGAGATATGTCAGTTGTTTTTGCTCTGGTCCTCGACTGACACCGAGTCTAGTACTTGAGGAATAACGGTCTAAGTCTGAGGTTAACTTCTTTCATCCCTTTTGGTGATCTGGTAAGTCCATACTGGATTTAGTTTAGGGAATACTAATATGTCACCTTCACTCTTTATCTAAATTCCCGGATCTAGACTATCTATCTCACGGACTACTTGATACCTTACTCCAAGCACTGTAACATGTCCTCTGTCCCTAGTTCTGGTAGGGGTACCTTTTCTTTACGTTTTTTCGTTTTACCGACAGACCCCTCCGGAATGTTTATCGACACTTTTCTTCTCTCCGCTTTTCGTTTCCTCTTTTCCTTTCTATATTCGTAGACTTACGTCTCAAGGTTTCTTATCGTTCTTCTCTATTCTTTCGGAAGAAGTCGCTAGTTACGTTTCTTTATCTCCTTTTGTTGTCTTACCCTTTCTGATCTCTAGAGAAGTTCTTTTAATCTCTATGGTTCCCTTGTAAAGTACGTTTCTACCCGAGCTATTTCCTGTCTTTACCATACCTGGATTGTCTTCATCTTCTATAATTCTTCTCTACCGTTCTTATGCGCCTTCTTGACATGTTTTCTCTAGAAGTGTTGAGTCTATTAGTACTACTACACTAGTGATTAGATCTCGGTCTGTAGGACCTTACACTTCGGTTCACCCGGAATCCTTCGTTGTGTTCTTGTTTCGATCACCACCACTACCTTAAGGTCATCTCGACAAAGTTTAGGACTTTCTACTACGACACTTTCACGACGTGAGTTACACGGTCCTTTAAACCTTTTGAGTCGTCACCGGTGTCCGGACCTTTTCCAGTCAAAAGTAAGGTTAGGGTTTCTTTCCGTTACGGTTTCTTACGAGTTTGATGGTGTGTTAACGTGAGTAGAGTGTACGACCATTTCATTACGAGTTTTAAGAGGTTCCGTCCGAAGTTGTTATGAACTTGACACTTGAGGGACTACAAGTTCGACCAAAATTTTTTCCGTCTCCTTGGTCTCTAGTTTAACGGTTGTAGGCGACCTACTACCTTTTTCGTTCTCTCAAGGTCTTTTTGCAGATAAGACGAAATAACTGATACGGTTTCGGAAACTGACACACCTAGTGTAATTTGACACCTTTTTTGGGTTGTATCGATCGACATTATAAACTAATACAACTCAAGAGATAAGAGTCTTGTGTGACGAACGTCTAGTATTAACAAGGTAAAAGAAGGGGGAAGTTGAGTGATTTGTCTTATTTTCATTATGATGCCCTATTAAGAAACTTGAAGAGAGTCTTTTCTTCTCGTAAAGTAGTGGTAAAATTTATTTGAATTTGGTCGTACAGACGTTCAGTTTTACTCCAAAAGAAGATCTGTCTGTGACCCGATACATGAAGCATATTTAGTGGTCGAAATCGGGTGGAAGGTCTACTCCGATTTCTCAATTTTCGTTCCTTGGGTTACGGTTTCTTGATCATTCACAGTCTTTCGTATAGTTTGGATCTGGACAGACAAAAATTCGTAACAAAGTACAGTCGAGAAAAAAAAATGCATCCCACTCTTAAGGTTAGGTCTACTGGTGTCTACTTTACTACCAATTGATACAGAGAAAAAAGAAGAGAGACTTGAATACATCTTGTATGTATACGACTTCATTGGTCGATTTTTGTACTGACGAAAGAACACTAAAGTACGGTGGAAAAATAAGTCTAGGACTCATACAAGGATTTGTCGTTCAAAGGGTAGTATAGAATCAAACACAGACGAGAACCTGGGAAATGTTACGGTTCACGTCCTGACTCACTGATCTTCCACACAAGTTTGATACTCACCCAAAACTTAAAAGTCAAAATGACCCAATTTACTCAAAATAACGTATACCTACTTAAAGTAGACTTTTGATGGTGTAATTTATTACGGTACTTATTTAAACTCATATATAAGTCACGATAACGCAACTACAATTCTTGGATGGTATCTTATTTTTTAAGACCGTTCACGTAAACGAAATAGTTTCTATCTGGGTCCGAGGGGAAAAGTGTCTCGTGACGGAACTGATGCCGTGATCTCACCGTCCGAGTATGGACTTGAGATTTCACCCTTAAGGTTCTAGAATAAACCGTTCTTAATATTTTATTAACTGTTTACTGACTACCAAAATATGTCCAGAAAGTCAACTGAAGTAAGGATTTCTATTTTTAAAGTTTTACAAAGTCATCTATTATTGAGTGTAAAGTGTATTATAGAAAGAAACAAAGATTTACTTTCTTAATTTCGACCATCCATAAAGATTTTATAATAGTAGTATGTAGGTTCCCACTTTATTCTTCCGTTAGATTTACTAAACAAATAAGTAAATGAGTATGTGAGTTTAGTAAACAACTTGTGACTGGTAAAAAACCGTAATTCTTAAAACTATCTTCTGAAGGAACCGTCAGGTTACCAATTCTGAGACAAAGGTTACGTCCCTCGAGCCCTAGTTATGGACCAACCCCTTGATTCTATGACGTACGACGTCTCGTACCGGTTCTTTGTTTGTTTTTATTTTATTTTCGTTTGAAAGAATAACTTTTTTTTTTTTCTTTTTCTTAATACTATCCCACACGTGTATACGAAACCTTCCTGTAAACCAACACGTTGGTCCGTCTTAATCTCACAGTTCATTCAGAAGGACCCTTTTCATTATTTACTTAATTCTGACTATACTACTCATCTTCAATGGATCCTATTCTAAGTGAAGTAAAGTTGTAAAACCCAAAGGGAATATCGAGTCGACCGTTTCTTAGGTGGACGTTACGTCCTCTAGACCCAAGTTAGGGACCCAACCCTTCTAGGGGACCTCTTTCCTTTGAGATGGGTGAAGTCATAAGACCGGATCTCTTAAGGTACTTGACATATCAGGTTCCCTGGTGTTTCTCAGCCTGTGCTGACTCGTTGAAAGCGAAAGTGAAGTCCAAATGGTTTTCTAAATGTAGAAGATCTAGCCACTTCCGTTCAAACGGGTCTGAAGATTCTTAGGACGAGTCGAACCCATTTAGAATGAAGACTACCCTCTACGGAACACATTTAACATTTCATTGATTGGAAGTTAATTTTATTTATATATAAAGAATTTTTTTTTTCTTTTTATCCTCTCGGGTAAAGGGTAACGTAATATATTCTCATACCTTTAAATCAATTGGACTCCGGTAGTGACTCCCGGTAGGTAAGGAACGTATGTTTGTCTACTCAAAGACTCGGACCTTCTCCTCGTTTTGGAAAGTGGTCCCTGTCCAAGTGTGGATACACATCCCTTTCTGTACTGGTCCTGAACTCACGGTAAACGTCTGGTGTGAAGTTGACTTTTAGACGTAAACGAATAACTCTTCATGGTGTACCTTTCCTAAGAACGTGTACTGACACCCCTTAAGTGGTTCGTAATGGTACGGGGTGTTACTCCCATACAGACCCGATGGCGGTTCAAAAAGACCCTACTATAGGAAGACCTAACGGTACACAAGTAATCCTTAAAAGTCGAAACTGTACGGATGTCTTAATTAGACATACTTAAGGTTCCGAACAGAACCCAAGTACGTCACTAAAAATCTAATTTTTATATTCAGTAACTACGAATCCTACACTACACGACACTCTACGGAGAGGGATTTCAGAGGAAACGAGTGCTAGGTGAAGGACAGACAAGTTTAACCGTGTATTTACCCAACAAGGACGGTTCACTCCGTCAATTTTCTCCTTGTTATTAATTAAATTCACCTGAATTCAGCTACAGTAAAGCCTTTTCCACTGTCACACGGTGTACCCACGAACCGTAGTACGTGTTAGGACCCGAACGTCAATTTTCCGTTAGGAACATCTTCGAGTTATTAAGAATTTTAGTCTAGAAGTTAAGGTCCTTGATGTTACGATGAAAGGTTACTAGTGAACCTAACTAAGTGTCAACTACTTATTGACTAAAAAAAGTCTGTGTTAATAAAAATTTTCAATTTCGAAAATGTTACGTATAATTAAAAGAATTGTAATAATACGATCAATGACTATTTTATAATTTAAGATCACTTTTATTAGGTAAGTCACTTTCTATATTTTTTCCTGTACGTATTACAAACGTATTCTTGAAGTACTGGACTACCTAATCTTTGTCTTCCGTCCCTTGATCCTAATCTCTTACTTCGATTCTGATTTGTTTCCCATCTTTTACCTAATTCTTTCCCCTTATCACTTCACTTCACTTCAACGAGTCAGCACAGGATGAGAAACGCTGGGGTACCTACCATCGGATGGTCCGAGGAGGTATGTACCCTAAAAGGTCCGTTCTCATGACCTCACCTAACGGTATCAATCTAAGTTTGTTCCTAGATCTCATACAGTCTCCAGTAGAACCAAGGTCTCTAACTTTTCCTTAGGATCTATGGGTTCCAGTTTCCTTCCATCGACCAATTTCTATCCCTCCATACAATCTTAGGTTTTCTATGTTTATAACTGTTCATAGCTTCATTTGTAATTTTTTTTTTATCATTCAGTGAATTGAATAACTTATCGTTATTCAATTCACTCTAATCCTGACTCTAAAGTTATTCTTTCCGATCAAAGTAGGTTCATGTCTTGAAGGTATTTAGTTTCTTATTTATGTCTGAGCAAGTCGGTTTCTTACTTACTAACATGATCACGTCCTTGAGTCTTGGGTTCTTCATTCCCTTGTTCGAAGGTGTTATACCGTCTACTCGAAGATCCGACCTCTTAGATCCGATTCGCCGACTCATTGTCCATCCCTCTCCCTGTTGTCTCGAAAACATGATCATGTTCTCGACATATACGGATTCGACGACGGACGTTAAAGGAGAGACATTGTCTTATTGGAGTCTCACACGTATTCAAATCAGAGAGTTCCTCTAAGTGGACTGACTTCACTGTCATTATTCACACAAGACACCCCATGATCAGGAAACCTTTACGAGAAACAAATATTTGTGAGAGACTAAAAATGGTAGTCCCCTACTGTGACTATTGACGGGACAGAAATCATATGTGCTACGTGAAAGAGTATAATCTTCCAGACTCTTCAACACATCGCCCCCTTTCTTTTGTGTAATTAAAAATAGGACATAAAGATTTTAAGGAGTATGAATGAACAGTCTCGGAAACAACTAGTTGGTCTTACGGATTTTTCCTTTGAAGAAAAACCCTTACATAAACTTACCCTTTTCGGACTGAAACTTAACATAGGGACGGTGACGAAGAACCGTTTAATAATTAAAAGACTCTAAATCAAAGAAGTGTGGCTCCATTAATGATTAAACTATCTCGACATCATTCCGAATTACTCTAAAACGTTTACTTTCGTAGGTGGTTTCCATGAATTTATGGTAAGGGAGAGGAAGGATTACGTACGAGTACGTCGTAAAATTTTCCACCATGTATATACGTTACCTTATAATGAGTCGGGATTTTCCCTTATTTCGACCCAGTAAACATCTCTACACCTATCTGGATCTCAGACAGTATGTCTCATTTCATTTATGTTTTTCTCTTTTTGTTTATTACATATAATTACATATATACACCTTAGATCTTTTTCCATGTCTACTTGGATAGACGTCTCGTCGTTATTTGCAAATCTTTTACTTACACACCTGCTCCCTCACCCCTTTCCCTGCCCTACTTAACCTTTTGACTCTGACAGTACGCCCGTGACGGTACATATCTTCTCTATCGATCTTCCTTCGACCACATATTACGTCTCACGAGTCGAACATGAGATGCCACTGGATCTCCCCACCCTACCCCCTCCGACCTCCCTCCAGATTCTCCTTCCCCTATATACATGTGTATACAGACTAAGTGAAGTAACATATTGTCTTATATTGTGTTGAACATTTCGTTACATAGGTGAGGGAGGATATCTTTTTCCTTTTTTTTCTGAGGTCCGTGTGTCGAGACCCTCGTCTGTATTACACGGTTCGTTCCCTGGAGAGACTACGAGATGTTTGTCTTCAAGGAAATGTGTAGTTATGAACACCGTACTCGTCTTGATTAAGGACCCAGACCCCGTTTTACTACCAGACTAAGGGTAACCCATGGTATAAGAACGGACCTCTTAGGGTCCCTGTCTCCTCGGATCTCCGACGGCAGATACCCCAGCGTGTCTCAACCTGTGCTGACTTCGCTGAATCGTCGTATTAGAGTAATTTTTATCTTGATCTGGAAGTTCTTTAATAGAAATTTTATTATTGAAGGACAAATAGTAACACGGTAGATACAAACGAATCTTGATGTATGTTTATAATATACATTTCAAAACGTAAAAGAAAATTCCTCGTCGACGTATAAGTAAAAAGGTGTGTTAAATCTGGAAAAGGCGAAACCTGACCACTTCATGAAAATACTTTATGAAGGAGTCTGAATTTTCGTTATTAGTAATCGGTATATCTATACCCCGAATGGACCACCGAGTCTGGTATTTCATAGAAGGACGTTTCGTTTTCTAAGTCCAAACTACGGTCCTAGTCCTTCTAAGGGATCTCTTCCCTTATCAATGGGTGAGGTCATAAGATCGACCCTCTTGAGGTACCCGTCTCCTCGGACCTTCCGATGTCAAGTATCCCAGTGTTTCTTAATCTGTACTGACTCTCTGTAGGATCTTACACTCCAGTTCACCCGGAATCCTTCGTAGTGATGCTTGTTTCGATACCTTAAGGTCAACTCGATAAAGTTCAGGATTTTCTACAATACTTTCACGACATGAGTTATATGGTCGTTTAAACCTTTTGAGTCACACCGGTGTCAGGACCTTTTCCAGTTAAAAGTAAGGTCAGGGTTTCTTTCTGTTACGGTTTCTCACAAGTTTCACGGTGTGTTAACGTGAGTAGAGTGTGCGATCGCTTCATTATGAGTTTTAGGAGGTTCGGTCCGAAGTGGTCATGCACTTGGCACTTGAAGGTCTACACGTTCGACCTAAATCTTTTCCGTCTCCTTGGTCTCTAGTGTAACGGTCGTAGGTAACCTAGTATCTTTTTCGTTTTCTCAAGGTCTTTTTGTAGATGAAGACGAAATAACTGATGTACCTTTGGAAACTGACACACCTAGTGTTGTTTGACACCTTTTAAAAAGTTTTCTGTCCTTATGGTCTGACGGAATAGACGGAGGACTCTTTAGAGATACGTCCAGTTCTTCGTCATCAATCTTGACCTGTACCTTGTTGTCTGACCAAGGTTTAGTCCTTTCCTCATACAGTTCCTACATATAACAATGGGACGAATAAATTGAATATACGTCTCATGTAGTACTCTTTACGGTCCGGTCTACTTCGTGTTCGACCTTAGTTCTAACGACACTCTTTATAGTTATTGGAGTCTGTACGTCTACTGTGGTGGAAATACCGTCTTTCACTTCTTCTTGATTTCTTTGAGAACTACTTCTACTCTCCTCTCACTTTTTCGACCGAATTTTGAGTTGTAAGTCTTTTGATTCTAGTACCATAGGTCAGAGTAGTGAAGTACCGTTTATCTACCCCTTTAGTACCTTTGTCACTCTCTAAAATAAAACCTCCCGAGGTTTTAGTGACGTCTACCACTGACGTCGGTACTATAATTTTCTACGAACGAGGAACCTTCTTTTCAATACTGGTTGGATCTGTCGTATAATTTTTCGTCTCTGTAATGAAAGGGTTGTTTCCAGGTAGATCAGTCTCGATGCCAAAAAGGTCATCAGTACATACCTACACTCTCAACCTGATATTTCTTTCGACTCGTAGTTTCTTAACTACGAAAACTTGACACCACAACCTCTTTTGAGAACTCACAGGGAAGCTGACGTTCCTCGAGCTTGGTCAGGTAGGATTTCCTTTAGTCAGGACTTATCAGTGACCTTTCTGACTACGACTTCGACTTTGAGGTTGTGAAACCGGTGGACTACTCTTCTTGACTGAGTAACCTTTTATGGGACTAAGACTCTTTCTAACTTCAACCCTCCTCTTCCCCTGTTGTCTCCTACTCTACCAACCTACCGTATTGGTTAGCTCAGGTTAGGCTGAGTTACCTGTGCTTAGACTCATCCGAGACCCTCAACCACTACCTGTCCCTTCGGACCACACGATGTCAGATACCACAGTGTCTCAGCCTACACTAACTCATTGACTTGACTTGACTTGACTCTCTGTTTGTGATAGTGAGAGTGAAAGGATCTTTCTATACATTCTCTTAATATGTGAACGTCTTTAGTGTAAGAACCAAAACACACTAGACGACCGAGGGTCCTTCAAATTATGTAAAGAAACGTGACAGAACACGGTTTCGTTCTACCGTTTACGATCAACCTAAGTTCACTAGAGTTACCCGTCAAGTATAACCTATTCAATTTTAATCACCATTAGTAGAAGAGTACAATGTGAAAAAAGTCTACTGGAACCTTAATAAAATTTTCTGAGTTTGAGACACATGAGTTTTCCGTCAATTGATGAGTCTTAATAGAAAGTTAGGTAACTAAGAGTCCCTTTAAACAAAGAAGAGAGTCAATACCGTAATAGCTGTGGAGGGTGTCTTTGAGGTGTTTACACGAAAGTACGGTTGGATCGGTCTTAGTTATACTCAATTTAATACACGTGACCGTTGATGCGGGTGGGACTCAAATCACAAAAAGAGAGAGTCGTGTGTACGACAGACACAGGGTACGGTAGACACCATAAAAATTTACTACACTTGTATATACTGATAATTTTACCCTATGTCTGACTTCACGAAGATTTTACATTTCAGAACGACATTTCTAAAAGTATTTTCGGATATATGTACGAAATTAATAAAGTAAATAATAAAAATATGTATGTGAATTTTCACTGTGACATTATATTTTACATCCTCAGTTCTACTTCTCTTATTACACAAGTTATTTAAATGAACCTCATTTGAAAAACTCCTTACACCTAGAGATCTTAAAAATGTGCGAAGGGACCACCAAGTCACCATTTCTTAGACGGACGGTTACGTTCTCTGGGTACAAGTTAGGGACCCAGTCCTTCTAGGGGACCGTATCCTTTACCGTTGGGTGAAGTTATAAGAACGGATCCTTTAGGGTACCTGTCCCCTTGGACCTCACGATGTCAGGTACCCCAATGTTCTCAACCTGTACTGAAACTCTGATTTGTTTCTGTTGTCGTTCTTAAAACACCACCACTCCTTCCCTTTCACCTAAAGACTCAAATAAAATCAGTAGTACCCGGTTCACAATGACTTTGTTATAGTGGAAGGATAGTCAAACCAACGGTTCAATTTTACGGTTCCACTTTGTTGAGTTTTGGAATCGTTGTGTCTATGAAACAGTTAGATCAAACCATTATATGCAATTTTTGACTATGGTGAATAAACACAATAAGTAGTCGAAGAAGGTAGTTCAAAGTTTTTCATTAAAATTTTTGGACGTCGTAGAAGGAGGAGATAGGGATATTACCGTGTTTGGTATATCTAACTTTTTATCAGTAAGGTACAAAATGCAAAACTGCATCGATACTCGATACGATTAAATACTTTTTTTATATATACAAAACGATTTTTTTATATCTCCATACAGTGACTATACAAGACATCGTTTTGTAATTTTTGTACAAACTCAATGAGTATTGTAGACGTCTACAAAATTGGTGAGAATGATCTTTTACAACTACAGAAATGATATGTGTTAAAAAGGTTTTATGATGGATATGGTCTAACGATTACACATAGTTTTAAAACAAGTTATAAAATCTCTCGTTGTTTTTAACATGGTTTACTTGTATTTTTACCGAGAGTAAGTAACTATAAAGACCACGAAGGAAACTCAAACTTAAATATCGTTTTGTCGTTTTTCTAGAATCTTAATCCCTTATTCAAAGTCCCCATGGTAGACCTTTTCTGACACGAAGAGAGAATCAGGTGAAAAACTGTGACCTACACTATATAAATATATAAAATTAAGTCTCAGTATACGTATATCCCTAAACTTAATTGACTTAAGACTACACTTACCGATTGGACACCAAATACACTAGACACCATGGAGAATTTTACTCTGATATCTCCTACTCTACCAACTTATCGTAGTGACTGAGTTACCTGTACGTAAACTCGTTTGAGGCCCTCTACCACTTCCTGTCCCTTCGTACCACACGACGTCAGTCACTCCACCGTTTCTCAGTCTGTACTGACTCGTTGACTTGTTGTTTTATATATATGTGTATGTATATATGTTGTGTGTGTATATATATGTACATATATATACACACACATATTGAATTTTAGATTCATAGGGTTAAATTATGATCCGATTTTGTTTTTACTCAATCTTATAGAATATTTTGTATCTTTTCTTCTGTAATTCTTATTTTGTAAAATCAATTTCTCTAGATATCTGTATATATATGTTCAATTGAAAAAGGTTTATAAAATTTTATTTTATAAATTAAATAAATGAATGAATAATCATTTTTATAGGTCAGAATGGAGTTCGATATTGAAAAAACCGGATTTAAAGGATTAGATATTTTAACATGGTTTAAATGTCTTAATAATAATATTAACGTTTACTGAATCTTTCATATATTCTGATTCTTTCGTAATTTCCTATAATCGAGGGTGTTAAAAGGTAAACGAGTAAATAAATAATTGAGTGAGTAAGTGACTTAGTTAATAGGAGATGACTTAGACCTTGAGTCTTAGTTTAATAAGAGAGGTCACACTTATCGATTAAAATGGTCTATCTGTCTCTACACTTTTTGTTAGTGACCAAGTGAACTTTCACTCTTTGATATTTCATTGGATCTTGGTGTCTCCTTCTTTCATGATCGACTTTTTGTCGATCTTACTCTTCTGGGTTATGGTACCACAAGTGTCTATAATTGGTAAAAATCATCACAAAGTAACATTCTAGGTTAATGTATTATAACTAAATAATTTTTCCCGTATGTACGAGTCAGTAGTTTAGTACAGACTAACAAACATTGGCGTACCTGACATCGGGAGGTCCGAAGAGACAGGTATCCTACATGGTCCGTTCTTATGACTTCTCCCAACGGTAAAGGAAGAGGTCCTCTAGAAGGACTGGGTCCCTAACTTGGGTGCGGAGGACGTAACCGTCCCCCTAAGAAATGTATGAAGTCCCGTTAATTTTAAAGGGACAATTCAACACTTCGTCAGTCATGTGTCATCGTCCCAAAAATTGTCTCGGTGTTCCTAATGAGGACGTCGGCAATGGAAACCGACCATTCCTCTGTTACTTGGGTTTACCTAAGTCTGTCAAATAATGTACATGTCTGGTACTTTCGTTCTAGTCTTACCACAAACGAGGGGTACCAGGATCAGGGTCTCTTTCGAAACTTGGTTTCTTCGGTACACTCTCTGTCACGTTCGACCTAGAAAAGGGAACTCTTTTGTTGTGGTTCGATATCACTTAAAAAATCTGGATATGTCTTAGACTGTCGATATCGGATCCTAGTCACTTCTACATCGGTCTAACTACTCTTTGACGAAGTACCGTCGAAGAGTAGTCTGACGTATGGAGGTGACTGACGTCGTCTTTAACTGTCTACGACCCGGTTCTGAGACCCTTCTGACACCAGGTCGGAACTGGTGCATCGGGGTCACCTCTGTACGTTCCAGTAGTCCTGTGGAGGACGACACCTACACGGGAAAGTGGGGACCTAACTGAGGTAACAAGGAACCAAGGGTATTGTCTATCGGGTCGGAGGGAGCCCAAACAAATTTTTGGAAAAATGATATTTCTGGTAAATATTTAATAAATATATATTTGGACAATCAGAATTTTATAATATTGTAAACTATGGTTATAGTTTATTTACACTTGAAGTAATGGATCTCTCAAGTTATAACTCTGTTATTTTTAACAGATTTTTACTTCATTAAACTCAACGTTTGGGGTTTGGACGACACTTTACAATCATGACTTCTTCTTGAGATTATTCTCTTGTATTTATTCCTATTACAACTCATGTAAGGTTTGTACTCCTGATCTTAGAATTTAGATGACAGTTAAGAAATTTAATATATCTTACCTACTTTTTTTACTCCGTTTTACTAATCTATTTTCCCCAGTTTTCTAGTTTATGTTATTTAGATACGACGAGTCTCGGGATTAGCTCTTCTTTGAACCGTTACCGGTCCCTTGCCATTTTAGTTACAAAAGATGCTAGGTGACGTAGTGAATACGAATTAAGTTATACTTGTTAAACTTGAACAGTAAGGGATTGGTTCTCTAATATTTGTTTCTAACATGTATGTCACTCTCGTCAGGGTTTGTCGACAAGTTTGTTTAGGTTAAAGACTCTTACAAGAACTATAAGAAACCAGACGACAAATCAAATTTTCCTTGAGTCCACCCCTAAGGTAAACTTCACCTTAAATCCTTCTAACTTGAACACTACTTTTTCGTTTACTTGGACCCATCGACAGGGTGAAACAACGGTGGACTCTAACCGGAAAAGTCGAAACGACCGTTTTATGTTCGTGTGCCGGTACCGACCAATCACTACCTAAGTCGAGATATCTTTTTTTATATCTCATTCTTTCTTAAAACCGTCCTTTTTTTCTTTGTTCCCACTGATTCTTTCGTCCGGTTCACCTCCTTAACCGTAGAGAAGTCGGTCCATTGTGTGGTGGAGGACGAAAGCTGCTGTGCGTGACATTAGGTCACTGTCAGTAATTATTAATAATTTCTAGACCTTTTCACTACGGTGACACCACCACCTCCCAGTGCGACCTTTCTCTCTCCTCCTTAATATCTGTTGTCTCCTACTAACTAAATTTATTTTTATAAGTCCCCTACCCCTCGTCCCTTCCTACGATCTAACGAATTTCACAATCAGTAAGTCAGTTCAGACTGAGAAACACTGGGGTACCTGATATCGGGTGGTGCGAGGTTACAGGTACCTTAAAAGGTCCGTTCTTATTGTCTCACCCAACGGTAAAGGAAGAGG
Organism: Capra ibex; assembly: GCA_006410555.1. Lineage (NCBI taxonomy): Eukaryota > Metazoa > Chordata > Mammalia > Artiodactyla > Bovidae > Capra > Capra ibex. The sequence continues at coordinate 19,416,115 of SJYO01016970.1, read as the reverse complement.
TCCCCTATAAGGACTGGGTCCCTAGTTTGTACCCAGAGAACGTAACGTCCGTCTAAGAAATGGTAGAATCAATGGTCCCTTCGGGATCTAATAAACTTGTCTATAGAAAAAAATTTATTTATTAAATACACGAGTAAGGAAGGAATAACTGAAATTTTTCCATATACTCATTTAAACAGGAATTTTTTTTAGAGAGTCCCTAAAGGGACCATAAGTTCATAGTTTCTGAGGTGCGAATGTTACGTCCCCCGAGTCCAAACTAGGGACCACTCCCTTGATCTAGGATATGTGACGTTGAGTCTCGAACGTACGTTGTTTATTTTGGGTTACGTCGGTTTACTTATTTATACAAAAAAAATTTATCTTCGAGAATTTGATTTTAATATCCTTTACTTAAGAAGACGAGATAACTAAAAATCTTAAGTCTATTATATACACAAGTGTAGAGACCATTTACCCGTATCCACGTAGGTCCAGATTTATAAAGGTTAGTACTACCAAGAGTAAAGGAGGTTCTTCCGAGTGTGTAATTCGATGTGGAATGTTCGATAGTTTAATAGTAGTGACAAATCTTCGTGACTCACCACTGTTCGATAGTAGAAACAGTACGAAGTCTTAGTTTTAACAGGTCGTCTCTAAGTCACTCGTTCAAGATTCAAATCCAACAATTAAAAGTTTAACCAAACGTTTGACACTCGAAACAAAGACGAGTAACGGGAACACCAACCATATGTAAGTCTAGAGGTAGTTAAGACCACTCACTTTTCCTGTGTACATAAATACTATCTCGTGAAGATGTGTTTAACGTACCACTTAGGGAACCCCTGTCACAGACAATGTCGTAAAGTAGCGTAGAGCATCATAAGTTGTATTGTACGACTTATATATGTAAATTATTACTTCTTTCTCTTTTCGGTTTGTCTATGTATAAACAACTTGTAGACGATACACTGTATATGAGACGTCCAGTATTTTGCCGTTTTATCTTCTCACCTTTCGAAATATAACACTATCATCCACAGGTACGTGATCGTCAATAAATAGAAACTCAGATTAATGGAACTGACTTATTTTCTTCATTATCATGACTGGAGTGTCCATTACCAGTTTACTTTTGTCATACATAAGATATATCATATTTGAGATTATACGATACGTTTATTCCTCTCAAGAATATTATGATATCTCTACTCTACACCAGGTGACCCTTCTTTTAAAATGGTATATAAACTTCTGTACTCTCGACTAAGAACTATATCGTTTTTTATACGTCACTATTCAGTATATTGTTCCTCTAGTAAATTACGTATAATCAGTTCGTTTTCGTTTAATGTTAGATCTGATCAAAGAAATGTTTACGTAAAAGTAAAACGTTGTAAGAAAAGATGAAACATGGGTTCCTTTCCTCTATAGAGAGTTAAGTATCGTGAATTCGGTCTGGAGTGTAAAGAGATACATGGTATTGGTCAAGAATGTTAGACTACGAATTATTCATAAACAATCCATGGTCAAAACATCCTGTGTGACACACCTTAGTCTCTTTCTATTATACATCAGAACAAGGAATGGAATTCCTACAAAAACCCCTCTCTACCTTTTTTCCACTGTGTCTGTAATCTTTATTTCTTACGTTGTGGTAATTCCTTTTACGAAGCACATCCGTGTCTGACCTCCCATACTCCTCTCAATACACGACCTTTACACTGAAGTCATCCTTAATGAGTCGATCCTTTTATCTAAATCACCTTATGAAGATTACAGTCATTTATACTCGGCACTTTGTGTCCTCTACACGAAAACAAAGACTCCTCTGACCAGACCTAAAATCGTCACTACCGTTTGAGTTAAGTTTTACAGGAGCACCCTAAGAAAAAAACGAGTCATTTTACTTTAAGTGTTTTATCTTGACCGAAGTCGAGTTTCCTACCACGAACTTCTTCGTCTACTGTCACTAATTCCGACAGAAGGACCTTAGCGTAAAGATTCCAAGATTGGGGATCAAGACAGAGAACTACTGACATACTGAGAGGTCAAGTCAAGTCAAGTCAAGTCAAGTCAGTGAGTCAGCACAGGTTGAGAACCGTTGGGGTACCTGACGTCGTGTGGTCCGAAGGGACAGGTATGGTTGAGGACCTCAAACGAGTTTGAGTACAGGTAGCTCAACCACTATGGCAGATCGTTATAGTAGGAGACAGTAGGGGAAGAGGAGGACGGAAGTCAGAAAGGGTCGTAGTGCCAGAAAAGTTTACTCAGTCAAGAAGTGTAGTGCACCGGTTTCATAGCCTCAAAGTCGAAGTCGCAGTCAGGAAGGTTACTTATAAGTCCTGACTAAAGGAAATCCTACCTGACCAACCTAGGGGAATGTCAGGTTTCCTGAGAGTTCTCAGAAGAGGTTTTGATGTCAAGTTTTCGTAGTTAAGAAGCCACGAGTCGAGAGAAATATCAGGTTGAGAGTGTAGGTATGTACTGATGACCTTTTTGGTATCGGAACTGACCTACCTAGAAACGACTATTTCATTACAGAGACGAAAAATTATACGACAGATTCAACCAGTTTTGTGAAAAAAGTTTCCTCCTCGTTCCCAGAAAATTAAATTACGGTTCACACAGAGAACCGTGGGAAATTTTTAACACGTGGAGTCAAAGGAGTCGACATTTTGTCCTTATCCTAACAACGTTAGTTGTGTTTCATAAGGGGGTACAGATCGTTAAGGACTAAGTCCTTCTAGGGAACGTCCTCCCGTACCGTTGGGTGAGATCATAAGAACTGTCCTCTTAAGGTACCTGTCTCCTCGGACCGTGTGACGTCAGGTACCTCAGTGTCTCTCAGTCTGTGGTGGCTTTGTTGAATCGTACTCGTACTCACGAATCTTGTTACGGGTACCGTAGTATTTACGAGGTACTCACAATTGAAATCAACAATCCTAGGTCAGAGAGTTCTAAAAAAGGTACAGAGTTCTTATTGCTCCACAGATTTTCGAGGGTCTTCTCCTGGTTACCTTTCTCTTACAGGAAAGGGTCCAGTACCGAGACCAACCAGTAGGAATTTGGTTAGTGATACCGGTCTTTTTATGGTACAAGACTTGTTCGGACTTACGAAACGTACCTTATAGGAACTTTATTACACTCTTTTATTCGGAATGTCCTCCTCCAACTCTCCAAAAGTTTCTCGTTTTATCCTCACGGTACCTGTGTATTTACTACTGATTTAGTCAAATCAAGTCAAGTCAGCGAGTCAGCACAGGCAGAGAAACACTGGGGTACCTGACGTCGTACGGTCCGGAGGTACAGATAGTAGTTGAGGGCCTCGAACGAGTTTGAGTACAGGTAACTCAACCACTACGGTAGGGCGGTAGAATAGGAGACAGCAGGGAAGAGGAGGGTGGAAGTCAGAATGGGTCGTAGTCTCAGAAAAGGTTACTCAGTCGAGTAGCGTAGTCCACCGGTTTCATAACCTCAAAGTCGAAGTCGAAAGTCGAAGTCGTAGTCACGAAGGTTACTTATAAGTCCTGAATAAAGGAAATCCTACCTGACTAAACTAGAGGAACGTCGAGTTCCCTGAGAGTTCTGAGAAGAGGTTGTGGTGTCAAGTTTTCGTAGTCAAGAAGTCAAGAGAAGAAAGAAATACCACATTGAGAGTGTAAGTATGTACGGATGACCTTTTGGTATCGAAACTGATTTACCTGAAAACAGTCGTTTCAAAGAGGAAAAATTATATGACAGATACAACCAGTATTAAAAAGAAGGTTCCTCGTTACCAGAAAATTAAAGTACCGACGTGAGTGGTAGACGTCACTAAAACCTTGGGTTCTTTTTTTTCAGAGAGTAAGAAAGGAAACAAATGGGGAGATAAACGGTACGGGATTACCCTAGTGGACGGTACTAGAAACAAAAAACTTACAATTTGAAATTTGGTCGAAAAAGTGAGAGAAGAAAGTGAAAGTAGTTCTTCGAGAAATCAAGAAGGAGTGAAAGGGCGTATTCCCACCACAGTAGACGTATAAACTCTAATAACTACAAAGAGGACCGTTAGAACTAAGATAGAACACGAAGTAGGTCGGGCCATAAAGAGTACTACATGAGACGTATATTCATTTTATTCGTCCCATGGTTATATATCGGAACTGTATAAGGATAGGGATAAATCTTGGTCAGACAACAAGGTACAGGTCAAGATTGACGACGAAGAACTGGACGTATGTCTAAAGAGTTCTCCGTCCAGTCCACCAGACCAAAAGGGCAGAGAAAGTCTTAAAAGGTGTCGAACAACACTAGATGTGTTAGTTTCCGAAAACGTATTAATTATTTCGTCATCTACTAAAAGACCTTGAGAGAACGAAAAAGATACTAGGTTACCTACGACCGTTAAACTAGGGACCAAGGAGACGAAAAAATTTTAGGTCGAACTTATACACCTTCAAGTGCCAAGTACATGACAAATTCGGACCGAACCTCTTAAAAAACTCATAATGAAACGATCGTACACTCTACTCACGTTAACACGTCATTAAACTTGTAAGAAACCGTAACGGAAAGAAACCCTAACCTTACTTTTGACTGTAAAAGGTCAGGACACCGGTGATGACTCAAAAGGTTTAAACGACCGTATAACTCACGTCGTGAAAGTGTCGTAGTAGAAAATCCTACTGATTTTTGGTCCATTATTTACGTTACTCAATGAAAACGTTCGAAATTTCCCTTATCATTTTTATTTAATTAATTTAATTTGTCCTTTTAACCTTAGTCCAACACTTTCATAAACTAAAAACCGTAACCTCTCTTATCGACTTGTTGTCTTCTGTGACTTCTGTCTTCTAGGCTGATGTCGACCGTCCGTGGTCTTTCTATTCCTTAAAGACCCTAGTTAAACTTTGACAGGGGTACTAGACAAGAACAGTTGTCACTTACTGTTCTCGAAATAGACTAAATAGACTAGTCTACGGGAGCTAGAAAGTTATAATTATAAACGGAATAAATATATTATACATATATATACATACACACGCACACACATATATATATAGAACCTTGGGTTTTATATAGACAAAAATACGTCTCGTATTAAAGTAACGTCAGTTCACTTTAGTTTCTCCAAAATAAGAATGTGACACTTCTAAATCTACGCCGGTTCGAGACANAATTATAAACGGGATAAATATATTATACATATATATACATACACACGCACACACATATATATATAGAACCTTGGGTTTTATATAGACAAAAATACGTCTCGTATTAAAGTAACGTCAGTTCACTTTAGTTTCTCCAAAATAAGAATGTGACACTTCTAAATCTACGCCGGTTCGAGACAGTGACACACATTCTTATTAAATCTCTCACCTTTGATAACGAGAAGGAAATTTTATTTTAACCTATGTCCTACTTACGTAAATGGTCTAGTTCGTCTACTATATGTGCAATACTTTTGGTAATACTTCGGAAATTAAACTTCATGGTCCACCTGGTGAAATTACAGCTATCTTTGGAGACCGATTAAGATCAAGTTTACTAGTACTTTGGAGTGTACCGAGTGTAAAGAGTGAAATGAGTTCGTGTGTAAAGACACCGTAACTTATTTTTATTCTTTTTTTATTACCTGGTTCATTACAAAAAGAATCGAAGTTTTGAGACAATGTACTACACAATTGTACTTACCTTTCAACCAAGAAAACATGAAAATAAGTTGTTTGTATAAAGCTTAAAGAAGGTTTGGTATACGAGGACGTAACAAAATAATTAGGTAATTGAACATATTAGTAGTGTTGACACGTCATTCATATGATTGGAGTGAAAGAGGAGAGAGGTATATACATAGGTATATACATCATTCTTTATAAGTCACTAGACGACGAAGACGACGCACGAAGTCAGTACGGGTTGAGAAAGACTGGCATCCCTGACATCGAGAGGTCGAGGAGACAGAAGGCACTAGAGGGCCTCATACAAGTTTAAGTACAGGTATCTCAGCCACTACGATAGATTGGTAAAGTAGCAAAAGGCTGGGGAAGAGGAAACCGGAAATCAGAAAGAGTTGTAGTCCTAGAAAAGGTTACTCAGTCGAGAACCGTCGTCCACCGGTTTCATAACCTCGAAGTCGAAGTCGTTGTTAGGAAGGTTACTTTTAATTCTGAAGAAAAAATAGAGAACGTCGGGTTCCCTGAGAGTTCCCAGAAGAGACCAAACTTTCGTAATTAATAGTCCTTCGTTACAAGGGTAACTCCCCTACTACTCCAAGGCTTAGGTAGATGAAGTAAACTTCACAGAACATCGAGTCATTAGACTCCCTGAACCTAAGTTTACAACAGGGTTGCTGAGTAATGAAGTGAAGAGAATCGGAAACAAATTTTACTACTTTTATCATCAAGGTAGAATATCTTGTCCCTAATTTCCTCAGTCTCAACATTCAACGTTGTCGTGGAGTGGTCGGAGAATCCTTCCTGAGTCATTCACTATAGACAACAATCAATAAGTAGAAGGTTCTCTTTGGACTCAGGGGAGACGTCACGAGTAAAGTTTACCGGTAAGACGGATTTCAATATGTGAATTCCGTCTTCTCTTAAGTAATCGAGGGTTAGGTCGGGTAAAGTAGAAATTTATCGAGAGGACTTACAAACCTTTTGATAAAGAACATTTCTTATTTTAGAAAGAGGCACATGGAAGAAGTGTAACTAAAAACAAAACAGGGAATCTGAAACAACATGTGAGGTGTAAGAAGAAAGTAAACTATCGGAGGATTTATACGCTTCTGTTGAAAGTTCAAAGGGTAACTTAAACAAAACGAGATTCGATTATTCGTCGGGTTCTTACGAACCCCAAAAATCCAACTAATCAGAAAACAATAGCAAATAAAACTAAACAAAGAAAAGGTTCAGGTACAATTTTCCATTATTTTACATGGTTGTGTGTACTTATGTGTGTGTCTTTTAAGTCGAAGTCGGAATTACAATGAGATTTCAGAAGGGACCAAAACCGAAATAGGACCCGGAAACCTTCCGTCTTGTCGTTCTACGGACAAAGTCACATTAGGGATCTTAAGGATTTAAAGACACATTAGTTGGTAATACTCTATCAAATACTATGAGAGTTTAGGTTAGTCGTATGAGTCAAGTCTTTAACTTGTTCCGTACGGTAAGTCGAGAAGACACATAAATGGAGACTTATAAGTGAAAGTTTATATCCATTCGTAAGACTTACATTGAGTCTAGTATTCAGAAAAAGAAAGAAATACCCGACTTTTAAAAAAGTTACTACACGTCGAAAATAAATAATAACACGTTTATTTTGATACTAATACTTTCTACAATTAAAATACGTGTTTTGTAATTATTTTCAGAAAAAACTTCCGTAAAATTTATCAATTCGTCTTTTGTATAACTATCGATTTATATTTACAAATGATATTCATTCTCTGAGACGAAATAGTCACAAAGAGTACGAAATTAGACGACTGTTTAGTCGACCCTTAGAATATTTTTAAGTCTAAGACCAAGTCAACCACCTGGGATTCTAAGACAATGAAGATAATTCAAAGGTTCACTACGGATAAAACTTCTTATAATTTAGGACAAACCCTGTTACTTACGAATATTTTTATTTATATATATGTATCGTCTTTTTGTTCTACTTTATAGTATTAAAATTCTCGTAAGAAAATTATAATGTCGGTTACTCTAGTGAAAACAAACTTTAAAAGTTCAAATACTACTAGTGTATCCGTACAAGGTCTGTTTCATGATCCGATAATGGAAAAGTTTGTTTATGTAATCACCAAAACTCAATGTCACGTTCTGAAGACTTTGAACTGATTATCTAAAAAGTGTCATTTAGAGTTATTTTTAAACAGTACGTACGTACGAGTCAGCACAGACTGAGAAACACTGTGATACCTGACATACATCGGATGGTCTGAGGAGACAGATACTCTAAAAGGTCCGTTCTTATGACCTCACCCAACGGTAAAGGAGGAGGTCCCCTAGAAGGGTTGGGTCCCTAGTTTGGACACAGAAGACGTGACCGACTGTCTAAGAAATGGTGACTCGGTGGACCCTTCAGGGTGATTATTAATAAAAAACTATTTTAATGTATAAATAAGATCACAGAGTCCACAAGGTAAAACTACCACTATTACCGAACTTGAAATATCGTATCGGTCGTCTTGTTACTGAGACGTCTTTACAGGCACAGGATTAGGGATCTCGAGTACGTATATCACATAATATATCGATTCACCTTAACTGACTGACATTTTGTTCTAATAAGACGTAATAAGTCCACTTGTCTTACATTAACGGCCCCAGGAATTTACCTCTTCTTTTCCGTCTTCACAGTCTCACTATCCTGAATCCTCTTCGAAGTTGAGTAATAATTGAAACTTGTACTTCCTTCCCGGTACTCGGTTCCTGATGCTCGTCGGAAATCCCCTTCCTTTTTTTGCTTTTGTCTAAGGCGGGCTCTCAGAGATTTTTCTGGACGTCTACGGAACCATAATTGGTCGTTCTGGATAAAGTTTAAAAACTTGAGGTCTTCATGTTCTTTTACTTAGGTCCAACACAATCGGTGAAGTAAACGACAGTAAATAAGGTCATTGTTATCGTTTGATTATACGAGTAGAAACTGTAAGGATCAGAGTTAGGTAATAGACACGTTCCATGGTGAGTTACGGGGTTTCGAGCTCTTTGTTAGTCACCGTATGTGGGAACTTTTATATCAGGTCACTTCAATAGGAGTGTTAATCAGTATTTAAAATAGTCGTCACTTCACCTATCTTTTACCGGTACTGAAACAGACTTTGAATCCGTATTTACAGGAAGTAAAATGGGTGTTCACACTGATCCCATACAGTTCACTCTTTTTTGTACTACGTAGAAGGGTTTCGTAAAATAATGTAAATGTACAAGTCCACTGATAAACTACTTCTACTTTGTCTTGGTATCTAAACTTCCCCTTTATTTCCTTTGTAACCGTCCGAGATCCCAGAGGAGTATATGGAGAAGGGAAGAGATCCTGCCAGTAAAGTGTGAAGAGTTGAGAATTCCAATGACCACATTTGTGAATTCGTTGAATGAAGAAAACTTCCTCAAGTCTCTAACAGAAAGGTTTGATACGGTAAAACCGTGTGACCAACAAACCTTAATTTCCGCGAACTCTTTGTCGTCCACCTTCTTCTCATGAGACTGGAAGGAAAAGGCAGAATCGTTGTCCTCTACGTTGAGGGTACACGTTCTACGAGAGGACCTGACCCTCCATCTCTCTGAAAAAATAGAAATTCCTGTTCTTCAACTTTCTTAAGACATGGTTGTCTGGAACAATTTTGTTAAGAGTAGAAGAGAATCGGAGGTGTGTATCAAACCAGTAAAGAAGTGTCAGCGGAGAGAAAAACGTAGGATAACATTTTTGTTGATCCAAAAGAGTAAATAAATCCAATAAAGGAATACGATAACAAGTCAAAGAGTCAGCACAGGTTGAGAAATACTGGGGGACCTGACGTCGTGCAGTCCGAAGGGACAGGAAGTGGTAGAGGACCTCAAACGAGTTTGAGTACAGGTAACTCAACCACTACGGTAGGTTGACAGAGTAGGCAACAGGGGAAGAGGAGGACGGGAGTTAGGAAGGGTCGTAGTCCCAGAAAAGTTTACTCAGTCGAGAAGTGTAGTGTACCGGTTCATGACCTCAAAGTCGAAGTTGTAGTCAGGAAGGTGACTTGTGAGTCCTAACTAGAGGAAATCCTACCTGACCAACCTTGAGGAACGTCAGGTTCCCTGAGAGTTCTCAGAAGAGGTTGTGGTGTCAAGTTTTCGTAGTTAAGAAGTCGTGAGTCGGAAAAAAAATATCAGGTCGACAGTCGTTCCAGTGAGTTTAGTACATTTTGAATATAATTTACTTAAACATACGATAAGAGAACGATCAAGTAGAAACAGTCAAATTAAAAGTCTGTGTCAGTCCCAGGGATTCTTCTAACTTCCTTTGAAAAGAACAGAAGTGAAACCAATCTCCGAGTCGAAAGTGATTCGAATAATTTCTAATAGTTGTTTAAGAATTTTAAAGTCAAACTAATCCATTATGTATCTGAATAGAAATCTTTGATTAAAAATTTTTCAGAATACTACTAGGTGAAAGAATTAGTCCTTAACGCACTCGTCAGGACCCTAAAAGCCTTCGTGACCAGGTATACTCTAAATTGTATAAATGGTCTGTCCAACCCCAAAGGGTCCACCGAGTCACCGTTTCTTAAACGGACAGTTACATCCTCTACTCCTAAGATAGGGACCCATCCCTTCTATGAGACCTACTTCTTTACCTTTGGGTAAGGTCATAAGAACGGATCTTTTAGGGAACCTGTCTCTTCGGCCCACCGATGTCAGGTACCCTACCGTTTTCTCAGACTGTATTGACTGGTACACGTGTGGGTGGTTCGTCCAATCAGAGGTTCTTAGGTTTGTAATTTCTGTAGTAAAAGTATTGAAAAAACCTCCTCAAGAGTCTACTTTCGGAAAACAGTTTATAAACGGTTACCCAAGTTAAACGGAGAGTTTTTTTTTTTTTTTTTTGTATCCGGTTGGACTAGTGAGTCAGTCAAGTCAGTGAGTCAGCACAGACTGAGAAACATTGGGGTGCCTGACATCGTGTGGTCCGGAGGGACAGGTAGTGGTTGAGGGTCTCAAATGAGTTTGAGTACAGGTAACTCAACCACTACGGTAGGTTAGTAGAGTAGGAGACAGTAGGGGAAGAGGGGGGTGGAAGTTAGAAAAGGTCGAAGTCCCAGAAAAGTTTATTCAGTCGAGACGTAGTCCATAACCTCAAAATCGAAGTTGTAGTCAAGAACGTTACTTATTAGTCCTGACTAAAGGAAATCCTACTTGACCAACCTAGAGGAACATCAGGTTCCCTGAGAGTTTTCAGAAGAGGTTGCGGTGCCAAACTTTCGTAGTTAAGAAGCCACCAGTCAAAAGAAATATCAGGTTGAGAGTGTAGGTATTGTACTGATGACCTTTTTGGTATCAGAACTGATCTACCTGGAAACAACCGTTTCACTACAGAAACGAAAAATTATACGACAGAGTTACTTAAACTCAGTAAGACCCAGACTGGAAGGAGTACTCGGGAGTAAAGGACTACTGGGTAAAACAGTGGTCACCATCAAGGAGTGTGACCGAAGTAAAGTATCGGACTCTAGATCATGGACAGACTGAACGTAACACTGTGGAAGAGGAGACTCTGACTCTGACACTAAACCGAAACTAAAGACGGAAACAGAAAGGAAGGTAGGAGAGGAAGAAGGAAGTAACTAAGTCGTAGATAGTTTTGATAGGACGTTGGTCCGTGACCGGGTCGTGACAAGGTCTCACTTACGTCAGTGTAGGAACTTCAAAGGATTCGACAGAAAACGGAGTACACCTAGAGACAAGTCGAGACTTCAATGACTCCCTGTCACAAAATAGTATATCTAAATTACTGTTAACAAGTGTAAGAAAATTTCTCCGAGAGTCCGAATAACGACCTACCGAACGATTACAAACAACCATTTCATACCTTCTCAGGTAGTCCGGAAGCCATTGTCAGAAAATAACTATTTTCTTTTTTTTTAGTGAAACTTGATTAGAGTGAAATTGAGGATAACACCAATGGAAACACTGAGTTTGTTTTCTTGTTTTTGAGATTACGATATAATATCTTTGCGGACTACATTTACGATGTTCCTTTTATCCTTTTTGACTTACATTAATTTGGATTTTGTTCCTGGTCTTGTTATAGAATTGGGAACTTAGACTTCTTGTTCTACCCGAGAGCACTTGAAGGTGGTCCGACTTACACAAATCGATTATTATTAATACTTACTTGTCTACTGAGTTAATATGGTATACGGTAAAATAACCAGGGGTCTCACATAAACACTTATGTGTCTCTATTTACATTAAGTAATAATACAATTAGTTCTGGTTTCCAGAACACCGTCCGTCCATCCTTTTACTATCACGGATTGCTTTGCAAACGAAAAGACACAAGTTGTAGTACCCTCCTATTGTAAGAATTACGGGTTTACTCAGTTATCACTGTTTGTTGTCACGATTATATACTCCAAAAGATCTTGTTTTCACAAACTAGTCCGTCTTTATTTATTACACCATAGTAAAAATCCCAAGAAACCACTGACTAAACAACCTGAAATCAAGAGAGAGGAAGATGAAGTCAATAGACTAATTCACAATATTATCTTTATTAGAGGTGATTATAAATCTTTTTTTTTTCGTTATACGTCTCATGTGTCCTCTAAATAAATTACATAGAGAATTCCTTTAAGAAGATCTAATTCCGTAAGAGAAATCGAAATAAATTGTAAAGTTTTATGTTTAGTCAGATATCCATTCTAAACTAACATTCCAAAACTGGTTTAATTCCACACATATGGAAATTAGAAAAGTAAATCTTTTCTTTTAGTAAATTTCAAATTTTTTTCCAAAAAAAATTAAAATTGTTTTATATTGTTTCTGAAGCTAAATAGACTTACGGTCTCATTATGACGAAACACGTCCTCTGTTAAGACTCGAGACCAAGTACGATTTCTTCTTTGAAGACGATGTAAGACACAAGGTGACCTCGTCTTCTAAGACGAAACAAAATATTAAAAAGTGTATAAATGTGATTTTGAGAATATTCACCCACGAGTCAATTCACAAAGGTGACTTACACAGGGTGGTAATCGTTGATGTTTAAATTTAAATACCGATATACCAAATAATCTTTATATTTACAAATGAAACAAGAATGGTTGATCAGTTCTTAAATGTTCGACCAAGATTTGATCGAGAAATAACTATTTAAATTTAGGCAAACAAGAAATAGAAGTCTGTGTACACTTCTATTACTTCTTGTCAGGGGAAAAATCTTTATTCATTGTGTAAAACGAACTTAAAGTAATAACCTAGAAAAAAAAAAAAATAACCAGTAAAGATGAAGGTCAAAATCTTCGAGTATAGATCACAGAAAGGTCAAAGAGAAATTAGGAAATTCTTTGTACTTCTACTTTAAGTGAGTTTAAAAGTCCTTCACCCCTCTCATTCACTCCCCCTCTCTATAAATGTCAATGAGGACAAGATAACATAATATGGGGGATTTTTTTCTTTCTAAGTAGAGGATATCGACTTGTTAAATTCAACAACTATCTTTACCAAAATTTAATACACGTGAATTTTTTTACAATAACCTCATATCAACGAAATGTCATAACACAATCAAAGACGACATCTCGTCCCATATAGTCAATATGCATATGTATATAGGGCAAAATCTAAAAGGAGGGTAAATCCAGGGGTATGTCGTGACTCAATCTCAAGGAACACGATATAATCATCCAAGAGTAATCAATAGATAAAATGTGTATCATCACATATATACGATTAGGGTAAAGTAGGTGGGGGAAGGAGACAACCATAGGTATTCGAACAAGAGATATAGATTCAGAGATAAAGAAGAAACTTTTATTCAAGTAGACATGGGAACCTGACGTTCCTCTAGGTTGGTCAGGTAAGACTTCCTCTAGCTGGGACCCTAAAGAAACCTTCCTTACTGCGATTTCGACTTCGAGGTCATGAAACCGGTGGAGTACGCTTCTCAACTGAGTAACCTTTTCTGAGACTACGACCCTCCCTAACCCCCGTCCTCCTCTTCCCCTACTGTCTCCTACTCTACCGACCTACCGTAGTGCCTGAGCTACCTACACTCAGACTCACTTGAGGCCCTCGACCACTACCTGTCCCTCCGGACCGCACGACGCTAAGTACCCCAGAGTTTTCCAGCCTGTGCTGACTCACTGACTTGACTTGACTTGACATGGTAAAAAAAGATCTAAGGTGTATATTTGTTATAATATACTATGAAACAAGAGAAAGACTAAATGAAGTGAGATATACTGTAAGTGATCCAGATAGGTACGGAGACGTCTACCGTAATAAAAATAAGGAGAACTACCGACTCATTATTCGTTTATCCTGAATTAATTTGAATTTTTCGAAAACGTGTCGTTTCTTTCGGTATTTGTTTTGTTTTGTTTTTGGTCGGGAATCTTACCCTCTTTTATAAACGTTTACTTCTTTAACTGTTTCATAATTAGAGGGTTTATATGTTCGTCGAGTGAGTCGAGTTATATTTTCATTTATTTATTTATTTGTTGGGTTACTTTTATACCCGTCTAGATTATCCGTAAAGAGTTCTTCTAAATGTCTACCGGTTCTTTATGCATATAACGTATATGAAATGACGAATAAAAAAATAACTCGATAAGATGTAACACGATAACAAAAACAAAACCGGTATAGTACCCCGTACACTCCTAAAATCAAAATGTTAGTCACTAGGTTTGGGTACACGCAAGACAGAATTGGTGACCTGGTGGTCCCTTCAGGTATGAAATACGATAATAAGTATGTACAGTAGAAAGAATGGTCTTAAACCGGGGACCACGGAGTTTACCATTTCTTAGACGGACGTCACGTCCTCTGGGACCAAGGTGGGAACCCAGCCCTTCAAGGGGACCTCTTCCCCTACCGATGGGTGAGGACATAAGAACGGACCTCTTAAGGTACCTTACTCCTTGGACCACCCGATGTCAAGTACCCCAACGTTTCTCAGTTTGTACTGACTTCACTGAAACGTACGTGCGTGTGTTCCATCGTAGTCCTACAGAACAGGTAGAAACATAGTGGGTTACTGATTGCATTTTAGGTAGGGCGGAGTGGTCTTAGAGTGTCTTAGAATAAAAGAGAGTTCTCATTCTACCGGTCTCCTTTTCCATAGGAGTATAGGACCTGGAAGTGAAAACTTAAATTTTGACCGTAAATCTTTTACCCTTACCTAAGTAACACGGTCCTATTGACCCTACTGACTTTCTCTTTCCTTGAATAGGTAATTCACTTATTACGAAGAAAATTTTCTCTTGTAATCACTAGTAAACGTGTATCCGTACCACTTTCAACGAGTATATGATAAAGTTTTAACAAAATAGTTACGTTTGTAAAGAATTTCGACTTTCTACTGAGTGGGATTTATTTACAGTCTACATGGAATAGACAAAAAAGATACATTCCTCGGAGTGACCCAATAGGATCTAAGACAGGGATTCTTCAGACACAGATTGGAAAGGTCCCTGAACTCTTGTATAGTGTAAAAAAGGACAAGTCACCCATCGAGACTTTAACGGCGAGACCGATAACATATGTTAAGAGGTAGGTAGATAAGAGTAACAGTTGGTAGGAACATTTCACCGTAAACTTGTGAAGTGACTTGTACTCTTGATAAAATACCTCCTTTACTAATTAACGGTCTATACTATTCTTACCTCTGGTCATCTCTTTTTAGACAAGGACCTTATCTGAAACCCCTCACCTTAAACTGTCTATTCAATCAAAAAGACACGAAATTCTCTACCTTCAAGAACGTCGAAGGTGGAAGTGGAAAGTAGTGACCCTGGACACACAGGGACAGAACGAAAATCGAAGTGTCGAAGATGGTACAAATTAAATCCCTGGTAGTGTCCCGTCATTCCTTTATGTTCTTACGAAGATTTTTAAGGGCAAATAGAATTACCTAACTTCTACCCTCTTTCAAGCACCTGTCACTATTGTTCCTGATATCTGAATTTTTTTTTTTTTCGAATCACAAATGTCAATTGACTTCTTTCTACTATTAAATACATGGAAACAACATAATAAATAAACTCAATTTTGTACATAGAAGAAGACGGTGTCTAACGTCATATTAATTACACCCAGAGAGTTGTAGTTGTGATTAATCACTCTTTACATTTAAAGTTCTAGCGAACTAGGATCAATCTTTCACTAAGAGGGGGATTTCAAACATACATTTAGTACATTTTTTATGATAGATTAATTTATTGAACTTGTACATTTACGTATACTAAGTATATACACGACATAGAAACGTGTCCAATGAATAATTATATGACAAAATCAAGTAATCTAAACGATAAGATGTATACGCAGATATCTCTAAAGTTTATTTACATGTCCCGTGACTTAATAGTTTGAACTTTTTTCAGACTTCCAAATTCGGTACTGTTACTAATTTTTAACCTAAATTTCTTACTTTACTTTCCATGTAAAGAGAGAAGAGAAAAGTAAAAAGTGAGAGAACGGCACTTGAGAAAGGGACCGGAGAGACAATGAGGGTAGTAGAAAGATGGTCCTAGACTGAAGTGGAGAGGAAACACAGAACAATGTAAAGTGGACAAAAGACCTGGTGACGTGGGTGAGTCTGATCTTCTGAGGTCAAAGGTTAAGAAGGTAGTGTTACTTACCGAAACATTGAACCTACTACAATATATCCCCAGTCTCCTATTTGTGTAGACGATAAGTAGAAGAACTAGAATAATCTAGTAGAAAAAGGACCGGTCGAGGTTTCTTTAAATTAAGGGGAATTCAAGTCAAGTCAGTGAGTCAGCACAGGCTGAGAAACACTGGGGTACCTGACGTCGAGAGGTCCAAAGGGACAGGTAGTGGTTGAGCGCCTCGAACGAGTTTGAGTACAGGTAACTTAGTCACTACGGTAAGTTGTGACTTTAGAGACAGAAACATTTACGTCTACTGGACTTAGTCTTAATTTTTGTTAATTTCATAAAAATCTTTAAGACTCGAGATCAGTCTAGTCTTATAATAAATCTCAAGGAAGTTTATCGAAGTCAACCACGGAATTTTTTTAGGTGAAATACGAGATCACCGGACACTAACATATGTAGTTCTCGTAAAATTTTACAACTAACTTCACTAAATTAAACTCGGTAGAATCACTGACTACACAAAAATTCATCATCACTAGTTAACCAAGGATAAATTTTTACTAGGTATCGTCCTCCAAGTTTGAATGGTGGATGACCCAGGACTACACATTTGAATGGATTACTTCGTGAGGTCCAATCTTTACTTATCTACTTCTGATCACTAGGTCACTTCCTACGGGGTATATACAGACAGTCAACGGAGAGTCGGGAGAGACTTATTGTATGTCATTCAGGGGATGTAAGTTTGGAAGTTCAATTCTTGAAAGTTTCTACACTTACACGCAAACGTGCAGGCAAGTACATCCAATGAAGTTCACAGACCACCTGTGGTAGTGTGCTCTCGTAGGAAATGTTCACAAACACTAAAACACATGAAGTAACATGTCGTGACATATATCGTGTCATCGTGTCATAGAAATACAGTTCAGGTCCTACAGGTCTTTGTTCACATTTTCTTCGTCACTATATCGATCGTGATCATCTAAAAAGTGCCATGACATGACATTCTCCTACTCTAGTAATCTATCGTGGTACCTGAGTTACCTATCTTAAACTTGTTTGAGGATCTCTATCACTTCCTGTTCCTTCGGACCGTACGACGTCAGGTGCCTCAGCGTTTTTCAGTCTGTGTTGAATCTCTGATTGTTAGTAACATTCTAATTTTTACGAAAGAAATAGAAAACACAAACACAAAATACATAATAAACACACCTTTCATAATATTTGGATGTTATGATTTATCGACTAACATAATCAACCCATTGATCCGATTGACAACCTGAATATTTTAACCTGAAGACTTGTGTGAGAGTCTTGTCTTGAACAAGTATGTATCCCCTGAATGACGAACGTATCTTATGTAAAGTCGTGGTATTTAAGGTTTATTTATAACGACTCTTGTCCTAATTTGAACTTGGACTTTACGGAATCCGAACTTAAATCGACGGTAGTATTCCGTTTTAGGAAACCCACCAGGACGACAACCACGACCCCACACCCTACCTCACACCCAATTCCTGTCCGGGTCAAGGTAGAAACCGTAAACCTTACTAAAACGTCGTCTAAGAACTCACCGTTTGTTCAGACGTCTTTATTAAAACAGTTTGACTTATCCAGTGGTCAGTTAGTTAGAATGAAATTTATTATATAAACATCAAAACTAATCGTACAGTAAACACTTATTATTAAAACAGATAACAAGTCTTAAAATGGATGAATTTTTTTTTACGTAACGAATCGAAATAAACACTGTCAGTTGTGAAGTCCCGTCACCTTGGACGGGGATCACCATGAGATTTCAATGGTCTTTTTAGTAATTTGGTTACAAATTAACACGGTAAACCTGTTTAACGAAAATCGGTTTAGTAAACCTTAGTAAAAGGACGTGTAGTAACACGGGAAAGGAAATCTAGGTCTGGGGTTTAGGGAGAGGTCCAGGAAAGGTCCTCTGAGTCTTTCGTGAGTCTACTATCTCACCGTCCGTCTTCGTCCCATTCGTCTCGTCAGATAGACCCAGACCTAAGATTCGGACATATGAGGTCGTTACGACCTCCTGAGACGAATACACCTTTCTGTCGATCTATCTGGTAGGACCACTGAGAAGACCCGATTGTTCCGAACTCAGACGGATCGTCAACAGGATTATATCAATCACGTGTCGTTCCTGGGTAGTCACAGAGGAATTTATAATTTAGTCCACTCTCCCCGACTCCCTAGTCCGTCCACGTTTGACCGGAGAACCTACACTAAACTGTCTGAACAATTCCTTTCGGAACAGAAGGGTCGACTCCCCTCATGTCAGTCATCCTGTATCAGGTGTAAGTCGTTGACACTTTTCGTCCCCTGATCCGGTTTGAATCCTGGTAAGACTGTCGGTAGACGTGAGGTCTTAAGGAACACCCCAGTCGGTTCTTTAGAAGTCTTGGTACAACGTTGACCTTGAAGTACTGCTTCGGAACCCCTTTTCGTCTCACTGTCCCGGACAACCTCTTCCACGAGTAGGTATCCTTGTATAAACAACGTAGTCTTTGTTATGTTTCAGTTTTTTGGAACTCCCAGGTCCTTTCATCGTACTCATTACCTTCACAACGTCCTTTCCTCTAGGGAGGGTCCCGGACCCTCCCCCGAGAACAGACTGTGTGTCTTTACTTAAGAGACTCCTCTTTGTGCACGACTGTTTCTCTGAAATAACCCTTCCCCGCGGGTCCGTCTCTTGTCGTCCCATTACCTTTGGTCTTCCTGACGAGACGGTACACGGGGGCCAGAGTACAAAATACCACTATCCCAATCAAAGTCCCGACAAAAACCGGTTAGTAAGACTAAGTCCCCGGAAGGACTACCACACACGTAACGAGACGGTTCCACCTAAGGTCGTTCCTTAGACCCTCCAACCATCCTGTATACCTGACCGTAAAGGAGAGAGGAAAACTGTAAAAGACACACCAAGTCTACCATTTCTTAGGCAGACGTTACGTCCTTTGGACCCGAACTAGGGACTCAACCCCTGTAGGAGACCTCTTCCCTTGACGATGGGTGAGGTCATAAGACCCGACCTCTTAAGGTACCTGTCTTCTCGGACCGACCAATGTCAGATACCCCAGCGTCTCAGCCTGTACTGACTTACTGAAAACGAAAGTGAAAAGTATAGTAAGACCATCCACCTTCGAAACAGTCAAGACGTAAGAAATAATCCTGGAGGACAACATTCTATTGAGTACGTTCACCAACGAGAGTACGGACTGGTCCCACCCACCAAATCCAGTCGCCAAAGGATTTGTCTCCGTAGGATTAAGATTTTAAGAATAGGTTGTCTCTTCCCACGACAGACGTCAGTTGACCTCCGAGTATATGGGACGTTTCAAGAGTTGTTTGAGTTGGGATAGGATGACGACGCAGTCCTGGTACACTAAAAACATCTGTGTGGAAGAAATGATTTCCTCTACAGTGTTAGAATAATTACACTTGAAAATTTTTAAGAATATTCATATTTAATACTCTTTCACTAGTTGAACATCAGAATATTGTAAAAGGTAGGATATCCACCAAACCCCCTTACCATTCGCGTACCTGATACTTCGTGTCTACAGGGGAATAAAACGTGTCCCTTTCTCTACTAGTAACCAACTCGTCTAAGTTCTTTGGTTCGTCAGACTAGACATTGTGAACGAAGAAAGGGAAAATCGACGAACAAGTGACTTCACGAGATCTAGTGAAACCCTTTCGTAAACACGTCGTTTCAGTCGTACCCTACTCAATAAATTTCTGAAAATTAGGCTAATGACCGTTTTCAACATAAAGGTAGAGCGGAAATCTATCCCATATTTAAATCTTTAGGTTATACAGCTTCCGTTAATTTATGGTAAAATTCATGTCTTTTCTCGACAAGGTTCCCCTTATCACTTAAAGGAATCCAACGGGTATTTTAGTTCTCGTTTCCTTACTCGTTACCCCTTACCTGAAAGAAGTGGTCACTTTCGGTTCTTCAGACAAATGGACTTGGTACCCTTCCAAAGGATTTTCACCTAAAAGATGGACACATTCTTGGACCAGGACCGTGTCCAGCCGGTTAAACATAGAAAATAGTTGGAGATTCGGAGATACAAAGACGGTCTCAATATGGAGACTTTCTCTGAACACTTCCTTAAATATGACAACCCAGAAAGGATCTGGCCGTATGTAAGATTTGGATGAGAGACACGTGAACTCTCGAAACATATTTTTGTACAGACTGTAGGGTACTTACGTAAAGTCACCTGTTTTTAGACTTGAGAAAAGAGTTGGTGTTCTTGGGATGGATGAGAGGGTGCACGTTAGTGAAGACAGGTAACACTCCCAAGAACACTTTACGAGTCAAAGAGTTGGTAAGTCCGTAAAGAATTCGTGTTTTATTGACGTGAGAATTCTTCGTTAGTAGTCCGAATAATTCCGAGTGGACGTTAACTTCCGTGGTACAACAAACAATTAAACGTAACGTTTATTCCACCGGACTTGGTCTGGGAAATTACCGAACTCCCGAAACACTATGTCCTCAGACGGGATATACACACGATAGTGTGTTATGAGTTGACTTTTTCGTTTTTCTTCTCGTGTATGTATTTAAGGGGTTGTCATGGTAAAGGGGTTTTGTAAAAGTGGAGTTTGTACACGTCTTCTAAATACGGGTGAACTGTTTAGGACAAAAGGGAAAGAGGTAGACACTAAATGCCCTTAAATACGTCAAAGAAAATAAAGGAAATAAAAGACACCCACCGTACCTACAGACAATTTAAAACGTCCATAAATTAGTCGTCCCAATTCTTTTACTCGTAAACCCGAATGAAAACCCTATTTCTCTGATGAATTCATTTTCGTAATTATCTTTCTACCTTTAACAAATTAAGAGAATAAAGTTCATAAGAAACAGTACAAATACTGGGGTCCACACTCCGAAGAAGACAAGGGGTAACACTTCGACTACTCCTCAATACTTTTCAATTATCAGCTCCGACGCCCTCAACAAGAATACTAAAAGATCAATTTTACGATAAATCGTCATTTAACCCATATATTTGTCTATACACCAAAAAAGGGATTATTTTGTATGTTTACTTCTCTTTTTGTATAGTAGTTTTCTTAGTTTTGAACTTTAGACTTTGTATACAGGTCTACCATAGATTTGTTAAGATTAGTCGATCTATAGACCTTAAAAGATATTATAACTTTCTGAAACGTAAACCAAATTCGTTTTGTAATTAGTGGTTAGATAAAGCGAAACGAAATTAGAGTTATCCGGAAAAGGACGGACTTTATCGGAAGGTGAAAAAGATTTACAGAGATTTGTCCGTTAACTACAGAGACACGGAAAGTTAGTCTAAAAAGATCTGGTTAGTTAATCATTTCGTAAATAGTCTAATAGTAGGTGCACCCTTAGGATACGACCTGAGACACTGAGACTTTAACTTTTGTCCCTATTTTGTCACAGGAAGTGTAAGAAAATCTCCTCGTTAATTAAATTTATTTTGTTTATTGGGATTCGGTGACTCAGGTTTTTATTGACCAAATATATATCATATAATAATAATATATTTATTATTAAATATAGATCATATTTAAGTAAACGAACAACTTATATCAGAAAACAAGTTGTTTATGACTAACTCAAGAATGATAATTATTCATCGTCGGTGAGGAGGTCGGAGGAGCTCATGTCCCTACTTGTTTGGACAGTATCAATTACGGGGGTCACTTAGTAAGTTACTTTTAAGCCTTTTCGTACTCGAATTCTTTACTCTTCGCAGAGGAACTACCTCAACCCCGTATAAAACTCGTCACTCTCTACCATAAAAGACTCAACTTAACAAAGGAGGTTTTCTGCCTAACTTCAGGGTTGGAGGACAGTGGACACTTACACTCGAATAAATCTTTTTCCTGGAAACATGCGTGTCCGTTCGATTCCACTCCAGCAGGACTTAACTCTAGAATTAAGTTATCTTTACTACAAGAACATTCTTCTGTACTTTGGGTCTGAGTCTATGTCTCTCTTTTGTCAGTACGCTTCCGTCTCCGTCTCAAACTTGACTGCCCAGATGCTCGGTCGTTTTCGGTTCCTCTTAACGACCATTGTGGTCCTCGATTCTCTGTCGGCACCCTGTCCAAGATGAACTCTCTGAAGTCTCTCTCAGACCGGGCCGGTTGTACGGACCTAAAGACTGAGGGCCGGAGGTCTTGACGTTCTCTTAAAGACAATAAATTTCGGTAGATTAAATTCGACAAAACAATACCGTGGTGGTCCTTTAAATATGTTCTTTGTTTCTGTCCTGTCACTCTTTCCTTCCAAGTTGTTTGTTTGTCTTGTCTTTGTCGTTCTTCCCTTCATTTATTCTAGCGACCTTGATGTCCAAGTTAAGTTCACCCGTGATATAAGATCTCTGATAACCGTAAATCTAATTCTTTTACTAACTTACTGTTTACCTTTTTAAATCTGAATCTGCCATTTTTTAGTGACTCCTTGACCCTCTAACCCAAACTGTATTCGTGTGATGACATATATTTTATCTATTGATGGGATATCATGTCCCTTGAGATGAGTCATGAGACATTACCGAATACACCCTTTTCTGAGACTTTTCCTCATCTATATACCTATACATATTGACTAAGTGAAACGACATGTGGACTTTGGTTCTGTTATAACGTTTAGTTAATATGATCAGTAAAACTGTTTATGGACTCGTTGTAGGTGGTAGGATTACTCTTTCTTTCTCATTCGGTGACTTCTGTACTTCTTCTGTATTACCTTTTTTGTCCTCCGAGACCGACTGAAACCATTACTCACTAAAGTACATTGGATAGTTAAATTGTCAAAACTCATATATAAATTTAAGATCGGAACTATAAATCTTAAAGAGACAGTCCACCCATCCACCATGAAGTTTTGAGACTAAAGTCTGACTGTTTTATTTCCCCCCTTTCACGATTAATTATCGATGATCCAATAAATCTTAATTTTTTTTTTTTTTTCCTAGTGGCACGTTCCACTGACGTCGGTGATTTAATTTTCGACGAACGAGGAATCTTCTTCTCGATAGTGTTTTGACGTGTCGTATAATTTTTCGTCTCTGTAGTGAAACGACTGTTCCCAGGTATATCAGTTGTCAGACCAAAAGGATGAAGTCTACACTCTCAACCTGGTATTTCTTCCGACTTGTGCCTTTTTAACTATGAAAACTTGATACCACAACCTCTTCTGAGAACTTTCAGAGAACCTGTCGTTTCTCTAGTTTAGTCAATTAGGATTTCCTTTAGTTGGGACTTATAAGTAACTTTACAGACTACGATTTCGACTTCGAGGTTATGAGACCGATGGACCATGTTTCTCGGTTGAGTAAACTTTTTCTGGGACTACGATCCTTTCTAACTCCCGTCCTCCTCTTCCCCTACTGTCTCCTACTCTACCAACCTACCGTGGTGACTAAGTTACCTGTACTTAAACTCGTTCGAGACCCTGTACCACTTCCTGTCCCTTCGGACCACACGACGTCAGTTCCCCACCGTTTCTCAATCTGTGTTAAATTGTTGACTTGTTCTAATAAGGCTTCTAAAGTGTTTCTAAAGACGAAATAGATAATCCGTGACGTATTTACCATTTATTAGCGTAACACACGAAGGGAAAACCTCGGGTGTGTCAAAATTTTCAACCACACAAAAGGATTACAACGAACACTGGATCAAAAAGACACGGACTTCATTATACAGACCATTTTGAGAAGAGAACTTTATAATGGTGTCTTTTTAGGACGGGAAGAAATAACAGATTTGTAGAGAAATAAAAATATAATATACGTTTGTGTATTTGCAGGTAAGAGGATCAACAATCTTTATTTTAATTTCTGGTAATTCAAATGAACCTGAATAAGTAATCTTAGTTAACTTTGACGTTTAAAGTC
This sequence comes from Capra ibex, assembly GCA_006410555.1. Classification (NCBI taxonomy): domain Eukaryota; kingdom Metazoa; phylum Chordata; class Mammalia; order Artiodactyla; family Bovidae; genus Capra; species Capra ibex. Next base: position 19,391,896 of record SJYO01016970.1, on the reverse strand, counting down.
CTGTCTTCACTTCAGACCGTATGTATCATATCCGAGAAAACTCAAAGACAACTCAGAACGATTTTAAACACAGTACTAACTCTTTTTCACGTGAGTCGTAAAGAGAACCCATTTTTTGTTAGTCTTATTTTTGTAGAACCCACCCTCTCCTCGAACAAATCTTTAAGAGGAAAGGGTATCTTACGTCCCGTAACATACGAGACAAAGTGTACGTAAGATTTTATTACGTTTAAGATTTTATTATCGGTTGGGAAATGATCCTGACATCACTTTTTGTTTTCGAATCATGTACACCATCGGAACCGGACATTCCGGATATGTTTATATTCAGTTTAGAATGTACATAGACATATATACATATATATGTGTATACACATCTTAGAATGTACTTAGAATGTTCTTTGTATTAAAAATATTCTGTTACGTTTTTTACAACTAAGAATAATAAAGCGTAAGTGTGGAAACTTTTAAACTGGTGTCACATACAATTTCGTTATACCTTCTAGTTGAAAGTTAGGTCACATCTCCTTAAATTTGTTTAGAGGTAACCGGTACTTTTAATTTGTCCGGGAGATTGGTAAGACGATACTTACAGACGGTCTTTGGTATAGACATAACAACTCAAACGATATGTGTACCAACAAGGGTTTGTTTCTACGTCCTTAGTCAAATTTTTGGTTCCGACTTGTTGATAAGTTCAGGACTTCACACGTATTGGTAGACACATTTACTTATACACCCTTCGTCTCTTCAAACCTACTTAGAATTGCACACTCGTCACTCACGACAGTACAGGCTGAAAACGTTTAGGTGCCTGACATCGGGGGTCCGTGAAGACAGGTACCTTTAAAGGTCCGTTCTTATGACCTAACCCGACGGTAAGGGAAGAGGTGCCCTAGAAGAGGTGGGTCCCTAGTTTGGGTACAGAGAACACTCACTTTCAACGATTCAACACAGGTTGAGAAACGTTGAGGTACCTGATATGTCACGTCCCTTAAGAGGTCCGGTCTTCTGACCTCACCTATCGGAAAGGGAAGAGGTCCCCTAGAGAGGCTCGGTCTCTAGCTTGGGTCCAGAGGGTTTAGCGTCCGTCTAAGAAATGATCGACTCGGTGTTCCCTTCTGGTTCTTATGACCTCACCCATCGGATAAGGAAGAGGTAACCTAGAAGGGTTGACTCCTTAGTTGGGCCCCAGAGGACGTAACGTATACTAAGAATGGTTGACTCGGTAGTCCCTTCGGGTGTAGAGAATACAGAGGTCATAACGTCCACGATCGCGGTAGACCCTTTGGAGCTTAAAATTATTCCTTCGACGAGATCTTTTCGGAGACACCGGAACTGGGAACCTATAACGACACCACTATCTAATTCTTTTTATATAGACTTTGAAAAACTTTCATTACGAAAAAAAAAAAGAATTTCTAAGAAAAGTAGGAGTACGTGTTCTTTTACAACTCCGTCTCATCATGAATCTATTTAAAATAAATAATTGAAGTAAATGAGTTTAAACCTCACCTAGAGATTTGATCTACACATCATTATTGTACTTAATTTATACTTATCTTTATTGGACCTTTCGGTGGGATACCTTTGTGACGTACAGATGCCAACTAAAACTACTTGTGTCTCGGTCAAAAGTGTTCCAAGGTCCAAAACCCACTTCCACGATATGTACGTAATAGAATAAATTAGAAGTACATCGGAGACACTTTACAACGGAGTAGACTGTGTCCTCTTTTCTTTGACTCTCCCGTTCACGAGTGTTAGTACCTACCACTTACCCTTTTGGTCCTGACTTAACAGAGACAATCAGAAATTTCGGTCGGAGTTGACAGAAGACACATTGTCACTTTTACGAAAGTACCTTACGTAATTTTACCTCGTATCGTTGTCCCTGTGGCGAATTCAACGATTATAAAATTGTATGTCTTGAATTGTTTCTCTAGTTTTTATTGCTGTTCTTTATGGTGAATTACTCACAAATAATATAAAGGACGGTTTACACATAATAGAGTAAATTGGAGGGATGTCAGGAAATTCCCTCGATGATTATAGAATAAAATACTGACCTAATTGATTCCTAATTCCTCCACTTTATTAAACGGATTTCAGTATGTAGATCCTTCCTTGTCTCGGTCCTAAACTTAGAACTTTTTGACTGAAGATTCTTGTATGACGGAGGACTCTTCTTCTTTTCACCATTTTTAGTCGGTTTAAGTCACAAGATCGAGACTCTAAGTACGTCCAGATGAGTCTGGGAGTCCAAGTCTGAGAGTGGACCAACAAGAACTGAAAGTAAACTTAAATAGGTACGAATACCATTTTTAAAAACTTTCATATATTTTGTATCGTTTTCGTATTCTTTTTACTAGTTTGTACTTGGGGGGAGGGTGCAAGTACAAACCCTTGCGTACATTCTTAATTTCTAAAATTTTAATTTTTTATTTTTTGATTTTTTTTTTTTTTTCTTTTTACTAGTTACTTGACTTAGTTACATAAGTGATATACAGAAAACCTTATACAGTGAGACTCCTTTATATTCAAAGGGAACACCTGTCGAAAAGTTCAAAAACATTGTCGGTTCAAAATCTAATAATGTTCTGATTTCGTTTGATTCGTTAAACACCATATCACTTGACTGATCGAAGTAAGTGAAAAGAGTTTGTCGTAGTAGAAGAGAAACGAGGGTATTATGAACGATTCAACGAAGTCAGGACAGACTGAGAAACACTGCGATACCTGCCATCGGGTGGACCGAGGAGACAGGTACCCTAAGAGGTCCGTTCTTATGATCTCATCCAACGGCATGGGAGGAGGTCCCCTAGAAGGGCTTGATCCCCAACTTGGACACAGAGAATATAGAGGATGTAACCGTCCACCCAAGAAAAGGTGGTCCCGGTGGAACCTTAACGTACTAGGATATTATGGATTTAAAGAGAAATAAGACAATTCCTATTACGACTCCAACTTTTGGTTATTTTGACTGTCTTTATTCATTTGTGTGACACTCTCAACCTGGTATTTCTTGCGACTCGTGACTTCTTAAATACGAAAACTTGACACCACAACGTCTTCTGAGAACTCTCAGGGTACCTGACGTTCCTCTAGGTTGGTCAGTTAGGATTTCCTTTAGTCAGGACTTATAAGTAACTTTCCTAACTACGACTTCGACTTTGAGGTTATGAAACCGGTGGACTATACTTCTTGACTGAGTGACCTTTTCTGGGACTACAGCCCTTTCTAACCTCTGTTCTCCTCTTCCCCTGTTGTCTCCTACTCTACAAACCTACCGTAGTGACTAAGTTACCTGTATTCAAACTCGTTCGAGGCCTTTAACCACTACCTGTACCTTCGGACCGTATGACGTCAGGTACCCCAGCGTTTCTTAGTTTGCACTGACTCTCTGACTTGACTTAAAAATAAACTAAATATGTAATACCCATATCTAAGGTTTACACCATTCCTATTTTATCAAGATGGACTTAAATATTTCCATCTAACTACAAAACCGTAAAAGGACACAAATACAATGTGGGTCTTTAGATCTGATTCTTTAGTCAATCTGTAAGTCTACACTCTGAACGACAAACTTATCCATTCAACATATACAATTATTACCTAGAAAAGTCTAAAGTAAGTCGATAAAACAGAAACTCATCTATCACGATCTCTCATTTAGTTATAAAGTAAATATTAAGTTTAGAGAATCAAGTAAAAAAACCTATATAAATTTATTGTTACTCGACTAAAGGGTTACTCTTTGACTTTTTGTGTGAATAAGGTCAGAGATTACTTCATGTACAAATCTTAAAACTTATATAATACGTACTTAACTACTTTTGGATATCCCACCTAACCGGACGACGTTAAGTATCCCAGTGTTTCTCAGTCTGTGCTGACTCGTTGCCTTGATTGATTGATATCCCACCTAATGATATCAAAGATATCTACAGACTTTTACAAAAAAATGTAGGTTTTGTACGGTCTAAAAACGAGTAACATCCTTGTAAGATCAAGATCACAAAAGCGGGTCGGTACACGATCGGTTACAAGTTGTCAGAAGAAGTCTTTTTCTTTTGTGTACAATCACATACAAAACACTACATGGATTTTCCATTAAAAATTTGATTTAGAAAAAACAAACCAAAGAATTTAAAACATGTTTTAAATTTAGAACGTGAGGTAAATCAATAATGTTTTATAACCGATATAAGGGACACAACATGTTATATAGGAACATCGGATATAATATGAGTTTTGAACCACGGAAAGGGACGGGAAGGTGATATAGCGGGGGGTGGTGTGTGTGTGTGTGTGTGTGTGTGTGTGTGTGTGTGTGTGTGCGTGACCACTGAAATTAAACAAGAGACATAGACACTCAGACGGAGATAAAAACAATATAAGTGATCAAACAGCACCAAAAATCTAAGAGTAAATTCACTACAGTATGTCATAAAGGAAGACAGACTGAATAAAGTGAACCGTATTACGGGAGGTTTAGGTAAGTACAACAAAGTTTACCGTTTTAAAATAAGAGAATACCGATACATTATATAGTAAAACACAAATACAGACACACACAGACACACACATATTTTTTATGTGTGTATATATATACTACACGTATATTTTACATATGTATGTATGTGTCGTATACATATATATGTGTGGTGTAGAAGAAATAGGTAAGTAGACAAATACCTATTCTGTATGGAACTTCAGATTAGACGTAATAATAGTAAAAGAGGTAGTGAAAAGGTTTAGGTCTGTTAGTTGTGTTATTTGGTTCGAGACTAAACATTGTAAACACTTAAAGGTACCGTATCTATGATAAAATCACTGACTATATTTCGTTGATTGGTTTCCAGTGAGTCAACATTTCTCCGTATGTGTAGTAATGTTTCATAATGTGGTTTGTCCGCATTATCAAGATTCAGTGAAGTCGTATATAACTATCCTCTTACTCGTTTTATTGATCCTTTAATACTCAAAAATCGTACGGTAAAAACAGGGGTCATACTAAAGGAGAATTCAAACGTAGTAAATTACAATTCTTACCTACGTAAATCACTGATAAAGTCTTCGAGTGATATTAAAATTATTAACCTAAAACGATCGAACATATTCGGTCGAAATCGGTAGTGACGAATACGGAAACCTCCTTTCCTTGACACTTTTTAATGTGTTACGTAATACATAGTAGAATATATAATATTAGTTGTACTCTCCATATATATATACACACACAGACACAGATACCCACACACGAAAATTTTCATATTGAGATTTCGTCGTGAAGAGTTTTAAATTACACGTATTTTAAGAACCCCTAAAACAATTTTACGACAAAGACTAGATCATCCAGACTCTAAGATATAAGATTGTTCAAGGGTCTACAATCACTACGAAGTCCAGGTGTCTGGTATGAAACCAGAGTGAGATATATATTTATATGTCTCTCTGACTATCTATATCTTATGTACGTATGTACACTATACTTTCCCAGATGAGATAGACGGGGTTTATCTTGGCACACATTAATTCACAATGAGACATCTCTTTTGTCTACTTTTACTCTTAACCTTTTCAATCCCTACCGGATCACCTTCTCCTCCTTGACGGTGACTCCTGTTCATCCTATTTTTTTATGTTCGTTCTTAATCTTTTAGTCTAAATTCCGGACTTCAGTGTCGAATAGTTAGGATCATAATTTCTTTTACAAATTCCTTTTTGGTTTAGTCAAGTTCGAAACACTCTAAAATCCTGGATCCTCTCTATTCTTTTGGAACTTAACGTCGGTTCTAGTGAACTTTAATTACGACATCCGTAAATATTCTTGTACTCACTAACTACTTTTATATAAATAATACGAGATCCTTCAAATTAGAACACGATTTCATTTGAACCATGTCTCCAACAAACAGTATTTAATCCCCATTCACCGTTTACAGACACGATCTCCCACTTTTTTTATGTCCTTCTTAGACTCAGGACCCTTACCTCCTACTTCATATAGTCTATGATTTGGTGACACTGACCCTTGTACTATGCCATCGACTAATTTACCATCGGGACCCTTCTCTTCTTCGGTCAGAAATAAAAGAGAAAAGAAAAATTCGACTCTAATTCCGTCTTCCGTAATTGAAACCAACAATTAGGTACAAAAGAGTTCCAACTTCATTAAGATTCCACATGGAGTACCGTCCAAATCTTTGTACTAGGAATCCTTTAAGTACTAATATTTGGAGTACTCAAACACTCTTTAAGCCTTAGAACATAATGATCAAACGGAAGTCTTTTTTTGTTTAAAAGACTTTCCTTTGGTTTCTAACTCAATGTCAAAATTGGACCTCCACCCTATATATAAAGATTAGTAAAGTAACAAATATAACAAAAAAAGGATTCGTCATATTGAAATTCAGAAAAAGTCCTTATTGGACCCATAATTTTATCTATTAGTATTTGAAAATACCTTTCGACACTAAAACTTTCTAAGTCTTTCCTCTGTAATCTCATAAAGTCCTTTCCGTTGGTACCCGAAATGACTTACCATCTCCTCTTTTCGTATAATATTTGGGAATACACCCGAAGGGACCACCGAGTCGTATTTCGTTCTCTGGACCCAAGCTAGGGACCCAACCCTTCTAGGGGACCTCTTCTTTTACCGACACTTGAAGGTCTACAAGTTCGACCAAAATCTTTTCCGTCTCCCTGGTCTCTACTTTAACGGTTGTAGGTGACCTAGTACCTTTTTCGTTCTCTCAAGGTCTTTTTGTAGATAAAGACGAAATAACTGATACGGTTTCGGAAACTGATACCTAGTGTTCTTTGACACCTTTTAAGACTTTCTCTACCCGTATAGTCTGGTGGACTGGACGGAGAACTCTTTGGACATACGTCCCGTCCTTCGTTGTCAATCTTGACCTGTACCTTGTTGTCTGACCAAGGTTTATCCTTTTCCTCATGCAGTTCCGACATATAATAGTGGGACGAATAAATTGAATATACGTCCCATGTAGTACTCTTCGTGACCCGACCTCCTTCGTATTCGACCTTAGTTCTAACGCTACTCTTTATAGTTATTGGAGTCTATACGTCTACTGTGGTGGGAATACCGTCTTTCACTTCTTGATTTCTCGGAGAACTACTTTCACTTTCTCCTCTCACTTTTTCAACCGAATTTCCAGTTATAAGTATTTTGATTCTAGTGTCGTAGGTCAGGGTAGTGAAGTACCCTTTATCTACCCCTTTGTCACCTTTGTCACCGACTGAAATAAAAAGACCCGAGGTTCTAACGAAGTCTACCACTAACGTCGGTACTTTAATTTTCTGTGAATGAAGAACCTTCCTTTTAATACTGGTTGTCCTGTCGTATAATTTTTTGTCTCTGTAATGAAACAGTTGTTTCCATACAGATCAGTTCCGATACCAAAAAGGTCACCAGTACATACCTACACTCTCAACCTGATATTCCTTTCGACTCGTGGTTTCTTAACTACGAAAACTTGAGACCGCAACTTCTTCTGAGAACTCTCAGGGAACCTGATCTAGGTTGGTCAGGTAGGATTTCCTCTAGTCAGGACCAACAACAAGTAACCTTCCTGACTACAACTTCGACTTTACAGTTATGAAACCGGTGGACTACCCTTCTCGACTGAGTAAACTTTTTGACACTACAACCCTTTCTAACTCCCGTCCTCTTCCCCTACTTTCTCCTACTCTACCAACCTACCGTAGTGACTGAGTTACCTGTACCCAAACCCACTTGAGGCCCTCAACTACTACCTACCCCTCCGGACCACACCACACCAAGTACCCCAACGTTTCTCAGTCTGTCATGACTCGCTAACTTGACTTGACTTGACTTGACTTGACTTGACTTTGGGAATACATCTTACCCGAAAAGGTTTGTCATAATGTTTCTTAAAGTTTTATTCATAAAGTGGAAATAATAGCATATCTTTAACCAGACCTTCATCACCTTCCTTACCTTCCACTGAAAAGTGTCTATCAAATGTTCTTTGTACAAACTTATCACTTTTTGTCTCATTTCTTCAAACTGAACAACTTAAGTTCTACGGTAGTCCCTTAGGTCAACAACATTTCTTTGATCCCTAAGCCGTAAGTCATGGTTAAACAAAATTATAATACTATCATCCAACTGATAACTACCTCGGTGTCTACTAAGTCCCTTGTCACCTACTCACCCTTGGTTTCCTCTTTTGTTATTTCTTTCCACTCTTGTAATTACTCTCTATACAATGTTTCCTCACCCAGAAGGGTGTCAGCCTTCTCCTTAAGTCCATTTATTCAAGTGACAATAGTTTAGGAAGGGAATCTTAAGTCATAATAAACGTGTCCTTAAAGATTAAGAACGTTTTAGTCCAGTCAATGAGAATTAAATTTTACGTTCAACAGGATTTAATTATGATGTGGAGTCACGTAATCTCAGAGAACTACATTAAGTGAATAATTCACTTAGAGTCTTTCTTATGAATTATATTTTTTTTTAGGTCTGTTAAAAAACTAGGTAACCCGAAGAGACTATCGAGTCAACCATTTCTTAGGCGGACGTTACGTCCTCTGGGACCAAACTAAAGACCCAGTCCTTCTAGGGGACCTTTTCCCTTTCCAATGGTGAGGTCATAAGACCGGACCTCTTAAGCTACCTGACATATCAGGTACCCCAGCGTTTCACAACCTGTGCTGACTCGTTGAAAGTGAAAGTTTACTGGGTACTCCTATCAATTTTCTGTGACAATTGTATACGTATCGTTTTTAGGGAATTATTTCATCACACCGTACGGTTTCGAAGTTGAAAGGTGTCCAAAACCACCAGGTCTGTTTTATTATTGAAATTATCGAAAAAACCTAGACAATGTTACGTAATACTTTTGTGAATCTAAAGGTTTCATGTTAATAAAAGAAAAGGAAAAAATTAGTCGTCTTTACTTGTTTCCAATGAACGAATACGTTAGTGGAATATATAGAATATCATATTAGTCATAAAGAAATTCCCGTTTGAAACCTTCTAGATTCCCAATTTAAATCGATCCGACAATCTTAAACTCTTCGTAGAGTTAAAAAGTCTCATGTTTTAGCTTAAAGTGACTTACTAAGGGATTCACTGAAGGAAAGGGGTCAGGACAAAAGATGTCTCTTAGAAAGAATTACGTTTCGTAATAAGGTAGAGATACAAGGAGAGAAGTTAAAGATTGGTTAGGGTTTCCACTCGTATATAATTCTTTAAGATCAAGAAGTGGACAGATGACTGTCACAGTCTGAAGTGGTTGGTACGTTGGAACCAACTTCAATTTCGTTAGTTTTATACGTACTGAAAGATTCCTGTAAACTTAGTGAGAGTACATTTAAGGATCGTCGGTAAGACTATCAGACTCTATTGGAATTTAAAATCTTTTAATAAAAGATTTTAGATGCAAGAAAAATTCTTTTGGAAAATCAAGTAGTCTGTTATAACTTACAGATGATACATACCAATAGTATAGTCCCCTCAACAATAACCCCAACAGACACGTCTCTTTAAGATCTTTAATTCTTTTATACCATAGAAGGGGGAGTTTACGAATTTATATGTTGTACCTTCTATCTTTAAATATACCTTCAAGATTATGTTTTGTTTTATATGACGATCCTTAACCTCCGGACTACCTTTGTACTTTCCCTCCTTCCACCGCTAGTTGATCCACTCAAATTTATAATAAAGAATCTACGTTTTCGTAAACTCGATCGGGAACTTATACAAAAGTCATCCTACCCACTTGAAATAAACCCTACCTGAACCTTCCCTTTCCTTTAGCCACACTTCCTTATAACTTTGGGTTCTTATGTCCAAAATGTCGTGTTGATCAAACACATTAACTGAGTATCCTATATAACACTTCAAAACGTACCGTTTCCACCGGGTCCTATAACTTACGCTTTGATTTTTCTTACCGTTTTCTCTAGGTAACTTCTATAAATTCGTCCTCTTGACGTATGGGTACCGACACGAACTCTTCTCCTGAATTTTCAACAAACTATATTGTCATCACTCTTCTGTTAGACTGAAACAATATGTTAAATTAAAAAATTCAATTTTTAAACAAAATTTTTTCTCAACGATATAAAAACGAGTTATTATGTCAGGTCCATTACACAGACGTAATTAGTAAAATTTAAATTTTATTTGTTGGGAAGACGAATAAATATTAGTGAAACAAACTACATGTCCGATAGAATGTGAAGCTGTTCTCTAGATTTTACCTCTAAATAAAAAAGAAGGATAAAGAAGAGAATTCAACTGTAGGGAAACTTTAAGTCTTAGTAAGAATTAAATACGTGGTACTTTAGTTTCCCTCTTTAGTCCCCTTTTAACCTACTACCGATAACTAGAGATAAAAAAAGAAATATTGTTCTTACGGAAAAGATGTCTTTATAAACAGTTAATTTTCATAATGGAATAAATATTAAGTAGTAGAGAACCCTTTGTTAGTCCAATAGATATATGAAGAACATTGAAACAAAATAGATCCAAAGATAGTTACCAGTTTGAAAGACGTGATTTACCCTTTTAATACTACTAATAAATAAAAGAGGTTAATCAAAGACAGTTAAGTAACTTCCGGGTGATATAAGATCGATTACGAAATCTTACATTTACAACAGAATTATATCACTTATGTAAAATAAGGCAAATATAAAAAAAAGGTTTGCAATTACGATTAAAAACTTACTTTTTGAAACACTACAGGATTATGTGTTAATAATCCAGTGTTATTATTATTACATTATTATTACTACTACTACTACAGTGCTACTTCTTAACACAACAACCTTCTCCCACAAACGATACTTTATAAACAGTTAATTTTCTTAATGGAATAAATATTAAGTAGTAGAGAACCGTTTTGACAATCGGAAACGAGACGAAGTAAAACATAAGGTTGCGGTTTGAACAGACAATGAGGTCCATAGAGAACTGAAGGATGAAAACGTAAGGTCAGGGATATTATTTTTCTTGTAGAAAAAAAACCACAATCAAGATCTTCCAGAACATCCAGTAGTTTCTTAGTAAGTTTAAGTTGAAGAGGTCGTAATTACCAAACCCGTATCCGAACCTAATAACACTACAACTTACCAAACGGAACCTTTACTTATCTCTAGTAAGACACCAAAAACTCTAACGTGGGTTCACGACGTAAAGTCTGAGAAAACAACTGATACTATCGATGAGGTAAAGAAGATTCCCTAAGAACGGGTGTCATCATCTATATTACTAGTAGACTTAATTTAAGTGGGTAAGGTCAGGTAAAAACAAGTAACTAAGGATTTTACAGCTACAAGGGAGAACGGTAGAGGACAAACTGACGAAGGTTAAATGGAACTAAGTACCTGGATTTTAAGGTCCAAGAATAAGTCATAACAAGAAATGTCGTAACCTAAAATGAAAGTAGTGGTCAGTGTTGGTGTTGACCCGTAACAAAAGTGAAACCGAGTCGGAAGATTCAGAAAGATCTCGATAAAAGGGTGAGTAAAGGTCATCGTAGAACCCGAAAATACCTGGACCCCTCAAGTAGAAAGTAACAGTATAGAAAAACGGAAACGTATGACAATTACCATAAGAGTTCCGTTCTTATGACTTCACCAAACCGTAAGGGAAGAGGTCATCTGGTACAAAACAGTCTTGAGAGGTGGTACTGACCAGACAGAACCCACCGGGATGTGTCGTACCGAGTATCAAAGTGACACTATGTAAGTAACCAATCAAAAGACACTAACACCGAAAGTAAGACAAACGGTAGACTATCTATTCCTATTCTCCGAACACCTTCGAAGGACTACCCTCCCCGACCGACACCCCCTTAGACTCAAAACAAAACAAATCCGTCCCAGTGTGAGTCATTTAGAAATTAGGTTAAAAGATAACTACCCATCCATCCGAACACAAGGGAGGGACAAAATACCGGACTCCGTTTAGATACAATGCCCATTACCACCATTACCATTGGAGGAAGCTTTCCTAAATACGGCCCCGAGAACATAAGTCACGGTGACTGGGGCACCGTCCGGTAACAGTTGGGTATGGAGACGGTCTCTAAGGACCTGTGAGTGTCCGTTCAGACCCAGTCAGAGAACACCCCCGGTGACGAGGAAAGAAGACTCAGGACCACACGTGGTCCAAAACAAACACGGGAGGTTCTCAGACGAAGGGGTCGGTCAGGACGTCTTCAAGACATTAGTTTGGGGTGACCGGAGGTTTCAGTTTAAGGGACCCCCGAGAGTCAGGGAAACGGTCTAGGGGTCCAACCCTTTAGACAACACCCAGGATCTTGAAAACAATTGTCACGTTCTTGAAGAAACCATATTAACAAGAGGTCAGACACCCAGTAGACGAGTCACCGAGTTACTGTCCCGATTATCGGTGGAGGAGGTTCTCCTGAATACGGAGTACGGAACGGAGAGTCCAGACGACGTCAGTCTTGGGGACAGGGACACCGTCCGGCGACGACTGGGTACGGAGGTGTCCTCTGTGAGTGTGTACGTTTCCGTCCAGACCGAATAAGAGACACCCCAAGGTCCCAGGATCCCGTGTATTTCTAAACAAACTCGGGAGACTCACAGAGACCGTCCATCCCTCAAACTAAGATTTACACTAAAACGGAGAGGATGGTAGAACAACCCCGAAAAGGAAACGGGGACGTGAATAGTGGTCTACCAGTTATGGCTTTAGTCTAACTAATATAAGAAACGTCGGTTTCTACCTCTTCCAGATATGTCAGTCTTTTTTTGTTCTGGTTCTCGACTGACACCGAGTCTAGTTCTTGATAAATAACTTTTTTTTAGTGTGAATTTAACTTCTTCCATCCCTTTTGGTGATCTGGTAAGTCCATACTGGATTTAGTTTAGGGAATACTGATATGTCACCTTCACTGTTTTTCTAAGTTCCCTAATCTAGACTATCTGTCCCTGGGACTTCACAATACCTACCTCCAAAGACTGTAACATGTTTTTCACCACTAGTTTTGGCAGGGGTTCCTTTTCTTTACGTTTTTCCGTTTTACCAACAGAGTCCTCAAGAATATTTATCGACTCTTTTATTCTCTTCGATTTCCGTTTCTTCTTTTCCTTTCTATATGAGTAGACTTAAGTCTCAAGGTTTCTTATCGTTCCCCTTTATTCTTTCGGGAGGATTCACTCGTTACGTTTCTGTATCTCCTTTTGTGACCTTACCCTTTCTGATCTCTAGAGAAGTTCTTTTAATCTCTATCTCTTCCTTGTCAAGTACGTTTCTACCCGAGTTATTTCCTGTCTTTACTACACTTGGATTGTCTTCGTCTTTTATAATTCTTCTCCACCGTTCTTATGTGTCTTCCTGATATACTTTTTCTTGTAGTACTGCGTCTATTGGTACTACCATACTAGTGAGTGGATCTTGGTCTGTAGAACCTTACCCTTCAGTTCACCCAGAATCCTTCATAGAGATACTTGTTTCGATCACCTCCACTACCTTAAGGTCGACTCGATAAAGTTTAGGATTTTCTACTACGACACTTTCCCGACGTGAGTTATACGATCTTTTTACCTTTTGTGTCGTCACCGGTGTCCTGACCTTTTCCAGTCAAAAGTAAGGTTAGGGTTTCTTTCCGTTACGGTTTCTTACAAGATTGATGACGTATTAACGTGAGTAGTCCTCCTCTTCCCATACTGTCTCCTACTCTACGAACCTACCGTAGTGACTGAGATACCTGTACTCAAACCCGTTCGAGGTCCTAGACCACTACCTGTCCCTTCGGACGACACGATGTCAGGTACCCCAACGTTTCTCAGTCTGTACTGACTCCCTGACTTGACTTGACTTACTTCTTGACTTACTCAATTCTTATTTTTACCCCTCTTGTAAACCCTGGACACAATAACAAACAAACCAGTCATAATCCAGACTGAGAAAACACTGGGGTTCATGACACATCGGACGGTCCAAGGAGACAGGTACCTTAAGAGGTCCGTTATTATGACCTCACCCAACAGTAAAGGAAGAGGTTCCCTAGGAAGGGTGGGTCCCTACTTTGGACGTAACCGTCCACCTAAGAAATGGTGACTCTGTAGTCCCTTCGGGTCAACCCTGAACAATGATTAAATAATTTAAAAGTTAGAGTCGACTGACTAAATTTACCTATCATAAATGAACACTTGGTCCAGAGAGGAATTTGTTACAACATTTAATTCGCACACACACATACACACACACACACACACACACACACGAGTCAACACAGGTTGAGAAACTATGGGGTACTTGACATCGGGCGGTCCGAGGAGCCAGGTACCCTAAAGGGTCCGTTCTTATAACCTCACCCAACGGTAAAGGAGGAGGACTCCTAGAGGACTGGGTCGCTAGCTTGAGGACAGAGAGGAAGACGTAACCGTCTACCTATGAACTGGTGACGTCGTGGACCCTTCGGGACTACATTTCATTATACAGACTTTTGAACCAGTGTCTTATAAAAGATATGACCTTTGGTTTATACACTTTATTTCAAACACTACAAGACCAAGTCTTACCCGGAAGCTCTTCGTTTCAAAGTGAGAATCCGTAAACAATGACACATGAGTTATGTACCAAAACTAAGGACTAAACCGGTTTGTAATACAATTCACGACCTCTAGTTTCACTCCGTCTGAGTCTCGGGGACGTCAAACACTAAGTTTAACTTTCTCGCTCTGCAGTTTTATCATTGTTGTTTATGTGTGTGTGTACAGGTGTAAGTTACCGTTGACATACTATTGACCATTTTCCGTTGTTATGTATCCCTTAAAGGGACCACCGAGTCGCCATTTCTTAAACGGATATTACATCCTCTGCGTCCTCGATACCCAAACTAGGGACCCATCTCTTCTAGGGGACCTCTTCTTTTACTACAGAGTGAGGTCATTAGTCGGGGTACCTGTCTCCTTAGACCACCGAATGTAAGGTACCCCAGTGTTCCTCACTCTGTTCTGACTTCTTGACTCATACGTACGTTACCATGTATCTTAAGCTTTTTCACATTATTCTTGTTTTTATTTTGTCGTCATATATTCGTGGAATAGGAATATACCCTATGTACTAGTAAAGAAAAGGTAAAAGATAAAAAATTTTATCTTAGGAACCGTACTTTGGGAAATTGGTAGAGACAGATGTTGAACCGTCTTTTTCAAAGTAAGTTCTACTAAAGTAATGTTTTGTAGAAAGATAGACAAAAAAAGTTTATTTCCAACCCCCGTTAAAACAACCCTACGAGAATTTGAAACGAAGACACATATACCACTGACTACACTCTTTCCTTTTTCCGACTTTTGTCTTGTGATGTACGACCCCATCATCCGGGAACAAGTAGGGGTTTCACACGCCGAGAAGATGACAAAGAGGGGAAGAACCGGAAGGAACGGCAGTAATACGTTGTATGGTTGATTCTCCGGTAGATTATAAAAAAGAAGAAGTGATCCAGTCGTTGTCGAATTTTCTTATAATTTCCTTTTACATCGAGGAGTGTTACCTATTTATTCAGTAAAGTCACCTTTCCACCTCTAACGACTCGTCGACCCCTTTAAGTATATGTGTCGGGAAGAAGTGAAGAAGAAATAAGTCTCCACTGTCTTTTGGTCTGGAGGGTCTTACATTAAAATGCATGAACGACGAAGTAGATGTGGTACGGATAAACCAGACAACGGGTGGGGTGGGGAGGAAGGGAAGATCCCAGTAGTCAAGAAATGTGAACTTCAAGGGAGGAGGTCCAGAGAATCGACCTTAGGGATTCCACCAAAGAAAAGGGGTCGACCGGGATGGGTTCGTTTACTGAGTCCATTTGTTTACACGTCAGAACGACGTTTACCCTTTTTGTTGTCCCACTCTCTTTACCTACTTTACCACAAATCTCCTTCCGTCTTCGGACACATGAGTAATAAAGACCCTACGGTACCTGACAAGTCCTGAAGAAGTCTATCGACCATTTATAAAGTAGAAAAAATAACTCTTCTCTAACCGAATACAAATGGAATTTCTTATACAACGATACCAGGTGGACACACTGAGAAGGTACAACCATTGAACATACATCCATACTCATGACACTTTAAGAAAGTAAATAAAAATTGACAAATTTGTATTTCAATTAGGTGGTAATACGTTGAAAGGACGGGACCACCCTCCTCTCTGAAATTTTTCCTTTTCAAAACCCAAGTACAAATGAATACAAAAAAAAAAAAGATAAAAGATCTTGACCCTTTACGACCCATTTTCTGATCAATCTTAAGAGGAAAATTATTAATAAACATTAAAACTGTTTTCCATGAGTATCTTTACAATACTTCATATGTGTGTGTATATGTTGTACATATGTGATAATTTTATATAATACTCATTTTGATACGGATCCTTCTTATAACTAAAATTCATTTATAAATTGAATTACGAGTTTTATGGACAATTTCAAAACTCAAAATGCACTTCTTACCCTTATTAAAATAAGTACAAACTCAGGGAGGTTCAAAATATACCTTGATTAAACTATTGTTAACCATTTACTTATTTTTATAATATCGGTAAAGAGATAAAGTACGAGTCCTTTTATTGAGAACTTTTCACACGAAATTCGGAAAATTTTAAGATAGTTCCTCGTTTGGACAAACGAATTCCATAGTTTACGTCCTATTTACGTACATTCCTTAAATTACAGTTTAAAATTTTATTTACGTCGAAAATTTTAGTTTCCTGAGTGTAGACGGTTCTACATAAAACCCTAACACCAAACGTCCCATTTAAACTCCCAGTCGAAACGATTCCTAGAACTCTCTCATATTAGGAGGTAGTATCTTCAAAAGGTCGAATATTTAGGGTGTAATCGTTGTCATAACCCGACCCTTGTGTCGGGAAAGAATCCCGAGTGGGTGACAAGTCCGATCAACGTCTTATGATTCAAAAGAATGTTGATAAACGTAGATCACAGTAATAAATAGTAAAATTTATTAGAGTAAAACATCAGAGGTACTGAGACACTTCATCTTTTCCGTTCATAAAAGAGAGATAACTTCTCTCCTCCAACTCCTAGTCTTTAATTTACTGAAGGGATTCTGATGAAGCAAGTTGATTGAATATCCAATTCCGTGGGAGGACAGATCTTAAGTCCACGATACTACACTGGAGGAAATGAGAAAGATGGACTGTAATTCGGAGAACGAATGACAACTCATCGAATTACGACAAAGAAGTCTCAATAGTGATTCCAATTAATGACGAAATTTTACAATAAACACTTAGAATTACAAACTAGTACTCGAACCCTTAGTTTGAACCGTGTGGATCAGGTCACCTAGAGTTACACACCAGGGGTTGTTCAACTCGGAATCACGGTGAACCCACGACCGATAATTACGTTTACTGTTAAGAACCCGGAGTGTTCTCTGGATGGTTTGGTCTTCGAGATTCCCATCGAGTTGTTCTTCGAGTTGTTCGAGTTGTTCGGGAGGTCCACTAAAACTCCAGGAGACTTACTACAAATCCTAGTGATCGGACCGGATAAGTCTGAGTACAACTACATGAGCGGAAGCACCCAGTGACTGAGACTTTGGAACATTGTAGAGAGGACTTAATCCAAACATGAACGAAATTGGGTTTTCAAAAAAAATTCTTTCTAATGACCTCTGCCTTCGTCTCACTCTACAGATATTCTATTACATGAGATAAATACTATAAAAGGTCTCCTGACAAACTTTCGTCGCCTCGTCATCCCTCTTCATCTTCTATGTGTCCATGAGTGAACTGGTCACCTTCAGGCATCTCATATGTATCTGAATTGAGGGAGAGTAACTTAAGGTATCGGGGTGTGAATCCCGGTATGATCCTTCCTCTTCTACTTATAAAAGGTTTAAAGACTTTACTGATTTACTACCCGTACTCTCCTCTCATGATGCAGTAGTGGAACTTTTAAAAGTCTTGTGACTCCAATGTAATAGAGTCGTCACCGTGTCAACGATGAAAAAGAAATTAATTAAAAATAACCTCATATTAACGAAATGTTACAACACAATCTAAAATGACATGTTCTTTTACTTAGTCGAGATTCATATCTATAGGGGAGAAAGAACCTAAAGGAAGGGTAAATCCAGTGGTATCTCTTAACTCAAGAAACACGATATGTCATCCAAGAAGAATCAAAATAACTGTATATATAACTGTATATATACGATGACTAAACAACAACAAAAACAAATCAACGAGTCAGTACATTTTGAGGAAACGCTGGGTACCTGACATCGGACTGTCTGAGGAGACATGCACCCTAAAGGGTCCGTTCTTATGACCTCACCCAACGGTAAAGGAAGAGATCCTCTAGAAGGCCTAGATCCCTAACTTGGGTGCAGAGCTTCGGTGTGACAACCATGACATATATTTCATCTGTTAACGATAAAACCTGATCTATTGAGAAACGACACCGTCGACAGGATCCATTACTGTTAGAAATTGTCGTAGAGACCGAAGATGAGTGATCCGCGGTCCTCGATCGGGACGATCTCAGTACCGTCTGTTTTCCCAGTGATCCGCAACAACGCTCCGGGGGCCCCTCGTGTGAACGGAGGTGAAACGAACTCTTGATCAGAACGTACCATAGCGGGACAGTGAAAGGGGCAGAGTGTCACGGTCGAGACTCGATTCACGTACCATGGGACTAACTTTATCGGTAGCGGAGACTCTGAAGGAAGAGGATCGGTAATAAAGTCCTGGTCACATTTTTCTCTTCTTGGTCAAAGAACTCTTCGAAACACCGACACTTACCTTTTATTTACGCTTCATCCTCCCGCTACCACCTCGGTTCTACCATAAGTGACTAGACTATGAGGACAGCTGTCGGGCGAAACTTTCTTATCGGTTCCCACCCTCGATTCCTTCTTCTCCTCGAACTCTTGACGTCGATAATCGTGAAGACATCCTTCAGTTACAAGATCCGAAACTACGATGTCTCTTAAGAGAGTTCCGGACACGTTTGTCGAGCTCACCACTCGGGTTCCTCGTTTGTCTGTGTCCGTGACTCGGAACGGACGACGACTCGACGCGAACAGCATAATCCATCTGTACTAGAGGTGAAAGTTTGCGGTGCGTAAAGGAGGTGTCTCTGTAAACGAAGAGTAGTCATTGGAAAACTTCATTGGAAACCCAAATAAAGGACCGTGACAAGTATATGTAAGTAACGGGGGTCTGTTTTCGTACACACCGATAATATTTTATGTCTTCTTCTTGGGGGTAGTCTCGGGTGCACCCTCCATCCACACAACCGACCTCTACCGTGGGAGGAAGTCCGAGACTCTCTTATAAAAGAGCATGAGATAGGGCAAGGGGAGAAGTGGACGTGTCAGGTTAGAGAGACCGGGAAGGGGAAACTCCTTTACCAGACTGTCGAGGAGGGGGTACATGTAAATTCAAGGTCAAGAAGGAGTCTTTGGGGTGTAAATTTTTATAAGGTTTTCCTTTCCGGAAAGGTCTATTCCCTTGATATCGGTCGACCTTGATCAATTCAGGTGTGTCGTCTTTGAAATCCGTCGTCACACCCTCTGACCTCTTTCATTACCGTGGGGTGAGGTCATGAGAACGGACCTTTTAGGGTACCTGCCTCCTCGGCCCTTCCGACGTCAGGTACCCCAGCGCTTCTCAGCCTGTACTGACTTCGCTGAACCGTCGTCGTCGTCACCCTCTGTTACCGTGACCCACGTCCCATATGTACTGGTCGTGAAGTCTTTAGTGTGTCTCTGTTTTCGTAGTTGACGTAGACCATGGGTTCCGGTCGGAGACCGAAGAGAGAAAAGACCGAAGACAGGAGAACCTAGGAAAGACCCCGACTGCAGGGAAAGAGAGACCCTTCCTCGTAGAGCCGTGGAAGAGACGAAAACGAGACCCTTACTACCCTCGCCTGTTCTGTGTATGAACCCACACTGGAAGTTTAGACCCTCTTAGGAGTTGAAGGGGAGCTGGAGATTGAGTCGGAGTTCGAGGAAAGGACGAAAGAGTATCCATTGAAAGCTGACCTGTCTTATGTTGAAAAATTTCAATCAAAAGTATCTGGTCAAAATGGGGTAAGATATTCTGTTGTGCGTCATAAAGACCACCATGACAATTAAATAAACAAATCATAAAAGTCTAGCAAGTTGTCAGGGAAAAGGTAGTCAGAGTGTTTCCGGAGGGGGAGGGGGGTGTGTGAATATAAATGTGGGTGTCCTTTTTAACGTATCTGTCGTAAAATTTGATTAGGAGAAAGAGACACATACCATTGTGTAGAAACCGTCAAGACCGTCTTCGAACCGACTGTAAGAGTCCCACGAACCCTCTTCTCCTCTCTTTTCCAGGGTAGTCCCTGACCTTTCCTTTTAAACAGGTGTCGTAAGTGTTTCGAGAAAAACAAGTGAATTCTACAAAGAAGACTAGGCATGGCTTACTGGTAGTAACCTGAATTTTACGATACAATAAAGATAAAGAATTAGGACGACGACGAACCTTTTTCCTTATTGTCTCTTTTTTTATTTTAGAAGTAACAAGAGGGTTGTCGTAAACTTCCTCTTGTTTGTACGAACCGTCGTATACGGATTGCTTCAGTACTCACGGTCCTTTTCTTACTATTAGGAACCGGAAATCTTTATCTTGTTCGTCTAAGACACATAAATTAAATTCTTTCTTTTAGTCTGACGAGTAAAACGGTTAGCACCTTTGAATTACCTTAACAATAAAGTAGAGAAACTATACTGAAAAAATAAAGGGTTTGAAAGACTCATCCGTCTAACGTAGAAGTAAGAAGAGTATTCCTTGTAAGAAATTCCCACCTAAAATCGGAAAAAGACACTCCCAGATGTCTCGGGTCGCCTTGTTAACAGTACTTTACTTAAGGTGACACTACCAACGATTCACACTTACACAGTCATCACAACTTTGTTCGTGAAGGGAATTTCTTGGAAGATCGAGTTTTGACGAACCGTTCACCCTTTGCTCGCATAAAGGTCCATTCCTTTACCTCCGAAAGATCGTATTCAAACGATTCTTGGGTCCCTCCTCTCCCCAAGGTTGAAGTAGATGTTTTGATAAGTTACTGACTCTTATAGTGGAGGGTTGACTTTATTTCAAAGTGAATCGACGTGCGGGTGAGGTTTCAGACGTAGTATGGGTACAAAAAGATCGACGAAGGAGCATCTGATCTTCAAGGGGAAAAAGAAAGTTTATACACAACAGGATAAACGGGTATCGACCGTTAATTATTATTGTTTTCGGTTATATAAGGACAAAAGGAAAGAATAATTTTCAGATTATTTTAAAAATAATAGGAAATATCTCTACTTTGTTCATGGATACAAGTGGTACAAGACTCTAAGGGTTGTAAATGCTACCAGTATTTTAGGTATACCCGAGTACTTCGATCTTAGATCCACACATTCATTCGTCCGAAAGGAGTGGAGATTTCATATCTCCAATTTGAATGTGTCACGTTCCGAGGGGTTGGGATTGAACTGGTGATTTTCTGAGACCCTTGAAGAATTTATCGTCTCGGTCCCTGGAACTGGGTCTATTGTATCAAGTCAAGTCAAGTCAACGAGTCAGCACAGGCTGAGAAACGCTGGGGTACTTAGCGTCGTGCGGTCCGGAGGGACAGGTAGTGGTCGAGGGCCTCAAGTGAGTCTAAGTACAGGTAGCTCAGTCACTACGGTAGGTCGGTAGAGTAGGAGACAGCAGGGGAAGAGGAGGACGGGGGTTAGGGAGGGTCGTAGTCTCAGAAAAGATTACACAGTTGAGAAACGTACTCCACCGGTCTCATGACCACAAAGTCGAAATCGTAGTAAGGAAGGTTTCTTTAGGGTCCCGACTAGAGGAAGTCTTACCTGACCAACCTAGAGGAACGTCAGGTTCCCTGAGAGTTCTCAGAAGAGGTTATGGTGTCATCAAGGAAGGTCTCTGACTAGGGCTGGGATTTATAGGGGTTTACCTGGGGTACGTCCAACTTTTAGTGATTGGTGTTCAGGTAAGAAGTTTCCTACGAGTATCGAAATACTCTAAGAGTCTTTTGGTCTAACCCTTTGTGACTTTTGACAATTTCAAAGACTCTACCAGTGTCATGTGTAAGTGTACAACAAATAGGAGTACTGGACGTCCATTCTTTTAATGACTTGGCAGAGATCGAACCGACGAAAATTATTGAACTAACACTTCGAGAAAATTGAGTGACAGTGGGTAATCTCATCGAAGATCAAACAGTTTCTTGAAGTTATTCGTGGTCCAAGATTCCTGAATCCCTTCGAAGATCGAGACTCTAAGTAAAAGGTAAGTTAGGACAAGACAAGATATGATAGGTTGTACGTCACAACAGAGTTTCCATAGGGAAACTAATGAATGTTGTATTTTGAGAACAAGCTGAGGGAATCGTTGTTGTGCACTCTGGGTATTTGTAATAGGAAACTTCTCTTTAAAAGTTCCGTAGAGGTACTCGTTTCGAAATCTCGTCACTAAAACTTACGAACAACGATTTACTTCCCCTTCTAATCAAAACTCCTTCTAACCCCTAAAAGGAACATCTACGTTTGTGGAGAGGGACTGGACGAAACATTCAATTTGTAACACTCATTGTAGAAGACAAGGATGTCACTTCAGAGGACCCATTGTCTTTAAAGTTCCTCTGACCCTTGCCGTATTACGAACTCTCCTAATTCATCGGTGTTTGGTTCTAATGGTTAGGTGTCGGGGTTTCTCCTCAAAGACGTTCCAAGTCAGACTCTCCTCACAATCTGTCATACCAAGGACTCTTCTGTCTCTCTTGACTAATACATTTAATTTTAAAACTATCTGGAAACAAAAGAGAGTTTGCACCTGAAGGATTTAAACAGGTTGTCAAACGACAATCGGTTCCTTAGAGTTTGTGCAGACCCATGAACACACCACTCTCCCTAACTCTAAGTATAAGTGGGTGGACTCGAAATGTGAGAACTGACGGGAATACTCTAACGAACAAACCAAACATAAATTGGTCTCGAAGAACTTCCGTAAGGTTCATTATATGAACTACGACCTAAGTATAACTCTCAGTTCTACTTGTTTCGAACCCCAGAAGACTTATGGTAGACCGGGTAGGTTATAGGGAAGGATTACCACGGACTTCTCAAGAATTGAGTCCTAAAATTTTCACCCCCCTTTTTCAATTTATTTTAATGGTATAATGTCTTATTAATACTAAATAATTGTCATCATCTCTTCCGTTACCGTAGGGTGAGGTCATGAGAACGAACCTTTTAGAGTACCTTTCTCCTCGGACCATCCGACGTCAGGTACCCCAGTGATTCTCAGTCTGTGCTGACTCGCTGCAGGGAGAGTGAAAAGTGAAAGTACGTAACCTCTTCCTTTACCGTTGGGTGAGGTCACTAGAACGGACCTCTTAGGGTCCCTGCCCCCTCGGACCACCCGACGGCAGAGACCCCAGCGTCTCAGCCTGTGCTGACTTCACTGAATCGTCGTAATTGTTATCGTTCTAATACATTTCACTTTCACTTCAACGAGTCAGCACAGGTTGAGAAACACTGTGGTACCTGACATCGGATAGTCCGAAGAGGTAGGTACCCTAAAAGGTCCGTTCTCATGTTCTCACCCAACGGTAAAGAAAGAGGTCGTCTAGAAGGACTGGGTCCCTAGTTTGGGACCAGAGGACGTAACGTCCGTCTGCGAAATGGGAGAGTCGGTGGTCTCATCGGAGACCATAACAAGTCAGTGATTCAACACAGGTTGAGAACCATTGGGGTACCTGACATCTGACGGTCCGAGAAGACAGATATGTGAGGTACTTTCTAATACGTTCCTTATTTAACGTTAGTTGAACGAAAGATTCCTCCGTCACTATCACTTAGAAAACCGACCTGACACCAATTTCCCTTCCAGGGTAACGACTAAGTTGGGTAGAGATGAAGGAGTCCATGACACCAGGATTGTAAGAGTAATACGTGCGTACTGTAGAGGACACCTTGTGATAGTGGGGTGGACAGACTTTACAGAAGAAGAAAGTAATATCCATAATATAGTCTCTTAAATACACAGAGACTAAAATAAAATATAGTCTTAAGTAAAATATATAAGTAAAATATAGTCTCTTAAATATAAACATGTAAATGTTTATAGAGAGTCGTCGAGGAACTTTAAGTATGAATTGAGATCTTTGAAGTAGTTGACATTAAGATATTAAAAATGATATCAAACAGAAATCTTTCTTGAATCATTTTAAAGAAGGAGGAAATTACGCACACGACGTTCCGGTAGACGATAACTACCCAAGAAGGGTCACCCAACTCGTTCCCAGAAAAGAAACATCAATCACAACAAAGTTCGGTACTCTCTACAAACATAGTGACGACTTAAAACGTCCTCTGTAAAGGTCTAACCCATACTAGATACCTTTCGAGTAGAAGTGACATTTTAAGTGACTAAGACACTGTGGAGGAAGTTACGTCATTTTCTAAGGAATGGGACACCTTCGAGTAACGAATTGGACCATAAAAATAATACATAACAGACGTATGAGAGTCCATCATTTTCTAATCTATGGATATAGGACAGACCGACACCTTGTCCTTTACTACTTGTCTAAATTACCTCCTCCACCACCATTCCTAGTTTTCCTACACCCAACTCAGGTCCTTGGCTCACCTCGTCTAGTTCCCGTTTTTACACAGGGGGAGTGTATAACTGATAGGGTACCGGGTACCCTGACCACACACTGTCCTTCTCGTTTCAGGTGTCCAGTATGGCCGTTGGGGAAACGGACAACAAACAATCTTCGTAGACATACTCCCGGTAGTCTCCGGTGTGATAAAATTGGTGAGTAATATAAAAATTAGATACTCAGATATGAATCTTAAAAAGAAAACTTTTAGGGGTACTAGGTACTCAGTATTCGGATACGTGTCTAAGACCCCTGTCCGTCCGGATCAAGGTTTCGTTGAATCAACGTTAGAGATTCTGGAGTATGTTTAATAATTCGAGGAATTTCCAGTATAAGGTAGACATTTCGTAACTGTTAATTATCAGGGATTAAGTATCCAGACAAACCTCTATTCAGTATATATCCTAGTTATTCAGTACACATTCAGTACGTATCCTATCATGGAATATGTATCTACAAATACTAAAGTTATAGTGATGGTAATAACAATGTCCATTAAATTAGGTACGTGAGTAAATTGTGTGTAGAAGTAATTTACTTCATGGACCCTAGTAATTAGAAGTTAAGTTTACACTCGGTACACTGAGGTGTGTCTTGTGTCTCACAATATCTTCCCCAGACAAAGTCTTAACTGAGGTAGTCAGGTAAAGGGTTAACCCTACACAAAGAAATAAGTATTTCGTCCATATTAGTATGATATACCGTATAAGTGTTCCTGTGACACTGTTCGTATAATGAACTTCCTATTTATATAGAACATATTTACATTTTATGAGTATTAAACCTACGATAAAGGTGTTACATAAGACAATCATACCACGTTTCATATTTCATCCCAGACGATTTTATTCTTGTAAAATTTTTTAAATAAAGTAACTGCATATGAAATAAATGTTACAACACAATTAAAGACGACATACTATCTCACTATCAATATATATATATGTAAGAAAAAGTATAAAAAGGTAATATCAAATAGTGTCCTATAACTTATATCAAGGGACACAATATGTCATCCTAAAACAAATGTGTTAAATATATACGATGAAACATAGACGATCTGAACGGACTGTTGTGACTCTCGTCTCCACAATAATAGGTGTAAAACGTCAACTGTTTTGACTCCTAGTCTCTCTAAGTTACGGACTGTCTCGGTTCTGGTCTTCAGTTCTCAAGAACTAGAAATTAAGTCTCGAGAAAGAAGATGGTACTAAATCCTATCGTATTACATCCCTCCGACGGAAAATACTCTCTAAAAAAAAATGTAACTCCGAATCCCCCTTTTATCGTAAAAAATATTATTGAAAATACAAAAAATTTTTCTCACAAATTTTACGTAAAGGTTTCGTATATAATCATTTCTCACTACAGTAATATGAGACAGAGTCATTCTTCTACCTAACCAAGTCCCGACACTTGACTTTCGACTTCTCATTGTAGACGAGTGACGGTGCACATGTATTTGTACCACATGTCTTTCTGGTTGTATTTTTATTACCCTCTAAAATGTGTTTTCATAAAAATATGAAAGGGTTGTACTGATCATCTCAACAAAAGAATTGTCGTCTAAACGTTCTTTTGAAAAGAAAGACATAGGTGCCAGTGGTGGGATAGAGTCCAGTGAACCCCAGAGAGGTTCTAATCGTGTTAACGGACTGGTAAACTAGCTAGAGTGAAATAAGAACGAGACCCCGAAGAGTCCACCGTTTCACCATTTCTTAGGTGGACGGTTACGTTCTTTGTGCTCTCTACGACCAAACTAGGGACCTAGTCTTTCTAGGGAATCTTTACCGTTGGGCGAGGTCTTAATAACGGACCTTTTACAGGACCTGTCTCCTCGGACCGCCCGATGTCAGGTACCCCAACGTTCCTCAGTCTGTACTGACTCGCGCGCGTGTGTGTGTGTGTGTGTGTGTGTGTGTGTGTGTGTGTAAGAATGGGAAGTTGAGGGTAATAATTGTACCTTGAAATGTGGTAGAGTGAGAAGACAAATTTAGTGGTTTTGAAATTGTTAGTGAAAATGGACCTGTTATTTTTTTTTTTTTTCTCGGAACTACCCACTGTAAACGATTCAAGGGTGGACATATTTATAAAGATAACACTGATTAAAGTTTGGTCGTTACACTTCAGTAGAACCTCAACCCTGCTATTCACGTTTACAAGACGGATCGGTCCTATTAGTCGAGGTACATATTGACCTTTGGAGGGGTTACTGTAGGGTTCGGTGAGTTTCACCTTAAGTCATCGATACTTAATACGGGTACAAAGGTCAATGGAGAAATTAGAGTGAAGGTTAGGTTCAGAGAAGAACGATCAAAGTGAGAAATAATGAGTCAATAAATTAACCATTTTACCCCTACACGAGCACTCCTGTGTAGTCTACTTTTCATACTACACTTTTCGTAAGTCATGAGGGTCCTTCCGTCTATAACATCTTTAGGTTTAGCCACCCTCGTGACCGTCAAGGGACTTGTGCTCCCTTCACTGTATACGTAGTGATTGTAAGTGGCTCGGTCTGTTTAATGAGTCACTCACACAGAGGGGCGTTTTGACCTACACTTGGTTTCAAAGACAGTGGACTAAAAGACACTTATCAGAGATCTAGAGACCCATTTTTTCCCTTCATAATCAAACGAACTAAAACTCCTACTAAAGTTTTCCGTCTTTACTCAGTAAACGTCACTACGTACGTCAGTGTAGTTTGGGAGAGTCAAAGGATCCAAGTCAGTGATCATGAAATGAAACTTCACTGGTCAAACCGACCTAAGTGGAATAACAGAGTTAATCGGTAAGTAAAGACGAGGTCTTGGACGAACACCAAAAACTTCCCTTCTATGGTCTTTAGTTCTGTATTTTAAAGTAAGGAAGGTTCTTTGACACAGAGTCTTTCCCATTTTCCTCCAAACTTTCTTTACCAAACTTTTATCTGGAAGGTGTACATAGACAGTTCCATACTCAAAAAAAACAAAAACAAAAACAAAAAAACATAGTAGACTTGAACCAGTATAACACATCCCCCTTTCAATAAAAGATAAATACAATTATTACGGAACCCTTAACTCCATGTCACCCTTTTTTCCACTCCTCTATATAGGGGGCCTCCTCCCGTACCGTTGGATGAAGTTATAAGAACAGACCTATTAGGGTACCTGTCTTCGCGGACCACCCGATGTCATCCCACGTCTCTCAGTCTGTACCAACTTCACTGAATCGTGTCGTGTCTAACGAAAGACGAGAAACTCGAACATATGTGTTCCATTAGTGAAGAAATGAATACAGGAATACGTCCCAACCCCTCTCGTCTAGAACAATCGGACCTAAGTGTTCTTACAATTTATATACGTCGAACAAATATAGATATAAAGAATATGGTGATAGTAATTTCGATCATTATGGCTGGGTTTTGTTACGTAGAAATAGATTTCAGAAATTTAAACCGACTCTTTTTCTAACTTTCATAAATGAATAGTGTATCTTAATTTAATTATGACGAGTACATTGAAGAAGTAACATTTTTAAGATGTGAACATGAATAAAACTATTAAATATTTCTTTATAACCATCTAGTTAAAAAGACAGTTATATCAGAAGATTTTAAAGTCCTGACACGATCCTGGATACACTCGATTTTTATTCGTATTCTCTGTTGTGACTAAGAGAGAAAGAGTGAAACCTTGAAGATTAAATAAATCCTTGTTTTTGAGTCTTGATACTTTAATTAACCCTTTTTGAGACAATATAAACATGAAGACTCCCGATTCTTTCACCTCTTCGAATCTCTTTATCGACAAGCACTCTCACTTAACTTCCGACTTATCTACCGTATAAAATTTCCAGTACATCTTAAACTTCGTCACCTTTCCTATAGAAGACATTTCTTACTTAATAGGGAAGTAGGGGGACAGATTTCGTCCAGGGGAGGTGAAAGAAAGTAGTGTAGAAAGTGAAAGTGAGATAAAAGAAGGAACGAACGACTCAACGAAATCAGTGTAGCCTGAGACACTGGAGTACCTGACATCGGACGGTCCAAGGAAACAGGTACCCTAAGAGGTCCGTTCTTATAACCTCACTTAACGGTACGGGAGGAGGTTCCGTAGAAGGGCTGGGTCCCCAGTTTGGACGTGAAGGAGACAGAGGACGTAACCGTCCGTCCAAGAAATAGTGGACCGTAATCAGAACTAGTGGACCAAGACGATCAGAGAATTCAAACCCTTTCTATTTGTTAGAACCAGAGACATCTTTCTGACCCTGGATCATGTGATCGACCGTGTCTGTCCAGAAGTTATTAATACTCAAATTTATCGTTTAACAATTAATTAGTCCATAGACACAAAAACTTCCCCTTATAGTCGTTTCTTTCCTATAACTCTTCGTATCATAGTCTTTTATTCAAACTTACACATACCACAACAGTGTAATCTTTTATAAAATTCTAGTTTATGATAATCCCCGTGAACTCGTTCCCTCACAAGGCAAATTACCTAGAAGTCATCTGACTGGATCGTTACGAGACCCTCTTGGTACTCTCCTCTTCCGACGTCTCATTTAGAACAAGAAACGAACGTCAGTAGACGTACACTACTACTGCCGGAACGACGATAATGGGTCCTGACTGACTAGTACTGAAGACGTGAACTATGTGGGTACAAGTGGTATAATTATAGTGTCGTGTTCCTGGTCCCACAACTCCGATCAACGGTTCGTCACTATTATTGTTAACAAGTATTTTGAATTCGACGAGCGTCTTTGTGTAAAATGTCGTTAACTCCTCCTTGTACCTCTACTAACTTTCTGATCATCTGTTCTCCAAAGTTTTTTCACAGTTTCCTCCAAACTCTAGTTCGTTTGTCTCCATCACTCGTTTTTTTTTTTTTTTTGGTTTTTGTTTTTTTGTCCACAACCATCAGTTACTATGTCTACGAATTTTAATTCCAATACCTCCCTCACTTCAATGACCAATAACTTTCCTATCCAAGACTGATACTCTCTCCCCCGACTCTATCCTTCTTTTTTTACTTTATAAACTCCTTTTCTAAAGTTTTTTGACTCACCGGTCCTTTACACGTACATAAATTGTGACACAGAATGTATAAGGATTCAACCGGATTTTAAATGGTTAAAAAGACAAAAAATTTGATTGAGTCAACGTTACTTTTAGAGAAAGCCACTAAGATTAGACCTTATGTTTCAAACGTTTACGAATTTTTTTGAATTTTGTCTACGAGTGTTTACTGTCAATATTTACGCCATTTTTAGTTGGAAACGGTTTCTTAGTAATTCAATTAACAGGAGGAATTCAACTTGATAGGGAGTCTTTTGTTCTTTGAAGGAAAAGTTATTCTGTCGGTGCTTCAGTATACAGGAACGAGGGGAATCTACACGTATTCTTCCCAAATAAAGTTATCCCATCTAGAATTTAAGTATACACGAAAGGTAATTTGGCATTTGGGACCCCCGACACATAAAAAGTGATAACACATTGTGTCCGTTGTTTATTGTCTACTATTTATAATATTACTCCGGTCGATTCTATGACGTAGGTAATATTACCCCTTTAACAAAGAAAAATAAAATTCTACGTGACACCCGTAATTTTGACAACGATTTGACAACACTATTATCGAAGATTAAACAATACTTATTCCTACACGTCCTCTCCTACTCCAAACTAGTTTTCGTTTAAAAATTGTGACCTGGGACTTCGGGAATTCCCAACGTGAAATTTCACTTATTAGGTTCACGTACGTAACTGTCCCTCGTAAGCCAAGTTAGTAAAACAGACTTCCTTTGGTTAGACACTTTAACAAGGGCCTTTCAGTAAGATCTTCTCGTCTCGGTTCGAAGGCTGGAGACGTATTCGCCAGATGCCGCAGATATAAAGTCAGACAATATAATAATGCAAACCCACGTAATTCGTCTACATTTGGGCTACACATATTTCTGTCGTGTGGCCGGTGAGGGATCTCATTGATTACGTAGATACTTACTTACAAAACAAGAATTCGTCATAGAGATCGCTAAGGTAAATGTTCAGTGAGTAACATACCTACTCTCTATCTTCCAACCTAAAATTTTACCGTCCGTAAAAAAATTTTACTTGAAATTTTTACGGTCCCTTATATCAAGAGTCTGAATGGTCAAACGGTTCTATCACACAAGTTATCCTTTTTTTTTTTCCAAAGACAAAAATTTATCCTTTTTGTGAAGTACTTATATTGGACTGAAACAAAATACGAGTGTAAAATTACGGTGTTTATAGTACTTACTAACGACCCATTCCATAATATTACGATGGGATCACCATCCACTTGCTTAGATAAACCTGTACTAAAGAGGTCACCGGATTACCAGTATACCACTACATGTTCGTCTCGATCTTTGTCTTTAGAGGGTTGATCCCACCTTTTTCGTACGTATGTCACACACACACACACACACACACACACACACACGCGCGCGCACACATACGCAGACACATACACAGACAGACAGACACACTCTAAATATCGCAGAAAAAGACATTTACGTTGTTAATATCTAAAAAAAGTGAAATAGTCATGAAGGATCTTTTTGTTGCCGAACTAATAAATAAGTCAACATCTGGAACGTGAGTCAGAAGAAATCTCCGACCCTTAAAGATCTTCTCCGTGTTAAGAGATTTGAAGTGAAATGGAGAAGTGAAAGAAGGTTTGGTTTGAAGATAAATTTTTTTTTTTTCCAGAAGGTCTGGATAAATAACTTCTTTAAAGATCTGTCAAAATTAGGAAATTAAATTATGTGTAAACCTTTATGACTCGATTTTATTAAATGAGATATAAGTAAAAGTAATAACAGATTTAATTGAAATTTAAGGATTTGTAAATGTACAATGAAAGATACACGTTTCTTCGTATGGACTATGATACCCTCTATTTCTTTACATGTTTTAAACTAGGGGTAAGAGTTTTTTAAGATCTTAGAGTACAAATACATACTATCGACACACCGTCTTTCACTGTTTTTTGTGTGTTCTTTAAGTTCTATCTCCTCTCTCTCATAATTATTTTCCAAGTCCCTCTTACACCTTGTACTTTAAATAAAAATAAAAAAAGTTTACCTCTATATCAAACTTCTCCTACACCAGGGTCCCTCTGTCTTAAAACATCACCCATCTTTACTCCAACCCGGTATACCTGTTTCAGACTTAACGGAATGTCTATTTGATCTGAGATAGAACCCATCATGGCTTCCGAGATATCTTCTTTCTCCAGTAGAATAAAGAAAGGAAACAAAAATCCTAACAACAACTCCACCTTAAGTTTATCTCTTAGTCACATCAACGGTTCTTTTTTCAATTAATTTCGGAGTAACTACCAAACCTTTGTCCTCTGGTTACACTCTCGGTTTCTCTTCTCCTTCCTAAATGACTGGTCTTACACGTGTCCTTCTAAAATCCACACTTTAACGAATCCTTAAAGACAAGACACTGACCATCGTACTTCTACGACAACTTGTGGTTCAAAGTTATCTTCCTTCACTCTCCACTGCGACTTAACCAAAACCTTGTATGACTGGAACACATAGTTTCCCTGTAGTCAAACTTTTATGGGTCGTAAACACCTCTCACGTTCATATACAGAGTCTTAAATTCTTTGTTATCTTATAACCTAAATCTTTAGTACACTTATCTTATGTTACAACTTGAAAACTTTTAACTATCGACAGTTCCTGTACAAGTCTCTTTCCTGTTATTGTCTTTGTCTTGGAACCAAATATGACTTCGGACTCCCGTTCTTCTCTTTAGTCATTTGTATTGTTCGTCCTCGTTGGTCTTTCTTCTTTTTTATTGTCTCCTGTAAAAGTCCCTTCGGTTCTTTTTACCCTGTAAAATCTTCCGTCGACACCAGATTTTCTCACTTTTGTCGAGATTTCTCTGGTTGTTCTTAGATCTGTTTCTTTTTTCTTTTAGAGGACCTAATATCTGAAACGTTCCTTTTTCACAAGAAATTCCTTTGGTAAAGCATCTGAAGCCACCGTCTTCAGTCTATTGTTATCTGTGTCTCTCCCACATCAGACACCTAGTCAGTGTTTCCTCCGGTCTGAAAACTCTTAAAATATAGGACAAAGTTCCACGTAGAAGTCGTCGACTGTTACATAACCTACGTTTTCTCTACGAGTCATTTATAAACGTTTAATTTATATTTACTTACTGAATTATTTACTTACACTCTCTCCCTTCTTTCCGTCCTTCCATCTCATTGTCCCTTTTCTTCTTCCCTCCCTCTCTCCTTCTCACTTTCCCTTTTTCTCTTTCTTACTCTCTCTACCAGTCCTTGAGTGTGTCCAAACTTCCTTTCACAAAGATTTCTTTCCCCTCGGACCTTAGAAGACCTGACAGTTACTCTAATTCGGTTACCTCTTACGTCTTCTTCCTACTTACATACAGTCTTTTAGGATACTCTCTCTAACTCAGTCTTTTGGTCTCCTTCTCATATATCGATTACTACACCTCTCTTAGTGTCTACTTCTTCGTTCCCAGAGGAGGAATCTCCCATTGTTAGAAGAATCACTTTCTCTGAAACTCCACTCGAGATGACTCCCGGACCCGAACCTAAATGGTTTTAGCTCCATAGTATTACTGTGTCAGTAATATGACACAGGTAAACAGTTATATTATAATAGAATTGGAAATCCCTTCACCTCTTCCCTTACCGTTAGGTGAGGTCATAAGAACGGACCTTTTAAGGTACCTATCTCTCTGGACCGTCCGATGTCAGACACCACAACGTCTCAACCTGTGTTGACTCGCTGATTGTGTGTATTGTATTGTGTGTGTTCCATAGGATTTGTCAGTAATACGGTACTTGGTGAACAGTCATATTATAATAGATTTGTAAATCCCTTCTATTTGAATCGACATAAATTTATTAAACTTTTATGATAAATCTTTCTGTACTACTAATAACCAAACTATACCTTCTACTTTCTCGCTAAGGAAAAAAAAGTAACCGTCGAGTAAAAAGTGTTAATAAGACCTTGAATTTGAAAGACTTCACATAATAAGGGAAAGTCGGAGTAAGTCAAGTCAAATCAAGTCAAGTCAAGTCAGCGAGTCAGTACAGGCTGAGAAACGCTGTGGAACTTAACGTCGTGCAGTCCGAAGGGACAGGTAGTGGTTGAAGGCCTCAAGTGGCTCTGAGCGTAGGTAGCTCAGTCACTACGGTAGGTCGGTAGAGTAGGAGACAGTAGGGGAAGAGGAGGACGGGGGTTAGAGAGGGTCGTAGTCTCAGAAAAGGTTACTTAGTTGAGAAGTGTACTCCACCGGTTTCATGACCTCAAAGTCGAAATCGTAGGAAGGAAGGTTTCTTTAGGGTCCCGACTAGAGGAAGTCTTACCTGACCAACCTAGAGGAACGTCAGGTTCCTTGAGAGTTCTCAGAAGAGGTTGTGGTGTCAAGTTTTCATAGTTAAGAAGCCACGAGTCGAAAGAAGTGTCAGGTTGAGAGTGTAGGTATGTACTGGTGACCTTTTTGGTATCGGAACTGATCTGCCTTCGAACAACCGTTTCATTGCAGAGACGAAAACTTATACGATAGATCCAACCAGTATTGAAAAGAGGGTTCCTCACAGAAAATTAAAGTACCGACGTCAGTGGTAAAGTCGGAGTATCGAGATAAATTTGACGTGTTATAAAGACTCTGAACTCGTTTTATCAAACGTTCATTATAAAGTGACACAAGTTTATGAGACGTAAACATCCATGAAAGATATTATGAAAACTTCAAAGGGAAAAGGGTTTTGTAAATCTCGTAGTAAGGTAATTTAAAATTCTACGGTAATGACTGTCTTCTCATATCAAGTTCACCAACCTTTCCCACTTACGGAATACAAATTCTGTCTCAACTGTGATGTCGAAAAAATAAGACCAAGGGACTAAAAAGAACCGTTTAACAGAGTGTAGTGAACATCTTCCAGCCACTTATCCATCTACTTAAACATGAACCCTTGAAATGTTTAAATTCCTTTTTAATAAAACCCCCATATTTTAGTACACTTTTTATTGAAACCCGAAAGGTTTAAAGAAAAACGGTTATACCTATTATGTCTGAACGATTTTACACTATGTACAAAACGATCTAGACTTGTTTTTTGTTATCGTCTTTGAAAGTCACCACTACAGTCGTAGATTACACTACAGTACTTGTTACCAAACCCGACCCTTTCAGTAGTCCATGGGTTTACGACTAAACATGGAAGAGTCTTCTCTTTTATAGAACTTTACCATCTCAAATTGTAGACGACGAAAGAACTTGACAGGTCAAGAACCCGAAGGGAACATCGAGTCGACTATTTCTTAGGTGGACGTTACGTCCTCTAAGACCAACCAACCTAAAGAACCAGTCCTTCTATACGATCTCTTCCCTATCCGATGGGTGAGATCATCAGAACCTGAAGGGACCATCGAGTCGACCATTTCTTAGGCGGACGTTACACCCCCTGGACCCAAGCTGGGGACCCAACCCTTTCAGGGGACTTCTTCCCTTGCCGATGGGTGAGGTCATAAGACCGAACCTCTTTTCAGAGAGCCAGTACAGGTCGAAAAACACTAGGGTACGTGACATCAGGTACCCCAGTGTTTTTCGACCTGTGCTGGCTCGTTGAAAAGTGAAAGGGCTTAAGTCCCGTAACGAAACATACAGTAGTGGTAATCCTTTTATACAAGATGGAGGTCTCGGTAAAGGTTTCATGGAAGTTCTTACATTAACAAGTTTATTAAAAGATACTTATTTAATTGGAAAATGTAATAAAATAACTGATACAGTAGCTGATATGTGTTAAGATGGACTTATTTACAAACTGAAGGACATCCAGTTACCGATAGAGGTTTTGTTGAAAGAAACTTAGTTAATAGAAACTCAGAAATCACCTATTAAAACACCCTAAAAAAAAAAAAAAAACCATCCCTCCTTCCTTTAGTCGTAAAAAACTCCGAATAGCTTTGATGACACACGGTCCGAGAAACGAACTACTAAAAAATTATCTTATATTTATATCTTCTAGACTAATTTATTTTATAACTTTATGACCTCGTTATAAAAAAAAAATTTTCCTTGTGTACTTGGGTATATTTTGAGAAATTTTACATTTCATTTATGTGTGACAAATGGTTTAAAACTTTATGTCAGAAACTAAATACACACGAAAGGGATTAACCTAAAGGTATATTAGAAATATCTGTTTTACGTAGATAATCAAAAGTGAAAAATTAAATCAAAGCCAAAGAAATTTCGACTCAGGTCTAAATTTTTGGAAACCTTTTTGTTTGTTTATTTGTATCAAGTCTGAGGAAAATCTAAATTGTTTAAATGGGATTAGAGTGGTGTAGGTTATTGTGGTAAAAAAAAAAAAAAGTCATTTTGAGGAATATGACTCATAGAATTTTTAGCTGTATCAAAGAGTTGTTTCAAAAACCTCTTTGAAAGTGATTAACAAGTTTGAGTGTAAAGGAACCAAATATATGATAAACGATTATATCAATGTCCTTGTTCATGTTAACTGTATTCGTCAAAACTCCCGTTTGAATTGACTAAGATGTATGTAAAGTCAGAAGTGTCGTATTTCAGGTCCCCGTAAGTCTCACGACATCGACAATCAGTTTTACAAAATGTTTCATATTCTTAAGATAGATTAGGTCCCTAAACAATTTATTTTTAATCAAGAGATTTGAAAGTGACACAGTAAAGTCCGTAGGTCTGCCAGATATGTGTCATACTGTCCACTGATAATCTTCGAAGACAAAAGAAACTCGTCACTTTTATTAATCACCTATGAACTCAAGGTGTTACAGGACCTTTTGAAAAGAAAGATTACTATCAAACTTTTACGAGTTCAGTTTTCTCAAAAATTTTTCTTTCCGAGACTTTTATAGTTCGTTAAAAAGTACCTAGTACAGAAAGGGAGGGAAGGTAATAGAGGTGAATTGAAGGTGAACGACGTTTATTAAGTACCAGACAGGGAGTGCATCGGGTGTCTGCTCATCTCTAGTTGAGTGTCTACTGTTGACATCTCATAGAACTTCCTCCGGGAGACTATACCTCTTCCTGTTTCGGCAGACAGTCGGTATCTCTTCGTACCGCTAGTTTGAACTTTTCTGACCGAGAATTATGTTTCCTCGGACCGTGTCTGATGTCAGGCACCTCAGTGTTTCTCGACCTGTACTGACTTATTGTCTCGCGTGAATACCATATTTAGAAGGAGTTTTTTGGTGTAGATCTAACGAAAAAAAAAAAAAAAAAAAAAACCGANAAAGGAAAAACCGACGGACCGCATACCCTAGAATCAAGGGACTGGTCCCTAGTTTTGACGCGGGGAACGTCACCTTAGGGACTCAGGATTGGTAACCTGTCGGACCCTTCAAGAACTTAATACAGAAATTTGTACTAAATCGGTTTCCTTCTTCGAGTTCGTCTGTCTCGTCACACTGACGACCGACTCCAGTGTTAAATTGGACGGACACAGGAGTTTTCAGTAACGGCGGGAAGGAGTGTATCAGTGAGAACTTAAGATAGGGACCTAGTTGGTAGACCTTGTTTCAATTCCACCCTTGTGGAACATAAACCCACTAAAATTCCAGTTCCCCTCTTTTGTACCGTCTACTCTAAACCATATCCTAGCTTTAGACTTTTTTTGGAACTCACAGTGTATTTTCAAACCTAAAAATCAGACTTATTTACCTTTTCGATAGAGTCCCAAAATTAAATCCCTCACTGTACTCGTTTAGACGTAAATGTTCCTATTTAGACCGCCGTGGCACCTCTTTCTAGGCGATTCTCCGTTAACGTAATTAAATCGGGTCTTAACTACTCGTGGATTTTGGATCGTCCGGTCCCCTTTACCTCTCCTTCCTTAATTTGACTAGGGACGGAAGTCTAATGAGAATATTGTTCCTATTCTTAATTGTCGTACACTTATAAGTGTCTAAAAAGGAAGGAGGAAGTAGTATTTGATTCTTTTACCGTTGATTTCGTTTCCTTCTTTATCTCGTTTTACACACACGATTCAGTGAAGTCAACACAGAGACTCTGGAGTACCTGACATCGGACGGACGGTCCGAGGAGACAGGTACCCTAAGAGGTCCGTTCTTATGACCTCACCCAACGGTACGGGAGGAGGTCCCCTAGAAGGGTTGGGTCCTTAGCTTGGGTGTAGAGAATACAGAGGACGTAACCACCGTCCAAGAAATGGTGATCATTATGGACCCTTTGTGTATCTCGTGTTATAGTGATTCACACGAATTCGTTAGACCCTCAATAAGAACTTGATACGGGTTAGTATGTGTGTAAGGAGGTAAGTAAAGCGATTATTTATGAATGACCTAAAGGACAAACTCGGTTCGTGTCAAGGTCCGTAACTTTATACCCTGATTGTCCAGGTCACTTCAAGACGGGTTTATGGAGACATTAAAAAGTGAAAGAGAACTAAAGCCGACAATCATGTGTGTAAGAGAAGAGAGGTGACGATAGGGAACAGACACAGAATGATTACGAGACGTACTGGACCTCTCAGTGAAGAAGGGTTCCCTGAAGGGTCTGGAAGTCGGTCCCAACCCCGGGGTCCTGAACACGAAGGTAACGTGGACGGAACATGAAGGGGACTTTCTTGTAGACTAGTGTACCCCGACTTTAGTACGACCAAGTTATCGGACACTACGGGACTCTTGTCCCTGGAGAGACGAGACCAGTGATGGGTCGGGTCCCATCCGTGAGTCTATGAAGTACTTATTTATCACACAGTTACTTAATTCACCGAGTTGTGTATCTTAAAAAAGAAGGAGGTATTTTTGCTATGGAAATCCTTCGGTTTGAATAGAAATGTGAAATTTGACCGCAATACAATCGGAATACGGGTCCTTCGAGTTCCGGTAATATACAATTGTAAGATGTAAAGATCGGAGATGAAGATCTAACTCTTTACTCGGTGTATACCAATCGATTTGAGTAAACATTTTTGAACCGTACAAGAGTTTGGTATAAGTTTCGAATACAATCAAAACTTCTATGTTTATTTTGTATATAAAAGGTCTTGAAGGGGAAGAAGTCAACTTAAAAACCTTTTCTAGAGGGTGTAACACTTGAAGACATTTGATATAAGATTCAACTTAGCCTTATAGTACTAAACTAAACTTAAAAGGTATGTGAGAATAAGTTCGGTACTGTGAAATTTCTCATCTCTTCAGAATAAACACATATCCTTATTCCTGACAAAATTAAAATCTAAAGTTTCATGGTATCTATTATCGTATACAATTAGAATTTTCGTGAACAGTATAAAGTTCATTTTTATTCAGAGAATTTCTACAAGGTATCTTAAACAATACGGAAATTATTCGTAATCTAAAGTCAAGACAGAAAAATCTTGGAGTCTTCACTTATTATTCTTACAACTATTTCAAAATTTTTTTAGAGAGATGAGGGGTAAGATTCAAGAAGTGAATTCCTGGTTAGTTACCCGGTGTTATAGTGGAAGTTTGAGAACTGTTCTTCGTGTATTCTATTTATTACTGTATAAACAAAACGTTCGTATTGAGTGAACGGTACTGATGGAATTCGGGATTGAAAGTCTTTTTAGAACGCAATAGTATAAAAAATGTCTTTATTGGTATTTTAGGTAAGTTTTCTAGACGAATTGAGACATACTATGGATTGAATACTGTCTTTTATATCTAATAAATAAAAATAATGAAAAGGTAAAAGTTCGTCCTAGAAGGGAAAGGGGAACGGGGGTTAAACCAGAACCCTCATATAACGGATTACTAATAACGGTTTCGGGAGAATCTCTTTATTCATTGTACATAAAAATGAGAATTTCACAAAAAACAAAATACCACGGTTTATCACCTTTACATGAGTTGAATGTGTCCCGTGGAACGATCCACAGAAACTGTATAAACTAGAAAAAATTGAATATTATTGAGACTTTTCATAAAGTATGGAGGGATTTCTATTTCCATTACCTCCAAGTCTTTCATACGCAGTGGGTAGATTTTAATCTATCGATCAGTTGCCAACTAATGTGTAAATTATAAGAAAGACTCTATGGTTTAAAAGTCGGCTCAATTTTATAGAAAATCATTCCTCTTTATTATGTTAACAACGAATTCATATAGTCAAAATTTATATTGTAGACTTCAATTATTTTTGAAGTAGGGAAGAGAAACCCTGTCCAAAGAAACAAAGAGTAACAAAACAAACGATCATATTCAGTGGTGTCGTCCATTATTTTTCTATACATTACTAGGGTAAAAATTGGGAACTGGAATTCTGGGCTCTTCGTAGTTATTTGTCGGTCTGTGTCCTTTAACTACAGACCTTTTTTTACACTCTCTCAATTCTATAATCATCGTGTTTTCATCCTTTGTCTATAGTGACTCCTATACTTCACCACTTTTACTGACAAACTCGGATTCCGTTCTTTAGGTGTATAATACCGAGACTTATTCGTTGAACCCGAGTCCCTTGTGTAATTACCATTACCACTCACTTGTTAAACCTTCTTTTATACTGGTGTCAAACTACAATGACCTCGGGTCAAAGATGTAGTTTCACATGACGTACTCATTTTTGTATGTAAACCCGGTTTGTATAAGTCATCAATTGATGAAGGTGAATATAACAATTTATCTTCCCCATAAAAGTTGATTATTTATTTTTACTGTGTAAGTAAAGGACGGAACACAGTAAGGACCAGGAAAGGAGTATCGTTGATGTAAAGACTCTACAATCGGGGGTGATTGTAAATAAATCATTGACGACGTAACACTACCAAGTAAATTTTGACGTAATGTTACATTCGCGGTCTTTTGGGTTGATATGACCCGAAATTGTTTTCCCTTAAATCATAAACTGTTTTGACAACTCAGGATCCTAACTAGATACACCAGTCTACATAGACTAAGAAACGCTGGGGTACTTGACATCTGGAGTTTGATCGTTAAGATGTCCTCTTTCCCAGTAGTAGTCCCACTTACATTGTCTCTTCTATGATCTTCCTGTGACTCTGAGTAAGATTGTGGTAAAACAGGTTTTACCCAGAATGTAGACTGGAGACACACACACATACGAGTCAGTACAGACTGAGAAACGCTGGGGTACTTGACATCGGGTGGTCAAGGAGACAGGTACCCTAAAAGGTCTGTTCTTTTGACCTCACCCAACGGTAAAGAAGGAGGTTCCCTAGAAGGGTTGGGTTCCCAGTTGGACACAGAGGACGTAACCGTCCCTCTAAGAAATGGTGAATCGGTGGACTAGATCGACGTCTATACAGATCTAAATGTCACGGTATCTGGACTAAGGTGACCAGAGGGAAACATGACCGTTCTCTCAATTCCGTGTAAACTCGACGATGTATCATGGACCCAAATGACATCAAGTTGGTTGAACTCCTTAACAGGTCAGAGGTGTTATCAGTATCACCGGTGTCCCTAGATCACCGACTAACCGACTCATTGCACAATCTGACTCTCCTTCTTCTGACTAGAGGTGTATCCTCAATGGTAACGGTCCTCATCTCTCTTACTTAGGGTCCCTCCGTCTCCACTGTTTACTCGTCCTTGAGGAGATTCGGTAAGGAGAAGGAGGGGTCTCACCGGAATGAAAGAAAGAAGTACAACAGGAAGCATTTTGTACTTACAAACTCCTGAACATTATACTACCACAAATATCGTCACTCGTTTTTCTGTTCTGAGAACGGACGTACTTCGAACTCTACTCACTTACATTTCTCGGTGAACATGAGTAGTTCCTAATTACCCTGACACTTCTACTGAACATACTGTTAAAGGTAGGTAGTTTTTAACATCTTTTACATTACTTAGTACGAGAGAGAATTGTCAGATTGATACCCGACGCCGTATAACG
Organism: Capra ibex; assembly: GCA_006410555.1. Classification (NCBI taxonomy): domain Eukaryota; kingdom Metazoa; phylum Chordata; class Mammalia; order Artiodactyla; family Bovidae; genus Capra; species Capra ibex. Next base: position 19,350,292 of record SJYO01016970.1, on the reverse strand, counting down.
ACAGTTTTCTCTCTTTTCATATTGTCTGGTTAGAGAACCAAGAAAGATATAGATTAAAAAGTATTCGAGTACAACAAAATCATCCTTTGCTACGGATGTTCTCCGGTAACAACTCCCCCCGCTTACTGTTCAAGATCTCGTCCTCGGGGGACCGCTCACCCTATCACCCCTGAGTACCCCGTCGTCTCCCGGTAATCCAAACCGGGGTACATCGACACCTCTTTCATTCTCCTTGTGTCGTACTTTATGTTTGAAAATTTAATGAATAAACTAACTTATTTTGTAATTAAAGGAAGATATGTAAGTAATATTTTACGGATTGTACTTTCTAAACTTATCAATCGTCTATTGTCACCAGTTGAACGGGTGTCCGTTCAAAATAATAGAGGAAATTTCTATGTCAGAAGTAAAGGGAAAGTCTGAAAACGGTAAATAAAATACTAAATTAAAAGGAAGAGGGATTATACTAGTTTAGTAGAATTTTTTAGTTGTCTTTTTTAAGGTCCACCAAGTCTTAAAACGTTTCCATATTTATGTGAGCTAACACGTAGTCCCAGTTTCTACCTAAAAACTCGAATCGAAGTGTCTGACAAACTGAGAAACACTGGGATACCTGACATCGGTGGGTGGGGCGGTGGGTCCGAGGAGACAGGTGTCTTAAGAGATCCGTTCTTATGACCTCACCCATCCGTAAGGGAAAAGAACCCCTAGAAGGGTTGAAAGGTTGGGTCCCTAGTTTAGGCACAGAGGACGTAACCACCGTATAAAGAATGGCAGACTCGGTGGTCGTGGGACCCAGTCCTTCTAGGGGACCTCTTCCCTTACCGATAGGTACGGTCGTAAGGACGGTCCTCTTAAGGTACTTGTCTCCTCAGACCGCCCGATATCAGGCATCCTAGTGTTTCTCAGTCTGTACCGACTCGTTGATTGAGAAATGATGTTTTGAAAAGTGTTTTGACAATGAGGGAGAGAGGGTTTTTTTTTAGGTTCGTTCGTTTGAGAATCCATTGGGGACTCAAACGTAGGGTTGAAGGATCTATACGAACTTTCTTCTATTGGTATACTTCATCCCAAGATAAAAAAAGGTCACCAAAGGTCCTTCTGAGATGATACTCGATAACCGTACAAACGAAGTTTTGATGTGTCTCTTCGTTATAGAGACAGTGAGAATCTCAACTGTAGAGTGGAACCGTCGAGTGGGAAGAGTCTCCAACACAAAAGTAGAGACTTTTCTCCGTAAAGAGTCTTCCTCTATATTTTGTAATTACGACTACTTAAAAGTTCTTTTGTCGTTCTGTTCATTGTTAGAAACAACTTGTCACAACAGTTTCGTCAAAATTTCAAGGACAAAACATGGAAAGAAACAGTCAGAACTAGTTGTCCATGAAATTTTTTTAGCTTCGTTTCATAACTTCTTTTTCCGGTCTAACAAAACTCAATTTACATTCTAAGACAAAACTGAAACGCACTTCAAGACAACTCCTATACACCATGGTGTGTGAAAAATCTCTACATCCGATTGTGACATTTACTACTAGGGTATTTGTTTTAAGACCTCCTAACCTGAATTTTCTTCCTTAGCGTTTCGATTTTAATAACTGACGTATAATATACTGTCACGACACGAATCAGTGAGTAGAGACAGACTGCGATATGTTGGGGTATCTAATATAGGACGGTCCGACAGACAGGTACCCCTAAGAGGTCCGTTCTTATAACCTTACCCATCGGTACGGGAGGAGGTCCGCTAGAAGGTTGTGTTCCTAACTTGGGTCCAGAGGGTGTAACGTCTTTCTAAGAAATGACAGACTTGGTACTCCCTTCGGGTTCTTATAACCTCACCTATCGGATAGGGAAGAGGTCCCCTTGAAGAACTAGGTCCTTAGTTTGACCTCAAAGGACGTAACGTCCGTCTACAAAATGGTCGACTCGAGGGTCCCTTCGAATTATATACAGTCTAAGACACCATTTACGAAGTCACATCGTAAAGTCCAATTGAACTATTATTAAGGTACCCCGGTCATGATGATAAATAGAGAATTCCTCTATCAGAAACCCTAGTCATCGGATTCCTCTCCACGATTTACTACCTCGATTCCTATCTTTGGTGTTGAGTCACTAAGGTCTCGTGTACAGGTCGGACAAGTATTCGGTTATTGAACAAACCTCTTCAAATGTTTATAAAATATGTATGAAGATCCTTTTGTTGGAGGTAACTAAATTCATCACGAAATAAAGAAATTGATAAAATATTATCTTTTTGATGGTTGTCTGTTAATCTAGAGCGTTGTAGTGGAAGTAACACACTCTTTTCACATGAACAAATTTAAGTCACAATACTTTGAATAAACATAAAAACATTGTACTCTACACGGTCCGGATCAGATAGAACTCGCGATCTCAGAGTGACGTTTTTCTGAGACCGAAGAAGTCGGGTGCATTGAAAGTGAAGTTCGGTTCATAAGGACATAACCTCAACCAAGAATGAAGGGATTGGTCGTAAATTTACGAGTCAGACTCCGTTCTCAGATGGGATAAAAGTGTACGTAAAGAATAAAGACCCCAGAGTGAAGACAAAAATCCGAAAGAGAAAGGAGGAAGAAACCAAAGGTTTACAGTCTCTAATATACTAACAAGGGTTCATACAGTCAAGTACGGGAGGTCTTACGTTTGTGGTTCTGTCTACCTTAAATCTTATTCTCTCAATAACTCCTCCTACGGACCCTATTCTTCCCTTGTCCTTTTGGTCTTTCCGGAGACGGTGTCACGTCGTAGTGTGGACACTTTCCTCTCCCCGTTCCTTTCTATTAACCTATCCTTCTCGGAGTCTAGTACCACGTGTATACCCCGTCCAAGTCGGTCGGGATGTCCTCTGGACTCTGTGTTCCTGAGGGTGTGATCCACCTTTATCGGTTCAGGGTATGGAGTAGTAGGAGTCGGTAATCGGTCCTCGAAAGGTACCCGTCTCACCGGAACTAGATTTACGGCGTCGGCTAAACTTCTGAGACACCGACCACCGACCGTCGATTGGCGACAGGTACTCTTTAAAATACCGACGGTGTTAACTCGAGAATACAAGTCGTCTACGAGAAGACGTCTAGACCCCTGTTCGAGAAAGTACCGAGGGTAACCTGAGAAAGAATCCCCTTTGAATTTTCCCTTGTCAACCATACTAGTCGATATCCAAGAAAGGGAGGTCAAGTTTACGTACGGTTCAGTGAAGTCAACACAGGTTGAGAAACGTTGGGATACCTGACATCGGACGGTCCGAGGAGACAAATACCCATAAAGATCCGTTCTTATGACCTTATCCAACGGTACGGAAGGTCCCCTAGAAAGGTTCGGTCCCTAGTTTGGACACAAAGAATACAGAGGAGGAGGTCGTCCAAGAAATGATGATCACGGTGGACCCTTGGTGTAAGTCAAGTATATCCCCAACGTTAATTAAGAGTAATAGAGGGAGGAGGGTGTGAATAAGATTTAAGTGGAGTGAGAGTGTGAGTCGATTATGGAGACGACAAGAGACAGTGAGTGAATCATCACTCTATTTAAATTACTCTCCAACCCTACAGACCATTTGTTTTGGAAGAGAACGATCCAACGACGTACACTAGAAAGTTTCGATATGACTCGTTCCCTCATAGGTTCCTACAGGGTGTGTAAAAAGAGAGACGGGGTAGAACATTCTCATCCACGTGGAAGAGGATAACTAATCCCAGGTACTAGAGAAGGCATTACCTATGAAACCGAAAAACGGACGGTCGATCATATGTTTCTCTCGAGTTTAATGAATCCTCCGTCGAAACTACAAGGTACTCTAGGAAGACACAACAGATCTCTCTCACACGGAAGAAACTTCTTGTCCTGAAGATTAAGTCATCTCTGGTCTTAATACCCCTATTCTTTGTGTTTTAGGGAGTTACCCAACGACCAACAGTCGATGGAATTAAGGATTACAGTTCAGAGGAGAACTTCTGTCTAGAGTCTCAGTATATACTGTCCACGACATGACCACGAACCGGGAGATGGAGCCTCTCCTAATACGTAGGGGTGCATACCAGTACATTAAACGTTACAAAAGGACAACCCCTCTAAGTCAGGAGTGGGGTAGTTGTAGTTCGAACAGGTATTCTGACCAAAATCGGTTACTTACACTCAAGTACTATATATATGGGGTAGACTCGTCTTCGAAACTCTCAGTGACACACCAAGTCAAGGTCAAGTCGGCGTGTCAGCACAGACTGAGAAACGCTGGGGTACCTGACGTCGTACGGTTCGGAGGAACAGTTAGTGGTTGGGGGCCGCAAATGAGTTTGAGTACAGGTAACTCAACCACTACGGTAGGTTGGTAGAGTAGGAGACAGCAGGGGAAGAGGAGGACGGAAGTGAGAAACGATCGTAGTCCCAGAAAAGTTTACTCAGTCAAGAAGTATAGTTCACCGGTTTCATAACCTCCAAGTCGAAGTCGTTGTCAGGAAGGTTACTTATAAGTCCTGAGTAAAGGAAATCCTACCTGACCAAACTAGAGGAACGTCAGGTTCCCTGAGAGAAGAAGAGGTTGTGGTGTCAAGTTTTTTGTAGTTAAAAAACCGTGAATCACAAGAAATCTCAGGTTGAGAGTGTAGGTATGCACTGATGACCTTTTTGGTATCGAAACTGATCTATCTGGAAACAACGGTTTCATTACAGAGACAAAACGTTATACGACGGATCTAACCAGTATTGAAAAGAAGGTTCCTCGTTCACAGAATTAAAGTACCGTCGTCAGTGGTAGACGTCACTAAAACCTCGGGTTGACACATCAAGTCACTCACAAAAAGGGAAAGACGGTACTCTTGTATAGGGTCACCCCCAATCAAGGATCTTACTTCTTCTGCACACCTCGTCTCGGTGTCGACTACGTGTCGTTTGGCTTACTTATGTTCGCTTTTTATTTGGACACAACAATTTTTATTAAATCAATTTTTACTGATTCTTAACCCCTAATAAACATTGAAGTCCTATTGGATTTCTCTAGAATGATTACGTACCATCGAACAGAATAGACACTATAAAAAGGACCAGAGAACGTTCAGTAAAAACGAACTAAAGACTATGGACACAGAGAGAGGGACAAAGATTGATTGTCTGTAGACAGTATTTATAGAAATTCATAACAAGAATTATAACGACCCCCAGAGACCTAACTGATGTAGTCTCTGTAGACCCATATCAAAATTTCTTTAATAACCGATGTCTTAAACCAAGTAGCCGATGTCTCTATGACTAATTTGTTTATACTAAGTCATCAACAGTCATACCAAGGTTTCTAAACGTATAGAATTTTTGATGTGTATCAGGAGAGTATGTAAGTCCTCAATATAAGGTATCAGAAGTTAAACGAAATCTGATTAATAGAAACGACCAGAGAACTTGGACTTACAGGGTATTGAAATTAACGAGTTAAAATCGGAACCTATTACCGGAAAGATAGTCTGAATAGAATCGGAGTATAGAAGTAAGACGTAAATATCGGACCAGTTTACTTTAAAGTGGACTCTGGATGGTAACCAATTTCGTATGTGACTTAGAGAGAAGCCTTTTCAACAATCACGTATACACATAAACACACATACGTATACACAGATACACACATATGTACTGTATATGTTTGTTTTCCTATTTCTCTCTTTTAATACAATACGACTTTTCCAAAACTTTTAAAACTTTACTTCGTCGTCTCGATTAATAGACAGACCCTTTCCACACATAAATCCAACGCTCGATAAATCCAGTTTTCATTGTCTCTTTGACGACTATGTTAATAAGGATCATTGTGAGAGTATTTACGGACACACGTAATAGTGTACGTATTTAGGGGAGTGCACCTATACAAAGACCCTTACTGACAGATTTATTTAGGAGTTTCATGGAAAAGAAGTCACTATACCGTCACCTTCATTCCTTTCCTGTGTCTTACTAACTCCGTTTCAATCTACTCTAGTTTACAAAGTAGAAGGTACTCTTTCTAATTCCAGTGTTAGTAGTCTTTAGTTACTATTTGGAAGGGTAAGATAGTGTAGGACTAGGTGGGAGATGGTGAAGACGGAATTTAAGAATGACTAAAAAGTGTTTGACAAGGTAAACTTAAATAAGAGTGAATAAAAAACTGACTACAAGATCTTCTTTCGTGTCTTGCACTTTACGTACTCCTGTGACTTACCTAAATCCTCTGACTGATGATATTGTACTTTTGAAGGTGGATTAGTAAGCGAACTAAAGTAAGTACAAAGATCTATAGTTGAAGAGGCCTGTCATGTGACTTCAAGGGAATAAAACAAAACGTTTCTGTCATACAGGTCTCAAATAGTTGAGTTTCATGAGTCTTTTTATACTTTATTTATATTTTTTATAAAAACTAACTTATCGTTTAACACTAGTCTTAATATACGGTCTTAGTCTGAGTGGACGTGATCGACTTAGGCAAGACCGAGACAAGAGCCCCTAGCACATTGGCAGTATTGACGAAGTGACTTCTGCCTTTTTTCCGAGTAAATGGTAATAACAAAGATGACCTTAATTTTACATACTGTTTGGAATCTCAGTACTTTCTATACTACTTCTCTACTGATTTTAATTTTAATCCTGAAGGGACCACCAGGTCGCCCATTCTGAGGTTGAAGGTGACGCTCCCTGTCCTCGAACCAAGGACCACTCTCTTTATTCTAAGACGTACGGTGTACCGTGTCGGTCCTATTCACTTATTTATTTACTTTAAATTTCTTTATTTAAAAATTTTCCGTATTTATTTGAATATAAACCTTTCCATCTAAGTCCTCAGAAGGTTTTAAGTATACGAGTTTCTATGAAAAATATTAAGTATGTACAGATTCTTTTAGTTTATAAAGATTGTTACGAAGTAAAATAAGGGAGATAACTACTTACTAGTATTTGCCCTTTTTGAGATCTTTTTGTAGAAAATTTTTAAGTGTAACTGTAAGTACAGGAAAAACAAGTATTTTCCCAGTTGTAATGAATTATCGTATCTTTTTCCAGATTCCCAGTAAAAGAGATACTACTCAACTCGAAGTTTGACTCTCTAAAGAATACTTAAAATTTAAAAAACAAGTTTGTAAGGATACACTTTGAATCCTTTGAATGTTTAAACCTATGGAAAGTATGAAGCCTATAAATACTTCATAAATCTTGATAAGGTCTTAACCTACTTTAAAGTTGAAGTAGGGAAATAAAATAAGTCACACCGATTAAATAATCAAGTCAAGTAAAGTCAAGTCAGTGAGTCAGCACAGACTGAGAAACATTGGGGTACTTGGTGTCGTGTGGTCCGGAGGGACAGGTAGTGTTTGAGGGTCTCGGGTGGATTTGGGTACAAGTAACTCAACCACTACGGTAGGTTGGTAGAGTAGGAGACAGTAGGGGAAGAGGTGGACGGGAGTTAGAAAGGGTCGTAGTTCCAGAAGAGTTTACTCAGTCGAGAAGTGTAGTCCACCGGTTTCATGACCTCAAAGTCGAAGTCGTAGTAAGGGAGGTTTCTTTAGGGTCCTGACTAGAGGAAGTCTTACCTGACCAACCTAGAGGAACGTCAGGTTCCCTGAGAGTTCTCAGAAGAGGTTGTGGTGTCAAGTTTTCGTAGTTAAGAATATACACCATCAAACCCCGAAAAAAAAAAAATTATGATTAAAAACTCATAGACTTATGGTCATATCGTCTTAAAGACTAATGTCAGTTTAGTATAACGAAATTATAGTATAACTTACGTTTTCATATCTTATATAGGTACGACGACCTTTACAAAGAAATAGTCAAGTTCAATTTTACACTTGACAGTAGTCAATGTCTATATGAACACGGGTACTGCAAGGGGTGGGACCGAGTGGACCGTGACCAAAGGAGAAAGAGAATGTCGTATCCACCTCTTCACCCCGCTCCGGTGCTTCCTTGAATACACCCGTTCGTAAAGGCGTACCCTAAGTACTGTTACGGGCGCGGGGTCCTGGCCGACGGGGTGGGAACGAGGTCACCGAAGAGGCAGTCCAGCGTCAGCGACGTAAGCCAGCCGCCTTGTCTGCTGCTGTCGTCGACACCGAGGGCCTCTGTTGGTGGGGGGTTCGGGTTCGCCCTGGGGTCATGGTTCGACTCGTGCAGTAGACTCTGTCAGTTGTCATGCCGCCGGTCATTTTCGCCCTTTCCGGGGCTTGCCTGGCTTCCATTTTGGCCGGTCCGGGTGAAGTGGATCTTTCTCCGAAAGTGTGGTTGACAGGCCCAGGCGTATGGGTGGTCGTAAACGGAAGTAGGGACCCAGTGTACTAGAACAGAGGAGGTGGAATTTAGAATCTTTTCTTCTTAGGTCCCCGCTACCGACAAGTAACCTCACACCGGTTTACTGTGGGGGGGGTGTGTTATATAAATTAAATATAGTGGGCTTTTCCTACACTCAAAAGATCGGGGGAAAATTCCCCGAAACTTAGTAATCCTTTAATAAAACGGATCGTCATATAGATTTTAGATATAAAAGAACGAAAATAAGGATAATGAACATATTAATATCTTCATAGTACTTTAAGGGTCCACCACGATCACCATTTCTTGAGCGGACGGTAACGTCCTCTCCACTCTCCGTCCAACCTAGGGACCCACCCCTTCTAGGGGACCTCGTCCCTTACCGTTGAGTGAGGTCATAAGAACGGACCTCTGAGGTAGGGGACCTGTCTCCTCGGACCGTCTGGCGTCAGGTATCCCAACATTTTCATACCCTGTACTGACTCGTTGAATCGTGTTAACGTACGTAGTGCTTTAGTATTACCCCCCGAAATATTACGGTCTTGTATATTTTTTCTTTTTAGCATTAATAGAAATCTTTATTATTAAAGAATTAATAAAACCACATGAAAGTCACTTAAACTTAAATACGTTCATACACACATGTAAACATCGGAGATGAAGTTAGGGACAGAGGACAAAAATGGTATAGATGTAAAAAAAGAGTCGGTACTTCATGCATTTAGTTTGTATATAATCCGAAAAACAACCAGATATTAATATTTAATCCAGTCTAATTGGGGTCTAGAGTGACCATGAAATCGGAACGAACTTATTTGGTCAAAGTCGAAAGAACTTTAAAAGGGCTCTAAGGGAACCTCCCGCTCATCAGGGTTCACTCAAAACTATGTCCACGTAAGTCTAGGAACACACAGTCAATACCTTCTACGAAGTCCCGTAGGTCACGACTGTCACTGACCGAACTCTCGTACAGAAGAGGTCCCGGGTACCAGAAAGAGAATGGGACAGACAGGGACTGTAAGAAAGGGTTACTGAGTGCACTCGTGGACCATAAGGTTTAAAGGGGCATCGAACGTTGTTTCTCACCTGTGGTCGACCAAGAAAGGAATTGGACCGTCCAAAGAAACAGTGAATCCGAGGGGTCAGGAAGTGTTTTCGAGGGAGTAGAACACCAGATTAGGAAGGTGTCTTTACATTTGGATCGGATGTCGTACGAATGGGTACTTCGTATAAGGTAGAGAAGATTATAGAAGTAGAGAGAAAAGTGGACATAGTCACAGGTTCCCGTATAAATCGGTTTTTCGTTTTCGAAGTCTCTTACAACTTCTTATGTTTATTTACGGACCTCTAACTCGATTAGGTATGAAAGAAGTCCCTTTTAGAGGTGAATCCGAGTCAAAGAAGATGAAGTATATGTCAGTCTTTATGTAGTGTTAATGCCCATACACACACTCTAATATACACACTTATTATACGTAAACACGTATAAATGTTTTAACTTTAGAATCACGTATCAAAGCACGAAATATAAAAGTGAAGAAAAGAACATTAATAAAAGGTACAGTAAGTCAAACAACCCTTTGCGGTAAAAATTCCTTCCCGTACATGTAGTACCAAGAAATACGTTGACAATAGAGAAACTACTGCAGAATCACCCCGAAGGGACCACCGAGTCTACCATTTCTTAGACGGACGTTACGTCCTCTGGGCCGAAGTTAGGGACCCAGTCTTTCTAGGGGACCTCTTCCCTTACCGTTGGGTGAGGTCATAAGAACGGACTTCTTAAGGTACCTGTATCCTCGGACCGTCCGATGTCGGGTACCCCGGAGTCTCAGTCTGTGCTGACTCACTGATTATGAGTTGTGTGGTCTAACCAAGGTCTAACAAGACGACATTAGTTAGTGTGACGTCACTTCCACACACACACACACACACACACACACGCACACACACACACTCCCCCACAGATAAACAAACACATTGAGAAAACAAGGAGATGGAACTTTGTCTAAACTTAAGTCTCAGAAAAAAAGAGTACTAAGTTCCAGTAGTCATACTGTAGTTGAACATTGTGTGACTACAAAAGCCCTATCACAAATTAAATGAACAATTATTTGATTTTCCGAGATCTCTAGACGCAAAACATTTAAAATTTATAACGAAAGTTCAAAGGGACGGAAAGCAAAGAGAAATATCAGATACTCCAATAAAGGTCTTCAGTGGAGAAGAAAGAACATGACGGTCTTTTGACGTATTAGTTAATGTAACGTAACAAAAGTTTTCGTCTAATACTAAATCTTGTTACCAGAGACTTACTACTCCCGGACTTACATTAGATTTTACTAAGTTCTTATTTCCCCCTATTTTCTTGGTAACCTTCCCCTCCGCTTTTCCTTAGTCTGTTCCACTCGTCGGTCATTTCCCACATAGTCCGATCCATTACGACGACCTTTGTGGGTACCTTCGTCGCATTGTATGTGTAGAGTTTTATTAGAGGAGGGACCCCTCCCCTCGAACCCCAAAAGTCTTACCAGTACACCTTTTAATACTAACAGGGTGTCTTCTTTGTAAACTCACCACTAAGTTAACAGAATTTCTGTCTTGGCTAATAGTAAGTAAACTCTCCGAAGTCCATCGATTTAGGACTCTATCTCTTTGAGTATTCAGAGAGTCTAGGGAAGTGGTAGAGTTCTAGATTCCGAGATTTCTCGAGCAATAGGTTCTCTTCTGTCCTTCAGACAATAGAAATAATGAAGACTCCGTTTTCTCTTCTGCCACTCATTTAATTTCGTCATCGTTTCCGAATAGAGTCTGAACCTTTTGATGGAATACCAACCATTCCGAATAATTTGTGATTCGAGTTCAAGTTGCAGAGAGGAGTTTTCCTGAAGATCCCACCAATTTCTCGGAAGTCGACATCACGAAGAAACTCCTACCAGTTACCTGGTCTTCCTGATAATTCTAAGTCACGTCTTTACCAGTTGAAAATATCTTCTCACTAAAAAGTTACGTTTAAAGTCGAAGAGAAACCTCGTGAATTAGTTTTCCGTTGACGTCTTGACCTATATAAGTTTAGAGAAAATGGTTCCATACTGAAGTTATTGTCCTCTCTTAGTCTCGAGTCAAGTTTCTACCCTCTTTTTAGAACTCAGGTTTACGTACGTAAGTATACACACATGAATTTCGGTTTTAATATATTGATACATCTAACAAGAAAATACTTAGGAGTTAAGAAATATTAACACTCAATTGACCTGAAGTAATACCTCGTATACAAAAGAAATGTTAAAAAGATCGAAAGTCTTAATATTGTTTCTACTTCTCACTGAAAATATTTAGAATCAAACAGAAAAGAAAAATGTAATTTACAGTCGTTTTAGTTTTATAACTAAGACCCCGTAATCTTACTAAAGGTACCATTGGTCGAAGATAAATTCAGTTCCTAATACTGAAGGGCCTCCTACTTTCATTTTTCCTTTACCGGAACATCGTTTTGTCGAAAGTCCCATCCTCTCTTTATCAAATTACTACTTGTGTTTGTTTTTTTAGTGTATGGTCCTTTTCATATTAAATCGAAAATTTTTGACATTAACACAGTATGACTTTTATATATAAACGTTAAGATAAAATTCTAGAAAGTATTACTGTGTAAAGTTTTACATGTGTCATCTCTTCTATTTAACTGGTATTTATACGTTATCTATAAAATTAACGAGAAAGATAACGAAGTCACATTATGGACGACTCAAACTCCTTTCTAATCTACTTCATTTTCGTTGATTGATCTTTCCTACTCTCTGGACTGTTGATGTAGACATCATACGTCCTTTCTCGTCATTGACACGTTTGAGTGTAACAGGTAAGGGTAACAAGTCCAGGTGTGCATAAAGTAAAGAATTGTCTCAGTAAGCGTCTCTACGAGACACCACGTCCGCTTTCTCTGACACGAATCTTAGACGTTCGTTTGTAACCGAAACTCTGTCACTAGATTACTCTGACAAAGAAGTGGAAATTTTAATACTACTTCGTGGCTTTTGATTAGTATGAGACGGGGGAGTGTCAGAATACTGGTATGTCAATCGATTACGGGTGTTGACACGTACCATTTTTCTTTTACGATATGTTTACATTCAAGTATATTAAAATTTACACATGAATGTGAATAATTGACTTGACTTGACTTAACTGAATAGTTACCGGTCTTATTGTGTTTTAAAACCAAAGGACCCGTACCTACGACAAAGAAGCCCCCACAGACTGAGAAACGCTGGAACACTTGACATCGGACGGTCCGAGGAGACAGGTACCCTAAGAGGTCCGTTCTTATGATCTCACCCAACGGTAAGGGAAGACGTCACCTAGAAGGATATCGTGTATATAATTTTTATTTATCCTCTTTATGTCTCCAACCAAGGGAGAAACGAGTGAAAGACTTCCCTAAAATAATAATTACCCACAACTTAAAATAGTTTTTGAACAAAACGTAGATAACTCTACTAGTATACCAAAAATAAAAAGTCAAACAATTACACGACAGAGCGTGACTAAACGTCCATAACTTCTTAGGAGCATAAGGAACCTATTCAGGGTGAACTAGTGCGACATACTAGGAAAATTACAAAACAACCTAAGTCAAACGATCGTAGAAGGTCTCTTAAAACGTAGATACAAGTAGTCACTATTTTTACAATCAGTGAGTCACTACAGGTTGAGAAACACTGTGGTACCTAATATCGGACGGTCCGAGGAGACAGGTACCTTAAGAGGTTCGTTCTTATGACCTCACCCATCGGTAAAGGAAGAGGTCCCCTAGAAGGACTAGGTCCCGAACTTGGGGGCAGAGAACGTAACGTGTGTCTGAGAAATGGTAGACTCGGTAATCCCTTGGGGAGTAGAACCAGACATTAAAAGAAAAAAACACTATAGAAGAAGACCAAAACCGTAGTCTCACTATCATAGGAGCGTCTTACTGGCACCCTCACAAGGAAGAAGACTTTAAAAAACCCCTTTTAAAATCTTTCTATCCACAATTCAGAAGAGATTTACAAACTCTCTTAAGTGGACATTTCGGTAGACCTGGACCTGAAGACAATCAACCTTCAAAAGTTTAGTGACAAAGTTAAAGTCATGACAATAAACAGACAAGTATAAAAGATAAAGAAGGACAAAGTTAGAACCTTCCAACATGGAAAGATTCTTAAACAGGTAGAAAAGTAAAAATAACTGTATGTCAAATGTTTGTCTTTGTCTGAATTTCTGTAGTCTTTGTTTGATACCAATTACTTCCCCTTCATATACACCCCCCTCCCTATTGTACTCAAACCCTACTTGTATATGTGTGATGATATACATACTATCTATTGGTTGTTCCTGGAGATATATCGTGTCCCTTGAGATGAGTTATAAGACACTATTGAATGTACTCTTTTCTTAGGCTTTTTCTTACTTATATACATACGCGTAGTGACTTAGTGAAATGACATGTGGACTTTAATTGTGTTGTACCATTTAGTTGATGTGAGGTCATTTTAGTTTATTTAATTATTGATACATTCTGTCCTTTTCGGTATGTGTGTATGGAATATACAATCCGAATTTTGAAAATGTGTTACTGGGTTTATTTGTCTCTTTATAAGAGATCAACATTATTTGAGAAGTATTATCGTACAGTAATTATACAAATCATATTACTTATTTTGTATAAAAATAATTCATAAAGATATAAAATTTGAGGTAATTTTTTGCATTCATAAGAAAAAAACTTCATAGTAATTCCATATGGTAATACAATCAACCACGAAGGGTCTACCTCGATCACCTTTTCTTAGCCTGACGGTTACGTCCTCTAAAATTCTCTTGACCCAAGCTAGGGACCCAACCCTTCTAAGAAACCTCCTCCCTTACCGGTGGATAAGGTCATAAGAATGGACCTCTTAAGGTACGTGTCTCCTTGGACCACCGGATGTCAGGTATTCCAGTGTTTCTTAGTCTATGTTGACTTCACTGACTCGTAAGTGCGCAATACAATCAAAGTCGACATGTTGTATTACTGACTTATAAACCTATACGACGCATTACTAGTGGTACTATTTAAATCAATCGTAGGTAGTGGTATGTATAATGGATGAAAAACCACTACTCTTGAAAGTCTTAAATAAGAGAATCGTCGAAAATTCATACGTTATGCCATAATAATTGACATCAGTGGTACGACATGTGAGGTAGGGGTCCTTAATGACCTTCAGACAAGAAAGATTGGGAGAAGTGGTAAAGAGTGTGTGGAGGTTTTGATTCATAAGAATTGAAAGAAAGAAAATTTTGAGAAGAAAGTTCATCAATAGTTGGGAGTCAAATAATATAATTAAGTACTAGTAGAAGTCTTCTGTTCTTAATCCTACCAAGAGGATCAAAGACTATAATGGAAGATATATCTAAACAATCTCAGTACAGATACTTAGTTTTAAACCTTATGTACGTCTTTGTAAACCTTAGTGTCACACAGGAGTTTTTGAACTTGACACTCCAACTCGGTCTTGGTTTCCTTCTGATTCAAGTAATATCTCAGTGACGGAATTTTTTTGTTTTTTACGTTTAGGGAGAAAGTTCTAATGGTTTCATCTACTGTCAGAAGTCGTTACAACGAAAAGAAAAGAAATAAATAAGACGGTTAAGAAACTCACAAATGAACCAACATCCCTTTAGGTCGTCACTCGTTTTATCTTTACCAGGAAAGGAAGAACAAGAAACATACACGAGTCAGTGAAGTCAACACAAGCTGAGACGTTGGGGTACCTGACATTCGGGTACCCCGAATGTACCCTGAGGAGACAGGTACCCTAAGAGGTCCGTTCTTGTGACCTTACCCTACGGTACGGGAGAAGGTCCCGTATAAGGGTTGGGTCCCTAACTTGGACACAGACAATACAGAAGACGTAACCGTCCGTCCAAGAAATGGTGATAGCGGTGTACCCCTCGAGAAGGAAGTACAATGAATGTTGGTTAAAACAAAGGTTAAGAGATCGAGTCGGATAAAGGGAGACAAATACGGTACTCCGTTCGTGACCAAACAACAACAACAACAAGTAAACGAGTCAACACAGGTTGAGAAACATTGGGGGGACAGGACGTGGTAGAGAACTTCGAACGAGTTTGAGAACACAGACCAAGTTTGACAACGAAGAACTGAACGTGTGTACAAAGAGTCGTGACTAAATGTCCTTATAAAAGACCTTTTGTCTTTTAGACCGTACTGTCGGTGCACTCGTAGTAGACACATTAATCAACAAATTGAGACCTTCTTTGTCAAATCGTGTAAAATTATTACACAAAAACAGGAGGTTTTTTATAAACGACAAGAAAGTAACAAGTCACGATTGTTAAATTTCTACGGACATAGACTAAAACATGGTTACATGTCGAAACGTCCGTTGGATATCCGTAAACTCCTCTCTCCTGTTTGTTACCTGAAAAATACAACCCCTTAAATGTTTAAAGGGTCCAGTCTTAAGGTCAAACCCTTGAACTTATTCGGGGTCAGTCTCGGTCGGTATTTGAACCAAAACGAAAAAGAGTCACTGATCAGGTCTAAAGATTAGGAATGTTCTGTAAATATTTTTAATCTGACACGGAAAAGACTGAGTCGTACTTTATAATCTTTTTATTGCCCGAAGTCTCCCTTTGTCTGTAACCAAAGGATAGTCACGACGGTTGTACATTATGTGACAGAGAGTGTCTGTATCAAAAGAGTAGACATGTTACCCTTATCGTTATAATCAGAATCCGCCACTTATCTTAGAACAACTTCTATAAATAGGTCCTAAGAAGTGAGGGACCATATGAGTGGAACCTATAAGGGACCTTGAGAGTATAGTAACCACCGGAATTCTAATTCCCCCGGTACACCGTTCCTTACACAACAACAAACAATATCAAGTCAGTGGATCAGTAAAGACTCAGAAACACTAGGGTACCTGACGTCGTACGGTCCGAAGGGACAGGAAGTGGTAGAGGGTCTCAAACGAGTTTGAGTACAGGTAACTCAGTCACTACGGTAGGTTAGTAGAGTTGGAGACAGTAGGAGAAGAGGAGGACGGGAGTTAGAAAGGGTCGTAGTCCCAGAAATTTAAGTTCCTTACGACCACCAGAGATTGTTGACTCGCATCAGAGACCGATTTTCGGTCGTACCTTTGTCCCTGAAGTCAAGATATTGATGTCCTAGACTTAAGGTGGTGGTTGTTATGAGTCGAATCTTCATCTCAAGGAAGATCTTAGAGGTTTTTACATCGGACCGACGGTGGAGTCAAAGTCGGTCACCCTGGGACTCGTCTCTAGGGTCGGAAGACCCAAGACCGGTACGGGTCACTTTCACTTTCAGTGAGTCAGTACAGGCTGAGAAACACTGGGGTGCCTGATATGTCAGGTACCTTAAGAGGTCCGGTCTTATGACCTCACCCATCGGAAAGGGAAAAGGTCCCTTAGAAGGGTTGGGTCCCTAGTTTGGGTCCAGAAGACGTAACTTCCGTCTAAGAAATGGTCGACTTGGTGTTCCCTTCTGGTTCTTATGGCCTCACCCATCGGATAGGGAAGAGGTCGCCTAGAAGGGTTGGGCCCTTAGTTGGGTCCCAGAGGACGTAACGTGCACCTAAGAAATGGTTGACTCGATACTTTCTTCGGGTCGGTATAGGTCTGAAGACTACATATCTTGGTTCTCTATTATCTCCCCATGACTAAAAATTCAATAGTGATATAAACACCACAATAACATCGCTATCTTTTTCTTAGGTAAAATGATTTAATAACCCGTCTTTTTCACCCCATTTTAAGTAGCCGTTTCGTGCATCGAATCTCGCACCTCTTCTCGTCCAGGAGTCGTTGGAACGTCAGGAAGAGTCACATACACACGTACGACAGAGAAGTCAGTACAGACTGAGAAATACTAGGACACTTGACATCGGGCGATACGAGGAGACAGGGACCTTAAAGGGTCCGTTCGTATGACCTCATCCAATAGTACGGGAGGAGGTCCTCTAGAAAGGCCGGGTCTCTAGTTTGGATACTGAAAACACAGAGGACGTGACGTCTACCTAACAAATGTTGATTCTGTCACGACCACCAAAAGGTCTAAAGGGTCCAGTCTGAAACTTTCATGTACTCTACTATCCTCGGGTCTTTTACGACTGTATAATCCAGAGAACTTATAGACGAATTGAGACAGACTTAAACACACCTAGAAAAGGACTCTCCTAGACAGGAAAGAACGGTCGTCAAAAACAAGAAAGTTTCCTGAGTGACTACCGAAAAGTCACTACAAAAGTTACTGAGTAAATTTACTGACGTTGAACGTCCGAATCACGGAAAAAAAGTACATTGTTCACCGTGAACATCAAGTGTCGTCCGAAAGATCTACGGAAGTTTCGAGGTAAATCGTGGTGTGATTACTTTGTGTTCCTTTCACCTTTTGTTCGAGAACTTTAGAAGTAGCAAAACCGTGACCCATCACAAGATCACATACAAGAACAACCAAACTACCCTACTCTACACCCCTTAACAGTGACTTCAGGGTGTAAGGATCCAAAGTGAAAGGTCCAACTGTCTTAGTCTTCAACGATCCGAAGGACCACATTTTCGGTAGACAGTTTGGTCCGACGAGTCTGTCTCCGTCTCAACATACTGATGTCGTACACTAGAAAAAAGATTTGTATGGGGCTCCGGGTACTTACTTTGATAAACATTCACTTTAGTAGAAAGAGAACCAGGACCGATAACTAAGATCAGGTCTCTTGATGGGACGGAGAAAGAGCAGAGTAGGTTGTGGGAAAGTCATTGTGAGACCTAAACCAGACTAAACAGAGTCACAGACTTTAAGTATTCTGTTAAAAATAGGTAAAACCACGATGGCTACCGTAGAAGGTGTTCTCTGGTTATTCGAGTTTGAAGGGTTCATAGACAAGACTAGTACCGTAACTAACACCTCATAAGATAAGGATATGACTCGAATCAGTGACTCAGTACAGACTGAGAAAGGTTGGAGTACCTGACATCGTACTGTCCGAGGAGAAAGGTACCTTAAGAGGTCCGTTCTTATGACCTCACCCATCAGTAAGGGAAGAGGTCTCTTAAAGGGTTGGGTCTCGAATTTGGATCAAAAGGACGTAACGTCCCTCTAAGGAACGACAGATTCAGTGATCTGTCATCCAACATGAGTCAAGTCAACGACATGAGTCAAGTCAAGTCAGTAAGTCAGTACAGGCTGAGAAACGTTAGGGTACCTGACGTCGTGTAGTCCTAAGGGACAGGTAGTGGTTGAGGGTCTCGAATGAGTTTGAGTACAGGTAACTGAGTCACAACGGTAGTTTGGTAGAGTAGGAGACAACAGGGGAAGAGGAGGACGGAAGTTAAAAAGGGTCGTAGTCCCAGAAAAGTTTACTCAGTGAAGATGTTTCGTCCACCGGTTTCATAATCTCAAAGTCGAAGACATAGTCAGGAAGGTTATTTATAAGGCCTGACTAAAGGAAATCCTACTTAACCAACCTAGAGGAACGACAGGTTCCCTGAGAGTTCTCAGAAGAGGTTGTAGTGTCAAGTTTTCTTAGTTAAAAGGGAGCGAGTCGAAAGAAATATCAGGTTGAGAGTATAGGTATGTACTGATGACTTTTTTGGTATCGAAACTGATCTGTATGGAAACAACCGTTTCATTACAGAGACGAAAAATTTACGACAGACCCAACCAGTATTAAAAAGAAGGTTCCTTGTTCACAGAAAATTAAAGTACCGACGTTAGTGGTAGACGTCACTAAAACCCCGTGGGGTTTTATTTCAGACAGTGCTAAAGGTAACAAAGGGGTAGATAAAGGGTACTTCACTACCCTGGTCTACTAAAATGAAGATACCTACCACTCAAAATTCGGTTGAAGAAGTGAGAGGAGAAAGTGAAAGTAGTTCTCCGAGAAATCAAGAAGAAGTGAAAGACGGTATTCCCACCACAGAAGACACATAGACACCAATAACTATAAAGAAGTTCGTTAGAACTAAGGGAACACCAAGTAGGTAGGACCGTACAGTGTACTACATGAGACGTATATTCACTTTATTTGTCCCACTTTTATATGTCGGAACTGTATGAGGAAAGGACTAAACCTTGGTCAGACAACAAGGTACAGGTCAAGATGGACAACGAAGAACTGGACGTATGAATAAAAAGTCCTCCGTCCAGTCCGTCAGACCATAAGGGTAGAGAACTTCTTACAACATTAGGTGTGTCAGTTTCCGAAACCGTATCAGTTATTTCGTTTGTATCTACAAAAAGACCTTGAGAGAAAGAAAAAGTTACTAGGTCACCTATAACCGTTAAACTAGAGACCAAGGAGACGGAAAAGATTTTGGTCGAACTTGTAGACCTTCAAGTGTCAAGTGCATGACAACTTCTGACCGAACCTCTTAAAACTCGTAATGAAACGATCACACATTCTACTCACATTAACACAGTATCAAACTCGTGAGAAACCGTAACGGAAAGAAACCCTGATCTTACTTTTGACTGGAAAAGGTCAGGACACCGGTGACGACTCAAAAGGTTTAAACGACCGTATATCTCACGTCGTGAAAGTGTCGTAGTAGAAAGTCCTAAACTTTATCGAGTTGACCTTAAGGTAGTGGGGGTGATCGAAACAAGAACACAACGAAGGATTCCGGGTGAACTGAAGTGTAAGGTCCTACAGACCGTGATCCACTGACTAGTGTGGTAGTACCAATAGACCCAGTACTTTTAGAAGAAACACATCAAGAAGACACAAAAGAACGGTGGAAAAGAATTATAGGAGACGAAGACAATCCAGGTATGGTAAAGACAGGAAATAACGTGGGTAGAAACATACTTTACAAGGGAACTATAGAGATTAAAAGAACTTCTCTAGAGATCAGAAAGGGTAAGATAACAAAAGGAGATAAAGAAACGTGACTAGTGACGCCTTCCGAAAGATTAGAGAGGAACGATAAGAAACCTTGAGACGTAAGTTTACCCATATAGAAAGGAAAAGAGGAAACGGAAAACGAAAAGAAGAAAAGTGTCGATAAACATTCGGGAGGAGTCTGTTGGTAAAACGGAAAAACGTAAAGAAAAAGAACTATTATCAGAACTAGTGACGGAGGATATGTTACAGTGTTTGGAGACATGTATCAACAAATCTGTGACAGATAGTCTAGATTCGGGAACTTAGATAAACAGTGAAGGTGATATATTAGTATTCCCTAAACCAAATCCAGTATGGACTTAACAGATCACCAAAAGGAATGAAAGAAGTTAAATTTAGACTTAAACCGTTATTCCTCAAGTACTAGACTCGGTGTCAGTCGAGGACCAGAACAAAAACGACTGACATATCTCGAAGAGGTAGAAACCGACGTTTCTTATATTAGTTAGACTAAAACCATAAGTGGTAGACCACTACCTACAGGTACACATCTCAGAAGAGAACACAACAACCTTCTCTCACAAACGATACTGGTCACACAAGAGAACCGTTTTGAGACAATCGGAAACGGGACGAAGTAAGACATGAGGTTCCGGTGTAAGCGGACAATGAGGTCCATAGAGAACTGAAGGATTAAAAGTAAGGTCAGGGGATACTACTTTTTGTGTAGAAAAGACCCATAATTAAGGTCTTCCAGAACATCCAGAAGTATCTTGGTAAGTTGAACTCGAAGAAGTCGTAATGATCAGTCCCGGATGTGAACGTAATGACACTATAACTTACCAAACCGAACCTTTACTTGTCTCTACTAAGACAGTAAAAACTCTAACGTAGGTTCATGACGTAAAACCTGAGAAAACAACTGATACTACCGACGAGGTAAAGAAGATTCCCTAAGAACGGGTGTCATCATCTATATTACCAGTAGACTCAATTTAAGTGGTAAGGTCAGGTAAAATCAAACGACTAAGGATTTTACAGCTACAAGGGAGAACTGTAGAGGACAAACTGGTGAAGGTTAAACGGAACTAAGTACCTGAATTGCAAGGTCCAAAGATACGTTATAACGAGAATATCGTAACCTGGAACGAAGGTAGTGGTCAGTGTAGGTGTTGACCCACAACAAAAACGAAACCGAGGCAGGGAAGTAAGAAAGACCTCAATAAAGAGGTGACTGGAGGTCATCGTATAACCCGTCGCTGGTTGGACCTCTGAAGTAAAAGGTTACAACATAGAAAAACGGAAAAGTATGACAAGTACCCCAAGAGTTCCGTTCTTATGACTTCACCAAACGGTAAGGGAAGAGGGTGTCTAGCACCATCCTTAAGTCAAGTCAAGTCAGCGAGTCAGCACAGGCTGAGAAACGCTGGGGTACTTAGCGTCGTGCGGTCCGGAGGGACAGGTAGTGGTAGAGGACCTCAAGTGAGTCTGAGTACAGGTAGCTCAGTCACTACGGTAGGTCAGTAGAGTAGGAGACAACAGGGGAAGAAGAGGACGGGGGTTAGGGAGGGTCGTAGTTTCAGAAAAGGTTACTCAGTTGAGAAACGTACTCCACCGGTTTCATGACCTCAAAGTCGAAATCGTAGTAAGGAAGGTTTCTTTAGGGTCCCAACTAGAGGAAGTCTTACTTGTTCAACCTAGAGGAACGTCAGGTTCCCTGAGAGTTCTCAGAAGAGGTTGTGGTGTCAAGTTTTCGTAGTTAAGAAGCCACGAGTCGAAAGAAGTGTCAGGTTGAGAGTGTAGGTATGTACTGATGACCTTTTTGGTATCGGAACTGATCTGCCTGGATTCAGCCGTTTCATTACAGAGACGAAAACTTATACGATAGATCCAACCAGTATTGAAAAGAAGGTTCCTCATTCGCAGAAAATTAAAATACCGACGTCAGTGGTAGACGTCACTAAAACCTCGGGTTTTTTTATCAACATTAAATATGTTTCACTAAAGGACAGAAGACAGACGAACAACTCATCATAAAACTACTGTCCATTTCTACTCTGACGTACAAAGATTTCATATGTTGAAGAGTTTTTAAAATAGAGAGTGTTTAAAATAGTTAAAGGTCAATATCCTTTTGTCTGAAGTCTTTCGTACACAGGAGTTACTTCTTCTATGATTTACATTGGGAGTCACGTTGAAAGACGACTTTATATTATCTGATTATATTTATGGTGTCTGTAGATCTATTAACCATTTATTTAGACAAAAGCAGTCCGGAGCTTGAACTTATCCCAAAATAAAGAAGATGCGTAAATATGACTTTCTAATCCTTCAGTACACCATTTAAGAATTTAATGATTCTAAAACTTTCCTTTTACTTCCTGTCCTCAACCACCGGACGGAAGGAATTTACCAAGGATGAAGGAAATCGAGAGAAGAGATATTTCGAGAGTTGAGAGTGTAGAGATATAGAGACACGAAGTCAGACCGGGGATTTAAGACTTCGATTGACTCTTGTAGTAGGAATCTTCCCTTAAGTCTTGCAGGAACGTGAATGTATTTATACAAAGGACGTTCATTGGGTCGGGGAAGAGGTAGAAAGGTTGGAACCAGTCACATACAGAGTCCCATAAAGACTATTTTTGTAAAAGAAGGTAAACCAATGTATTTCGTAAACTGTGTTAATTTTACATGAAAAATAAAGATTTTTTCACCGTATTAGAGGAAATATGAACATGTCTGGTGGAGTATCTAGGAGTATCTAAAGTGTCAGTAACCTTCCTCAGAAAGATTGGCCGCTTGAAGGGAGTTCCATACTACCTTTACTCTAATCGAGGAAAGTCCTCATAGACTGGAACTGATGATCAGAATGGATGAAGACGACGATTCAGAGAAGTCAGCACAGGCTGAGACACGCTGGGGTATCTGTCCTCGGGTGACAGGGACCCTAAGAGGTCCGTTCTTGTGGCCTCACCCAACGGTAAAGGAAGAGGTCACGTACTTTCACTTTTGCTTTCACTTCAACGAGTCAGCACGGGTTGAGAAACGCTGGGGTACCTGACGTCGGATGGTCCGAGGAGGTAGGTACCCTAAAAGGTCCGTTCTCATGACCTCACCCCACGGCAACGGAAGAGGCATGGATGAAGATTGGAACCGAATCACCGGAGAAGTTTAGTGTCAGAACGTAAAGAGGAAGAAACAAACCGACCAAAGATTTTCCGGAAGACGTACGGGTACGAGGTGCCGGAGTTACAAGTAAACGGGGTCTAGGTGTTAAATGACGCCTGAGGTGGAAGTGACAGTGACTTAGGGTAGAACCAGGGGTCGAGTCACTGAAGGAAAATACGGACAAGAAACTATAAAGAGAAGTCGTACAATCTGACAACTAGTAAGGGTATAAAGGATTTAGGCGGTAAAGAAACAATAAGTACGTACCGAGGGATGACCAAAAGAAGGAGACGGAAGATTCAGAAGAAACTCCCATAGAGAACAAGACGAACTAAAAAGTCACTACTACAAAGATCTCCGAAAAAGACCTTTGCAGAGCTACGTAGATCTACTACAAAGATCCAATTATTCTAGCGACCTAGAATAATTATAAAAGAAGAGAATATACGATGATATATAAACAACTTATTGTTCATTACTTAAAATGTGTGAGAGACTCACAGACTCACGTAGAAAGACTCACAGACTGACGTAGAGACCTGGGTGTATATAGACATCTACAGTGTCTCAAAAGTTTGAGTAGTATAGGTGTAACTGGATCGTCAAAGGAGGTACAAAGGATTGGACTATGAGCCAAATCTTTTCACTCTCGGAATAGTCTAAAGAGAGGAAGTGAATCGGGACTGTAGCTTAGTCAATTGTTCACATCGGTTAAGACGAGGAGTATGAAGACGACGGACTGGGAGAGGTAGTAGACGTGAGAAAGAGAGGATAGAGTCTGGTAGCAGTAAAGAGTGAACCCGTTGACGAGTCCGTGGAGTAACCAGAGGAAAGGACGTGGTAGTGGAAAAGTTCAGATAGTAAAAATGATGTAGGTCTCTCCTAAAAAGAGTGTATGTGTGGTCTAGTGTAGTAATGAGTCGAGGACTAAAGTGACTTAGTACAGGACAAGAAGTAAATGGACTATTTTACTGTTGTGAAAGCGTATTGGGAGTAGTAGACTGGGGACGGTCAGGGGTCTTGGTGTAGAGGATTGTCAGTACGAAGAGTGTCGTAAGGGTTTGATATATTAAAAGAGACTTGTTTCCGTCGTTCGAACAAGGACGGAGACATGGGAACTCTCACTTTAGGGAAGAAAGACATTGTAGAAGAGGAGTAATTGAAGATACCGTTTAAAGGTGAGTATATAGTTCTGGGGTCACATTGACGATGGAAGAGACACTATTACATACATCCGTGTAAGAAGACACATTAAACATATATTGAGGTCATATAGATAAAACTACATGAGTCAGTCAAGTCAGTACAGACTGAGAAACACTGGGGTACCTGACATCAGATGGTCCGAGGAGACAGGTACCTTAGAGGGTCCGGTCTTATGACCTTACCCAATGCTAAAGGAAGAGGTCCCTTAGAAGGACTGGATCCTCAGTTCGGACACAGAGGACGTAGAGGATGGAACCTCCGTTTAAGAAATGGTGACTCGGTAGGTCCTTCGGGCAGATAACAATACACGACACGATTCAGTGAGATCAGTACAGGGTGAAAAACGTTACGATACCTGACATTGGGTGGTCCAAGGAGACAGGTACCCTAAGAGGTTCGTTCCTATAACCTCATCCAACGGTACGGAAGGAGATCCCTTAGAAGGGTTGGGTCCCTAGCTTGGGTACAGAGGACGTAACCGTCAGTCCCAGAGACTGGTGATTGTGGTGGACCCTTCAGGGATAAAATATATCATACGATTTATAAACGGATTAAAAACATAGGATTACTCAGATTTGTACGGAATCTTTACACCTGGACAAGAAAAACAGAAACACAGAAGTTACGGATGGTGTCTCATCCTGAATTATCCATTACAACTTCGTCGTATAAAAATTATTGTGTGAGAAAGTAATTACTCAGAAGATTGTCCGATTAACGATACTTCTCAATAACGTGAAAGTTCGTAGAAATGTCATTTTTCTTCAATTCGTAAACCTCTCGAATCTCCTTTTCGTCCCACTAAGTACTATGAGTCCCTCGTTCATAGAACCGGTAGGTAGATGGGAAGTCAGGGTCGAAACAAATGCTATGTCATTGGTGAGACTTACTAAATTTTCTACTTTACCAAGACGAACAAGAATCCAATCCAAACATTTTAGAATGTTATCTGAAGAAGGTAACAAAATGTAAAGACTTAGAACCATCCATACGTTTAATTAATATGTCCCACCACTTTTTATGACAACTGTCCGACATTACATAATAACCGTGGTACATGAATAACTAAATAGAAGTACAATATTTATTTTGTATAAGACGAACACGGGAAGTCTATTCCAAAAAAATTTTCAAAAAGTTAATTATACGTTCTCTCTTGACTCCAACGAAAGAGAATTTACTGAAAACTTTCAACAAAATCAGAAAGGATAGGAATATATAATACCCCAAAGGGAACCAACGAATACAGTAGAAGAACCCTCCGGTCTATACAAGAAGGTCTAATTAACATAAAAAGGTAAGATATCCGTACGTCGAAGACTTGTCAAGAAGTGAGATGGTACTTCTTCGTACACATTTCGGTAAAAAATTCCGTCTCACTGACGTACACACGTATTTAGAACGGAAATTAACTGGAGCTGTTTCGTATATGAATAACGTCTTACTCACGGAACTAAATTACCGGGACACAGAAAGGACTCTCAAAGATCTTATACATAACGAAAGATGTGAAAAAGAACAATTCACCTTCCCGTCACTAAATTCTGTTCGAGAAAAATAAAAAAAGATAATTATACATAATTTAATTCAACTAATATGCCTCGTCTTGCACCCTTGTGTAACGGGAAACCTTTAGGGACGAAAGACTGTCGAGGTAGATTACTCTTGTCGACTTTTGATTGTTCTTAAATTTAAATTTTTTTCTCAAATCCCCTCTTTCTGAAGAAGAACGTGATTCCGAACACTTAAAAATGTCTTATATTTGACGTGAAAAAAAAAGTTGACCATATTTAAATAATGCTCGTTACTTACTCGTACCCTTTTCCTTTTCATTCCTAACAAAATGACTATAATTTCCTTCTCTTCGTAAATTTCTTAGATATATAAATCATAGTTTAATTTCTCATAGTTTTCCAGAACTAATATTAATTGGAGGAAAAGCCAAGTCCCAATTACACTACCGGACTCCTACAGTAAACAGCTGTCAATAAATAATTCATAGATAGTACACGGTCGATGTTACAATCCATTGTCTCTTTATCCTTTCTACACAATAGAGGGGATTTTCTGAACTGTTGGGTTCCTCCGGGTGACTATTAGTTTGTCCGTCAGTGCATTTCACCCTAGTCAAGGACCCACCCCTCCCCGTCTCATATCCCGGGTGACACACTCGTATTTAGTTCCCGTGGATGGGGTTGAATTTCTCAGTCTCCACCCAAGAATCTCCTTCACAGTACTTACGACTTTTATTCCTACGTTCTATAAAATCTTTATAAGACAATTTTTATGAATTTCACCGTTTCATATAACGTTGACTTACTCTTTCGAGAAGAAGGAAGTCTTTTATACCGTTTCGTTTGACTAAATGTAGAAACATCGAGATTTATTGGTTTTGAGATGACAGGTATATATTAAAATAAACCCCTTAAGTCTACAAATAAAATAGAACAAATTAGAAGGTAGAGATCCTCTACACTTACCGACCCGATAGAAATTTTCTTTTCATTCACAAGTGTCTCTACTTTAAGTTCAACTCTATGAGTGAAGGTGTTTTATAATTTATCTGAAACATGGGTATACACCTTATATTTATTCTTTATACTTTTAATCTTGACAGGGCCAAAAATATGTAAAATAAAAGAAAGAGGTTTGACACCCATTATACCGGTACTAACAAATGTACTACCCAGAAGGGACCATCGAGTCGACCATTTCTTAGACGGACGTTACTATACCCCGAAGGGTTACCGAGTTGTCATTTCTTATACGGACGTTACGTTCTCTGTGTCCCCTACACCCAAACTAGGGACCCAACTCTTCAAGGGGACCTCCTCCTTTACCGTAGGACGAGGCATGAGAACGGACTTTTTAGGGTACTTGTCTCCTCGGACTACCCGATGTCAGGTACCCCTACGTTTCCCAGTCTGTGTTGACTCGTGTTCCGTGTTCCAAATGCACATATATTCGAACTCCGTCGTTTCCTTACATACAAGACAGATACGAGGGAATCTAGTTTCTTCGGTCTCGGAACATCTAGACAGGGAATCGACTCTACGAAAGAGGATAAGGATAGGTTGTGAATCTGAAGACACCGACACTTTTAGAAACAAAATCGTTGTACACGTGTGGTCGAATCCCGAAGGATGTACCACGATCACCATTTCTTAGGTGGACGGTGACGTCCCCTGCACTCGGGAAGTAAGCAGGGATCAAACCCTTCTAGGGGAACTCCTACCGTACCTTTGGGCGAGGTCATAAGAACGGAACTGTTAGGGTACCTATCTCCCCAGACCGTCAGATATCAGGTCTCTCAGCGTTTCTCAGTCTGCAATGACTTCTCTGGCTCGCATCCACGTGCGCGTGGTCGAACTGTCACCCAGGACCTAATTTATATTTTAACTAACAGCGTAATTTTTATCAACTCATTTTGCAACAACTAAACCAACATCACCGTTTTAATCACAACTTTGTTGAAAGAGTGTACCACTATCTCTTTCTCGATACAGAATGTTCACCTTGTCTCCTACTACTTCTCTAAGACATGAACATTAGACCCTACATACATTACCTTCCTAACGACAGAAAGAGTCAGGGGTCACACCTTTACGACTGATATCGGTGACTTTCGTTCAATTTAAGAAGGTAATACCCGGTTATACAGGTCTCTCCGTTGAAGAACACTAGATACTCTAACAAGAAAATTGTTTATAAAAAACTCATGGATGATATACGATCAGTGACAAGATCCTCAAAGTCTATGTAGGTACTTGTTTAAAAACGTTTTCCACGTACTGGAAACTTCATAAATATAAGATCGTCCTCATTCTTTAACTATATATTATCTGTATGATTTGGGTGTGTAACCGATCACACAATACACACACACAATCAGAGAGTCAGTACAGACTGAGAAACGTTGGGGTACATGACATCGGACGGTCCGAGGTACCCCAAGAGGTCCGTTCTTATGATCTCACCTAATGGTGAAGGAGGAGGTACCCTAGAAGGGTTGGGTCCCTAACTTGTGTTCAGAGGACGTAACGTCCGTCTAAGAAATGGTAGACTCGGTGGTCCCTTCGGACTGATCGTACAATCTTACAATATTTACGATACCCTCTTTCTTTTTAGATCTGGTTCCGTTTCTCTAGGTTCTTCGACCCCGTGGAAATTCTTCTCTCCCGTCTTTTCTGAAGTAGGACTAAAAACTCAATTCCATACGTGAGTCGGAGTAGTCTCCTACTCTACCAATCTATCGTAGTGGTTGAGTTATCGTACTTAGACTCGTTTGAGACCCTCTATGACCTCCTGTCCCTTCGGACCATACGATATCAGGTACCCCAGTGTTTCTCAGTCTGTGTTGAATCACTAACTTGTTGTTGTTGTTGTTGTAACCTAGTCAGATCTAGACTAGTCCTCTCTTTTTGGTACGCTAATGAACTTTTCCCTCCGAGTGACATTCCTTAGTGATTAATATTGACTCCTAATCTCATTACCCTTGTCAGTCTTTCTTCATTTCTTTTGACGTTTTGACGTTACTGATGTCCTAACTTCTACGTTCCTTGTCAGTGACCAAGGTTCCGACTCTATTCCACGGGGGAAGTTGGACTCACTCTGGGTACGGAACAACCTTCCGTATCGACACCTAATAACGTACCGTCTCTGTAGTGACACCACGTTACCATGAGAATGACCTTTAAGTAGAAGACGTTGAAGGACTTTTTGGTGGAAAATCCCACGACCACGAGTATCCTCAAAGAGTAGTCACCACCCTAAACCGACTACAAAACCCTCGGTCTACGATCACTTCGATAGACGAGACACCCCACCCTTAATCTACACCCTTTCGGTGAAACACTTCGTCTTCCAACCGATCACTCGGGCCCTTGGTCCTTCATTTTGGGAAAAGACGACATTACAAGGAGGTCGTAGGAGACATCCGTTTCGAATTGTAACACGGTCGACCGGGTCCTCTTTTATAAATTTCCCGGATTTAAGGAACAGTGTTTGTCCTTTTCTCCTACGAAAACCTTCACTCTCAGTGAATCAACTATTGAGTACACCCGTCTTTCCTCTATTCCTGAGGGTGAATCCATCCACAGAACTCCCTCACGTAAGGGTCACCTCTTTTATCAATGGACCTTCCGGGGTTTTAACCTTAACGTATTCTTTTTTCAGTCACATTCCCCTCGCAACACCCATTTTTACTGTTCTGGTCCTTCACTCCAGTCTCTCCTTTTCCACTCTGGGACATCTTAGAAGGAACATCAAGAAGGATCCCGAACCACAAGTTCCCTCGGCAACGTCCCCCACCTCGTCTTCTCACCGTCCTACACAAACATTTTTTAGAAACACCACTGACACCACTCCTATTTAAATATCCCCAGTCTATATCTTAGTCCTTCTGGTCGGTCCTACGAAGACGTCAGTATGTCTACTCACGAATTTGGTTCCAACGAAGGGTCACCAGGAGTTGAAAAACCGTGGTCCCTGACCAAACACCTCCTGTCAAGAAGGTACCTGGCCCTCACTACACTCCCCTCTACCAAAGTCCTATTTAGTTCGTGTAATGTAAATAATACATGAAATAAAGATAATAACAATGTAGTCGAGGTGGAATCCAGTAGTCCGTAATCTAGGACCTCTACCCTCTGGGGACCGAATCTGGTTTCATCTTCACCTTAACCACTGTTGATCTTTTCATAATGGAAAAGACAACCCCGTGAATGAGTTTCAGGATAGAGGTAAGGAAGGAATAATCACGATATCTATATTTACATCTATGTCCATATCTAGACCTACATCTATATCTATGGATCTATATGAATCC
Organism: Capra ibex; assembly: GCA_006410555.1. Classification (NCBI taxonomy): domain Eukaryota; kingdom Metazoa; phylum Chordata; class Mammalia; order Artiodactyla; family Bovidae; genus Capra; species Capra ibex. Next base: position 19,319,902 of record SJYO01016970.1, on the reverse strand, counting down.
CATATGAACGGGATCGACACTTTTGAAAAAGGAACTCTTTTCCTAAGATCACGAGGTATAGGTACTTTTGAGTGATTTACACACGACAACTAACGTAAAAAAAAAAAAGACCGTTAGACTTTACAACATTCAGTTCTTACTCAAAATCATTTTCTAGATATCTACGAATTTAATATTTGTATCGTCTGTACCGATCAAGTAGTTTCTTTATTTACGTTTTACAACATAAATAACAAACACGGAAGTTTTGTTTGAATATTTTCTACAAAATTCCCGGCGGGAGATCTCTCGGAAGCTTGGGAGAGGTCGACGGGGTCGGAACGAAAAGACGACGAGCCGGATCCAACACGGGTGTGTACTTCGAACCCAAAGGGAGGTCGAGAGGTTTGTGTAGGGAGGGAACGGAACCGGTAACGAGAATCGGAACGGACGTGACTTTACGGTCAGATGAAGGGGAACTGGGACCCTTTTAGGAGTACAGGTGACGAGAGGACGGGGTCCGGAGAACCTCACTTCTGAATGGGTCAGGAACGTCCTGACACAAAAAAAGGTCTTTAAAAAAAAACAACAACAAATCAGAGATTCAACACAGACTGAGAAACGTTGGAATACCTGTCATCGGGGGGTCCGAGGAGACAGGTACCCTAAAAGGTCGATTCTTATGACCTCACCCAACGGAAAAGAAGGGTCTGGGTCCCTAACTTGGACGTAGAGGACGATTCAACACAAAAGAATTTCTAGAATGAGAAGAAACATAGGGATGGTTTAAGGGGTTTCGGACGATATAAATTATTTATGTATAACTTCAACTCATAAATAAACCTTTCTTTCAACATCTCTACTTATGATTTGGATGATTAATCTCTATGTGATAGATTCTTCTCAACTCTAGTAAGATTGTTTGATAAAAGGCGGTAATATACGGTCGAATCCAGACACTGGTCATTAATGAGGGGACGTCATAACTTGACTCTTCATTAAGGAACGTTGTCATAATAGGCACCTTAAAGGGTGGAGAGGTCCATGTTATTTTATGTGTCAAATAATTATCAAACTTATGAAAAAGGATACTTGGTGGTAGTCAAAGACAATTAAGAATGAGAAGGTCCCTGATAGTGTGATCTGTCTACTTTAACAGACACTAGGAATTAGAAAATCGTGAAGGACTCACTTGATAGTATGTACTTTATAAGTTTATGGAAATAATTATGAGTTTGACCATGGTTTACATTCATGAATTACAGACACATAATTCGCTACATGGAGTGATGAATTAATATATTACGAGTACACAGAGACCTCTCATCCTCCAAATGACCCCTACAGTTTAAAGGACGTTGAGACTTTAATATGATCAAACCTCGTTTTGTGTTTACGTCTCCCTTTCTTTACTACACCTAAAATAACGGTATAAGAGATTCTTGTGATTTCCTTTTTATTGAACTTCCGTAGACTACTCCTGTCCTTATTAGTTTAAGATACGTTGTTACTTTTAGGTGTCGAACTGTTTTCAACGATACGACCTTTTATGAAGACTTTTGTAAATGAAGTTTTGCTTCTTGAAAGGTAGGATTCCCTATTAATTAACACTCGATTTAACAAATCAATGAAAGTTTATTATTCGGTTCGTTCTGTGACTTACCAAGAACATTACTCTCGTTTTAAAAAAGTCTTGAACCGGTAAACTTTATCAAAAGAGGTAAGGATCTTATCATGACTTTAGAATAAAAAAAGACGAATATGTGCATAAAATAGACCAGAGAAGATAGTCAAAGGGCCAACGCAATATTAATAGGGAAGCGTAGACAAAAGTTGAGATTCGTCACTTGAGGACATCCTATTCTTAGTGCAATTAGATTGTGTACAAACCACGATCATTCGCGAGTTAATTTATATACAACCTTCTTATTCTCTTAGTTTATGTTGAGAACACTGAGATCTAACTCGTTTACTTATAACATACCTCAGTAATGGTGTTATCCTTTCTAGTCCTTTCTTGACTCAAAGTCCAACTATACGAACATTCTACAGTTAACCTCTCTTTTCACTTATTAACCTATACCAATAGAACCCTCAACTCCATCGCGATATCTAAACCACTAGTAATCTTATTTCTGTCGTAAATCGGTGACCTAGTCTATCTCAGTGGAACCCTCTCTTTCTACTCCCAGTCTCCCAGATCTTTGTAGGGTACACATTGAGTCTGAGTTCATCCATTCTTTCTCCAGTTCTTTCTTTTGTCTTTTTCATCGGTCATTCAATCCTCCCTTTGTCCTCCCACTTAATTTTCGGTTCCCCTTAATTCAATATTTCTATATCACTACTCCACCTCCCGTCTTCACACGGATAATTTAGACCGGTATCTCTGAAACAACCACTAGTCCTGTTTTGATTAAACCCCTGACCTCCTCCATCTTTAAATATAACTTTCCCCCAACGTCCCTTTTACCTGATCCTCCTTCACCTCTCTCCCGTTTACATTAAAGCCCCCTTCCGTCCGGTACTTTTCCTTAGCTCTTTTCCCTAACTTCGACCCTCCTTTACTCTCTATACCCATTCTATGCACACATGTACGAACACAGTTGATGTCCTCCTCTTTCTTACACAATCCTTACCAGTCAATCCTAGGTCTCTTCTCCCTTTCTGATTGTCAGTACTCTTTCCTCCGTTGGTTACCTCCTTTGGGGGGAGGTTGACTTTGTCTGGCACCTATGCGAATCCCGAAAATGGAGACATGGGTTTCTTTTACTTCTACCCATATTTAAGACCAAACACAGAATTAAACTAGGACTCTGATTTCTTTAAAGAGAGACCACCACAAGGTCATTAGAAACCGATGCATCGTTTGGTGGGGTGTCGCAACACCGAACTGTCACTAAATAACAACGAGTAAGACCCCAAACTGGTCTGAGTCGACTCATCAAGACGGGGTATATCACAGTGACTCTAGTGAGTACCATGACATAAGTCGACTCTCGAACCGTTCTTCTACCGGAAGGTCGGAGGTCCCAAAAAAAAGTACACCTAAGAATATGCATTCATCAGATAGTAATATCGTACCGTCGACAGAAGGTTCCCGTTAAGAAAGATGCTCCTGTGTAAACTATAAGTTCATAAGTATGACTATAAGGTCATAAATAGAAGAACGTAGTACGTAACCGGTTCGTTCAGAGTACCAATTTTACTCTCAGTTATACCCTCTACGAAATGTTTCGGTAAGTACGGTCCTCCACTTAAGTAGTCCTCGGTGTGTGAAAAGTAACAATACTTGTATTGGTAAGGTAATTTCCCAGACTATAGTATTTCACAGATACGGAGGGTAAAACCGAAATTTTACCCCACTTTTAACTAGTCCAAAATAGTTATTAAAACTTTCACAAAAGATTTTTTCTTTTTTTTATCCGTATATTGATTGATCGGATACTATTAGACTCTCACTTTTTCAAGTGAATTTTGAGTTGTAAGTCTTTTGCTTATAGTACCGTAGACCAGGTAGTGAAGTACCGTTTATCTACCCCTTTGTTACCTTTGTCACTGTCTGAAATTAAAACCCCCCGAGGTTTTAGTGACGTCTACCACTAACGTCGGTACTCTAATTTCCTGTGAACGAGGAACCTTCTTTTCAATACTGGTTTGATCTGTCGTGTAATTTTTCGTCTCTATAATGAAACGGTTGTTTCCAGGTAGATCAGTTCCGATACCAAAAAGGTCACCAGTACATACGCACACTCACAACCTGACATTTCTTGCGCTTCACGATTTCTTAAGTACGAAAACTTGACGCCACAACCTCTTCTGAGAACTCTCAGGGAACCTGTCGTTCTTCTAGGTTGGTCAGATAGGATTTCCTTTGGTCAGGAATTATAAGGAACCTTTCTGTCTACGACTTCGACTTCGAGGTTTTGAAACCAGTGGACTACGCTTCTTGACTGAGAAACCTTTTGTGAGACTACGACCCTTTCTAACTTCCGTCCTCCTCTACCCTACTGTCTCCTACTCTACCAACCTACCGTAGTGGTTGAGTTACCTGTACTCAAACTCATTCGAGGTCCTGAACCACTACCTGTCCCTTCGGACTACACGACGTCAGGTACCCCAGTGTTTCTCAGCCTGTGCTGACTCACTGACTTGACTTGACTGACTTAGACTAGGAACAGAGAATCGGGAGTGACGATGAGGAAAAAAAAAACATGATCTTAAAAGTACAAAGTCACAATTATTTTGTTATTCGTCTCCTTATGTATAAAATTTCATCGGGTGCAAAAAGAAGGACCACACGAGGATACCGGAATTATCTTTGATAAACATCATATTTTTATAAGGGGTTAGGTTTTTGTCGACATTTTGACAGTAGACTTTTGTGACTAGGACCATTGTTGATTACGTGTCTACTACCCTTAAAACTTGTGGTGAACACTTTATTAATGTCAAAGGATTTACGTTATAATATTGTCGAATATCTTTGACCCTCGTAAAAGGTCAAAAGGAAAAGTTAAAAAACAAAAATACATAAAAGATATGTTTTATACAATCACGAAAACCCTATCAAAAACATGTGTTTTTATTAGTACGAACTCGAAATAAGGTCTTCCTACATACAAAACTGGTCGATAAGCCTTTCTCCACACTCGTTTGTTTCATTTATATCCGATCCCACCCTCCTTTTTTGTGTTCTTAAAACAAAGAATACAAAATTTTTATATAAAATACGTGAAGTCGAACCAAAAATGAACTAAAGGACAAGGAAGGATAAAAGTTTAATATCTGTCTTTTTCCAGTCTAGTTTAGACCCGATTAGTCACTTGTTAAGAGAAAAGGAAAAGGACCTAGACTAGATAAATGATAACGGGAATGTTATTTTTTTAAGAAACGACAATTTTAGAAAATCAGTATCAGAATGTAATTATTATTCTAAAATCCCTAGTGGTTTGGGAGGTCTGAATTCCAGATAGGTAAGTCAATTGTTACCATCTATCACATTGTTTATCAAGACCGGGTATGTAGTGACTTACGGTATCATCCGAAAGGACTCCTGTACCTTCTTACGGAAGTAGGATAGGTGCCTCCTGGTGAAGGTATGTTTGGTCGGATTAGGACTAATCAGGGAAAAAGACGGAAACGAACTATTATTATCAGTTTTAGTAAATCTCGACTATGCTTCTGTTGTCTTCGGAGTTCTCAAAGATCTCAGCAGAACTGTCGACCACTTCCTGTGTCTACCTTTGGAACAAACCTCTACAAGGAGAACGGGGAGGTAAAGACGAGTGAGATCCATCCCTAGTAGATTTATAATCAATTCGTAAATGAGAAGGACCGAAGGGACCACTGAGTCACCATCTCTCAGACGGATATTAGATCCTCTTAGTCCTCTGAACCAAAGCTAGGGACCCGACCCTTCTAGGGGACCTCCTCTTTTACCGTTGGGTGAGGTCATAAGAACGGACTCTTTAAGGTGTCTGTCTCCTCGGACTATCCGATGTCAGGTTTTACAGTGTTTCTCAACCTGTATACACTGGCTCACTGACTTGGATTTACTATATGGGGAGGTGTGTGTGTTAGTGTGTTTAGGAACATGGTGTCAGGTTGTCAGGAATGGGACGAGAGACAAAGATAATCGTCGATAACGGAAGATTATATGGTATATTAAATAAAAACCGATATATAACAGACTCACGATAATCATATTTTTGAGGGACTCTCGTCCTTAGAAGAGTGACTACCTAAGAATGGTCGATCTTGTAGATTTCTAAACATTTTAAAGAAGTATTCATTTCTTTACTTTTAATTTTACACTATTATGACCTTTAGACCGAAAATATTTTACTTATAAGAAAAAACTCCTTGTAAGAGGATTCGTTTGTTTTTTGAAAAAGAGTAAGACTTTATTATTAGAACACATATACGAAAGTATTAATACGTTACGTATATTAAAACCATATACGGTTTGTATAATGTCTCCGGTTATAGTCACCGATATTCGATTTAAAATCATCGACTTGTTTTATCTTTAGAACGAGAACTAATACAGTATCAGTTTACACCCACGAATACCAGATCACACCAAAGGAGTATATACCATTAAGTCTGTGTGTTTGAAAAAGTTACACACTGAGAGGACAAACACTTTGTGGAGTCAGTAGTTACAGGTCGATTCAACTCCCCTTTATCTACCTAAACATTAGTAGAACCTAAACTCCTCTGTGTGGAGTGAAGACAACTAAGGTAAAGAAATTAGTCTTAACAGTGTACTAAGGTGGACCCACGTTATCCTATACGTCGGAGACCTGTCGAGGAAGGATCCGAGATGTGATACCACACACATACACACACACACACACACACGTACACGTGTGTGCGTGTGTACACATACACATGTACACGTACGAATCAGCACAGGTTGTGAAACACTGGGGTACCTGACGACGGGAGGTACAAGGAGACAGGCATCTTAAGAGGTCTGTTCTAATGACCTCACTCAACGGTAAAGGAAGAGGTTACTTAGAAGGGTTAGGTCCTAACTTGGACACCGAGAACTCATAGGACGTAACCGTCCGTTTAAGAAATGATGATCACGGTGGACCCTTCGGGGATGTGATACCTTACACTCTTACTTAAAACTACTTGACGAATAATAGAGACAACGTCAAGGACTGGTTCGAGAAGACGTCGAAATGAAGGGTAATTGTCCAAATGATAGTATTGTAACGTACCATTGAACTTCTTATACTACCAACTGTTATAACAGGGACCGAGACAGGTTGAAGTCCGATGTCCAGTCCAAGTTCGTACGTGGTCTATAGAAACTACGGTCCTGTATTCGATTCGAGAATCGTAACCATGACCCCCGTCTAAAAGAGTATTCGTACTAACTTTCTCAGGTTGAGTTTAGTGGGTATAGGTTTAGGAGAAGACTCGATATCTTATCTAACACACGTACGAGTCAGTGAGTCAGAACAGACTGACAAACGTTAGGGTACCTGATGTCGGGAGGTCCTAGGAGACAGACACGTTAAAGGGTCCGTCCTTATGACCTCACACAAAGACAAAGGATGAGGTCTCCTAGAAGGACTGGGTCCCCAGCTTGTGTGTAGAGGACGTAACCGTCTGTCTAATAAATGGTAACACGGTGGACCCTTAGAGGTATCTTATCTGATCCAGACGTGATTAAAGCCTCTTCCGCTACCGTGGGGTGAGGTCATGAGAACGGACCTTTTAGGGTACCTGTCTCCTCGGACCATCCGACGGCAGGTACCCCAGCGACTCTCAGCCTGTACTGGCTCGTTGAAGTGAAACTGAAAAGTGAAAGTACGTAACCTCTTCCTTTACCATTGGGTGAAGTCATTAGAACGGATCTCTTAGGGTCCCTACCCCCTCGGACCACCCGACGGTAGAGACCTCAGTGTGTCTCAGTCTGTGTTGACTTCACTGCGTCGTCGTCGTCGTCGTCGTCGTAATTAAAGTAACTGGTCACGTTGAGCGTATCGATTCGAGTTGTTTATTCCTTCTGACAACGTGGACACCGTACATCTCATACTATCCCTTCATTTATAGACTACTGTCTAATGCAGGAGGTGTCCGAATACAACTCGTCTAAGTTTGTATCTTGAGCTCCAATCATACCGTAGAGTTTACCAAAGTGGATTCTTATCTCCTACGTGACTTCACTCCCTAAGAATTATAATCTCTAGTGTCCAATCATCTCTGAGAAAACTTAATTGTCAAGGGTCTCTATTGAAGGGTAAAAGAGTACTAGGAATATATATGTTATTAGGGTCGAAAAGAAGTCAGGTTGTGACAGAAATACAAGGTCAGAAAAGTCCGATCAAGGACACGAGTAGTATGTGGCTTCTGTAAGAGAAGACCAAAACCGATAATAATAATAAACGTACTGTTGACAGTGGACCTTAAGAACGAAGAGAGGTAGAGAAAATTATCGGTAGGTAACTTCTGAATTCTCTAGAATAGTAAAGAAACTTTTAAGGAAATGGAAGACCCATGACTGACTAAAGAAAGGAGAGACGAGGTACATAGGTAGGTAAGAAAATTGTCATAAATTACGACGGATTTACCTCTTCCGTTACCGTGGGGTGAGGTCATGAGAACGGACCTTTTAGGGTACCTACCTCCTCGGACCATCCGACGTCAGGTACTCCAGCGATTCTCAGCCAGTGCTGACTCGCTGAAGTGAAAGTGAAAAGTGAAGGTACGTAACCTCTTCCTTTACCGTTGGGTGAGGTCACAAGAACGGACCTCTTAGGGTCCCTGTCCCCTCGGACCACCCGACGGCAGATACCCCATCGTGTCTCAGCCTGTGCTGACTTCGCTGAATCGTCGTCATCGTCGTTATATATAGTTCGTAAGAAAATGTTTTACACCTACATTATTCTATTTCTTTTTGAAGTTAAAACACTTCAGATATAAAATCACCCCTTGTATCTTCGTTCTGTGTTTATATCAAAATTTAGATACTTTTACCTAGAGACTTAGATACCTTTACCCCTTTATACTGAAATATCCCCCTTAGTCGTTGTAATATATCCACCAGTCCTTACTGGAAGAGTTATAAACTCGACTTTTGTTTATCAGGTTCATCGGTATCAGTTTATATATTAAGATTAGTGTCAGTCGTATGGTTTTCATAAACATTTCATAGAGGAAATAGGGGTGGGACCGTAGGTAAAGTGTATAAAATGAACAACCCACTTATGTTTTTCCCGGTTCATCTTATCCGATCCGACAAACGGTCCCAGATATTAAACGACAATAAAATCTTAATCCAATTTAATGGAACAAAATTCCCAGAAAAAAAAAAATTGTTTCGGTGTCAACTTGTTTGTACCATCTTATTATAAGGATGACATAATACTGAGATGAAATTTTCTGTGTCTTTTTAATAGTTTCCAGGAGCAAGTATGATAAAAGAATGGGACCAAAAGAACAGGAGTCAAACATAACAAAAACCACAACTGACCAAATTAGGGTTAAAAGGTTCCTTCACTAGACTGACACCTCCCTCCTGTTTGAACAGGGGTAGTTGTGACTTCCGTAAAACCTAAGATTAATTCTTGATTCACCACTACATCTATTATTTTACCCTAAATTTTAAAGGTGACAAACGAAGTTTAATCAAAGGATGACGATGATATTGTTGTATGGTGTCTGGATCATCAACTTTGTTGTATTTAAGTAATAGACTATTAAGGCAGACTGTACTCGGAGTGACCCGATTTTAGTTCTACAATCGTCCCGGAGTAAGGAAAGACCTCCGACATTCCTTAAGAGAGAAAGGAACTGAAAAGGTCGAAGACACACAATCAGTCAATCAGTACAGGTCAAGAAACGTTGGGGCACCTGACATCGGACGGTCCAAGGAGCCGTATCTTAAGAGGTTCGTTCTTATGACCTCACCCAACAGTAAAGGGAAAGGTCCCCTAGAAGGGTTGGGTCCCTAACTTGGACCCAGAGGGTGTAACGTACGTTTAAGAAATGTCAGACTTGGTGTCTTCGGGAAAGATCGAAGATCTCCTGTGTATTTCAAAAACCAAATACTGGGAGAAGGAGGTAGAGGTTTCGTTTGTTATGGACCAGCTCAGGAGTACTGTGTAGAGAGACTGGTTGAAGGTAGTAGTGTAGTGAAGGCGACTGGTGTTGGTCCATTGTCTAGGAGACAAAATTTCCAAGTACTCTAAGTCACGTGAGTGACCGATTAGAGAAGTAGGGTCTCAGGAAATCGAATTGGTATAGACGTCTCAAGGGAAACAACATATCCTAGTACTTAAGATTAAAGGTCTAAAAAATCCTAAACCCGTAGAACCTCAGACGGTGTTAAGAGAGATGGGTCGAAGGGACTTTAATTACTCACTACAGGTAATTCACACCTGTCGGAAGGGTCTCTTTCGGCAAGAAATGACTAAGGACCCTTACGTATTCCAATTACTTTCACAAAAGAATTGTGACACTGTGGTGAGTCGAAGACTGGTTCTTGAGAAACACTGTACAATGCCTTTTTGAGGGAGGACAAACCGAAGACATCGACCTTAAACTTAGTGCGACACGTTGACAAGATATTGTCGGACCTCTTTAAGAAAGATAATGTAACCCTCTAGCTCCGTCAGAAGGGTAGGGGAGGGGGTGACAAACACAAAATCGTAGTAGAGGAAGAAAGGAAAACTACCTAAGGTTTAACAAGGACCCTCCTTTGAGACCACTATTAAGATTAAAGTCGTCGAGAACGAGACCCCTGACTAGACCCGGAACAGAAATTATAACACGAAGAGATTAGTATTAGGACTGAAAGACTTTATACTCACAGTCATCTCTTTTCCGAACGGTTGGGGTAACGAGTAAATAGTGACTCTACTACGAAAATTCCTTCCAGAATTTACTTCCGTAACATGTTTACGGTTTTTTTTTTTTTTTTCCGTGATACAGATCCCTAATCACTTTCGAAGGGAAACAGACTGGAGTTAATCTTTTTCGTCTTTGTAAAGATTCCTAACGAAAGCTCTCCGGATTTCACCGACCGACCTAACCTCAATTGAGAGAGGATTCAGCTTCGAGAAACGGTAATCACTAGATCATTGGAGTAAGGAAATGAAGAAAAGTCTTTGAGGAGTACTTAACTACATCCCGGAAGAGGAGTCACTGACTCTGACCTAAATTTGAACACGTATGTCCTTCACTACTCCCCATTAGCACACGTTTTATTACCTTCTTTAAATTTATAAAGACTTTTCTATGTATTTGTATGTTAATTTTTAACCCCCAACCTTACTTCACTTTAAGGAGTTCGTAGAAGAGTAATGAGAGAGATATTCCGCAGAAGGACGATCACCATTTCTTGGACGGACGGTTACGTCCTATGAACTCTGTGTCAAGTCAGGGACCTAACCCTTCTTGGGGACCTCCTCCCGTCCCCTTGGGTGACGTCATAAGAACGGACCTCTTAGGGTACCTGTCTCCTCGAACCACCTGATGTCAAGTACCCCAGTGTGTCTCTGTCTGTGTTGACTTCACTGAATCGTGTGTACTAGTGTTCCTCAGAAGATCCATATAAGAAGGAGTGACAGGCGGGAGGGTACTATAAAATTATGGTGTCTATTGTGACATATAGACTACTACACACTATACAGATCAGTACGAAATATACACTTTTCTCATTCTATAAAGGGAGGACGGGGGGTTTAGTTACAAACAGAAGAACTCCTTCTACAACGGGACAACATTTGCGAACTATATTTAACTTTCACATACGAATTTTTTTATAGGAGTGGTAAAAATATTATAATGTTAATAAAATTTTCACTTTAAACTAAACTGTATTTACATATGTATACCTTTTTGTATATATACATGTATACAAAAAAGTATCTACATGTCCATGTCAGTACGATGGGATTCAGTACGTTTATATTTATATATTATGAATATTTTTATATTAAAATCTTTGTACCAATAGAAAGGTATAGTCAAAGATATAAACGTCTCATGACGTAATATATAATATCGATATTACAGAAGATTAAATCATGTGTCATCAAAACGACCTATAATACAACAAAGAACCCTAGTACATACCTACACTCTCGACCTGACACTTCTTCCGACTCGCGGCTTCTTAACTACGAAAACTTGACACCACAACGTCTTCTGAGAACTCTCAAGGAACCTGACGTCCCTCTAGGTTGGTCAAGTAAGACTTCCTCTAGTCGGGACCCTAAAGAAACCTTCCTTACTACGATTTCGACTTTGAGGTTATGTAACCGGTGGAGTACACTTCTCAACTGAGTGACCTTTTCTGAGTCTACGACCCTCCCTGACCCCCGTCCTCCTCTTCCCCTGCTGTCTCCTACTCTACCAACCTACCGTACTGACTGAGTTACCTGCACTTAGACTCACTTGAGACCTTCAACCACTCCCTGTCCCTCCGGACCGCACGACGTTAAGTACCCCAACGTTTCTCAGCCTGTGCTGACTCGCTGACTTGACTTGACTACAACGAAGATTGAATAAAACTGTCTTTATTGTGGTACTATATACGTATAAGAACATATATAGAAAAGTATACACTGTCCTATAAAGGAACCTTAGGTATGGATATTTCTGTTAGAAGGTCGTTTACATGAAGGGTTCCGTAAACTATGTCCTACGACTTAATGAGTGTTTTGACGTACCAAGGAAAGTTTTCCGGTATAAGTATCGTTTTAAACAGACCCTAGACCCATTAATTCACCATATAAAAGAGGGTTATTTTATAATGTGAGTGTCGGTCTACTAACCCGTATAAAAATCTCCCATATTAACAAGTTAACCTCGTCTTTAAGAGAACGTTCGTCCGTGACCGTCCTCTAAACACTGCACATGTCTTAAAAGGTACACATTGAGTTAACTCGTTTTGATATCCCCTAAAACACTCTTTCCCGGTCCTTTTTACTACTAATAGGTACAACGAAAAACAAACTAAGGAAGATTATATGAAAGAAAATTTTTTGAAAAATAAAACGTAACCCTATATCGGTTAATTGTTACAGCACTATCAAAGTCCACTTGTCACTTCCCTGAGTCAGTATGTATATGTAGGGAAGAGGAATAATAATATAAAAATAATAAAATCTTGATCGATGAGGAAAGTCGAATCGAAGATACTTGTCTAAAAGACGACTACAAAATGTACCGTTTCTACGTCTAATGTTTCCTTCATAGAAGGGGTTTGACAAAAAACAACGAAGAGTACTGAAATAGTTAAGTTATATATAAAAAACACGTTGACTATCTACTGTTCGTGAAGATGTCCGGATCTCCTCTCTCGGTACGGATGTTTGTAAATATCCACATACAAAATCTCCTCCATCTGTTAAGAGTAAGGTTCATCTATATTTATATATTATATTACCATCAATTACTATTCATGATACTTCTATATTTCACTCGTCACCACTCCCCCCACTTCTCCGTTCCCCTACTGATAAAGTCTATAGATTTTATCTATTGATTATTCTTGGATGAGATACCGTGTCTCTTGAGTTGAGGTATTAGACATTACTAAATTTACCCTAATCTTAGACTTTTTCTCACAACACGTGTGTGTATATATTACCTTTGAGAGAGGTCACAAGAACGGACCTTTTAAGGTACCCGTCGCCTCGGACCACCTGATGTCAGGTACCCCAACGTTTCTCTGTGAGTCAGTATACTCACTGAGTCGTATCGTGTATATGTATGTATATATACACATTAACTAAGTGAAATGACATGTCGTGTTTTGTTTGTATTGAAACATTTAGTTGATACGAGGTTGTTTCTTATAATAAGGTCCCTTTAATATATTAGTTGATTAATGTTTCTTCCTGTCTATTTTGGAAAACTCGTCTTAATTTTACTTTACTACCTTGTTCGGAACGTCTATAGACCTCCTTCTAGTAGTGTCTTCCTTCTTGTTCCTGTTTTCAGGATTCTAGTCTTCTACGAACCGTTAATCCCTCTCCTTCCTCCAGTCACACCGTCCTCGTCCCACTCGCTCTTCCTGTGTCCATCCTTTTCTTCAACCCCTCTATCTGTTTATAAAGCCCATTATATACCGTAATACTCTATGCCACTCTTGATGTGTCGTAGAGGTTAAAACTTAGTAATGTCGGTGAACAAGTCGTTTATCGAATTTTGAAGACGAAGGAGGGTCTCGGGACCGATCTGTGACCCACACATTCTACTTCCATCCGTCCCGAGAGTGACTCCCTTGTAAGGTCCCGCCTCACTGGAGGGACGAACGTGTGGGGACCGGGACTCGAGGAAACATCAACAGAAACAACACCACCAACAAGTCAGTGGGTAAGTACAGGTTGAGACACACTGGGGGGACCTGACGTCGTGTGGTCCGGAGGGACAGAGAGTGGTAGAGTGTCTCAAACGGGTTCCAGTACAAGTAACGTAGTCACTGCAGCAGGTCGACAGAGTAGGAGACTACGGGAGAAGAGGAAGACGAGAGTTAGAAAGGGTCGTAGTTACTTAGCAGACACGCGTAGTGTACTGGTTTTATGATCTCGAAGTCGTAGTCAGGAAGGTCACTTATCAGTCACAACTAGAGGGAATTCTAACTGACCAAATTAGAAGAACGACAGGTTCCTTGAAAGTCCTCAGAAGAGGTCGTAGTGTTAAGTTTCCGTAGTTAAGAAACTGTAAAACGGAAGAAATGTCAGGTCGAGACTGTTGGTACGTACTGATGACCCTTCTAGTATCGGAATTGATATACCTGGAAACAGAATGGAGGAGGATTTGATGGAAGAATCAAACCTATTTGAACCTGGTGTAGAGAACAGGACAAGATTAGCACTGAAAAAAAACGACGAGAAGTATGATAATCAAGGAAGATGTACCCAGTGTCTATTCTACAGACTACTACTCTGTTCCAGTGGCGAACAGATGAAGTAACGGTTTATAGAAACTTAACTTTAATTAAGTTCACAAATCTTACTTACTCTTGATACTTGTAAATGTAGAAAAAGAGAAGTCAGTATCTCCGTTAACACCAAATAATGCTATCCCGATAGTGCCCACTCCCTCTGTCGTAATCTTGAGTCATTCTCAAGTGGAACATCAACAAATAGGGGATTCAACACAGGCTGACACAATATTGGGGTACCTGACGTTTGGTGGTCCCAGGAGACGGGTACCTTAAAAGGTCTGTTCTTATGACGTCACCCAACGGTAAAGGAAGAGGTCCCCTAGAAGGACTGCGTCCATAGTTTGGACATAGAGGACGTAACCGTCCACCTAAGAAGTGACGACTCGGTGACCCTTATTGGTAGTCCCTTATTAAGTGGGTATCTCGACGTTATATCTTTAGTCAAATAAAAAGTATTTTGTTATAAAAAGTAAATCATCGGAAGTGTGTAGTAAAATGACAACGTGCATAATTCAATGACACGGCACACGAGTCAGTACCGACTGACATGCTGGGATACCTGACATCATGCGGTCCGAGGAGATAGGTACCTTAAGAGGTCCGTTCTTATGACCTCACTCAACGATAAAGGATGAGGTCCCCTAGAAGACCTGTGTTCCTAGATAACTTGGTCTCAGAGAACGCAAAGGACGTAACCTTCCGTCTAAGAAATGGTGACTCGGTGGAACGTTCGTATAAATCTTTAATTTACAATTCAGTAGACGAGTAGGTGGGGGTTTCCTGACCCCTGGGGTAAAAAAGTAGACAAAGAAAAGTAAGTCGAGAGACAGACCTTGTCCGAAAGTGGTGTAAGTATCGTCACTTGTATTATGGCGTTTTCCTTATTAATTACAGACCGAAGGACGAAAACTTTACAAGACCCGGATTGACCTGACATCACTTTTCTAATCTTACAATACTTTTCGAGTGATCTTTAAGCGTTCTGGACCCTCTGTCCCACCCCGTCCTTTCTCACCCGTGTCGTTAAACCAAATGCCCACGAAAACGATGAAGAAAACAGTCAACACTCAGAGTGAACGACCATTTATGAATCTTTAATATACACAAAAACAAAGGGGAAATTTACCATGTAAGTGACCCCCTTTCTTGTCAAAGACGATACCGAAACACACCCACCCACTGTTTACTATGTATTTCCTCCTTTTACTAAGAAGAAACTTAGACAAGTGTCTTTGTGTCTCTTGTTAGACTCCTTAGGTCCCGTACACCGAAGGACGAGTAAGATTCCCGTAAACGGTATACACAGGTTATAGAGTTAATACAGCCACTGAGGCCTTAAAGTCAATAACAAAGTTCACCGAACGGTTGTATGGGGCGACCTTTTGAGAATACGAGGCCACATTCACGACACACGAAATCCCACTAACAGTCTCCGAAAACCCTGTACCCAAACTAACGTTTCCTAGGAGTAGAGGTTCCATTGTGACTGTAAGGATAACCGACCCTTGTCAAACAGAAGGGACAAACCCAGAAACACGATAAACTTTTCGTAGTATCCTCGTTTAAATGAACTCTTGCAAGTCTCAGGTCCTTTACCTTCTCCGCCGTGACAAGGGTCGATGGCACACACGCACAAGACATATCGAACGTGGACGACTCACTGGGTCCTGTACTAGGGTTTCGAACAAGGACAATTCTGATTGAAGAGGAGTAAACTAGAGGGGTGAACGTGTAGGGGTCGTGGCTCGAGGACACATTAACAGAATAGAGATGGATTTGGTGGTAGAATCAAACCTATTTGCACGTGGTGTAGCGAAGAGGACAAAGTTAACATTGTCAAAAACGACAAAGAGTATGATGTCAACCGAAGGGTCCACCGAGTCACCATTTATTAGGTGGACGGTTACGTCCTCTACGTTCTATACACCCAAGCTAGAGACCCAGTTCTTCTAGGCGACCTTATCCTTTACCGTTGGGCGAGGTCATAAGAACCGGCCTCTTAGGGTATCTATCTCCCCGGACCACCCGATGTCAGACACCTCAGCGTCTCAGTCTGTGCTGACTCGTGTGTATCCGTCGTATGATACTAATCAAGAAAGATGTACCTAGTGCCTATAGACTACTACTTTGTTCCAGATGGGTAAATAGATGAAGTAACGTTTCATCAAAACTTCACTTTATTTGCATTTTATCATAAAACAAGAAATTAATTTCTAAAAATACATATTTCAATGTTCCTGTATATTCTTTTTCATTTCACTTTACCTGTATTATCGGACCCCACCCCTCTCATCGTAGAAAAAGAATCCTCAACCCTCTCCCACTCCCATTTCGGATCTTAATAAAAAATTTTAAATAAAAATTAACCTCCTATTAACGAAATGTTACAACATAACCAAAGACGACACGTTGTAGCACTTAGTCGGTATTTGTATAGGGTAGGAAGAACTCGGAGGGTGGGTAGGGGGTAGAGTGGGAAGACCCAGCAATGTCTCGCGGTCCGACTCCAGGGACACAATATGTCGTCGAAGGACAAAATGTGTACCAGCACACATATACAGTTAAGATGATAAGATGAGAGAGTCAAACAGGGTGGGAGAGGAGACGTGCGACACAAGTGTTCGTGTAAGAGATACAGACGTAGAGATACTCGTGATACTTTAAAATGGAGATAGAGAAACATTGAAACGTTTTTTAAATTAACACAAGATTTTGAGTGTGGCACGAAACACGAACCTAGACCCCGAAGTCTCCACTCTTTCTGTTTGTATTAAAAGGATGGATCCCCTCTTCCCTCTATACTTTGTTAGTTAATCCATTATGTTTATCCGTACGTGGATCTTTACTCCTGTGTTTCTTCTCTTCTCAAGGTCTCCTCCAATAAAAATCTAACTTAAAGGACCTTTCCCCAGGGACTCACTTTTAATTTGATTCTAAACTTCATTCCCCACCCCTCCACCCCTTACCACAACCCTTCCCGTAAGACTGATATCCTTCAGGAACTACCTCTGAGTAAAAGGACTAGACTTAGTGACTTTCTCTTCGGAGACCGACTTCATTCAAGAGTTTCCCTACCTGTAACGTTCTACACCAACCTCGTTCTCTAAACTCGGTGCACCACCTTCTAGAATAAATAATGTACTAATACTCCTCAGTAACGGTCTAAAACTCGTGCCCAACCCCTTGTCCGAGTACCGTATCAGTCTCGATTAACTAATAACATCAATGTTAACACATACATTTCCTAGACTAGTCCGTAAAAGTAATAGTGTTTCGTCCCGTAAAGACCCACATGTCCTTTATCTATCTGAGTATTCACATATATACTATTGCACGATATAGTGTATACATACGTACATATATACACGTGTGTGTATATGTACACTTATACACATGTGTGTGTGTATCTTTAAGTTAAAACTCAAACTTTCATATGAAACTCTGATTCTGTAAAGAAATCTCAGGGTAATAATAGTACGTTTTGTTGAGACTCAACTTCAAATTAAACATCTAATTCCAATGTCCGACTACAAATTCGATCTACAGATTCAACACTGAACTTATGTCCTTCCTGAGAGTACCCTTTTCGACTCCTGACATTAGACTCTTATTATGACTGACCCGTTTGGTAGTACAGAGAGAAAAAAAAAAAAGAGAGTGTAGCATCCAAGTCTTAAGTATAGTTGAACTACTGAAATAACAATTCTTTTCTTCGTTTAGATTCAGATTTTGACTTAGTCGTTAACAGTATGACAAACTTTTTACTTTCCGATCTAAGTGCACATCAGGTACGTAAGTAAGTTCCACTCTGTCTAACACCAGAGGAGACGTCACAATGAAGGGTACCGGGTGACAACCGGACGGATACCTCGGGGTCGAGACNAAAAAAAAAGAGAGTGTAGCATCCAAGTCTTAAGTATAGTTGAACTACTGAAATAACATTTCTTTTCTTCGTTTAGATTCAGATTTTGACTTAGTCGTTAACAGTATGACAAACTTTTTACTTTCCGATCTAAGTGCACATCAGGTACGTAAGTAAGTTCCACTCTGTCTAACACCAGAGGAGACGTCACAATGAAGGGTACCGGGTGACAACCGGACGGATACCTCGGGGTCGAGACTTCAATGACACCCAATTTGTCTTGACGGTTTAGTTTCCTCTTTATTCTCCGTCTTGACTCGACTCCGGAGTCCAGGTTTTCAGTTCCGAATGTAAGAGGGTAACTGGTTACGACGAAGTCAAACACGACACAAAAGTCACTAGGAATTCTTAAGTCTTGGTTTTTTGCTGGTCATAGACAAGGAGGACCAGTTACACGTACACCGGACCCAGTACGGTGACTCAGGGGTCACCTTGGTAAAAGGAGTAAACTTAAAGATCTTTCTATTTATACCTGGAATAAGTTTCCCGAACGATTTCCTCTTAATATCTTAGTAGTCCTAGTTTATTTACAACACGTGTTCGTTTTTCTTTAGTAAAGTGAAAAGGTTAGAAGTAGACGTTTTTACCTCTCATCTGATGTGTACCTATTCACTTTCAGCGAGTCAGCACAGGATGAGAAACACCGGGGTACCTGATATGTCAGGTACCTTAAGAGGTCCGGTCTTATGACCTCACCCATCGAAAAGGGAAGAGGTCTCCTAGAAGGGTTGGGTCCCTAGCTTGGGTCCAGAGGGTGTAACGTCGTCCTAAGAAATGGTCGGCTCGGCGGTCCTCGGACATGTCCCTATTTCTTCATGAATATTATAGGGTTTGAATTAATGTATTTATAATTCGTTTGATGTACGAGTAATTTACGTATCTCGTATTTCGTTATTCTACAAGAACTCTACTCGGTGAAGTAGAAAATCTTTATAAGAAAAAGAAAAAATCTTAGATCAGGTGTTAGAAGGATTAAACTTCTTGTCTTTCGACGAGGGTTACAGTAAAACGTCTTGGATGTCTCATAGAGACACCAAACCTTTTTCCTCTCAAACTAATTTTTCATAATTAGACAACTTAAAAGACGTAACGACGTACATACGACACTGAAGGTAGGTGTAAAAGAGAAGACAAAACTAAAAATTAACGTAAAAATTTAATTTTGGGTGAGTTCTTTTTAGTATTAAAAATTTTTTTAATTCAATAATTTGAACTTTCTTTATTCTCACGGTTGTAACTTTACTATTATATGTTTTTTAAGGTTTCTGATATATAGAGATTTCCTTCCTAATGTTGAAGAGTTTATTTAAGTGAAGATAATACACCGATATACATTCTATATTTAGATTATGACTTCCTTTGACATTATAACTAGAGTATCAAGTTACTTGTATTTTAGATATAAATAAATCCGTTAGTGAGTAAAATGTTAAAGGGTCTTGACCATCCGAACGACCGTAACCACGGTAATTAAAAATATCGAGTCACGATTTATTTACACTTTATACGCACTTTCGTATGTCAGAGTAATGTATAGAAGGTTGTATCTCTGTGAAAAATGCTTATGACTTTTATTACCTATTACTATAACCGAAATGAAAAATTCGGGAAAGACACAGGACCCGTCATGCGATTTGTGAAGTCATATCACAGAAAAATTTGAGAGTGTTGTAGGACGTTTGTTTGTAGTAATATCAGTGAATTGTCAACTCAAGTTACTCCGAATTTCTTTAATCTCAATTGAAAGGGTTCCAATGTGTTGATGATTTGACCTAAACATCAAATCCGATTAGACTGAGTACTTTCTCATAACAATTACAAAAAATTTTTAACAAATTTCTAGGAATTGATATATAAACATTTTTTTTTTTTAGTAGTATATATTTCCGTTTAATAAGAACTGTCATACCGTGGATCTCAGTCTAGTGATCCAAGTTTCGTTAAAAGATGGTGAACCAGTTCATTAAATAAAAGAGACATTACATTAAAGTCACGGGTATTTTACCCAAAATGTTATCGTAATGGAGGATCGCTACAACACCCCTAATTTATTTGAACAGAGGGTTTTCGTGTAACGGATAATGGTTTTTTTATGTAAACTATGTACCATCGGAGGAGGAGGAGAAGAAGGGGAAAGAGGAAGAGGAAGAAATATAATAAGGATATGAAAGCAATGTCTACAATCGTGTGTAGTTGTGTTGTTGAAGTCACTTTAACTTACTTTACAAAATACCAAGGCATTAAAGTACGACGAAGGAGACACTAGAGTCTATGCAATTTTCTAGTGTTTGTAAAGATAGAAATAGAGAGTTGGTCCTGTCTAAATGTTTCCTATTAGGATCATCTGACATAGATACCTTGACGTCCCTTAGTCGAAGATGTTTCAACCGACGGGTTCCCTGTCCCCTTTTACAAGACAATTAGCCTAAAAAGAGGGTAGAATGAAAAGAAATCGTATCATAGGAGGACCCGACTTAGATTTAATTGACTCGAAGACAACCTAGAAGTCGTAGTACGTAAAAGGTACCGAGTAAAAAACAACAGTAAAAAAACAACAACAACGAGTTCTGAGTCCTTTAATTGAATAAACGAACGAAGGAATAAGGTGTCCATCACTACAACGTTGACTATCGATGACACTTGAACATTTCTAACGATTTTATAAACCCGTTTTCCTATTTCTCGATATTGTTTCACCAAATTATTGAGTCGATATAATTCAAAATTTATATACACAATGAAAGATACTGAACCTGAAGGATTCATGGTAAACCAACTCGTGTCCCACCTTCACTATACATACGTGTCTATTTTGGTTCTCTCTAAAACCAAACCCCTTGGACATCATTATATCCGTATCTCAAAACAAGTCCAAGAAAAAAATTTTTTTATTTTGATCAGAAATTCCAATTCATACGGATTTTAGAGTTTCCTCCAGTTGAAAATAATTTTTTTTTCTAATTTTTACCTTCTTTCTTACTATTTATGGACTTTCTTATATACTCTTTCTCTTAACTTTTAAAATTTAGTAATACAAATGTATTATTTTATTGACTCTGCGTTTGTTCTCTTTATAGGTCACACTATTCATGACTAACCTACCAATATCTTCTGAAGAGACTTCTTCACCCAAAAAAAAAAAAACGACTCACGATCCTTCTTCGATCCGAAGGGCCTACCACGATTACTATTTCTTAAACGGACAGTTACGTCCTCCGTACTTTGAACACAAGTTAAGGACCCAGTCCTTCTAGAGGACCTCCTCCCGTACCGTTTGGGTGAGGTCATAAGAACGGATCTCTTAGGGTACCTGTCTCCTCGGACCTGCCGGTGTCAGGTATTCTAACGTTTCTCAACTTGTACAGACTTCGGTGAATCGTACGTACGTGTCCTTCCTCGGTCGACACATATCAAGTTCCTATAGTTTATCTTTTGTCTTGACCTGTTATTTACCATTTTTGTCTAAAATAAATCCTGATAATGTTATCCATTACCTTTATAGTTTGGCCTATAAACACTATTTATAATATTTATCTCCTTTATCGTTGGGTGAGGTCATAAGAACGACCCTCTTACGGTGCATGTCTCCTCGGACCACCCGATGTCAGGTATCTACCGTTGCAGTCTGTACTGGCTTACTGAAAGTGAAAGTGTAAATAATATTTATCTTCCAACACAGAGGAATCCTTACAACCGACCGAGAGACTTGTTTAAGGGTGCGTTACTACAACGACGATGACGATTCAGTGAAGTCAGCACAGACTGACACGTTGGGGTATCTGCCGTCGGGTGGTCCAAGGGGGCAGGGACCCTAAGAGGTCCGTTCTTGTGACCTCACCCAACGGTAAAGGAAGAGGTTACGTACTTTCACTTTTCACTTTCACTTCAGCGAGTCAGTACAGGTTGAGGATCGTTGGGGTACCTGACGTCGGATGGTCCGAGGAGACAGGTACCCTAAAAGGTCCGTTCTCACGACCTCGCCCCACGGTAACGGAAGAGGTACGTCACTACAATGACACTACTTAAAGAACAATTTCACACATGTACACACGACTCAGAGAAGTCAGTACAGGTCGAAAAATACTGAGATTCCTGAGATCGGGTGACCCGAGGAGACAGGCACCCTAAGAGGGCCGTTCTTATGACCTCACCCAACGGTACGGGAGGAGGTCCCCTAGAAGGATCGGGTCCCTAGCTTGGGTTCAGAGAATGTAGAGGACGTAACCGCCTACCGAAGAAATGGTGATCACGGTGGATCCTTCGAGAGAGACCATTTCACGACGGAAAATTAGATATTTGAGTCTTTTAGGTAGTAATTTCCAGATTTTTGGTTCTTCAGTTTCAAGTCAAGTCAAGTCAAGTCAACGAGTCAGTACAGACTGAGAAACGCTGGGGTACTTGGCGTCGAACGGTCTGGAGGGACAGGTAGTGGTTGAGGACTCAAATGGGTTTGAGTACAGGTAACTCAGGCACTACGGTAGGTTGGTAGAGTAGACAACAGGAGGGGAAGAGGAGGACGGGAGTTAGAAAGGGTCGTAGTTCCAAAAAAGGTCACTCAGTTGAGAAACGTAGTCCACCGGTTGCATAACCTCAAAATCGAAGTTGTAGTCAAGAAGGTTACTTGTGGGTCCTGACTAGAGGAAATCCTACCTGACCAACCTAGAGGAACGTCAGGTTCCCTGAGAGTTCTCAGAAGAGGTTGTGGTGTCAAGTTTTCGTAGTTAAGAAACGACGAGTGGAAAGAAATATCAGGTTGAGAGTGTAAGTATGGACTGATGACCTTTTGTGTATCGGAACTGATCTACCTGGAAATAACTGTTTCATTTCAGAGACGAAAAATTATCATCGGTTCGAGTTTTCACAACCATCTACAGAGAGAAATCCGATGATATTGTTTTATAGCGTCTGAATACTTGTTGTCTTTCACCAAAAGTGTCAAACACGAAACAGAAGTACAGAGTAATTTACCACAAAAAGGGGGTATCGTCACTCAACTTAACCACATAGTGATACGTCAATGTCCTCTTCCGTTACCGTTGGGTGAGGTCATGAGAACGGACCTTTTAGGGTACCTGCCTCCTCGGATCCTCCGACGTCAGGTACCCCAGCGTGTCTCAGCCTGTGTTGACTTCACTGAATCGTGGTCGTCGTCGTCTCCGACATTCACGTACTAGTCCAAGGTCCGACGTCTGACGACTGGATAAGTCGTGGGAGTGTATCGTTTTCTCCGGTCGCTCGAGACACCCCAGTGAAAGGATACTAGAAATTAGAGGAAGTGCTCCCACGGTGTGATTACTTATTTTCCGGGTAGAAGATTGTGGTATTGTACTTTACAATTCTAAGACAGAACACTGAAACAACCCACCCCTCACCCCCCTGTGTTTATAAGTCTGGTGTCGTCACATCCTGTAGTCATAAGGTGGAACGACCAAAGAAAAAAAAAGGTAAGTAAGTAAAACGAACGTGATCCCAAAACAACGACACGAGTCCGAACGAGATCAACACCGCTCACCCCTGATACAAAACGACGCCCCACACTCGAAGAGTACAGTCACCGGAGAAACGACACCTCTTACCCGATTAAATGCGTACACCCGAAGTCATCAACACCGTGTTTCAGAATCAACGAAGTTCCGTACACCTTAGAAGGGCCTGGTACCCATCTTGGGTACAGAGAACGTAAACGTCCACATAAGGATAGGTGACGGTGGTGGTCCCTTCAGGGGAGGAACGACCAAAGATTGTTCTTTATGACCGTATCATAGAACCTATAAGTCAAGTCAGGTCAGTGAGTCAACAGAGGCTGAGAAACGTTGGGGCACTTGGTGTCGTGCGGTCCGGAGGGACAGGCGGTGGTGGAACGTCTCAGGTGAGTTTGGGTATAGGTAGCTCAACCACTACGGTAGGTCGGTAGAGTAGGAGACAGTAGGGGAAGAGGAAGACGGGAGTTAGAAAGGGTCGTAGTCCCAGAAAAATTTACTCAGTCGAGAAGTGTAGTCCACCGGTTTTATGACCTCAAAGTCGAAGTCGTAGTCAGGAAGGTTACTTGTGGGTCCTGACTAGAGGAAATCCTACCTGACCAACCTAGAGGGACGTCAGGTTCCCTGAGAGTTCTCAGAAGAGGTTGTGGTGTCAAGTTTTTGTAGTTAAGAAGTCGTGAGTCGGAAGAAATGTCAGGTTGAGAGTGTAGGTATGTACTGATGACCTTTTTTGTATCGGAACTGATCTGCCTAGAAACAACTGTTTCATTACAGAGACGAAAACTTATACGATAGATCCAACCAGTATTGAAAGGAAGGTTCCTCATTCGCAGAAAATTAAAGTACTGACGTTAGTGGTAGACGTCACTAAAACCTCGGGTCTTTTTATTTCAGTCGGTGACAAAGGTAACAAAGGGGTAGATAAACGGTACTTCACTACCCTGACCTACGGTACTAGAATCAAAAGACTTACAACTCGAAATTCGGTTGAAAAAGTAAGAGGAGAAAACCTACAATGAGAATAATTTGACAAAGAACTACTTTGTCTTCAGTCTCTTCCTTACTGAGTATTCTTAGTATAACATCATCGAAATCTGAGAATGGTCACACGACCCGGATAGGGGTGTTGTCCCTTTATTGTCTCATGGTCCAAGGGATCTGTGACCACGTCTNACTGATGACCTTTTTTGTATCGGAACTGATCTACCTAGAAACAACTGTTTCATTACAGAGACGAAAACTTATACGATAGATCCAACCAGTATTGAAAGGAAGGTTCCTCATTCGCAGAAATTTAAAGTACTGACGTTAGTGGTAGACGTCACTAAAACCTCGGGTCTTTTTATTTCAGTCGGTGACAAAGGTAACAAAGGGGTAGATAAACGGTACTTCACTACCCTGACCTACGGTACTAGAAGCAAAAGACTTACAACTCGAAATTCGGTTGAAAAAGTAAGAGGAGAAAACCTACAATGAGAATAATTTGACAAAGAACTACTTTGTCTTCAGTCTCTTCCTTACTGAGTATTCTTAGTATAACATCATCGAAATCTGAGAATGGTCACACGACCCGGATAGGGGTGTTGTCCCTTTATTGTCTCATGGTCCAAGGGATCTGTGACCACGTCTCCGGTGGTAGAAAACGAGACACTGAAAGGTACAAACTATTAAGGACACCGAGTTTTCTCGGGGCGATCAACAAAAAGGAAATATATACAACTATGGATGTGAAACTAAAGTCAGGTCAGAAAAACTGGTCTTTCATACATTAGAGAAAAATATAGAGAAGGGACTTAGTAGGGTACCACTGAAACATTCTGAGTCTTACGTTAGAAGAAATTAAAGGGATAAGAAGTTCCTGTGAAAGACAAAGGAGTCCCACGTATGACATGGGATGAAGATGCTTTTATTGTTATCGTAAAAGACACTCTATCGATGTGTTTGTCCTTTAATTAGAATCCTAAAAAAAAGGTCAATAGATACCACACGTTATTTGGTTGGGTTTTACGACACCGACTTTTGTGATTGCTAAATAATGAATAAGATACTCAACTCGACCGAAGACACCCATCAAGATAAGACACAAAGTAACAAACCCCAGAGAGTAAATCGGTTGGCCCTCAGTCCTACTCAACTTCCTAGGTTGTTCCGAAGTGAGTGTGAGGACCCACCAGAAAGAGGAGGTCCACCAGAGAAGTGCATAAACGTAACTCAAAGAAGTATCGTACAACCAGATTCTCTAAAATGTACCGTTAAATGTTACCGAAAACCCTATGTCCGTCACTTTATACAGTCGAGAGAATATATGTTCTGTGTAATAGTGAAGACGGTGTAATATAACCAGTTCCATTCAATTCCGGACGGAACTAAACTCTTCATACATCTAATGAATGATTTTCACCTTTCGTATGTTCTTCCCCTCCTTAACTCCCACCGAAAGAATCTTCAGATAGATAGTGTTGAACGGAAGATCAGGGTAACAAAAATTATTAGTTTATAACTGGTTTTCAAAGTGACTTAATATGGTTTTCGAACTTTAGATCCTAAAGTAGTAGATCTAGTACCGGAATACCAAGGGACCCACATTAAGCAGTATACGTCTCCAGAAACTTAATTTTCATGTCAAATAGACGGGATGTTTTGAACTGTGTCTGACCGTCAAGTCCTCGTCCTTTTGGTGTCACATGTCAGAACAAGTCTTGTCATCCCTAACCTCCGTATCTTTAGTGACGTTAATTCACTGATCACGATATTGTATCTTCAGTATCGTTAAACCCTTAGGTGAAAACATGTATACATGACCAAGGTTTATCCTTTTCCTCATGCAGTTCCGACATATAACAGTGGGACGAATAAATTGAATATACGTCTCAAGTAGTACTCTTTGCGACCTGACCTTCTTCGTGTTCGACCTTAGATCTAACGGCCCTCTTTATAGTTATTGGAGTGGTGGTTTTTTTTTTTTTTTTTGTTTTTTGGAGTGGTGGGAANGGAATACCGTCTGTCACTTCTCCTTGATTTTTCGGAGACTACTTCATTTTCTCCTCTCACTGTTTCAACCGAATTTCGAGTTGTAAGTCTTTTGCTTCTAGTACCGTAGACTAGGGCTGTCAAGTCAAGTCAGCGAGTCAGCACAGCTTGAGAAACGTTGCGGTACTTAGTGTCGTGCGGTCCGGAGGAACAGGTAGTGGTTGAGGGCCTTAAGTGAGTCTCAGCGTAGGTAGCTCAGTCACTACGGTAGGTCGGTAGAGTAGGAGACAGCAGGGGAAGAAGAGGACGGGGGTTAGGAAGGATCGTAGTTTCAGAAGAGGTTACTCAGTTGAGAAGTATACTCCACCGGTCTCATTACCTCAAAGTCGAAATCGTAGTAAGGAAGGTTTCTTTAGGGTCCCAACTAGAGGAAATCTTACCTGACCAACCTAGAGGAACGTCAGGTTCCCTCAGAGTTCTCAGAAGAGGTTATGGTGCGAAGTTTACGTAGTTAAGAAGTCGCGAGTCGAAAGAAGTGTCAGGTTGAGAGTGTAGGTATGTACTGGTGTCTTTTAGTATCGGAAGTGATCTGTCTGGAATCATCCGTTTCATTACAGAGACAAAAAATTATACGACAGATCCAACCAGTATTGAAAAGAAGGTTCCTCATTCGCAGAAAATTAAAGTACCTACGTTAGTAGTAGACGTCACTAAAACCTCGGGGGTTTTTATTTCAGACTGTGACAAATATGACAAAGGGGTAGATAAAGGGTACTTCACTACCCTACCCTACGGTACTAGAAGCAAAATACTTACAACTCGAAATCCGGTTGAAAAAGTGAGAGGAGAAAGTCCAAGTAGTTCTCCGAAAAATCGAGGAGAAGTGAAAGACGGTATTCCCACCACAGTAGACGTATAGACTCCAATAACTATAAAGAGGGTCGTTAGGACTAAGGTCGAACACAAAGAAGGTCAGGTCGCAAAGAGTACTACATGAGACATATATTCAATTTATTCGTCCCACTGTTATATGTCGGAACTACATGAGGAAAAGGATAAACCTTGGTCAGACAACAAGGTACAGGTCAAGATTGACAACGAAGGACCGGACGTATGTCTAAAGAGTTCTCCGTCCAATCCACCAGACCATAAGGGTACCAGGGTAGTGAAGTACCCTTTATCTACCCCTTTGTCACTTTTGTCACAGTCTGAAATAAGAAAACCCGAGGTTTTAGTGACGTCTACCACTAACGTCGGTACTTTAATTTTCTACGAATGAGGAAGCTTCTTTTCAATACTCGTCGGATCTATCACGTAAGTTTTTGTCTCTGTCATGAAACGGCTGATTCCAGGCAGATCACTTCCGATACCAAAAAGGTCACCAGTACATACCTACACTCTCAACCTGACACTTCTTTCGACTCGCGACTTCTTAACTACGAAAACTTCACACCACAACCTCTTCTGAGAACTCTGAGGGAACCTGACGTTCCTCTAGGTTGGTCAGGTAAGATTTCCTCTAGTTGGGACCCTAAAGAAACCTTCCTTACTACGATTTCGACTTTGAGGTAATGAAACCGGTGGATTACGCTTCCCAACTGAGTAACCTTTTCTGAGACTACGACCCTCCCTAACCCCCGTCCTCTTCTTCCCCTGCTGTCTCCTACTCTACCGACCTACCGTAGTGACTGAGCTACCTACTCTCAGACTCACTTGAGACCCTCAACCACTGCCTCTTCCTCCGGACCGCACGATACTAAGTACCCCAACGTTTCTCAGCCTGTGCTGTCTCACTGACTTGACTTGACTTGTCAAGAAGGATAAGAACAACAATAAGTCAGTGATTCAACATAGGATGAGAAACTGAGACACCTGACGTCGTACGGTTCGAGGAGAGAGGAGGTGATAGAGAGTCTCAAACGAGTTTAAGTACAGGTATCGTAGTCACTATGAGAGTAGGAAACGACAGGAGGAAGAGGAAAACGGAAGTCAGAGAGGTTCGTAGTCCTAGTAAAGGTTACTCACCCGAGAAGTATAGTCCACCTCTTTCATAACCTCGAAGTCGAAGTTATAGTCAGGAAGGTTACTTATAAGTCCCAACTAAAGGAAAACCTAACTGACCAAACTATAGGAACGTCAGGTCCCCAAAGAGTTCTCAGAAGAGGTCGAGGTGTTAAACTTTCGTAGTCAAGAAACCGTGAGTCGAAAGAAATACCAGGTTAAGAGTGTAGGTATATACTGATGACCTTTTGTGTATCGAAACAGATCTACCTGGAAACAGTCGTTTCACTACAGAGGTCTTCTTAAATAACTAATCTCGGGTCAAGACGAGGGGTCAAACCCAAGACATTAAAAAGAGAGACTCGAGAATTGAGAAGGGAGACTCAGTAGAAAGGAAAAAGAGTTCTTTACGGGACATAGATTAAATTCGGTTCTGAGAGTCAGTGTGAGTTGAAATTCTGGTATTACCACTCGGTCAAGGTGCAGAATGTGACAAAGTTAGGTTTGAAACTAGACTCAGAACACAAAAGTAACAACCGTCTAGATCCTACCATGTTTATCGTGTTTATGATGTTAAGATTTAGACTAGGAAAAACATATGAAAGTGTGAAAGAAACAGGATGACATTTGTTTTGTTCTCATAAACATTGAGGGTAGGGAAATATTTGTGGAAGTAAATTTTTTTATTTTATTCTTTCTTGTTAAAACACCTACGATAATACCCCCAACACTGACACTTGTGTTTTTATAAGAATTTTGAAGACTTTAAGACTCAACACTTTTCTCTCAATAACACTCGTCTTAAGACGACTTTCACCCTTTACACAGAGAGTGGTAGATCTTAGTCGGTCAAGTCATAAAACATTAAACAGGTATTGAAGACAAGTGACCTGTGAGTAAAGGGTCAAACTTACTGGGTAAATTTATATTAAGACATCGGTCTCGATAAATTCATATGGAGATATTGGTTTGGTGTATTATCACGGTAATATCGTACCCACTCCTGCTGGAAAGATTCACTATGAAAAATAGTATATGTTTTATTACTTGAAATCTCAAAAAAAGGGAAAAAGAAAAGGAAACAAAATTTTCCATATTTTATAACTTAACTGAAACTCTAAAAAAAATTCATCAATTATTCCTTAAATATAAAAAAGTAGTCATCATATACTTCAAACCCAACCTATTAGAGATTCTGGGAAAGTTTAAGACCCTTAGACACTAGTTTCCCTGAAAAGTAGTCCCCTCTATGAGTGGACACAACAGAGAAAAGAGTGAAGAACGTAGTTCTTGTACGTATCTGTGACTTCAGACCAATAAGTAATGAGAAAGAAATTATTCCCTTTTATAAAGTCTTCCTATCAAACTGTTCCCTGTACCACTTAAAGGTTTTAATTGACACTTTCTGTCTAGTAAACCCGTACTGACTTTCGGTATGTATTAGAAACACGAGTCTATAAAGTAAAGTTTTTACAGTGAAAGACGAATAAGTCACCATGACAGTAATATGATAAAATCCATATTTCAAACACAAGACCTCGACTTGTCCCTAATGACGAAGATAGAAACCAGAATAATCTTTATTAAATGTTAAGTAAGTTCACGTTATTTTCAGTGGAAAAATAATACCAACTTAATCCAATTTACAACCTTAGAAGTTACGTTAAAAATACTTGTTAATAATCATCTTAAAGTAGTAGATACATACATCTTATTCTGATAAAAATTTGGGGAAGATTTCTTTATTAAAAATTTTGTACTTAAAAATCAATTAAAAATCAAGAGATCCCACTACAATTTGATCTTACTTAGCATCCTGTTACAACGATTTTTAAAGTCAGAAAAGGAAGAAACCCATTCGTTTGTTTGTTTCGTATATACTGTCGACTTTGTTTTAAGTAACGAGTTACTTAATAAATGAGTTATGAACCTTATTCCACTTTGGTTTACTATTCAACGTTTACGTCTCTTTTTAGTCAAGTAATCTCTACTTTAGTAAGGGAGAAGACTGAAAAGTCTCTCTTAGTACTACACATTCCCCACCCCCCCCGCCACACGTTACCCTTGGTCTGTAACGGACCTTATTTTCAGAGGACTTTAACTTTTTACTTAGATAAACAAGTAGGAGTAACCGACATCAAATGAATAACGAAATGAGTGATTTATTAGGAGTTATGAGAGTAGAACTAAACTTAGTTTGTTTCCTTCTCCTCGTCCTTTATTTCACACGAACTTAATATACTTAGACAAACGGAATCCGAGAAAGTGGTGTGTTCCTTTCCCCCTCCCTTCTTCGAACAGGTCTATTACTTCCTAATAGACCCGTTCCTACCGACCTCTTAACGGAAGCTACTGTCCGTCCTCTTGTGTGGGTTGGGTCACCTCGTCTCGCAGATATTCGGTGTCCTTCGTTGTTGTCTTTTGTTTCTTATAGATCTTTCACCCAGAGTAATTTATCGTACTGTACACGGAACCGTATTTAGTCTCCAACCTAATAGTCTATCTCTTCTTGGTCTTATTGTCCGTCACCCGTCCCTTCCTACGAGGACCCATCCATGGAATCTAGTCGTAGACACATAAGTCGATATTATACGAGAGATTACACCGAAGTCACCAACTCCTCATAGCCCGTTCCCTTCCACGTTTAACGTAGGTTTTCTTAAGAGGTCCGTTCTTATGACCTCACCCACCGGTATAGGAAGACGTCCCCTAGAAGGACTGGATCCATAACTTGAGCCCAGAGGACCTAACGTCCGTTTAACCATTTCTTATGGTTGACTCGATGCTCCCTTCGGGTTTTCTGACCCTTTCTCAATATAATTAAGAATTTCATTGTTTCGAACAATTTCATAATGTTACGGTCTTCTACTTTCTCACCCATGAACTGAAATATCCCACAAAGTAAGTTAGTTAGTTAAGTCAACGAGTCAGTACAGGTTGAGAAACGCTGGGACACTTGACGTCGTGTGGTCCGGAGGGACAGGTAGTGGTTGTGGTCCTCAGGTAGGTTTGGGTACAGGTAACTTAACCACTACGGTAGGTTTGTAGAGTAGGAGACAGCAGGGGAAGAGGAGAACGGGAGTTAGAAAGGGTCTCAGTCCCAGAAGAGTTTACTCAATCGAGAAACGTAGTCCACCGGTTTCATAACCTCAAAGTCGAAGTTGTAGTCAGGAAGATCACTTGTGGGTCCTGACTAGAGGAATTCCTATCTGACCAACCTAGAGGAACGTCAGGTTCCCTGAGAGTTCTCACAAGAGGTTGTGGTGTCAAGTTTTCGTAGTTAAGATGACACGTGTCGAAAGAAGTGTCAGGTTGAGAGTGTAGGTATGTACTGGTGACCTTTTTGGTATCGGAAATGATCTACCTGGAAACAACTGTTTCATTACAGAGACGAAAAGTTATACGACAGATCCAACCAGTATTGTGAGGAAGGTTCCTCATTCACAGACAATTAAAGTACCGACGTTAGTGGTAGACGTCACTAAAACCTCGGGTCCTTTTATTTCAGTCGGTGACAAAGGTGACAAAGGGGTAGAAAAACGGTACTTCACTACCCTGGCCTACGGTACTAGAATCAAAAGACTTACAACTCGAAATTCGGTTGAAAAAGTGAGAGGAGAAAGTGAAAGTAGTTCTCCGAAAAATCAAGGAGAAGTGAAAGACGGTATTCCCACCACAGTAGATGTATGGACTTCAATAACTATAAGAAGGGCCGTCAGAACTAAGGTCGAACCCGAAGAAGGTTGGGTCGCAAAGAGTACTACATGAGACGTATATTCAATTTGTTCGTCCCACTGTTATATGTCGGAACTGTATGAGGAAAAGGATAAACCTTGGTCAGACAACAAGGTACAGGTCAAGATTGACAACGAAGGACTGGACGTAGGTCCAAAGAGTTCTCCGTCCAGTCCACCAGACCATAAGGGTAGAGAAAGTCTTAAAAGGTGTCAAATAACACTAGGTGTGTTAGTTTCCGAAACCGTATCAGTTATTTCGTCTTTATCTACAAAAAACCTTGAGAGAACGAAAAAGGTACTAGGTCGTCTACAGCCGTTAAACTATGACCAAGGAGACGGAAAAGATTTTGGTCGAACTTGTAGTCCCTCAAGTGTCAAGTGCATAACGACTTCGGACGGAACCTCTTAAAATTCGTAGTGAAATGATCGCACACTCTACTCACGTTAACACGTCATCAGACTCGTAAAAAACCGTAACGGAAAGAAACCCTAACCTTACTTTTGACTGGAAAAGTTCAGGACACCGGTGACGACTCAAAAGGTTTAAACGAGTCCATAACTCACGTCGTGAAAGTGTCGTAGTAGAAAGTCCTAAACTTTATCGAGTTGGACTTAAGGTAAAGGAGGTGATCGAAACAAGTATCACTACGAAGGATTCCGGGTGAAATGAAGTGTACGGTCCTACAGACCGAGATCCACTCACTAGTGTGGTAGCACTAATAGACCCAGCACTTCTAGAAAAAACATGTCAAGAAGGCACATAAGAACGGTGGAGAAGAATTATAGAAGACGAAGACAATCCAGGGTTGGTAGACAGGAAATAGCTCGGGTATAAACGTACTTTACACGGGAACCACAGAGATTAAAAGAACTTCTCTAGAGATCAGAAAGGGTAAGATAACAAAAGGAGATAAAGAAACGTAACTAACGACTCCTTCCGAAAGAACACAGAGGAACGATAAGAAACTTTGAGACGTAAGTTTACCCATATGGAAACGAAAAGATGAAACGAGAAGTGAAGGGAAGAAAAGTGTCGATAAACATTCCGAAGGAGTCTGTTGGTAAAACGAAAAAACGTAAAGAAAAAGAACCCCTACCAGAACGAAGGACAGAGGACATGTTACAGTACTTGAAGGTAGGTATCAAGTAGTCCGTGAGACAGATAGTCTAGATCCAAATTAGTCATAAGACAACAGATTCAGTAGAGTTCAACTGTATTGTTTTAAGGTACCTGATCCACCGAATTTGTCGTCTATAAATAAAAGAGTATCAAGAACTCCCGTCTACAGGTTCTAGTTCCATGATTGTAACAAAGACGACTCTTATGAGAAGGACGGACGACGACGACGACGACGACGCAGTGAAGTCAGTACAGGTTGAGGCACGCTGGGGTATCTGCCGTCGGGTGGTCCGAGGGGGTAGGGACCCTAAGAGGTCCGTTCTTGTGACCTCACCCAACGGTACAGGGAGAAGGAAGGATCGTCGACCGTTAGAAAAGTGACACAGGAGTGTACCACTTCTCTTACTCTGTTACTTTTACGAGAGACTACTACGAAGAATATTCCAGTGATTAGAGAAGGTAGTCCTCCTGGGTCGGGAGTGCTGAAGTACTGGATTAATAGTGATTTTCTAGAGGGAGGTTCATTGTAGTGTAACCTGCAATCCTGAAGTTCCTTTATTAAACGGCCCCTGTCTTAAGTCAGGTATCGTTGACAGTTGAAACTAATGGAATCTAAGTAGTGTTCTCAGTGTATATATTAAGGGGAACAGTCTATTATAGACATGAATCAAACCATAATTTCAACAGGAGTGTCATGTTTATTTAATAGATTTAAGGAAGTATTACTTTAAAAAATCAGCGATTCAGTATAGACTGAGAAAACTCTAGGGTACTTCACGTCAGGAGGTCCGAGAAGACAGGTACCCTGAAGGGTCCGTTCTTACGACCTCACTCAACGGTAAAGGAAGAGGTCTCGTAGAAAACTGGGTCCCTAGTTGGGTGTAAAGGACGTAACCATCCACCTAGTAAATAGTGACTCGGTGGACCCTTCGGGAGTATTACTTGTCAATAGAAATAAGATTGATACACACAATATCTTATCTTAGAAAAAGAAAGAAGGTAATAAAGTATCTATACCACCCAGAAATAAAATAAAGTAAAAAAAGACAAATAAAACCGTTTGTTTTGATCACAGTAAACGAATATAAAACTCACGTTGGGTTCGTAGCCAGAACGGACAAGGTTTCCGGTGTAAGATGAGATACACCCTTCTCCCTACGACCAAGGTCCCTTCTCTAACTACGAAGGTGAAGGACCTTATAGTACAGTGAAAGTCAAGATGGGACTGGAGACCCAAGGACCCTTAAGACCCAACATCAGAAGGGAGTTACGTCACAAAGATGAATCCAGACCCGAGTCATCTACGAACACAAGACGAACAGGACAATTAAGAGAGGTATGTTGATGGGTTCAGATACGACCATAATATTAAATGTCCTTCCAGTTTTTTTTTTTTTTTTTTTGGGTCGTCACTTAATATTAAATCCTTAGTCTTTTTACTTTCAAATAAGATTCATACTATGAAGAGTTTAGTACTTCAATGGGTAGAGTACCTGTGTGCAAGTAAGGATTGAAATCTAATTGGGAGTTAAATGTCTTACTGAACGATGAAGGGTACGGTAAGTTAAGGATATTGAGGTATGAGTCACCGTTCATAAGGATCTCCCACTCAATGCGGCAGATCCTACTGTTCGACTCCACCCTTCTTTGTTCGATGTCTTCTTATCGGACCCACCTGAAAATTCAGAACCGAGAAAGTTTCAGGGAAGGTTAAGTTTTAGTTAGAATGAGTAATTAAATACCAAAATGAAATAAACCCGGGTCTAAAAAACTATACTAAACTACTAAATAAATTTAGTATATTTCACCTGTACGTACCATCTAAAGTTTTGGTTATTTTTAAATAATGGTCATCCTCTATGTCTCTCCTTGATAATCAGTGAGACTCAGGACGGATTTCTTAGAAGACCCAGTAAAAGTAGGGTAATACAGGGATCTGAAAAGAATAAACTGTACTTTTCCGAGATGACGACATAGTGGGGGGACCTTTACCGTAGATCAAAAAAAGGATGACATTCAATTTCCTTTTCAGATGCATTATCATTCTTTGAAGGGAAGTTGTTCGACAAACTAACATCACTCACTTTTTTTAGTAGTACCCTTGTTACCTCGTCTTACAAACTTTCGTCTTACTGGATCTTTTCTTCACTCGTTATATCGGTGACGATCTCATAAACTACCCAAGAGAAAGAGTCTTCCATACAAACTACAAAGCCCTTCGGTGTATTTATTTGAAGTTCGTGAACTAAGAGGATATCATTCAAAATCTTCTGAACGACACAGTATTCAATATGATTAACTTTTTGTTTTGATTCCTTTAACCCCCATAAAGGACGAAACACGGAACTCTGGAGGAGAAGGGAGTTCGACGTTTAATATCTCTTCAGACGAGAAAAGAGTATCAAAATATGGATATTTGATGTGACAGTTGAATGTAACATACGATAGTGAATGGTGTTACTTGATGTAAGACGGTGTGACCTATTTTTACCATTAGTAACATTAATACATAGTCGTGTTACGTTATTACTCTATTATTGTTCTGAAGTCATACAAGGGACGTACGACGTGTTGACTAACGTCAGTATCTGTGTAACGGACAAACCGGGAGGACCTACCTCGGTTTTCAAATACGAGGTAATGTTCCTCCTGCAGGTCGTCCGACACCTTATATGAACATACATGCAGATAACACTCAAAGGTCTCGAAAAAGAACTTCGAACGTGTAGTAAGAGACCTAATAAGAGAACATTTTGAGAGATCCCCGAAGACTACACAGTCCCGTTATTTAAGTAAGGTTCTGTCGTAAATCCTATAGTACTCTCTGGAAGACTTGTTTTTGTCTTATGGGGTATTAGTTGTGATGGACCTCTAAACCTCTAATTGAACAGATCGGAGTATTCTACAAGTGTAGTTAAAGGGGACTACATAGTCGGGGTAGACATATTTTCAATAAACAGACTTGGTTCTGTCTCTAATTTAGATCGTCCGACCTTGTAAAAATAGGGTTTACTTTCGTTCTACACTAGTACACATTATCGGTATAGTAATTTTCCCGTGTCAGGGGTACCACAATAATATTGGTAAACAAGATTGTCTTTGAGACAAACAAAAAAAGGAATTCAAAGAAACAACGAATTAACCACCTCCAACTAAAAATAGTTTATACACTAACAAAAATAGGTTAAACACAGTAGACTTTCAAAAATAAATCTTTAAGATTCTGTCACCACTTCTCAAGACCGGAATTACGTAAATAGTCATAACCTAATAATTATAATTAAACTTCTATTTATAATGATACCAAAAGTGTTGTACAAAAAGATTTATAACTTTACAAACTAAAGACAACCTCAAAATCAGATACGGAGGTAGATCTTTACTAAGTGCAATGGGGAAGGGAGTTTGCAAATCTCATCATTTGACAATCGTCGAGTCACCATAGACTGAGAAACACTGGGGTACCTGACATCGGGCGGTCCGAGGAGGTAGGTACCCTAAGAGGTCCGTTCTTATGACCTCACCCAACGGTAAAGGAAGAGTTATCTCATCCCTTCGGTGGAAGTTCAGTATAGACTTTCAAAACGATAACATTAGTAGACAAAGTGACAAAAAAAGAAGAAGAAGAAAATCACAGTTGGTTTGGTTCTGGGGTGTCACTACTTATAAGTTTCTTCTAAGGAGGAGGGTTTGGTTTTGCCTTGGGTTTGTGAGTCGAGTCGTGTAGAAAACTGCTTTGCATATAGTTTTTCGTGCCTGGGTCCTCCTGGAGCGAGGGCGCCCTGAGGAGCGAGACGGTCCAGTCGTCGGGGCGTCCCCTGGGGCTCCTCCTTCTCGGGCACATGTAACTCTACCACCCCTTGTAAGAGTCTCTGAAGGCCTTCCTGCTACTCCTGGTCTCACTCCGGCAGATGCTTCTTTACTTTATGGGGTAAAAACTGCTAGATCCGGTTCTGAGTTTTACACTGGAGCTGGTAGTGTCGACAAGAAGCGTCACACGATGAGGGTGCCACGGACTGGACCTGAACCGGTTCAGGAGTCACGGTACATGAGGTTTCCCAAACGAGACACTGTAGGGGGGCGGGAAAGGGTTGGACGACAGAGTATCTGGGGGCGACGACCACAAGGGGGGCCGGGGCCACGTCACGAGCGGGTTGAGCCTACTCAGAGGCGAATGGGGAGACCTCCAGTGGTTCGAAGGTCACAACCTTTTGCACAGAATATACTTTGTCGTCCGGCCCCGGAGAGGTAGGAGGAACGGTAGCGTACGGAGGCCGGTGCGGTTTGACCTCTTTCTGGTCCGACCTCGGGACCCCGGCCAAGGGCGGCGGAGGCACGAGAGGAGCAGGGGAGGGGGCGGGAGGTGAGACATGGCTTGCGTCAGAGGCGTGCCGATGGGGTTTTCAGTGAGGCGAAGGGGTAGCGGACAGTCGTACCCGTCCAGGGACTGGGGCGAGTCGGAGTTTTCCGGGGGCGGGATGCTGCGGCACGTAAGCCCGTCGGAGAGGTCCTCGAGCGGTAGTCACGGAGTGAGGTGGGGGTCTGGCCACAGTCTGCCCTCGTTCTACCAGTTGCGGCGCCAGTTATGGATGCCGAGCCGAGGCTCGCCGAGGGCCAGGTCTTGGGGGTGCTCAGGAAACCTTCTCAATTGGTCGGAGAAATGGAGCCCCGCGTCGGACGACTCCTTCAGCAGGTCGCCGGCGGCGAGATTTCTTGGACGTCTCTCATTCACGTGTCTGTGACAGGAAACACTGAACT
Source organism: Capra ibex (assembly GCA_006410555.1). Lineage (NCBI taxonomy): Eukaryota > Metazoa > Chordata > Mammalia > Artiodactyla > Bovidae > Capra > Capra ibex. The sequence continues at coordinate 19,281,516 of SJYO01016970.1, read as the reverse complement.
CACGTTCCTTCGGGAACTACATGTCTATTCCGTGCACCATACACTTGAACACCTCCGAAGGGTCCACCGAGTCACCATTTCTTAGGCTGACGTTTACGTCCTCTGAGCCCTTCTCGGACCCAGCCCTTCTCGGGGACCTCTTCCTTTACCGTTGGGTGAGGTCATAAGTACGGGCCCTTTCGGGTACTTGTCTCCTCAGACTACCCGATGTCAGGTCCCCCAGCGTCTCCTGCCCTGAATCGCTGTGTCGTTGTTTCACTCGAAACCAGAAAAATCAACTTTCGACTTCTACGCACTAAAATAAAAGTGGTATGGTTTCCTTTGTGACGGAAGAATGTCCAGGAATCTTCACTTTCTGTCTCCGTCCCGGCAGACTCAGTCTCTCTACTTGTACGCCCAAAACTCCTACCCCCTCCCCCGACACTCGGTTCTTTAGTCCTTTGGAGATCTTGCAACTTCTCAAGTCCCTTGGGTAAGAGAGGATCTGGAAGTCTTTCTTACCCTCGGGTCGGCTGTCCGAACTAAAGTTAGTACACTTTGCGCAAAGTCTGAAGACAGAAGATCTTAAAGCTTCATCATATAAACACAGTAAAAAAATTCGGCGGTTTTGTTTTTTCCTTGATCACACAAAACTTTCTTGACTTTCACCGCCAGACGTGTTATACTGTATAATTTTTCTCCTTAGTCAAAATTTAAATTTTACTTCACATTCTAGAGTTAAGAATTCACTGGGGACCTTTAGATTGTTTCTTTTTAATCATATTTTTAAAAATCCATACAGAACTAAACCGTCCTTTAATATGTAAGTTTGTACCTTAACCATTCACAATTTTAATGGAATATAATTTTTGGACGAATTCGTTTAGACATAATCTTTCGGAAATGACCTTTCTCTCGTTAAACTTATCTTAATAATGAAAAATTTTTTTGTTGTTTAATAAGAGAGGCGTATGAGGTACAACGATGTATGGATGGAAGGACGATTTGATCCGATCCGAACGACAAAGGGAAAATTTCGGGAACCATTAATCGTAGAATAAGGATACCATGAAAAGGATCTAGATAGTTGTGTATTTAATGTCTTTCTAACAATTACTATTTATCCACCCCTTGTACTATAAATGGTGACTTAAAGTTTCTGACCCCTAACAGAGATAGACTTACTGATTAGGAAAACACTCTAGGTTTAGTGATGGATTTCTATAACATTTCAGTTTTGTCTAGGGTCAAAAGAGTTACAAGTAAAGTAATTTAATGTGACAAAAGGAAATAAATTTTTACAGAATCCCGTGGATTCGACTTTTCATTAGTAAATGTAGAGTTTACTAAGGTAGTGTCCTAAGGATTTCTTAGGTGGTCGGTTGCATCCTCTGTCTCAAAACTAGCCCTTCTAGGGGACCTCATCCTTTACCATTGGCCGAGGTGACGAGAGTGGACCTTTTAAGGAACCTATCTCCCCAGACCGTCCGACGTCAAGGACCCCAGTCCTGACTCACTGACTCGTGTGTTCGCAAGTACGTCAGTGCGACTCTTTGGAGAAATTTCCTTTTCTTGAGAAGTCGTACAGACTACTTCTACCACTACGTTAAGGTACCTACTAATTATAAGTAATCACCAATATTCGTTGAAAATAGACAAAGGAGAAATTAGTCTTTCTAAATACTTTTGTAATTGAAGAATGATGGTCTGTGTAAGTGACTCGCAACAAAGGTGAAACCGGGTCGGAGAAGTAAGAAAGACCTCGATAAAGAGACGAGAAGGGTCATCGTAAAACCTGTGGACAACTGGACACCCCGAGTTGAAACCACAGAACAGAAAAACAGTACAGAAGTTGAGGCCTGCTAACCAAACCAAATTTGAATCTAGATCATTCGAAAAACCTTTTTCCACCTTTTTTAATGCTTCTTCTAAAAGGAGAATTTCATGTACGACCAATCATACTTTAATCATCTTCAAATTAGGATCTTAACCACTTTAATCGGTCACAAGAGGAATGGATGGTCAAAGAAACCTCCAAAGAATTGTCGAGGTCGACCGTCAATATGGTTAATCGATCTTTTTCATATACATTTTTTTCACTAATTGATTACTTCAATAAAGTTCTTTTTAGGTAGACAATCTTAGTCTGATACACGATATACAGTGTCTGAAAGGATAAGTTGAGGTTTTACTCGAAACATACGAAGATTTTGATTCGAACATCTACCTTTTCACTAGATCCGAGAAATATCGAAAAATCTCTAGACTCCTAATTTAAGGAAAGGTATACAATAATTGACACGTAGTCGAGAAGTCTCTTTCCAGTATGGGGTTCAATATAGGTAAGGTTACAAAATGAAATAGTATACCTTCCCTCCTTTTTACGTGTATCATAAAGATTACTCATTAGGTTACGGTAAAAAAAAAAAAAAAATGAGTCCTTCTTTTATCTTTTTGTGACAGACTACAATTGTGTTAGTGTCCCCGAGAGTCTTAGTAGGACACTAAGTTTTATATCTAGGTTTTCACAACTATCGACTCTCAAATGGATGTCAATGACGACGGGAGTCACTATGTTAATAGACGAAGGGAGAACTCTCTATCCTAAACATTTGTGAACGAGTATTGGGTCCCTCTCCTATTCACTATACTTCATCATATGGTAAGTATTGGGGACTCAGTGTAAGAAAAAAAAAAAAAAAACGTAAAGTCTTTATTTTCATTCTGAACATAGAGACACGAGGTATGGGGTGATTCAAAGTGATCTTTACAAGTAAAACGATTATAAGACTATAAGTTAAGTTACTTTTATATTAGAAAACAGAAATTTTTAGATACAGTTTATTAAATAGGGAAGTTGAGAATAAAGATTATTAGAGATTTTCTATGTGGATAAATTATTAAAGTATAGAATTTCCGAAGATTAATAACTACCCCAAACCCTTTATCCTTTCTCAATTTTATTCTGTCATTACAATCTGATACTTAGTTAAAGTAAAACGAAGTGTCAAAAGATTTATGTCGGAAGTGTAATTAACTTCGTATAAAAAGATCCTTCGCAAAAAAAAAAAATTGAGTCTTCGTACGAAAAGGATCAACTAGACCGTAATAAAACAGTAAATTGACACGGACTCGTATCATTACTATTTAAATACATTTGACCAAGGATAATCATAAAAAATTTAAACATATCACGACACACGAATCAGCGAGTCAACACAGGCTGAGAAACACTGGGGTACCTGACGTCGGGCGGTCCGGGGAGACAAGTACCTTTAAGAGGTCCGTTCTCATGACCTCACCTAACAGTACGGGAAGAGGGCCCCTAGAAGGGTTGGGTCCCTAAATTGAGTCCAGAGGGCGTAACGTCTACCTAAGAAATGGTAGACTCGGTGATACATAGTGGGTATATCACTATTTCTTCTATCGTTTGAACAATCTTCACTAATTGAACATAAAATAAAAACGTGTAAAGAAACAGATATACTCTTCATCCACTTCATAACGTAACCGGGTTTTTGAACTTGTTTGAAAACCAGTTGGGTTATATTTATACGAAACACCACTTAAAAGATGAATAGTAAAAATAGAAGGAAAATGTGTAAGAAAAAGATATATAGGAAACTAACCTTAGATCTTGTGAATCCAGAACTTATCCGGTAAAACAAAATTATTTAGTTTTCGGGACTTAGTATCTTTGATAATCGGTCTTAGTTCACTCTTTTTTTCTTTTGAGAAAGATAGGGGAGTTTATTTAGAAAATTTTTATTTCAAGTCGGATAAAAATTATATTTACGTACTTACATACAAGGATACTTTTACATACTCCGTATTACTTCCTATATTAATTTAAATACCATACGAACTCCCTGTTTTACGTTATCTTTTCAATTTTCACCTTTTCACATTTCTCTTTGTAATTTCTTTTTTTATCTTTGTACTTTGTCGTTTCTCTTCGTTATTTAATCTTTATGACTCCGTGGTTCTTTGTATGTGTCTTTTACGTGTATAGTTCAGTTCACCAGTATATTTGTTTATATTCACGGTTGGTTACTTCGTGTATGTTTCCATGTGTCTTTTGGTCTCGTCTTTGTGGTTTTGTGTCATCCTAGTTGTTTTCTAATTTCTTTTTCTTTCTACGTTCGAGTAAGAAGACCATAACAACGTACTCACGATTCAACGAAGTCAGCGCAAGTCGAGAAACACTGGAATGTCTGCAATCGAGTGGTCCGAGGAGACAGGTATCCCAAGAGATCCGTTCTTATGACCTGACCCAACGGTACGGGAGGGGGTTCCTTAGAAGGACTGTTCCCTAACTTGGGTGTAGAGAGTAAAGAGGACGTAAACGCTCGCCCAAGAAATGGTGATGGTGGTGGTCTCCTCAGATACTTTCGTTTTCAGTGAGTCAGTACAGGCTGGGAAACACTACGATACCTGATATGTCAGGTACCTTAAGAGGTCCGGTCTTATGACCTCACCCATCGAAAAGGGAACAGGTCCGATAGAAGGGTTGGGTCCCTAGCGTGGGTCCAGAGGTCGTAACGTTCACCTAAGAAGTCGATTCGGTGTTCCCTTCGGGTTCTTATAACCTCACCCATCGGATAGGGAAGAGGTCACCAAGAAGGACTCGGTCCTCAGTTTGGTCCATTAGTTAGGTTATTGTTAGTTAAGTATATATAAAAAAAGGGTGGAGAAATTATTCTGAGGGAAAATTCTGAAAATCTACAATACAATGTATAAATGTTAATATCTATATGTATACAGGAAACCCAGACTACTGTGTGTCAACCCTTAGTCTACATTGAAAACGGAAAGGTGAGTGAAAGAATTTGTTGTTGTTGGGGTTTGGTAGTTTGTTCGTTTTATTTTGGTTCTTTCATGGGGTACGGGAGGTGGAGGGTATGTGTACGGAAAAAGTAACAAATTCCTCGAGCTCCAGTTCACTAAGGGTTTTATAATCCGTAACGTCCGTCTCGTTGACTAGGTTAATTGAGAATGAATAAATTAATTTTTTATTAAAATTTCATCTTTTTGTTACTAAAACCTTCCAACATACAGATATCATAGGGTAAAATTTCTTTTTCCTTCCATATACTTATAGTCCCCCAAATACTAAGTCCCAGTGACAACGCTAGTAGTGACACACACTACATGATTGTGAACTCTGCACAGGTCGTTCTACTGAACTTGTTCCCTCCGGAGTGTGTCCTCACCGGTAGTAACAGGACAGTAAACATCGTCGTCACTGTCATAACTATCTAATTGACACTATGACTCCAGAGGAGGTCACCCCGATAAACTCCAACATCTCGAGTGGTCAGGAGATATCGAGATGATAAATTTAAGTGAATTTAAGAAGACAGACAGAGAACACCAAAAGGACGGAGGAGACCGGACGTCCACCAAAATAACTACGTAGACCGGAGAGGAGAGGAGGGGAAGAAGGAAGAAAAGGAAAACGTGAAAAGGAGTAACATAATAGTGTAGTAATTAGTCAAAACCTGGTTCTTTGGTCTATAGGTTTGAACAGACACCTCGGAGAGTAGCTTGAATTCACAAACTGGACGTCACATCCCTGAAACACTGGAAATGAAAGTTTCCGGTGTACTTAGGTAAACGAATCAGAACCTATTTCAAGAGTCTAAGTACAGACTCTACCAGACCCCACAGGTGAAAGACTCTTGAGTCGACAGGACCCTTTGTACTTTGATTACAATTGAATGTGTAAAATAAATCGGGTAACCTTTCTAAAAAAGGATCATTTTAGACCGTTCGTGTGATCGATTCCTGAAAGAAAAAGGGAGGACAAATAAAGATACTTTCATCTCTGACTGTTTCTTTCTCAACCTGTCTCTTCGACTCCCCTTCCCACCCCTTCTCTTGGGTCCTCGGACTTAGAACGTAAATGACACCCCTTGCCCACTCGGAAGTCGGACAACGACGGGTGACGGGTCGTATGACTGACACTCGTCTTGAAGGTGAACGTACCAACAATCTTCGGTGGACCGGTCACAACTTCCCACTTTGGACCTTGGAGACCTTGTATGCCTAGGAGGTTTCCGTAAATCCTCACCATTTCTTGGGTGGCCGGTTATGTCCTTTGTATTCCCTTCGCCCAAGTTAGGGACCTAGTCCTTCTTGGGGGACCTCCTCCCGTATCGTTGGGTGACACATAAGAACGGACCTCTTAGGGTACCTGTCTCCTCGGACCACCCCATGTCAGGTACCCCAACGTTTCTCAACCTGGGTCGACTTCGTCGACTCGTACGTACGTCTTGTCGACTTCTCTATAGACTCCTATATTGTTCCTCCTAAGGTCTTCTAGACCGTTCTAGTCTCGGATATCCAAGACGATTTGAAGAATTAGATTTGAAATGTTAGGAACAGTCCAAGAAAAGGACGACAAATAACTAACGGGAGGACGAGTCTCAGGGTGTGACACCAGAGTTTGACCAAAGACGTAATCGTTCTGAGGAAGGTCATCGAGTCTTCCTTTTAACTCGGGAGGAGACCCAATACTACTACAGGAGTCCGGTCCTGACACCTCTGCACGAGGGTCCTTATAGGAATCCATCAAGTTTCATGTCACCCGTTTCCTGGTGGACGTAATAAAAGTGGACGGACATTGATTTTTATGTCTAAGGACCCGAAATAGTATTTATCTGGACAAGTCACTTTTTAAGACCTCGAACCCGGACACTAGAACTACAAAACCATTAGGAGTCATTACAAATACCGACATGTACTCACGATTCAGCGAAGACGACGACGACGACGATTCAACGAAGTCACAGGCTGAGACACGCTGGGGTATCTGTCGTCGAGTGGTCCGAGGTGGTAGGGACCCTAAGAGGACCGTTCTTGTGACCTCACCCAACGGTAAAGGAAGAGGTTACGTACTTTCACTTTTCACTTTCATTTTCACTTCAACACAGGCTGAGAACCGCTGGGGTACCTGACGTCGGATGGTCCGAGGAGGTAGGTACCCTAAAAGGTCCGTTCTCATGACCTCATCCCACGGTAACGGAAGAGGTCGATTCAGTGAAGTCAGTACAGATTGATAAACGTTGGAGCATCTGAGATCGGGAGGTCCGAGGGACATTAACCTTAAGAGGTCTGTTCTCATGACCTTACCCAACGATAAGGGAAGAGACCTTTATAAATACCGATTATAGGTTGTTATTGAGTCCCTATATACCGATTTATAATCGTTGTGACAAATGAACACACGTTCTCTTTGGACATTATGTAATTATGAAACTCAAGTGAAAGATTATTTGTGTCCTCCCCTTTTCCTTTCCTCCCTCCCTCTTCATTTTAAGTCTATTGTACTTTACTCACTTATAACAAAAAGAAAGGAATTCACTCAACGACTAATCAACTGTCGAACGTTTTTTTCCGTCAGTCTCAGTAAACTAACTTAGTAGTCCCTTTTGTTAAAGTGATGGAGGTCAAAGAAGACCTCTGGAACTCTCAAATTGTAACATAGTCCATCACGTGTTACACACTTTTTATAGGTAAGAACAAGAATTTTGGAAGAATCCGTACGGTCCATACACAGTAAAGAAAGAGAAAAAATGTAAAAATAGCGTCATATCAACGAAATGTTACAACACAATTAAAGACACATGTCGTTTCACTTGTTCGACATACATATGTATGTAAGGGAGAAAAATTCTAAAGGAAACGTAAATTTAGTGGTATCTCGTGACTCATCTCAAGGGACACGATATACCATACAAAGGTAATCTATAGATAAAATAACATCACATGTATACAGTTAGGGTTAGAGAGTTAAGTGGGGTAGGGAAAGAAGGGGAAGGACCATAGGTATTCAAACAAGAGATGTAGACATAGAGATAAAGACGAAAGTAGACAAACACAGTAAAGGAAGTAGGCTTAAAGAACTGCAAATTTAAACTCTTGGTGACAATTCTTGACGAAGTCCTTCCTCAACAAAGACAACCAATCTGTCAGTCCTCTTAAACTCTGAGTCCGGTTGTCGTCAGAAGTGGGGTCTCCAGACAAATCTACCCAGATTTGGTAAGTTACCGTGGGGTGAGGTCATACGAACGGACCTTTTAGGGTACCCGTCTCCTCGGGCCATCCTACATCAGGTACCCCAGCGGTTCTCAGCCTGTGCTGACTCGCTGAAGTGAAAGTGGAAAGTGAAAGTACGTAACCTCTTCCTTTACCGTTGGGTGACGTCACAAGGACGGACCTCTTAGGGTCCCTGCCCCCTCGGACCACCCGACGGAAGATACCCCGGTGTGTCTCAGTCTGTGCTGACTTCTCTAAATCGTCGTCGTCGTCGTTGTCGTCAGTGAGACTTCCCTAAAAGACCTGTGGTCCGGAGACTCGACAGGGACTTCCTGACACCAGACGGGTCACCCGGAGTGTCAGTGGATTTACCGGACCGTCTCTCTGGTACTCGTGAGTAGAGTTACGGAAATTCGTATTGAATCCCTACAAACCCGTACAAAGAAACCCGACTCTCCAAATATCATGACTCGATGGTTGATCTACTAAGTAGAAGGTCCTTATATCCCGAAAACGGGTGTGAAGGAACATAGAACGGGTATTGATTCGTCATAGAACCACCGAGTTCCGACGGGGTTCTCCTTTTTGTGAGGTACCTAATTTTTTTTTTTTTTTAGTCGGTTACGGGTTTCCGTCACTCTCGGAATCGAAGTGAGTGGATCTTTTACTAGGTCACTTTGTTTGTTTGTTTTAGAGGACTTCTCCGGGAACATTTTACGAAGAACCGAACTGAAGAAAAGAGAAGTCTAAATACAATTACACATGAACCGTCTTAGTCTGTGGTTAGAAATTTGTGTGTGTGTACGTCAAGAAGTTTTTGTGTGACCGGATAAATTAATACTAATAAAAAATTTCGATTTGTAAAAAAAGGTTCTACTATCCAATTTATTATATATTCATTTTAGGGAACTAAAACTTTTACGTACACTGAGGAACCGATTAACCCTGGTACTGTGATAGACAAAAGGAGTAAGTCAAAGAGAATCCTAACGTTGTATCTTAGTGACTTCTTCTGTATTAAAGTATTTATTAACGAGTGGAAAGACCCTCATCTGACGTCGACAGAAACTAACTACGTCCGTCTGTACAAATAAGGGACACAAATACAAGAGACCGACGACTTAGAATTCACGTTAAAGAACAGTCGTTAAATTAGTCGTTAAGAGAGGTAATTCTTCTTGGGAGGGACGAAATCCGAATTTTTTACGTCTTTGTAAAAGTTAAGTCTGTATTTCGATTAGATCAGATAAAAAAATTGGTCCTAAAGGAATCAAACATAAGTCATATGATCCTGACTAAAGGAAAAGAAGACAACTTAGTAGAGTTTGTCTTTTAAGTCAAAGACTAAACATAAACTATAGTACACAAAAGCTGTCAAACTGTAGATACTCTTTAATTTACCATCCATTTTCATCTCACTTATAAGTAACTTTCCTGACAACGACTTCGTGGTTGTCAAACTGGTGGACTACACTTCTCGAACCTTTTCTAGGACTATAACCTTTTCTAACTCCCGTTTTCCTCTTCATCCGTTGTCTACCAAGCTATCGTAGTGGTTGAGTTACCTGTACTTAAGTCCCTTTGAGGTCCTCTATTACCTGTCTCCTCGACATCGGGTACCCCAGTGTTTCTCAACCTGCACTAAATCGTTGATTTGTTATCGTCGTTATTTATTCCCAAAGAATAGTCAGTGTATCAAGGAGTGTACACAGGATGTAAAAGTATACTAGATCTTCCGAGTCGTCCCGGACCTGTAGTACTCTCTACCAAAAGAAGAAAAGACTTGGTAAATTCTGCGAAACTGTGAAACCTAGTTAGTCAAGTAGAGAATTACGGAATCAAAAGAGTGAAAAGTCTACTCTGATAATTCACGAGTTTGACTTAGAGAAACCCGAGACGACAAACTATGTAGACACCTAATAACTTACTCGACATCTAGGGGTTTGTTTACTGGTGAAGGACGGAGACTTCGAAAGAAAGACTACGATAAAAGAGAACTCCTTTCCTAATGGGTCATTGAGGTATTTTGTTTCAGATTACGAATCTAGTACCGAACGCAGAAGTAACTGAAAAAGAATACGATAACAGATCTTTATTAGAGAGAAAGTTAAGACCCTCGCGACCGAGATATGTAGACATTACCATACACAGAATAAGACTGGATAACATTTCAACGAAAAAAAAAAAAAAGACAAAATAAGGGGCAATTCTATATACCGATCCCTCTAGTTCCCGGTATGGAAAAGAAGTAAAACAAAGTACATCGTGAACCGAGTTACGTTAGAAAGGGTTTCAACTATGTCCTATTCATAAATAACTTGAACAACTTTATTATCCGTATCACTGAACTCTCTCGATAACTTCTTTGTTTTCGGTATTCTCTTTACAAACTGATAATTCATTTTTTTTTTTCTCTCTTTTTTAGTCTAGGATACTGAATCTTTTAAGGTGTAACTTTAGTTATATCAGTGAGTCGGTTTTTCCTTGATGCGATTTACGATTTAAGTAACGAAGACGTGAATTTATAGGATAAATTTTCTTACGAGTAAAGTAAGATCCGTCTAAATAATCCCCTTTCTATATTTCTAATATCGGTATTTCGTAAATTTACACCCAGTAAAACATCTACAGTCTAGTAGTGGTCAAGGACATGTTTATCGACTCTTTTTAACTAGTACAGAGTTGTAAACTTCTATCTCTCTACGTAAAAAGTACTTCTTTATTGTCTCTGATTGTAGAATTTCTTCCTTAAGCTTAGACGAATTGTAATACGTAATAACTTGAGTTTATCATTTCTCTCATTCTTGTGTAAGTCGATTCAGTAAAATGGAGGAGCCACTTTTTCGTGACGTATTTGGGTCCCTCAATAATAATACCCTGGTGACCAGAATTTACCCACACAAAGGTCCATTCTTAAACAAATTTAATATTTTATAAAATTTGGGAAAAAAAGAAAATTAAAAGTCTTTCTAGCTAAAAGTCTTAAGTTACTTACCTACCGTTAAGACTTAAATTACTTCACAGACATCATCGCGTACCACAAAGAGTTGACTTCGTTTGTAATAACAACAATCAACTACCCTCGACCCAATTAATTTACAAGGTGAGTACCATCTTATTGGTTAGTTGACTTCTTAGACCCGATGACGATAAGGGTTTACTTTCCTCATTTTTACAGTATTTCTTAGATTCTCCCCTCCTCCCTCCTAATCATTGTACCTAAACCTTCGTCTTATAGGACAGATCGGTCTATATGGGACTTGTATACTTGATTTTCCTTTTTTAAGTTTATGTCTTCAGACCTTATCAGAACATTGTTAACTTCCATCTTTCTTATGAAAGGGGTCTAAAAGAAGACCAGTTTAAAGTCAATGTAAGTTTTTATATGGTAAAAAATTTTATAAAACGTAGACACGGGAACAATGTCTACCTTGACTATATTAATTTAACTCTTTCTTTTTTCTATCATTTTGATATCTTAGAATTTCATTTCTAACCCCCATAGGCACATAACAGGTTAGGATTCTAGGTGGGTACAGCGATACCCACTCATTAAGATTTCACCAGAGACAAGAGTACTGTGTTTATACTTTAGTCATAAAGATCCTTCAACCTTTGACCCTTTTCAAAATCTACAATCCTTGGGGGTCGTCTTCCCAGTCTCGACTTTGTTTCGTAATAAGAGAAATGTAATAGTCTAAGACTTAGAGTTTCAATGGAGAAAGTAAAAAACTAACTATTCAATAATTGATGAATACTAATTCCTGTTCTCTTGAGACAGTTTTACTATTTTCGGAAACCAGTTTCTTTGAACTGGTTCGAAAACGTGTTTTCTTGAGAGTTTAGATTCTTTAATTTTGTCTAACGGACTCTCAGCAGGCAGAAACACTAACGATTAGAGTGAGCTTCGGACGTTTTGAGTGAAACTGAAGATCTGGTACGAAACAAACACTGGTGACTTATATTTACTATTATTTTTAACAGGTAGATACAAAGTCTTTTTCGTCGATCTAAGATGTGGGTCGGTACTATGAGGAAAAGGAAAAGTACCGGTTCTGTAAGTTCACTTACAAATGAACGCCGGAAGTAAAGGACAGAGGGTAGGGTAGAAAGTAAAGGATGTTCGACCGAAGGAGAAAACGAGTGAGGTCTCAGTGATTCCCGAAGGAGTGACCGGAGACCGAGAACTGGAAAGGAGAAAACCTGCTCCTTTGTAGTGTCTTGTGAACTACAAGAATTAAGGAGGTAGACTCCCGTAAGAACCAAGAGTACGTTATACCACAGGTATAATTGTTAATTAAAACTTGAGATAGGTAAGTCGAAGGAAAAACGGTAAAGTTGTTTTACCAGTCCTGTATCACCATTCAGAAAAAAAAAAAAAAAAGGGGTCGTAGACTTGTTAATCGTGTATAAGACCGTGTCTCCTGTAAGAACAGTCATATGCAAGGAACTTACTAGTTTACTGACCGACTTGACTTACTTACACACAGGTCAGAGATGTTAACTTACGAAGTAAAAACTCGTCTTTCTGATACACACACGACACACGATTCAACGTAGGATGAGAAACGTTGGGGTACCCGATATAGGGCGGTCCGAAGAGACAGGTAACCTAAGAGGTTCGTTCTTATGAGATCACCCAACGGTAAGGGAAGACGTCCCCTAGAAGGGCTGGGTCCCTACTTTGGACCCAAAGAACGTGACGTCCGTCTAACAAATGGTAGACTTGGTGGTCCCTTCACTTCGTGTAAATAATAGATTAAAAGTCTTCTACTATTCCTCAAAATCTTACTTAGAAGTAAAGATATGAAAGGAAACAAGAATTTTTAGGAAAACAAACTGGTCGAATTTTTCGGTAGAACCATATTACGTTCCATCTACCCTCCCCCTAGTGAATTACATATATTTACCTTTTCTCCTTAGTCTATAGTACCCCAGTTTTCTACTTAAATAGTGACTTGCCAACAAGAAAGTCCCGTTCAGTTTGGGAAGGTCATAAGTGGGTCTTAAAAAGTATAAGTGAAGTCTCCTAGTAACACATTTTACTTCCTTTTTAACACAAGATCTTTTCTGAAGTATTTTATATTTATCGACGTCTCGAGATTCCCGACTAACAAACTAAAAATTTATAGACCCCTTTTTATTTATAAAATATGTTTTTTTTACGTCGTTCCAGTTTTGCTTAATTTAAAAATCCGTCAGGTGAGACAAGGGTGTTGAGAGAAGTCAAGCCAAACCCATTTCCTAGACTGTAGAATTCACCTAGGGTGTGGACTATATTTCCTCGTATATCGTCAGCCGTCTTAAAAGGGAGACCTCCGTTCAACAAAGTCCCAACGGTCTACTATAGATTCGGACCTCCCACCTCTCTGTAGTGTGGACTCTCTCGTGTCAATGGGACTGGGCTCTTTCTTGTCACGACTCTTGTTTCTCGAGAAGGAGTAACTTTTTCCCGTCTCTTTGTACCGTTGTGTCAACACTTTCTACTAAAGAAGTGTTTCCGTTTTTTAAGTCATATTGACCCAACACCTACACAAAAAGCTTACATTACTTATAAAAAGAAAAGGACCAATATTTAAATTTTATTTTTAGAACGAAGGTTTTTTCATATTCATAATTATAATTGGTCATTTACTCATCTTCGGTTTCTGAGTTTCACAAATTATATTTTTTATATATATGAATCATACACCTACCTCCTGACAAACGCCCCATTATACACTTCACAACAAAGATTCGTCTAAGTCTTTCTTAGAGAAAAGGAAGATTTCACTAACCAGTTGTACGTTTGCCTAAACTTCCAATCGTAAACCTTTTTTTTAGTATTATTTTCGTTATTCTTCATTTTTAAAACGTATTTTTGTACACACGCTGGTGTCAATCTCCTTATTACGGTTGGAGGATTTATGTCTAATTGATCTTAGTCATCCGTCTCGTACTCCGCTGGTAGGGATATGAAGAGTATTTACTTTCCGATGTCTGTGTTTTTATCGACAGCTTTCTGAAGTAACAGCTAAAAGAGTAAAATATAATTGAACGCAACGAAGGGATCATTTCAGAAATAGGTCTACGATTAATTCGTCTCCAAACGAAAAGTGTAGTTGAAAATTATAAGGGAGGTGTATCGATTTACTTTGGACGTCGCACTCCGAGGAGATCAATTTTCGTCAGGACTGGATGAAGGTACACTTTAGTTACCTACTGAATCTCTCTGAGTACTCATCGACTGTAAATTCCTCCGGTCCGCGAGTAGCAGGCCCAACCACATTTTACATACAAAGGAACCCGAAGTCGTAAGAGAGGAAAAAATAAGTAAAATTTTCAGGAAGATTCTTTTCTCTCCTGACACCTTCGATAACTCAGTCTCTTCACCTCGGTCTGGACGTAAAACACGGGGACCCTCTAAAACTCGAGGACACAGTCTATGCAGATATCACCGAAGTTTAATCGTCTTTGGGGATCTAGACCCTGACTCCTTCCCTTTCTTTCCAGATTTTCCGGGGGTGAACGTGAGTTTATATTAGGTGTCTTTTCGTTTTAGCTTAGATGGTCTTATTCCAGAAGTCTGTGGGTACAAAGTTAAAACTTTCATTCTTAGGTCCCATATACTGTTTGGAAAAACTTCTGATAATACAACTCCTAGACTTAACATCCCGTACTTTATCCTTGTCCTTTTGGTCGATCCGTCTCCTAGTTATCAGGGAACCCCATACCCTCTCGTGTCACCCAGAGGTAGACCTCTCCCTGAAGATACTTTCTAGTCTATTCAAGGACGGTTCACAATTGTACTTTGGTGTCTTCCCCAGTGACACGTTGGACTACCTTCACCTCCCAACCGACCGAAGTGTATTTAAGGTCTCAAGATTCGATCTTATGATTCGATTTCACCTCACTCGATCATTTTAATTACCCTCTTCATCACAAGTCACATGTATAGAAAATGAAGGAACCAATTTAAAAAAGGATTCATAAAGTAAGAAAAGTCACGATAATTATGTATCACAAAATTGGTACATATGTGTAAGTGAGTCAGAAAGTAAGTAAGTCAATTACGAATACTTTTCGATGAGACACGGTCTGTGATAAGGTCCACGACCGTACAGATAAAGCTTCACAGTTTGTTACGGCGCACGAGTAGCGAAGTAGTACAGGCTGAGAAACACTGGAATACTTGACATCGGGCGGTCGAAGGAGTCGGGACCCTAAGAGGCCCGTTTTTATGACCTCACCCGACGATACGGGAAGGGGTTCACAACTTGTTATTTTGGATTATTAAGTTTACTTCTACTCCCTGGGGAAATAATTCCCTCTCCCAAGAAAAACTCGCCTCGGAACCGTTAGTTTTTGTGTAAAACCCCTGAAGGAACCACCAAGTCACCAATTTGAAGGGCGAAGGTCACGTCCCCCGGACCTAAGTTAGCGACCAACCTCTTGATCTAGGGTGTACGACGTTGATTCTGGTCCGTGTCAGTTTATGTATTTGTTGTATAACAATGTTTCTGTATTTATCATCTTGATTCGTAAATCTTGACTTGTAAAATCTTTTTCCGAGACAAAGAGAAAGAGGGAACGGGGACGTAACACGTAAGACTGGGAGGACCGAATACAGTGTTGTCAAGAAATCCAAGACTTCCAGTATTTCCGGACCTGTGAGACCTAAGTGACGTTACCTGACCGAGACCACTGAGAGTCCTCTATTCACCCAAAACAAACTCCGTATTAATACCGGAGTAGATTTCTTAGATCATAACGTTTATAACGAGAGAGGAATAGGAGGAGGATTAGAGGAGGGGTGGGGGGCGGAAAAAAAAAAAAAAAAACTGAATACTCAGATTGGGTCTTGTTACCTATGACCTTAAGGGACTCCGGAATAATTAGTAAGTCTAACCAAAACCGAGTTTTGAAGACGATGATTTATTAAATCTGTCGATCATAGTGTCATTACTTCTCACAACCAGTGTAGTCTTTATTCCTTACTACAGGTTCAAATTCTTAAAAATTTAAATTAAGTGTTTTTACTCTTTCCATGGAGATAAGGACTCCATGAAACACTAATTCCTCAAGTATGTGCTAAGTATACATACGAATACACTTACATACACTTCTACAACTGGTCTCAACTCTTTTCCTCTGTCCACTGACTGAATTCGTAACTACCGTATCCATGGGTTAAGTTTCTATAGATAGAACTTATTTACATAACGACCGGTGTCCTGACTTCTCGGTCTGTGAGGGTGACGAAGGTTCAAGGAAACAAAATCTCTAGAACCAACTAAAGTATTGACTGACAAATCTGGGTGAACAAAAGAGAGAGGGACCCGAAGTTTAAGGACGTCGACGATACAAAATTTAAGTGGTTAATTCTCACTCGGGTATTTTGGGATCCGAGGTGAGAGTTGGGATTTGACCACTAAAAAGAAAGAACGCACACACCTTGGTATCCCGAAGGGTCTACCGAGTCACCTATTTCTTGGGTGGACGGTTTCCTCTGTATTTTCTACTCCTAGGTTAAAATCCAGTCTTCTAGGGGCCCTCCTCCCGTGCTGTTGGGTGGGGTCATAAGAATGGACCTCTTAAGGTACCTGTCTCCTCGGACCACTCGATGCCAGGTATCCCATCTCAGTCTGTGTTGGTATCGTTAAATCGGGGGTGAGAGACGGTACGTGAAAATCCCTGGACACTCTTTATTTGAAAAAAAAAAAGAAGTTCCAAAGTACTACCAAAACCGACTTCCACAGAACATTAGTATCTCGGTGTTCCCGACCAGGACACTCCCTGACCAATGATAGTCAAGTCAAGTCAAGTCAAGTCAGTGAGTCAACACAGGTTGAGAAACGCTGGGGTACTTAGCGTCGTGCGGTCCGGAGGGACAGGGAGTGGTTGAGGGCCTCTAGTGAGTCTGAGCGCAGGTAGCTCAGTCACTACGGTAGGTCAGTAGAGTAGGAGACCGCAGGGGAAGAGGAGGACGGGGGTTAGGGAGGGTCGTAGTTTCAGAAAAGGTTACTCAGTTGAGAAGTGTACTCTACCGGTTTCATGACCTGAAAGTCGAAATCGTAGTAAGGAAGTTCTTTAGGGTCCCGATTAGAGGAAGTCTTACCTAACCAACCTAGAGGAACGTGAGGTTCCCTGAGTCCAACCATGTTTTCATTGACGTCAAAGTCTAACACTTAATATTTGGTAATATTGATCCGAGTTTGTGTAGAATTAACTAGTTTCATCCTTGGTAATGTTAGTTGTGTAAAAACGGTTTCTCTTTATTCAAACAAATGAGAATGTCGTATTTATAGGTACGAAACCCTAAACTGTTTCAGAACCTTTAGTAAAATACGAAGGACGACCAACACCTACGTCAAAAAGGATGTTTTTCAGCACTACGAGTTCTTCATGATTCAGTCGACCACTCTCCAGTTCACTTATACCGTCTACTTCGTTTTGAAACATCGGGTTAAGCAAGTTGAAAACTTCACAACCAACACGATACACAACAGTCCACAACAGGACCTCTTCTTACCCCGGGTAAGACAACTGGTCACGGTCGACGACCGTAACGTCAAAAGTCACTTAGAGCGACTAAACGACTCGTATGAAGAGTTCCACAATTGCAAAGTGACCCTAAGTCTTTCGACATCACGTAGTCTGGTCGTCTTCTGGTGGTTTGTCACTAGTATTAGTAAAAAAAGAACATTTAAACCGAAACCCTTCCCGAAACCTCTCAGAAGAACCAGGTCTGTGACTCGGCAAACAGCATATCTCAGGTGAAACGCAACGTTCAGTGTTAGGTCAACTCTTTACCAAACAGGAACAACGTGTCTTATTCTCTTCTACTACGAAGTTTTGTTGTGAAAAAAACTAAACGTCAGTCGAGTACTCCGTGGGTAAATAGCTTGAAAAAGTGGAAAGGTTGAACGAAGTTTACGGCTTACTGGTGTCTTACCAGTTGTAACTCGAGAGATCGTTGAAAAGTACATCGACATTCTCCTAGTCGAAGCTAGTAACGAGAGTCAATCAGTAACAGTTGAAGATTACCGGTCGGTTATACGAAGAGTAGAAGTTCTGAGAACAGAGGATCCGTTTTGAAGAACTTGGTGGTGACGTGACACACAAGTAATCATCAAGGACCCGGTTTACACAACAATTACAACGTTTAACAGAAACGACGAAATTTTGGGTAAAACTTGGACTTATTCTTTTGGTGAACTTAAACGAAAAACAGATTGTAGTAAAGATGTCAGATTTTATTTATATTTATTGTTCATTATTCAGTAATCGTTTTATATTTTTACTTCGTTCTTTATACGTAAATTAACTATATTTTATCGGTACAAATAAATTCGTATCATAGTTTGACGTTCCATGTTTTTACGTTTTGGTGTTAAACGTGGTTGGCTAATCTAACCGACTTTGACCTTGTTTTATCTTTCTTCCCCTCAATCCCTTCCTTCCTTCCTTTCTTCCTTCCTTTCTTACCTCCCTCGCTCTCTCTTTCCTTCTCCCTTTCTCTCTTTGACTTTTTACGTTACTACAACGGTGTCCTTTTAAGGTCTCTTTTTAAAAATATAGAATGAAAAGAACCGAAGTTTTTCTTATTCACGTCTTCTTTTAGTAACTAAAAGATGAGAACAACAATCTGGTACTTAGTGTGTCATCTATGAGTTACTTTTTAAACGACCCAGAATCTTTATTAGAATAAATTAATGTATATTGTCTGTTTGATTTTATGTCTCTCCAAGTTAAGTCAAATCAAGTTAGTGAGTCAGTACAGGTTGAGAAACGTTGGGGTACCTGACTTCGTGTGGTTCGAAGGGGTAGGTAGTGGTTGAAGGTCTCGAACGAGTTTGAGTACAGGAAGCTCAGTCACTACGGTAGGTTGGTAGAGTAAGAGACAGTAGGGAAAGAGGAGGACGGAAGTCAGAAGGGACCGTAGTCCCAGAAAAGGTTACTCAGTCAAGAAGTGTAGTCCATCGGTTTCATAACCTCGAAGTCGAAGTCGAAGTGGTAGGTTAATTATAAGTCCTGACTAAAGGAAATCCTAACTGACCAACCTAGAGGAACGTCAGGTTCCTTGAGAGTTCTCAGAAGAGGTTGTGGTGTCAAGTTTTCGTAATTAATAAACTCGTTTCTAATTTACAACACATCTTTTTATTAGACTTTTCTTAAAGTCGAAAAAAGACACAGGAGATTTATAATTCTTTCGTTGTAAATGTATATAAAGATGATCAAGTGAAGATCGTAAGAAGTAGAAGAACTGATTGATGTAATTTTTATTGCAAAACCCCCCCTTTAGTTTGGATCTATTGACTATCATAGGGGTTTGTTCACAAATAAAGAGAAAAGTTTAAATATACAAATAAAAGGGGTTCTTATACTACGTTCTAATAAGTTGCAAAGGGTTTGTGTTAAAGAGACACACACAAATAGATTTCTGAGACACTAAATTTTAGTTCTTACATGTTATATGTAAGTAAAGACATAGGTAGAATATAATAGGAATTTTTCTAACGATAAGGATGGTACGAGAAGAATACTTTGAAATTCTCGATTGAGGAAATTAGGGGGTTTATACCGACAATCATCGACACCAAAGTTGTTGTGACAAAACGTAAATAAAACTATCTTTAATTAGTAATACAAAAAACTACTTCTCTAATAAGAAGTATGGTAGATTACAAACGAAGTCTTTATAAATACTTACATAAAAGTCTTAATATGGAAAATCCTTCTTATCTTTAATATAAAAAGAGAAGGGTACGTAATTATAAAAATCACGGACTTACGGAGACAATGAAATTTTCTTCTGACTTCGTAAAAAGGTAGACGGACAATTTTACTAAACTCAGAATTAATTTCAGTAAACGTGGACACGTATATAAGTCGATGGGTGTGTAGAGGGTGGATGATCACTTTTTTCGAACATAGAGGAAGTTTTTACTTTTTCCCTTGAGACTAGAAATTTTTTTTAGTATCTTTTGTCTGTTGTGACTCTTCATCTACCAAAACCTATAGAAGCTAACTAGTGAAAAATTAGAAAATTATAAAAAACCACCCACTATATTTTTTCAACCAACATAAGGAATTTAACGACCAAAGACACAGTAAATATTCCGTCGGATCGACTTTTTCAGTTCATTTCCTTATTTTTAAGTCGTTGTTTAAGAGTGGGTGAACGACCAACGAACATACACAACAATCGAAACCGTTAAGTTAGAAAGGAATAAATATTTCTATCCTTTATTAGTATTGACTTTCCCTCTTTCTCTCTTTCTTTTTCTTTATTTCCTGTCTTCTTTCTATAATTTTTTTTGTTATTCTTAGTAGATTTTTGAACTACACTAGTTTATAAAAAGAGGTGGATGTTTAAAAAAGGTTTCTTAAGATTATTTATATTTTGTCTACACAGAAAAAAGGTCGAGAAAAAGCAAAGAGAACCCATTTCTTCCTATTACTTTTACGAAAGTCACTTTTATCCACTTTGACCCCTTTATTTCCTGGTTTGATCAGACGTTTTTCTTACGATGGCGACGGCAAATCAGGGAATCAGTACAGACTGGAAAACGTTGGGGTACCTGACATCGGGTGGCCCAAGGAAACAGGGACCCTACTAGGTCCCTTCTTATGACCTCAACCAACGGTAAAGGAAGAGGTCCCCTAGAAAGGATGGGTCCCTGGCTTGGACGCAGAGGACATAGTCGTCCGGTTAAGAAATGGTGACTCAGTGGACCCTTCGAGTGTTTTTCTTATTACTTTTCATATAATTTACAACGATTTTTGTTTGTAAGTCAATTCATATCTTATCACTAAAACTTGGGGTTGAAATGAAAGTTTTGAGAACCCCTCGAAAATTTTTACTAATGTAATAATCGGGGTGTGAGTCACTACTAAATTAACACCGGGTCCGTACCTATAAAAACTTCAGAGAGGTTCTCACAGGTTGTCCGTTAGTCCTAACTTTGGACGTCATATCTCTCATAAGACATACATAGTTATCTGAGGATTTGGACTCAAGTCTACGGAGTAAATTTCTGTTCGTTTATCCGAGTCTCCCCTTTCACTAGACGAGTTCCGGAGTGTCAATTAATCCCTGAATCAAACTTGACCAGGGGTCCCAGAGTATTAGGGTTTCTGTTGAACCAAATATGACATTTTCCGACACCGGTTCTGAAGGGTCTAGTACTGTAATTCTCGATACTTGGGAGACATGAACCAAAGGTTTAACGACCATACTTAGGTCCGTAACGTAATAATCATGTCTAAAATATAGAAGGTTGTTGTAAGTCCGGTAAAGAGATTTTTACACTATTATTGGGTACATTGTCCTTGAAGGGTTTACAGATTATCATTAAAGGACACGTGTAATTGAGTCAGAACTCCTGCGTATTTTCACAAGATATAATGCTTTCAAGAGGGTCAGAAGGATACAGACCATTGTCTCATACCGAACCTAGAAAGATCAGTAAGTAAAAAAAGATAACAAGTTTCCCAATAAGACTGGATTGATGAATTTTTTATCTTTGTTTTTACCATCTACGTACTTATCTTAAGGTGTAAAAAGAAAGAACATGGTCTTTTTAATTACACCATCCATAACGTAGGTCATCCATTGACCAGATGAAAGAGGGTCACCGGAATTACTCGTCGCCAAGACGAGTCTTCCGGTGTAGGAGAACTTATAGAGTATTTCCCGTTAAGTTTAATGTCGGTACCAAAGAAATAAGACGAGAAGGGCAACAATGAAGACTGACCTGAACCGTAGTAAAGAAGGTGTAAAACCGACACGCTAAGAAGTACGACAGTCGTCGTAGATTCCTATAAAACATACATTCTGGTGGGGAAAACAACATATGATTCCATAGTAATTAATTAAACTTTGTAGAGAAATTTTGTTCGGGTCTAGTATAAAATTCTTATAATAAGAAGTCATCACCCAGTAATAGTAGTTTATCGTAAAAACATTACACAAAGTCACGTGTACTTGGGATAAAGTGAAATTTGACTCCTTTGTTCACGTATTAAAACCTGAGAAAAAAAGGTAACTTAAAGCCTAAGTCTTCCGTAGAATCTTTACGACACCAGATTTAGGAAATAAACTCTGCACTCAAGTATCTTTGTCCCTTTCATTTTATCGTATGGATCACAGTGGAACTACTACCGTCTTGGTAACGGATCCAGTTCGAAGGGTTTATCAATTTAGGTGTTTAGAGACAAGATACGGTCGGAGATAAGTCGTACTGACACTGATCCTACCATCCTCCCCTTTTTACATTTCGATTGTATACAAGCACAGGGACACCGGAGGAAAGACGTTTTTCTAAGAAAAAACCTAACAACCGAGATACCATTAAACGGCGGAACACAGGATGAATTCGACTGTGATGAGTCCAGAAGAGATTGACGTATACTAAACCCTTAAACAGTTTCCTATATCTATCGAATTTTGTAGGGGGTTTTTTTCGGTTTTAGACACTGACTAGGTCCAAATTTCTAGCATATTGGGATCTTGAGACATAAAATCTTAACAGTTCATAAAATCATACGGGAAACAGGAGATTCTCTAAAATAACCATCGAGAAGATAGGTTACACACTTCTTGACCAACATCTCCCCTGAGTCGACTCGACGTCAGGACAGTCGAAAATTTACCCTTTCTTGCCTTTCTGGAGGTAACTGTAATACCCACGACATCTCTCGACACCCGTATTTATAAATTACATCATTTAATATGTCTCTGTAGACGTAAAATACGTGATAAGACTTCATTTTTCCTAACAACTTGTTATTCCTGTGAAAGACATTAAAACAAAGTAAAAATTATACGTCTCTTAACTGAGACCCAAGTCTCATCAATAAATTACTTTAGAGTTTCATTGGAACAGACCATAAAGAGAGTAATATAGAACTGTAGTCTAATTCTCGTCTGTTACTCCAACTAAAATTTTTTACTAATAGAACATTAACTTGTCTATTATATAAAACTTAATTTTTTTACTAGAAATAGTCCATCTATCAGCGTTTAAGTAGACGTAACCTACGTTTGAGATTTTTAGCAAATATTTTTTAACCATTGTTTTATCAAATACAAAGACGTAGAAACATAGATACAGACATGTTAAGTTACTTTTTCTACAAATTCTTCAACCACTGTAGTCTTACGATTCTATCACTAGAGAGCTCAAGACCCCTAAAGGATATGGGTCTCTATTCTACCACGACTAATATTCGGTGACGGGACGTTCTTGAAGAATGTGTAACGAGAAGCCCAAGAACGTGTGAAGAGGACCTCTTAGAAGGAAATTATGACTACCGTAGTGGTAATGAGAAGAGGAGTTTTTATTTATGTTTGAGACTTCTGACAGTGAGTTTTGGGAGGAATGAAGAAGAAAAGATACATTTAAGTCCAGGGTAAGAAAGGATTATATTCCGGAGAGATCTGTCTAATTTGAATAATATCTTGGGTTTTGTAACAAGGACAAAAGGGAAACAACTTTCATAAACGAACCCGATAAAACAGTCTGACTTTCAAACAACAATCTGTCTTAGTCAAAACCCCTCCTATCGGGGTTCCATTTTCGGACCTTCGGTCGAACCCCGATAATTGTGTTCTTCAAGTCCCCAAGTTACACACACTCCTTTCAAGATCTTCCTCTCCTACCTCCAAGTCCTACCTGTATCCAAGAACCGGAGGACCTGGGGAACGGGATACCACTCTCACGTTGTCCTCCTCTTAGTCTTACTCTAGGAGGGTCCTCATCACGGGTCCTATCCCCGGGACCAACGGGTCCCGATTCCCACTGTGACAGAAATAAATTTAGACGAGGTTTATTTTCTGTATCCTACGTTACTATAATTTTACAATCATTGTACTACCATAAACTCTAAACCTTTACAGGAATTTTCACTTGAATATAACGAATTACGTGCGTACGAGTCAACGAGTCAGTACATGTTGAGAAACGTTGGGATAATGTTAGCAGGTGGCCCGAGAAGACAGGTACCCTATAGGGTTCGTTATTATGACCTCACCCGACGGTAAAGGAGGAGGTCCCCTAGAAAGGTTGGAACCCTAGTTTGAGTGCAGAAGACGTAACCGTCCGCCTAAAAAAAAAAGAAAATTGGTGACTCGAGGGACCCTTTGGATAATAACATGACTGGTCCCGAAATACCAACTCACTATTTATACCCGAAGATGACTAGTATAAGTGTCGGATGTGAAGGAGACACCGTCTATTCTTTCTCTCACTAACGGAAACACTTATTAAGAGTAACTTGTTTCGTCCGGTGTCGTAACCGACTTCTCTTTACGATTTCGTCAGTAAAGACTCCCGTCCGGATACGTGTAGTAAAGAGAAAAGACCGGGTCTCATTCACTTGTCGTACTATGAGTGTAAAATTTTTATTTCTAAAGTCTTTCTCTTACACGGTGTGACCCTCAGTTCTGTGATAAGTCTCAGTCTGTCTGACCCTTAGTGTAGAGTCGAAATAATAAATGGTCACACATGACCAAAGAAGTAGTCATTTTATTCTTAATACAGTAGTGTCTCGTCAATGAGTTGTTTGTAGACAAAAGAAGGTGAGTAAAGAAGTTTAGAGAGGGATGGGATTCTTTTTAGGTCTCTCACTACCTTGATCTAGTTCTAAAGTATATGTCAGACACACAATCAGAAGACCCCAATGGTATTGTTTTATAATTTCCCTCCCACTGAACATTTGTTGTCTTCGAACAAAGAGTCTCAAGATCTCCAATCTTCAGGTTCGAGTTTCATAGTTCTCCAAACCAAAGAGGACTCCGGAGAGAGGATCCGAACGTCTACCGGCGGAAGACTGACACGGGAGAGCACCGAAAAAGGGACATCCATACGATTCTCAGCCTGTGCTGACTCGTTGAAATGAAAGCGAAAAGTGAATGTACGTAACCTCTTCCTTTACCGTTTGGTGAGGTCACAAGAACGGACCTCTTAGGGTCCCTATCCCCTCGGACCACCCGACGGTAGATACCCCAACGTGTCTCAGTCTGTACTGACTTCACTGAATCGTCGTCGTCGTACGTAGGGACCACAGAGAAGGAGAAGAATACTTCTTCTAGGGTCAGTATAACCTAACCATAGGGTGGGAATACTGGAGTAATGGTATTAATAGATAAATTTCTGACTTAGAGGTTTCTATCAGTGTAAGTCACAATTCGAAGTTGTTTACTTGACTTCAGTCCTCTCCCGTAACCTCTTCGAAAGGGACTACGACCCTTTCTAACTTCCATCCTCCTTTTCCCCTACTGTCTCCTACTCTACCAACCTACCGTAGTGGTTGAGTTACCTGTACCAGACTTGTTTGAGGTACTCAACCACTTCCTGTCCCTCCCGACCGTACGATGTCAGACACCCCAACGTTTCTGAGTCTGTTGTGAATCGTTGACTTGTTGTTGTTGCCCTCCCGTGTCAGACCCAAGTATCGGCACCCTCATCTTTTCTCTACCTTTTTTCATTTATTGACCTTTAAAGTTAATGTATGGTCTCAAATTCAAAAAGAAATTTTTACACAATATCCTACTCTAACTTAGACTTAAAGATGAAGTAGAAATGGTTGTTGTCTGACAGACCCCTGGTGGGTATTTAAAAGGGCTCACGGAAGACACTCCGACTTCTTCGGTACTTTAAAAAAAGACCTTATCCCCTTTTGTTCGTTCGTTCGTTTGTTTACGAGATTTTTTATTCAAGTTCTTCAAAACGTTTAATATGGTAAGAGGATCTGTCCCTGTCACATGTTTTAAAACAATTTTATGAACTTCTTTAGAATTCTCTCGTTTCGATAAGTTGTGACAAATCGGGTTGTAAAAGGGTTGAATAAATTGACAACTTCGTAAAACAATTATTATGGATCTCATATAATTCTCAACATCCACAAACACCTTACGTCTTAAACACAGAGTGGACACACTTGTGTAAACAACTGTCTCAGACTCCAAAGTCGTTCGACCAACCACAACCCTACGTCTCTCTCCTCCTCGACTCGATCTTCGTTTAACAATATTGTACAACATCTACCTTTACTTTAGAACCGACCCCATTGTAATATAGTGAGGTCATCCTTTTTAGACCGTTCTTGGTGAGTTTTGGAATTAAAGGTACTTTAGAGGGAGGAGTCTAAAAAAAAGTTAGTTTCTGTTTCTTAATTAATCTTCTGATCCGTAGTCAGCGAGGAGATTCGACGTTGATCGTATTATAAAATACAGAAATATATATATATATCTCTCTCTCTCTCTTTCTCTCTCAGATAGGGATATTTTTTCTTACAAGTTAACAAAAGGAAACGAGAGTCTTAAACGTTACTTCGAGAAAGGGGGTCCTCTAGAACGTATAGACTAGGTTCCAAGAGAGAGGTGGAGTGAATCATGACCCAACCAGTTTCTGAAACAAGTTCAAAGGGTATGATAGATACCTTTTTGGATTCGTTTGGAAAACCGGTCGGGTTGTCGAGAGTGCAGAAGAGGAGAGACGAGATCGATACGTCTGGAAGGAAGGGAGAAAGTTGAACGCACCTATGACCTGTCAATCAAATGGGACCCGATGTTTTGAGTAGATCGGGTAGGAGTAGTGATAAGTTAGTTCTAAAGAACTAGTGAGATGATTCTTTTGCACCACAGTCCGGGAAAGTAATCTGGGGTGGTAGAGAGGAACAAAAAAAAAAAAAATTAAAAAATAAAAAAAAATTTAAAATTTTAGAAATTAAGAATGTACGCAAGGGTTTGTACTTGGGGGGAGGGTGGAGGGAGGGGTGTTGTAGAGAGAGATGGGCTCGAGTTTATGGTGGACATAATCAAGTACATTAAAGAGAGAGAGAGAGAGAATCTCAACCTCTGGGTATACCCATTTCCAGTACCTCAAAATTAAGCGACAGGAAAAGAGAGTGACAGTGTCACGGACCGTACTTTTACAGATATGTCTACCTCGTTCTGTACATGTAAAGTAGTAACTAACTTTTTTTATTCCTTTTTTTATACATGAAATGAACGGTGAAAAAAGTTTCGTTAGGTTTTTTATAAAGTGTCACTTTACCAGTTTGGTCAGAATCTTTTAGTGTGAAAGAAATTGAAAGACTGAACAAAGTCACATTGACTATTTATAGAGAAATATCGATACCAAATGATTATGTTAGATGTAAGGTAGACTTTTGATGACAATGGAAGAAATAATGAACTTACAACTATAGTCTTCGACTCAACAAGTACGTACGAAAGAAAGACTGAGGAACTGTGGGATATACCTGATATCGGACGGTCTGAGGAGACAGGTACCATAAAAGGTCCGTTCTTATGACCCTACCCAATGGTACGGGAGGAGGTCCCCTAAAAAGGTTGGGTCCCCAGCTTGGACCTAGAGAACACAGAGGACGCGTCCACCTAAGAAATGATGATCGTGGTGGACCTTTCGGGACTCAACAAACATTAGATATGATAAATCTAACTGTTGACTAAAGAGGGTTTATAGCAGTCACCTAAAAGATAAATATGTTAGAGGTTTAAAGAATTTTCTTTTAATAATTAAGAAAAATTTATTCCATTTATTGTGAGGAATATCCTTAGATTCGCTTTCTTTTGATTTGTTTCGGCGTGACCACCTGACAAACAAGTCTCCTTGGACTCAAGTTTAGGCATCATAAATTTTGTAAATGACACATGAGTCATTTTTACATTAATAGTCAAAACATTTCACCAAAATAATATTGATCTCGAGTCTCTCTTCGTAACGAACGACTTAAGGATATGGTGTAAACCATTAAATTGAGTGGAAAAACAGGAGGAAAAAAGATAGTCATACGGTTATTTTTACAAAGGGGGTAATCTTTGAGTTGCTGGAAAACAAATAAAAACCGGTGTAGTACACCGAACACCCCACTAGAATCAAGGTGTTGGTCTTTGACTTGACCCCGGGGTCGTAACTTTCGTGACTCAGGATTGATGACACGGGACCTCCTTAGGGCTTCTTTAAATATGAATCTTATATCAAATGTCCTCTGTTTTACTCTTTATCAGATAACTTTACACACAATCTCATTAGGTGGACGATGTCGTTCGTTGAGGTGTTGGAGTCACCGAATCATCTCATCCTGAATATAGAACAAGTGTCGTGTCTGGTGTTGTATAGAGTGTCTGTGCACTATTACTTAATTACCCAAGTCACCCTTTACCCGATAAAAGGGGGATCAATAACCCTTAAAAGGAAGACCACCGAGAAGGTCGTGAGTCCTGGAGTTTTTTTTTTTTTTTGGGTTAGACGTCCTCTCCCTATCTTCTCTTACACCTAAGACACCCCTCAAAATCTTGATCGGGACCTCGACTGTATGCAGTGAAGGTGGGTGTAAGATCACTGGTTTAGAGTCAACATACCGAGAGGAACTGACGTTCCTTAAGACCCTTCACACTAAAAAGATCCACGAGTCTTTCTTGTACCTGCCTCCTCGGACCACCCGACGTCAGGTACCCCAGAGTTTCTCAGCCTATGCTGACTCACTGAAGTGAAAGTGATAAGTGAAAGTACGTTACCTCTTCCTTTACCGTTGGCTGAGGTCACAAGAACGGACCTCTTAGGGTCCCTGGTACCTCGGACCACCAGACGACAGAGACCCCAGCGTGTCTCAGTCTGTGCTGACTTCGCTGAACATCGTCGTCGTCGTCGTCTTTCTTGTCAAACCAGTCGTAGATCGATGAGACGGGTGTCCAGGTAAACCGAAGACGTGATATTCTTATTTGTTTTCGTATCTAATGTAATAAACTCCCCGAAGAGACCTCCGAATCATCATTTCTTAGACGGACGGTTATGTCCTCAGTGCCCAAGTCAGGGACCAGACTCTTCTAGGGTGTACGGAGCCTCGTTGGTTTGGGACAAGACGTTTGATGATTCAGACGTAAGATCTCGGGTCCTCGACGTTGCTCTCTTCGGTGGTGTTACTCTTCCAGTACGTGGTGATGATTTCTCATGAGGGGTGAATAGTGTTGATCTCTTGTCGGACTCGTCGGAACTTCTGGGTCGTCTCGGCATTTATTTACTCATTTAGAGTCAAGTGGATGCAACTCTTTTACCAGAGAGCCGGACGTTACGATCTTAAAAAATTTCTTTCACCATGATTTTAGACAGTTGTAAACGTAATACTGACTACTGAAGTCGCTTCCAAAGAAATCCATCTCTTTTATAGAACTACTTTTCTCTCATTAATTTAGTGCACCTGTAAACAAACTTTCAAAAATTTCTGGTTTGTGTCTGAAATTTTGAGACAAATAATACTTATTCATAGTTAGAAACGTTGGTATTTTATTATTGAAAACTTATATTCAGTCATACACTCAAAGACACAGAATCCCACTCTCAATGGACGACCCGTCACCAGTCCTTTGGACAGCGAAATAGTCCAGAAATGATTAACGGTAAACACACTGGAACTCGTTCGCTACATTTTCGAGACTCGACAGAAATTTACACATTTTATTAATCCTAAGAAACGTATCAGAGAGAATCAAGTCATGTAGAGTAGACAAAATAATGAAATAATTTACCACACACACACGCACACACACACGTACGTACACACACACGCACGTACGAGTCAGGACGGACTGAGACACTGGGGTCCCTGACATCGGACGGTCCGAGGAGACAGGTACCTTAGAGGATCCGTTCTTGTGATCTCACCCAACGGTAAAGGAGGAGGTCCCCTAGAAGCGTTGGTTCCTAATTTGGGAACAGAGAACGCGAGGACGCGACCGTCCGTCTAACAAGTGATGATCACGGTGGACCCTTCGGATGAATAATTTACTGGACGGAGTAGATAAAATAATTTTGATTTGAAAATGAAATGATGAGAAGAATTGTGTTTTAGATCCAAAACAAAGACTAAAATAAATTTTGACACCTTAGAGATCGACGAACTCGATAATAGTAAGAAAGAGCGATATATGTAAACTTCTCTTCCGTAGGGAATTTGCAATCTTAACTGTATTGACTGGGGGTTTACTGTCTCAAGTGTGATCTCTCTTCGTTAGTATTTTTTAAATTTTGAGGGGAGACGAGGAACCACGGGAAAGTAACACGTCTGTCTCCTCGGAAACGAAACAAAAGGAACCTCTGAACCCTCCACCTTAGTAGCTTCCCGTTCCCCTCCTAGGCTCTCGGGTGGACCTGAGTATCCATTTGGCACAGTCCGACAGACCGATACTAGTCAAGGTCTGCGGTGTCCAAATTTTCTGTGTTACTGTACGTTAATGACAGGTCCTGTCTCTCTTATCCTCTCACTCTCAAGACCTAAACATAAGACTTATACTACACTGATTCTCCTCTGTCTGAGGGACGAGATCAAGATTTCCTACAAATGAATTCTTGTCTTGATCTGATCGAGAGACTCGACAACGTCTTTGTCCCATGGTTGTTGGTTGATTACTACCACGAACCTCTCTCCGGTTGAACTCGAGGCATATCTTCGAAAGATCATGAATTTATACTAAAGACAACTCAGTTCGAAAGGGTACTCTACCCTTGTGATGGCAGGACCCTATGGAGGGGTGATCCATTCTACCGGTGGTCGTTAAGGTGTGTGAATGTGGGAGGAAAACTACTCAACAACACAAATCCCAAAGACTCTAGAGAAAGTCGAGAGTTTAGACTACGGACTTAAATTATGTGTAGACTATTACGTCAAATCACATCTCGAAGGAAATCTCAGGTTTACACAACAGAAAAGACGGATTAATTCAACGGAAATAGTGGAAAGTAAAAAGGTACCAGGTCATCACCCTGGTCTTACCTCTCTGAAGTTAGAACTCTTAATATGATTATATTCCCCTATTAAGATTTCGTAAGAACTACGGGTATCGTTTGGACTTAAGAATAGTCGTTGTACTCGAAACCAGGGATATAAAGGTTCGTGATAATTCATCTATAAAACATAGACTCCCTAGGGACACACTTTCGCACTTTAAAACTCATGTTATCGTCAGTGTTTGGTGTTTAAATTTTCAGAGAACAGATTCAGTAGACTTAGTACATCTACAAGTATCTTCGTCAATTCACTGTTCTATTTAATTAGAAAAATTTATAACGTTTTTTTAGTTTTATTTCATTAGAATACAGAGGGGTTCTTTTGTCACAAATGACCAGTATGAATGTTTATTTATAAACAAATGAGTCTGTCTAATGAATAAAAGACCAGATGGTAATCGTTCAGTTACTTTTTGTACATACCCAATTGTCTTTTATTATTAAAACCGATGTCCTTAATTGAAAACAAACAGTCACTCCCAATAACCAAGGACGGTACCAGGTACACGACCGACTCAAACCTTTCCAACCACCCCTCCGACTCAGTACCAGATTCTATCCCAATGTAGACCCTGAATTGCGATTTGTCAAGTGACAGGACTCACTTCTTTGTCCCTACGTAAGTAAGTAGGGGAACTAAAAGTGACTACAGACAAGTTGTAACCCATTGTTGTACTTTCTACATCAGAAATCAGAATTCTTCAAATACCAGACAACCCTTTTAGTATACACATTCAATCATTAATGTACTGGAAAGGTTGGATTTTTCTGTTGAAACCTCTCTACTGTTTTGACAGGTAAAATTAGGTAACACAAAGGGGTCTATCGGTATCCAGTGTCAGGTAGTCTTGTTTAACAAAAGAAACAGAGATCTCGAACTTTCCCTAAAATCCACCACGTTTAGACATTCTTAGAAATCACGATACAGTGACATCTCTCAAACTTACAACTACTCTTTCTCACTTGTTTCTAAGTCCCTTTGGAGTCACAGACCACCCGTCGTCTAGACCCCCTTTCGGAACTGTGGGTAGGTCCCCCGACACACCGAGGTCCCGTCTTTTCTCCCTTCTTACTTAATCTTCGACCTCTCTGTTTCTATCCGAGTCTCTGTTGTATTCATTTTCACTTTCACTTCAGTGAGTCAGGACAGGCTGAGAAACGCTGGGGTACCTGACATCGGATGGTCCGAGGAGGTAGGTACCTTAAAAGGTCTGTTTTC
This sequence comes from Capra ibex, assembly GCA_006410555.1. Lineage (NCBI taxonomy): Eukaryota > Metazoa > Chordata > Mammalia > Artiodactyla > Bovidae > Capra > Capra ibex. The sequence goes on along the minus strand of SJYO01016970.1, from coordinate 19,249,482 downwards.
ATGACCTCACCCAACGGTAATCTGTTGAATTCGTCGTCTCTTTACCCTTTTGAAACTCTTTCCTGAAGTCTCAATCGTCGTACTTCTCACTACCTGACTGTAGGATATCTCTTATACAACCAGTACTTTACTACTAAGGACTAGAAAATTGGTATAAATAGTCAGAAGTTGGTTTTGTGACATTTTACAAATTCTGTTATACATTTTGTGTGTCAGACTTTCTAGTTACGTTACGTAATTATACACGAAAATATATCGTTCTACTCTAAAGTCACACTCTTAGTCTACAAATCTAGTTATCACTTGTGGGGTACTATCTCCTACTCGTTAAAGAGACACCAACTGAAGAACGATGTACGACCTCGAATTGACACTAGTGACTTTCTTGAATCAAAGGTGTATTTTTACATACTGCCATGGATTCTAAGTAAAACAAATCCGTTCAAACAATGATTTTAGTTAAAACGAAAGTTATCCACAATTCTTTAGTGACTCTCTATACCTATTTGTGTAGGAATAAGGAGACTTATCTAAAGAAACCCAAAGTCACAAAGAATCAGATTAACAGATGAAAGGCAAACAGATGAAAGGTAAACAGAGACGAGTTGTCGATAAAATTTCTAAACAAAAATAAAATACATCCTTTACGTAAAACATCCCTCGACAAGAACTTGTAGATACCGTTTGGACCAAAGTCAAGTCAAGTCAGTGAGTCAGCACAGGCTGAGAAACGTTGGGGTAGTGTCGTACGGTCCGGAGGGACAGGTAGTGGTTGAGGGCCTCACGTGAGTTTGAGTACAGGTAGCTCAGTCACTACGGTGGGTCGGTAGAGTAGGAGTCAGCAGGGGAAGAGGAGGACGGGGGTTAGGGAGGGTCGTAGTCTCAGAAAAGGTCACTCATTTGAGAAACGTACTCCACCGGTTTCATGACCTCAAAGTCGAAATCGTAGTCAGGAAGGTTTCTTTAGGGTCCCGACTAGAGGAAGTCTTACCTGACCAACCTAGAGGAACGTCAGGTTCCCTGCGAGTTCTCAGAAGAGGTCGTGGTGTCAAGTTTTCGTAGTTAAGAAGTCGCGAGTCGAAAGAAGTGTCAGGTTGAGAGTGTAGGTATATACTGGTGACCTTTTTGGTATCGGAACTGATCTGCCTGGAATCAACCGTTTTTTTACAGAGACGAAAAATTATACGATAGATCCAACCAGTATTGAAAGGAAGGTTCCTCATTCACAGAAAATTAAAGTACCGACGTCAGTGGTGGACCAAATGAGGGGTTATTTTACGAGTTATCATGTAAATACTAAAAGGATGACTAAAAAGTCTAAACGGAAGATGAATCTACACTTCCATGTCCCGTGTTCCGAGTCATCATACTAAAGACGTTCAAAAAACAAGTCCAAAGGGACTTATATGGACGGTTTCAAGTGATTTCAGATTTGAGACCCTGAACTTTTGTTTCTTTCTCTTTTCCTTTTTTTTCTTGTGAAAAACAAGGGTTTCGACATAACCCGAAAATAAATCAACTCCGAACTCTGGTTTCACTGTGAAGGGACCACGGACATTCACTCATTAAACTTACTCTTGTTTCTTTGACTCTGACCATATCCCCCTCTTCGAACTGTATGTAGGAGTCGGAAAGTATAAATTTTATCACAGGTTTGGACATCCTTGTCATAACTTGGGTTACTATTTAATCTCGAAAAAAAAAAAAAAAAAAAATTCAACCAGTCAAAGTTAAGGTCCCCATCTTCTGAGACACACACACACACACACACACACACACACACACACACACACACACACACATACACGTCCTCCTTCTTTCTCTCTCTCTCTTGTTTTTTTAAATTGACGAATTAGTACCGTCCCCTTATTTTGGATCTTTCACTATTATTCCATTTGTAGGGTTGTAATTCAAACTTTAGACCTTCTCTTTCACTCCACTTTGTCTACCCAGTAATCCAAGACTCCGACACTGTAAACCTTCGGTCAGTGTAAAAGAAACTTTAACACTTATTTGTCGAACCTTTATCAGATCCTACAAGAAAAAGACTAAGAACAAAATAAGGTAAACTGAGTCCCGTGTCTTTTCGTTAACAACCAATTTAACAGAACGACATTAATTAACGACCCTACATAATCAAACTTTTATAAAAAAGAATATAAACGAAAGTCATATTGACCCTGAATTCGAATATATACCCAGGTCCCTAGAAATACCTTGACGGGAGGACCAAATACAAGACAGAGTATCTTAATATAAAAACTGCTTACACATATGTTGGAGTATCGTAGAACTACGACCTTCCCTGGAGTCATTACACCTTTAATCACTTCTGGTTTGTTTACTCTTGTGTGTCCCGATAAATAAGTCTGAAACGACATCGTTCCGTTAGTCGGTGGTCCGAACCGTCTTTGAGTTCCGTCCCTCCTTCACGTTTCGAAATAAACCCTTTTTGCTTGACGAAGTCCATACGGGGGTCACCTCCGTCAACCGTATCCACTCAACGGCCGTTGGATTGGATCTTTGTCCCAACAACAAAGAAACGATTCAGGACAGGATGAAAAACACTGGGGTACCTGACATCGGGCGGTCCGAGGAGAGAGGTACCCTAAAGGGTCCGTTCTTGTGACCTTACCCAACGGTAAAGGAAGACGTCCCCTAGAAGGACTGGGTCCCTAGCTTGGGTACAGAAGACGTAATCGTCCACCTATAAATGGTGACTCGGTAGACCCTTCGGGTCTTCGTCCCATAGAATACAATCACAATCCCCTTGTATAAACTGAAGGAGACAAACCCGGATACAATTTTCGTCCCTATTTTTGACCCCTTCGACTGTCAAACATTAGTTTAGGACAGACAAAACCCGGTTAAGAATGTGTCTAACGTCAAACGATCTCTGTCGTCACGTTTCAGAGATGTTCAGACTGAATACGTAACGTCCAATCGAAAGATGTGACTAATGACATCTACGAATCAATCTTAAGATAAAAATATACACCAGACCGTTCAAATGTAGACATAGAAGTCAGAAAGTCACTAATAGGTTTTGTTTGTATCTTTCTTATTTATTTAAGTACTTCCTGTTTAACGGTGTCCAAAAAAAAAAAATTACTTATGATAAAAAATATACACACCGGGACAAAGTAAAAATTTTATAATTTTTACATCCTATACTAATCTAGGAAGTCTAATTTAACCTTTTCAATCCGTCCCGACCAGAATACAGGTAAAACATCAATTCGTTTCGTCTCGAGGTTCTCTTTTTTTTGTTCCCGAGTCCCAGTACCCAGTGGTCGGTACACCGGTGTCACCGATTCCTAAGGTCGATCCGGAGAGTCTAGGGAGAGGGTCGACGAATGACATAATGTTTGATAAGATAGAGACGGGGTGTCTAAGCTTATTGTCCCTTGGTTTCATACTGTAAACAGAATAGTGTGACGACCTTCTACTACTCACAAACTTAAATGTACGTTTCTTTTGTTTTATGACTAAGAGACTTGGATAAGACAGAGACAAGTAAAATGAGAAAGATTTTCTAAGAAATAAACTTAATTTGAAAGTTGGACCGTTTAAAATGTCGAACACTAACAGTCCATTAATCTAAAAAATTTTATGGTAATCGAGACACGGTGAGCTTATGCAAACATAGCGAGTGGTCTAGGGGAAGAAGGTAATCCTTACAACATAAAGGATGTGTGTAACCTTTCTACGGTCTCCTAAATCCTTTCGATGAGGTATTTACTCAATCAATGTATGGGTGACTCGTTATACGATTCTCGATCTCCGTGGTTACCTTTTTTTTTTTCGTTTTGAGTTGTGAGTCTAGGACGGAAATTTCTTGAGCCCCGGAAAATTCTTGTTCATGTGGCTTTTTTTTACTATGTTCTGTTACAGTCATGTCTCTACAATAGGTGGTACCCGATATATACCTCCTCCCACCGAAGTTTCCTGCGAATTTGACCCATTTCTACTGACTCCTTTCTCAAGAGACTACTTTCCTTTCCTACATTCACAAAAAGTTACGTCCACTCCATCCTCTATCATCGATATATTTGGTCGTAACGAAAACAACCTCTCCCTCATCCCTCCTTCTTCGATGTCGATTAAATAACTACAAAGAACTTATGTCACAAGTTCATCCTTCACTTTTTCAATTTCTCCGTTTGTCACTCTACCTCTTAGTACACCCAGTACCCCTCGAATCTGTATGAAGACATTGTCCTTCGAAGACCTTCCTAAAATCGGTCCCTATGTAATACTTATCTAAACGTAAAAAAAACAAAAACAAAAAACAGAAATTTACGAATAGATATACGTGATGTCTTACTGATAGTGTAGTCGAAAGACTTTATTGTAATAAGACTCACATCGTTCGACCATAGTGAGAATTTGGTATAAATAAATGATGTATACGAGAAAATTTTTAATCCTTCACTAATATAAAAATTTTTTTAAAGGGTATCCGATAAAAAAATTTTTAACTTCTCATCAAATAAATGTTACGACACAATCAAAATCTACGCGTCGTTTCAGTAAGTCAAAATATGTACATATATGTAAGATATGTATCTTTAAATATAGTCAAGTCAAGTCAGCGAGTCAGCACAGACTGAGAAACGTTGGGGTACTTAGTGTCGTGTGGTCCGGAGGGACAGGTAGTGGTTGAGGGTCTCAAGTGAGTCTGAGCGCAGGTAGTTCAGTCACTACGGTAGGTCGATAGAGTAGGAGACAGCAGGGGAAGAAGAGGACGGGGGTTAGGGAGGGTCGTAGTTTCAGAAAAGGTTACTCAGTTGAGAAACGTACTCCACCGGTTTCATAACCTCAAAGTCGAAATCGTAGTAAGGAAGGTTTCTTTAGGGTCCCGACTAGAGGAAGTCTTACTTGTTCAACCTAGAGGAACGTCAGGTTCCCTGAGAGTTCAGAAGAGGTTGTGGTGTCAAGTTTTCGTAGTTAAGAAGCCGTGAGTCAGAAGAAGTGTCAGGTCGAGAGTGTAGGTATGTACTGATGACCTTTTTGGTATCGGAACTGATCTGCCTGGATTCAGCCGTTTCATTACAGAGACGAAAACTTATACGATAGATCCAGCCAGTATTGAAAGGAAGGTTCCTCATTCGCAGAAAATTAAAGTACCGACGTCAGTGATAGACGTCACTAAAACCTCTGGGAGTTTTATTTCGGACTGTGACAAAGGTGACAAAGGGGTAGATAAAGGGTACTTCACTACCCTGACCTACGGTACTAGAATCAAAAGACTTACAACACGAAATTCGGTTGAAAAAGTGAGAGAGGAAAATGAAAGTAGTTCTCCGAAAAATCAAGAAGAAGTGAAAGACGGTATTCCCACCATATTAGACGTATAGACTCCAATAACTATACAGAGGGTCGTTAGAACTAAGGTCGAACACAAAGAAGGTGAGGTCGCAAAGAGTACTACATGAAACGTATATTCAATTTATTCGTCTCACTGTTATATGTCGGAACTGTATGAGGAAAAGGATAAACCTTGGTCAGAAACAAGGTACAGGTCAAGATTGACAACGAAGGACTGGACGTATGTCTAAAGAGTTCTCCGTCCAGTCCACCAGACCATAAGGGTAGAGAGAGTCTTAAAAGGTGTCAAATAACACTAGGTGTGTCAGTTTCCGAAACCGTATCAGTTATTTCGTCTTTATCTACGAAAAGACCTTGAGAGAACGAAAAAGGTACTAGGTCGTCTACAACCGTTAAATTAGAGACCAAGGAGACGGAAAAGATTTTGGTAGAACTTGTAGTCCTTCAAGTGACAAGTGCACAACGACTTCGGACCGAACCTCTTAAAACTCGTAGTGAAATGATCGCACACTCTACTCACGTTAACACGCCATCAAACTCGTAAGAAACCGTAAGGGAAAGAAACCCTAACCTTACTTTTGACTGGAAAAGATCAGGACACCGGTGACGACTCAACAGGTTTAAACGACCGTATAACTCACGTCGTGAAAGTGTCGTAGTAGAAAGTCCTAAACTTTATCGAGATGACCTTAAGGTAGTGGAGGTGACCGAAATAAACTTCACTACGAAGGATTCCGGGTGAACTGAAGCGTAAGGTCCTACAGACCGAGATCTACTCACTAGTGTGGTAGCACTAATAGTCCCGGCACTTCTAGAAAAAACATGTCAAGAAGACACATAAGAACGGTAGAGAAAAATTATACAAGACGAAGACAATCCAGGTATGTTAAAGACAGGAAATAGCTCGGGTAGAAACGTACTTTACAAGGGAACCATAGAGATTAAAAGAACTTCTCTAGAGATCAGAAAGGGTAGGACAAGAAGAGGAGATAAAGAAACGTAACTAGTGACTTCTTCCGAAAGAATAGAGAAGAACGATAAGAAACCTTGAGACGTAAGTCTACGAATATAGAAAGGAAAAGAAGAACCGAAAAGCGAAGAGAAGAAAAGTGTCGATAAACATTCCGAAGGGGTCTGTCGGTAAAACGAAAAAACGTAAAGAAAAGGTACATATTAAATATATGTATATATGTTAATATATACATATATGTAAAGATATATATCTTTAGGTATACATATCTTTACACATATATATATGTATATCTTTATATATAAATATCTTTACAAATATATGTATAAATACATATCTTTACATATATATAATATATCTCTACATAAAGATATAAACAACAACAAATCAGTATTTCAGCACAGACTGAGAAAACACTGGGGAACCACCTGATATCGAGTGGTTCGAGGAGACGGGTATCCGAAAGGGTCCGTTCTTATGAGTTCACCCAAAGGTACAGGAAGAGGTCCCCTTAGAAGGGTTGGGTCCCTAGTTTGGGTGCAGAGGACATAACCGTCCAAAAAATGGTCACCTGGTAGTCCCTTCGGTATGTATACATTATAGATAGATAGATATATAAGTATACATATAAGAAAAGTCTAAGAGAAGGAAATATCTAATAATGTTTTATAACTATAAGGGGGACACGATAGACCATGTAGGAACAACCATAGATATATTACATATATTATACATATTATAATATAATGATATATCACATACAGATAATTAAGGTTTGATATACACGAAAATTTATGATTACAAATACTGAATGTCTTACCGATAGTGTAGATCAGGGACTTTTTTGTGAACTAGTTTGAACGTAAAATGTGTCTAGTGAAACCGTCATATACCTCGAATAAAAAACCCTTCAGTTTCTGTCTCAGTTCCTCCATTCAAACCACTACTAATCTCGAACTTGGTCTTGTCGACTCTATCTGTACTATCCTTCTCGTTGTCTCCCTTTTGTTCTGGAAGTGTTTATTTTAGACATCTTAAACGTCTGACTACCTGACCTCTCATCGTCAACTTTTTCTCTAGCTATTCAAAGATTGAACCCACCGACCGTCTTGTCTTCCTTAGTAACCAAATCAATCTTTACCACAGACGTGTCATACACTTTACAATTTAAACAAAATAGATTCCCTGTAGGTCTACCTCAGTAGGTCATTCGTCAACCTACTTATGTAGATGTCGAGTCCTCTTACCAGGTCGGAAGGGTATTTGATAAATCTTTGGTGGTCGGAGTTTGTTAACGATCATCTTAGGACCTCCTACTTTAGTATCTTTCTTATATAAGAAAGTTCAACACTGACATCAAAAATCAGTTGTGTTGGGTTTACCTTCCCTGTGAACCTCCTTCTCCTCCATCCTTACTGTGTCTTTTCGACAATCTGTTGTGTGGTGTCCTTTTACCGGTAGTCACTACGGTCCTCTTAACTTTTATAGTTATTCTCGCATTATGTGTCTAATTAGAGTAAGGACAGAATAACATTACTACATTTCTCTCACCGAATTTTCACAGAAGATTTAAACGGTTGATTTTCCGTGATCCACTAAAATCGTTTTCGTGAAACATCATCTCGCCGACCCGATTTAAATACAGTGTCCACCCATCGTCTTACTTACCTTCTACTCTTACATTTCTCTTCCTGACATTCTCACGAAAAATACTGCAAAGGAACTTCTAAACGTGGTCCCTCCTCACTGACTTCTTTTGAGTTCCAAGTAACTCCAAGAGGTAAGGTTTCGACATTGACAAAGAGTGACTACTATTGGACGTTTCGAGCCTTTTTGCCCGGGCACGCTACACCAGGACTAAATAAATTTACGATAGTAGAGGTTGTGTGGAGTCAAAGGTTTTAATGTAATTTTATAAAATATTTTATACTTTATAAAAGATCTTTAATCTTTGTGTAATTTATAAGAAAGTAAAAATTTCCTTAGACCCCTCCTACACTGAAAACAAATTCTATGATATTAAGACCAATTATGCGTCTTAGGTGTCTCCTCGACTTCCAAGCCTCGGTGTCGTGCCTCGGTTATGGTTTCAACCTGTCGTTTCTCTCTCCGGTAGTACCCCGTAGCAGGAGGTCTCTCGGATAGTTTCGAGTCCTTACCCTACCCTGGGGACCTGGTGGACACCAGTGGTCGTCTGACCCTTCTACGAGGCACTCGGGGTGTAATGATCGTCCTTTGGTGTCGAGTCCATTCTTTCTCTCATTAGGGGGTTTACCATTCAGGAGTACCGAGATCTTTGACAAAAATACGTTAATAGGGAATCTTTTAGTATTGGTGTCCATAGAGACAGAGATGAGTATCTCTGTCACATTCATCGGGAAGCGTGTCTTCCTCCCTTGTCATACACCATGTGAGGTCCCTTGTAAGAAGTGTACCTACTACCTCTTCACTTACCACGAAAAGTCTCGACATGTTACGTCGTTGGGACTGTTAAGGTTGGTAGACATGATTTAAAGAATTGTTTTGTTTTGTTTTTTTGGGATTCCCGAGTAGATTTCGTCAAAAGTAAAATATTTCAACTTCATTCAATCTCAAATACGGAGGAAACGAAATTTTATCTAAAATCTGATAACCCCTTTTATTTATCCTTCATTGTACCTCTTATTTTTTTACATCGTTTCTACTAACCTTCCGTTATCTCTCTCATATATAATATTCCGTAGACTACAGTATTCTACTTCTGTCATTGACCAGTAACCCGTTCCATGATACAAAGGTATATTCAACTTTCTCAATGTTTTAATATTAGATTATGTAGAATTTAAGTGTTCAACTTTAATTTTAGACTTTAAATCAAAACGTTACAATTAACAACAACAAATCAGTGGTTCAGGATAGACTGAGAGACGTTGGAACACCTAACGTCGTTATAATTATCTATTTATAATAATTTGTTGTAAAAATTTTTATGTCTTATATACACGAAACTTAACTAGCCAGCTGTACCACCTAAGTGTCTCTTGACAGTTGACTTTATTTGTTGTTACTCCGTCTGCGGACATCAAAAGTCCAAAGATAAGAAATTCTCACAATCCTGAGACTCTTTTTTCTGGTTAGGAAATTACAAGAAAAGTTGAGACTATCAGTAGAACCTTTCGTTAATCGCACTTAAATCGGACCCCAGAGATTGACAGTACGTGTTCAATTTTAACCTTGTCCTACTTACTATATACATAACCCTTTTCCTACGAAGGTCTTGTAATCGGTCCGCTCCGTCTTGTTATCGAAGGAGACTGAATTTACATTGATTTTCGAAACCACTATAACGGTATAGTGTATAGTACACCCAGTAGTTGAATTATCGTACTCAAGTTTAAAGTCTCTTCCTTGTACACTTAAATCATCTTTAGATTTTTATCTAAAAACTAGTATTTTATATTTATATTTATAGATATCCATATACTCTTCTATATATAAGTAAAACAGTACTTCTTGTTTTTGTATCCTGTGTTTACCTTAAAACATCCTATTTTCGGCGAGGGTTTCTTCCAACTGTAGTGATAAGATAACCCTTAACACTAAGTAAAATCAAATAAATAATCACATAATAATTCCATATAAAAACCAAAAAACAATAATCATATAATAATCAACATAACAAAAAGTAATAAACCAATAATTATATAATCATTACAAAAATTAATAATCATATAAAAATCACTAATTCAAACACGGTGATAGGTCTTTTATTTTTCATAAACGAGGACAACACTGGTGTCTATAAAATATTTTAGGTCTTCGTAATCGACTTACAAATAATACATTGTCGGTGACAAACTTCTAGACACTCATGTCATTACTCATTCTGTAGAAGTATAAACCCCGGAGTTTCCGTTCACGTCCTGTCTACTCACCTAGTAACGTTATCTTACGTAACATATGTTTATTATACGTTTGGATCATCCCTCTTTATTCAATGAAAAAGAACCCTCCCATACTAAAGTCCCTTTTGTTACTGTTCGAAAACCACATATCTACTTTAGTAGTAACGAATTTTTCCATTGTGAAGCTCGATCCGAACTTGATAGTCTTTGGACGAGTGGTCCTCCTGTGTCTTCTTTACAGACGGAAGATTTACTTTTAGACTTTATGACATCCTACCTGAGATCGTGTAAACGACACTGCTAAATGTCTACCAAATGACTTCTTTGGCGTTTCATCCAACCCTGGTCTATCGTTCGTAGTACTTCCCGGAACACGTAATTCGTCTTTAAGAAAGTCAGTGTCTCATGGTTAATTGTCACCGATTTCATTGGGACCGAAGACAATTCTGGGGTATCGGACCTCGTCCTCCATCCACCAAAGTTCTAAGAACATTGACAAATCACTATCGTAGCTCCTGACTCTTCGAAGGACAGGATATTGAGAAAAGAAAACGATGGGACCTACCATGCAAACACTAATGTTCGACTCCTCTACCAAGACTCATAGTACAAAGTCGTCTGAGAGAAAGACTAGATGAACCCGTTTAGACCCTTCGTAGGAGATCTAGTTAGTGACTCACTTCTTCTTCCCTGAAGGTGCTCGAATATCTCCCGGAAAGAAAGGGAATGTATTTCTCTGGAGACGAAATATGGACTTCTACTTTAGTTGTCAGACAAACGTCCCTCACATCGTATTCGTCACCTGTCAATAGACAGGGTAACACCAATCCAAACCGTGTAATACACCACCTGAAAACATCAGTAAACATATAAAAATTCTATTTATTTTATATTTAAATCAAAGTAGTACTTTTCGGGTTACTATTGTGGTTCGGAAGTTCGTATCAGTCGTAACAACGACTCAGGTTCGAACATGACGAGTGACGTCCTGTCCAGTTATTTAACTCTCTACTCAACAACCCCGTTGTCATTGAAATACGTATTTTAGTAGTCTGAGTCTTCTACCACCTGATCACAGGGTTTCTTGGTAGAAGGGGTTCAATCTTAAGACCGAAAAGAATAAGACTTTTCCCTCCCTCACACCGACCTACGACGGTCGAAGGACTACGGTCTTAGGAAACATGAACGTCGACAGGTCTATCCGGACCATTACACAAGGACGTTTGGAGGTCATTCTGTTCACAATAAAAGACAAGACAGTGAAAAATGGAAACATACTTACCCTTCGATAATTGTCTTTGAACTTTTACAGGATAGAACATATATATAAAGTCCGATATCCGTTTGGGCCGAGGGACCCACCACGATCAACATTTCTTGAACGGACGGTTTCGTTCTCTGTATTCTCTGGACCCAGCCTAGGGACCTAGTCCTTCTAGAGGACCTCTTCCCTTACCGTTGGGTGAGGTCATAAGAACGGACCTCTTAAGGTACCTGTCTCCTTGGACCCCTCGAGTCAAGTATCTCAGTGTTTCTCAGCCTGAACTGACTTCACTGAATCGTGGCTTATACAAACGGAGTAACCGTTTAATCAAATGTTTTCCGCGTCTCAATCGTGTTGACTCGTGTCTACCGTCTTGTCTCGCATCTCGATTTCCTCATCCAGGTTATTCCTCGGTCCAAACGAGAAGAGACAATGTTGTACTCTACACCTCGTTCCGATTCCACCCTTTCGGTCCTAAATGTAAAACTACTACAAGCAAGCCTGTACGAGACCCACCAGATTGACTCTTCAATCGTATGTCGACCTTAACATGCAGATCTCGATTTCTCTAAATCACCTACAATCTCTTACTCTGATCCCGAAAAACTGTACCGACCATGGCACTTTGACCTACTAAGATTAGATCCTCCCGTCCTTTGACTCTACTCTTCTCCTGACTTTGACATGGGGTCCCTGAGGTCTGTAAAGATTCACACCCGTCTCTTCCTCCTTGGACACTTTGTTTACCTTTGTTTTGGTAGTTTATTATGTGTTTACTTCAAATGACTTGTGTCGTACAACGTATTTTTACCCATTTCACATTACACAGAAACTGTGAGACTGTATTAAGAAGATGTTCTAAGCCTCACATTTGACTTAAATATTACACGAAAGTGAAGGAAGTTGACTTTTGAGGACTTCGTAGAGAAAGTCAACTACCGTGGATTTTTAGAGGAGAAGACCCAGGAATTCGAGACAAACATCTCACTATTTAACTGATGACTGGTCTTCTTTACCGTGTTTATCGAAAACAAAGCGGGTGAGAGGTAGAATGTAATACTTCCTTCATTTATTCCACCTTCTTTTCTAAAAACAATGTTAAAACTATTTCTGTAAAAACATAGGTAAAATATTCTTTACACTTCACGTCCCCGTTTATATCTCAATGTATATGTCACAGACACGGTTAATCCCGAAGAAGTCACTATCACTTTGTATAATCGTACTATATCACGAACTTTCTTGTAATGTTCATAACTTGAAAATCTTCAGGCACGTAGGGTTTATCACCCAATCGGGTTTTCAAGTAGACTCAAAGGTATTCGACCCTCTAGGTTGGTCAGGTAAGATTTCCTCGAGTCGGGACCCACAAGGAACCTTCCTTACTACGACTTCGACTTTGAGGTCATGAAACCGGTGGAGTACGCTTCTCAACTGAGTAACCTTTTCTGAGACTACGACCCTCCCTAACCCCCGTCCTCCTCTTCCCTTGTTGTCTCCTATTCTATCTACCTACCGTAGTGACTGAGCTACCTACACTCAAACTCACTTGAGGTCCTCTTACCACTACCTGTTCCCTCCGGACCGCACGATGTTAAGTACCCCAGTGTTTCTGACTCACTGACTTGACTTGACTTGACTTGACTTCGACAATGTCTTGTTTGCAAAACCGGTTGGGGTATCTAGTAACTATAGGATAGACAACTCGGATGAGTATAAGGTTAAAACTCTCTTTTTCACTTTCAACGAGTCAGTACAGGTTGAGAAACGATGGGGTATCTGATATATCAGGTACCTTAAGAGGTCCGGTCTTATGATTCCTCTTATCCTTTTATAAACAATACAACCATCAAGATTAAAAAGATTTTTCCTTCCTGGATTTTACACGGTTAAGATATAATCTTTTCCCATATCAAGGTGATCTTGCTCTCTAAATCATAAACTTAATATTTCAAGTGAGTGGAACCCCCAAAATTTGTTTACCCTGTGAGAAATTTCTTAGTGGAGGTAGTCACTCTACCGGAAGTAGGTCTGATCCATTTATCGATACACTTGTCTTGTACGACCTGAACCATAAAACCTTGTCTTCTCTCACTGAGTCATAAATGCGAAATAGGGAGAAGAGGAGTGTGAAGGAGAAGCAATAACATAGGAACTGTGCCCCGGCGACCTACTCCTTATAAGGACGTGATGCGATCTTGACGTTCACTATTGGGAGGAGGGATTTGTTCCTTAGTGTGTCGAGGTGTGGACTGCCAGCTTTCCTCACCTTTACGGTGGTCAAGGTTTAAATTTAGGGGGAAGAGACACAGTCAGCTGAAAGACGGAGACCAAGAGAGAGAGAGAGTGACTGTGTGTGTGTATCTATGTGTGTCTGTGTCTGTGTGTGTGTGTATACGTGTGTTTCTGTGTTTGACGATGATCAGTGTCTGATAAACGAACTTTACCAACGAGAATTATCGAGAAGACTCCTTATTTCCTTTACGACTTCAATTCGTCTACTCTCATAGTCCTCTAGAGTCAAGATTAATAACCACGGTGACAAAGGACACCGTAAGAAAAGTTCAGTGACAACAAATCATTTAGTCTTTAAGGGGTCTCCCTTCTCAGAACGTCCACCACCTCTTGACCCTGGGGTCACGAGTACTTGTGTTACTCTTGTTCATCTTTAATATGGTTACATATAACATAATTATCGTTAAATCTAAAGTTTTTGATTTAGTTACTTGTTCATCAAAGATTCGAACATAGGTAGAGACAATACAAAAAACCCCCTGTTTGTGTATATGTACAATATCCCATATATTTTGTATTTGTACCAGAGACGGTGAGATTTTATGATGATACGAAGAAAAACTGTGTTTTGATAATTTGTATTTAATTAATCTAATATTAACTTGTATAATAAAAAGACTAATAGAGATGAAAATTTAAGTAAGTCTCTTGTTTTTTACTCCCGTTCGATCTTTTTCCTACCTCCCAAATAACCCTCTGTAACTCAGAAATTTGTCCTAACATAACCCAGAAAACTTTTTCAGTAAGTAATGATCATAATTAACTCATATTTAGATCTTACTCCTGAAAGATGTACCCTACTTCTTCTATTCATCGTGTAGCCTAAAGGAACGGGTAGTGGTAGAAAGTCTTGACCGAGTTTGAGTATAGATACCTCAGTCACTACGGTAGGTTGGTAGAGTAGGAGACAACAGGGGAAGAGGAGGACGGAAGTTAGAAAGGGTCGCCGTCCCACAGAAGATCACTCAGTCGAACAGAGTAATCCACCGGTTACTTAACCTTAAAGCCGAAGTCGTAGTCAGGAAGGTTACTTATAAGTCCCAACTAAAGGAAATCCTAACTTACCAAACTAGAGGTATGTCAGGTTCCCTGAAAGTTCTCAGAAGAGGTCGTAGTGTTAAGCTTTCGTAGTCAATGAACCACGAGTCAGAAGAAATACCAGGTTGAGAGTGCACGCATACAATGATTACCTTTTTGATATCGAACCTAACCTAATCTGCCTGGAAACAGCCGTTTCACTACAGAGACGAAAGAATTATGTGAACAGTGTCGCAAGGAAGGATCCTAGTTCACAGGAAAAGATGAGATGAAGTATAAGATTAGTACAGAAACTTCTGACCTTTCTAGTGTTTCTACACTCACAAAATCGGTTTCCGGATTCTCATATATCCTATAGACTCTTCTAAACCGTCTTACCCTTGGTAAATTATATTCGTTGACTTTTGATCCTAAGTTCTTTCCCTTGATATATGTTAACTTGGGTTCTCACATCAGAAACTTTTAACTACTAATCAACTAAATATTCTTTCTACGAAAGGAGAACTTCAAGACTTTGTATGAAATGAACTATTGGACCCTATTGACCATTGAAACGACTATTTGGAGGTCTGTTGGTATTGACTTTTTATAAAGTCAATACACTTTCAGAGTACACGTGTTCAAAGTCAATAAGTCTTTCGGAGTACACGTGTTCAAAGTCAATAAGTCTTTCAGAGTACATGTGTTCAAGTCTCTTACTTTTTGTGCACTCTTCGTACGTAACCCGACGTCCTGACTCCTGTCACCTTATCATAAATACTGTTATTAAGGACCATTTGATATTATTTAGTTACACCAGAAGGGAGAAACAAATACATTCGGTACGAAATGTCACTACACTTATTTAATTATAAAACCACAATTATTGTACATTGTGACGATACGAGGTCAAATAGAAATATCTTTTCTATTTCTCTTAGAGTGGTACAACTAACAATACTCCTGATTTAAGTCTTTACATATTCGTCCAGACCATGTTTAGACTGAACATTATCGATTCTCTGGTACCAAATAAGACAAGGACAAGTTAAAATAATCTTTCTAGAGGTTAAGAAAAAAAGATCCTGTTTTGGACTCATAAAGGAAACCTTTCGAGTTGAGTAACGTTTGTATTCCAATAAAACTCAGTGTGTCTTATATCAACCGAGATCCTGACGACGATTATCCTGGTGATGTCATCCTTGTGACGGTGTTGTTGGACAGAAAGTAAATAGACACGTAAAGACTGTTTCTAACAATCGGTTACGTTTCCGGTAAAAATCTAAGCGAACTCAGACTTAAAGACTTTAAACCTCTTTCATAGTCCATGTCCGAAATTTTAAGCGAGCGACATAGTTTTTCAGTAGAATTTGAGAGTGCCACAAAGAAAAGACGAAACATCGTTACTTACTTTAAATTTATGTGTCTAATCGTTCCTGTACCCTTAGTGTTCTTTTGGGACTATATGTGTTTCGATATGTAAAGAAATTATTTATGAGTTGAACTGTAAGTAGGTAGATAATTAAGTCAGTAAGTAAGGGAAACACATATAAATTGTTTGTACATAAGTCGTAGATAAGACACTATAAGTCCCTGACCCACGACGCCCACGTCCCATTCACCCCCATCTAGACTAGAGGGGGAAGGTCTCGAGTACAAGATTGTCCTTTCTACCTCCCATTTCAAATTGTCTATGAATATTCACTATACTCCCCCATTAAGACCCGTGTCAAGTCAAGTCAAATCCGTGAGTCAACACAGGCTGAGACACTGGGGTGTCTGACGTCGTACGGTCCGAAGGGACAGGTAGTGGTTGATGACCTCGAACGAGTTTGAGTACAGGTAACTCAGCCACTACGATAGGTTGGTAGAGTAGGAGACAGTAGGGGAAGAGGAGGACGGAAGTTAGAAAGGATCTTAGTCTCAGAAAAGATCCCAGAAAAGACCCGTGTCAGTGTACTAAATAAGTAGATTTTTCCTTACATTAAGTCTGTCCTAAGGAACTCTTTCACTATAATTTAAACCATGATCGTACTACTCATTCTTGATCCGTGTATTCTCCCCTATTTCACGAGACACGTCGAGTGAATGACTACCAACCTACTTTTTCTAAATAACAATCTTCGACTAAGCCTCATTTGACAAATTATACCGACACATTAAGGGTTTGAAATTTGAGAAGAGGTATCAAAGAACACCGAACTAAGTCGGAACATCAACGTTAATACCAGGGGTAGCAAGGGGAGACGGACTTACGTGTGAGACGTTACACGAAATTATTGAGGAATAGTTCATCAGTCCCGATAAAGAATGGGGAATTTAGACCCAATAGGAACAAAGAACATAACTGGTTATCTCACTCTATCTCCACTGAAACACAGTCAGTACTCGGAGTCGGAGTCCTCCGGTACTTACGAAGGTTAGGATGGAGGTGGTGCTTTTGTTCGGACCTGATCGGGTAACCTTTTACCCGATGTATACCCTCTTTGGGTTCTCAGAAGTCGGAAGGTGGTCGGTTGGGGGTCCCTACACTCTTTCGTGTCGTACTTTGTCGTCTTTGCGAATGGACTGGGTCTCGACTGGTCCCTACGTACTCACTCGGGTCGGGTCTAGTCTTTTTGGTAGGTTGACTAGGTATCGGAGTTCTTGTTTTGAGTCACTCACAGTAAAATTCAGTGACTCAAATACATGCCACACTTTAGTACTTGATTGACGTCAACGGTACCAGACAAAGTCAAAACGACCAAAAGGTAGTTTACCTTTATAAATTAATGATAATAAACTAACGTCATACGAAGAATTTTTGGGTTTTCAGTGTCTTTTTTCACTTTTGGGTGGGTGGAAAACGAAATGGTAAGGTGAAAAGTTTCGTAGTAAAAAGTATTCATATAAATAAATAAAATTAACTAACTACTAACGAAATGTTATAACCAAACTAAAGACAGTACGTAGTTGTACTTAATTGGTATCCATATGGATATAGGGGATGAAGAATTTAAAGAGAGGGTGGAGGGTGGAAAAGGGTGGGGAGATCCAACAGTGTCTCGGGGTCAAACTCAAGGGACTCAGTGTGTCGTCTAAGGGTAACCGATAGATAAAATGTATACCATCCCGTATACGAATGTACGATGAAAGAGGTAAGTAGAGTGGGAAAGGAACGACAGAGATCGGGAAAGTTTCGTACTAAAAATTGACAGTTCCAACGTAGTGACAAACCCCGGACAGATATCTATCTTTGACACTAAAGATAATAAAAGTAACAATAATACGTTGTCCTGGGTGTTTGGTCCGCCCATCGTAAGTTCGGAGTGCCACTAAGCCCGAAGCGACATCCTGTAACTGACTGAAGGACAAACCGAGACATACTCGGCGCCCGTCGACATCCGAAGTCACAGACACTGGGAGTTCCGACGGTAAGACGTGACAGTCGAGTCCGTCGTCTCGAGTCAAGGGGTGTAGACGAGAGGAAGGGTCAAGATTAACCTAAGGCCCAATAAAGGAGCCCCTTGTGACCGGTTTAGACCAACGATCCGAGACGACCGATTAAAGTGTGAGGTCTCAAATTGCGAGGGAGAGACTTAAGATCATCATTTGTGTATTGTCTTAAGAGTGCACCTCTCAGAAACCTCTCATATTCAGTATAAGGGTCAGCAGGGTGAAAGTGAAGCAACACCTTTTGACACTGAAGACCGACGTTCTTAAACACAAAAGGTCTCATTACCAAAATAAACAGAAAGAGGACTATGACCACTATGTCGAAACTCTTTGTTGGACCTGTCCTCTTCAACCAGAATTGATAACATTTGTTGAGTTTTCACAGAAAAACCCCAAGCTTACACGTCACCCGATTAATGTCTTACTATCTTCCACTAATGCGAGTGTAAGGTTCCGGTTTTCGATTTGGTGTCTTCGTCTTAAACGTTTCCTCCACTATCTTCACTCACAGGAATTGACTTGAGGAAAGAGATCGGATCCTTTTCCCGATCTCCGACCCTCCGATCTTTGGTCGACAATCTCTGAAACTCTATCTCACTCACACACACACACACACACACACACACACACTCTCTCTCTCTCTCTCTCTCTCTCTCTCTCTCTCTCTCTCTCTCTCTCTCCGTCTCTGTATCTCCCTCTCTCTCTCTCTACGTAGAGGTAAAGAATCTCTACTCCCTGCTCTTTTAACAGAGGAGGTCACTTTTTAGTTCACTGAAAGTACCCTGGTGGACCTTTTGAACAATAAAAAAAGGTCAGTAACTTCCCTACGGTAACGTCTTTTTCTTCATGTTCTCCAATCGACTTATCGGACACTGGTGTCTCGTCTGTCGAAGGATCGTTCATTGAGAAGTCGATGACGACTACCCAATTTCTACGTACGTTTCACACAAAAGACACCTGGTCTAATTCGGTACCTCTCTTTGGGTATCTCTAACAAATCCAGTACAGTGATCGGTCTCACCGTTCCGGAGACGTCCTGTACCGAGTTCCGGGTATGTATCCTACGGGTGACCCGTTTGTCCCCTAGAGTCCACTCTCTACCGGTCGGTACACCCGGAAAGTCCCACGTGAACTTTCGTGGGGTGCTTCTCATAAGAGGAGAGAAAGGAAGGGACGATGTGGTGCCACACTCCGTGTGGTCGAGTACGATTGTGGTCCGTTCTTCCGAAAAGAATAGTAAAGTGGAGGGGAGAAAGGAGGATGGAATTAGGAACACTTCCGTCTGTATTACTCCTACTTCAACCCCCGTGACCCCAACCTTGTAACAGTCCGTTTTACTGTCACACACGGACTCGACTGGTCTTACCTGGTCCTCTCTTCGTAGATGAACTTTGTTTCAAGTTTTGACATTAATTACATTCCTTGATCCGTAAATTTACTAATAAAGTTATTCTGAAAACACTAGACTTCTTTGGTTTCCTAAAATTCCAAGAAATACAATTGTCGATTTACCTTTTCAATTTTTTTCTTTTTGTCTTAGTCTACATTAATGTCTTAAAAGAGATTCTAATAACGTCTAAGGTAAATCGGTTTCAATACTTTAAAGTCAAATAGTGGAAACAACTAATAGACACTGGGTAAATTTTGTTACCTAAAGAGACCACCAAGTCTACTATTTCTTAGACGGCCATTACGTCCTCTGCACCCAAACTAGGGACTCAGTTCTTCTATGGGACCTCATCCTTTACCGTTGGGCGAGCTGATAAGAACGACCTCTTAAGGTACCTGTCTCCTCGGACAGTCCGATATCAGGTACCCCAGTCTTTCTCAGTCTGTGTCAAGTCAAGTCAAGTCAGCGAGTCAACACAGGCTGAGAAACACTGGGGTACTTGACGTCGTACGGTCCGGAGAGACAGGTAGTGGTTGAGGGCCTCAGGTGGGTTTAGGTACAGGTAACTCAACCACTACGGTAGGTTGGTAGAGTAGGAGACAGCAGGGGAAGAGGAGGACGGGAGTTTGAAAGGGTCGTAGTCCAAGAAACGTTTACTCAGTAAAGAAGTGTAGTCCACCGGTTTCATGACCCCAAAGTCGAAGTTGTAGTCAGAAAGGTGACTTGTGGGTCTTAACTAGTGGAAATCCTACCTGACCAACCTAGAGGAACGTCAGCTTCCCTGAGAGTTCTCAGAAGAAGTTGTGGTGTCAAGTTTTCGTAGTTAAGAAGTCACGAGTCGGAAGAAATATCAGACTGAGAGTGTAGGTATGTACTGGTGACCTTTTTGGTATCGGAACTGATCTGCCTGGAAACAACCGTTTCAATACAGAGACGAAAAATTATACGACAGATCCAACCAGTATTGAAAGGAAGGTTCCTCATTCGCAGAAAATTAAAGTACCGACGTTAGTGGTAGACGTCACTAAAACCTCGGGTCTTTTTATTACAGTCGGTGACAAAGGTGACAAAGGGGTAGATAAACGGTACTTCACTAACCTGGCCTACGGTACCAGAAGCAAAAGACTTACAACTCGAAATTCGGTCGAAAAAGTGAGAGGAGAAAGTGAAAGTAGTTCTCCGAGACATCAAGAAGAAGTGAAAGACGGTATTCCCACCACAGTAGACGTATAGACTCCAATAACTATAAAGAGTAACGTTAGAACTAAGGTCGAACATGAAGGAGGTCAGGTCTTAAAGCGTACTACATGAGACGACATTCAATTTATTCGTCCCACTGTTATATGTCGGAACTGCATGAGGAAAAGGATAAACCTTGGTCAGACAACAAAGTACAGGTCAAGATTGACAACGAAGGACTGGACGTAGGTCCAAAGAGTTCTCCGTCCAGTCCACCAGACCATAAGGGTAGAGAAAGTCTTAAAAGGTGTCAAATAACATTAGGTGTGTCAGTTTCCGAAACCGTATCAGTTATTTCGTCTTTATCTACAAAAAGACCTTGAGAGAATGAAAAAGGTACTAGGTCACCTACAACCGTTAAACTAGAGACCAAGGAGACGGAAAAGATTTTGGTCGAACTTGTAGACGTTCCAATGTCAAGTGTACAACGACTTCGGACCGAACCTCTTAAAATTCGTAATGAAATGATTGTACACTCTATTCACGTTAACACGCCATCAAACTCGCAAGAAACTGTAACGAAAGAAACCCTAACCTTACTTTTGACTGGAAAAGGTCAGGACACAGGTGACCACTCAACAGGTTTAAACGACCGTATAACTCACGTCGTGAAAGTGTCGTAGTAGAAAGTCCTAAACTTCATCGAGTTGACCTTACGGTAGTGGAGGTGATCGAAACAAGCGTCACTACGAAAGATTCCGGGTGAACTGAAGTGGAAGGTCCTACAGACCGAGATCCACTCGCTAGTGTGGTAACACTAATAGACCCAGTACTTCTAGAAAAAACATGTCAAGAAGACACATAAGAACGGTGGAGAAGAATTATAGAAGACGAAGACAATCCAGGTATGTTAAAGACAGGAAATAGCTCGGGTAGAAACGTATTTTACAAGGGAACCATAGAGATTAAAAAAATTTCTCCAGAGATCAGAAAGGGTATGATAATAAAAGGAGATAAAGAAACGTAACTAGTGTTGACTTACTAATTGTGTGTAAATTTTATCACAATAATAAATATATGGTACACAATTGAAGATTTTATTTACGATAAAGTAAACCAGAAGTGTTTATGGGTATGTAGATGTCTAATCACAATACTAGGTTCAATAAATCCACTGGTTTGACATCGAGTCCTCTTTAGTTAATTTGTCGGGTCTGAGTAGTCATTCATCATCTAAGTTTAGTTCTTACCCTAAAGTTCAAAGACTTAGTATCATGTCGAGGTAAGGGTACTGACTTAATCCAACAAAGGGGTATAGGTGGAGGAACAAGTATTTAAGTAAATAAATAGATACGTAAGTAAATAAGAAGACAAAAGGTTATATTTCAAGGGTCCGTGACTCGTACTCGGTCACTCCCGCCGGTGATAATTAGTGTTTTCAATTTATACATTAATGCTAGATACTGTCTTCAGTGGTTCCTTTTACTGTGGTGTGAGGGAGACTTCAGTGTCCCGGAGGACCAGGGACCCCTCGACTCTAGATCGTACTAAATCCTCTTTGTGATTAGGTCCCTCTCCTGGGTCCTCCACATTGTTGAGACCTTGAACCCCCGTACACACTCTCTCACCGGTTCCCGTCGACGGACTGCCACACTCCGACTCCACTGGTGCAGTCACTAAGTTCAGAATGGATTTTCAGGGTCCTTCGGTAAATACCTAAAATTTGAGGACCCTAATATTTGAGTCCCTAGTCCAAATGTTTCAGTCGATTATATAAAAGTAGGATTTGGTTCCCCTTGGTTTAATACTTCTATTTATGTTACGGGGTTTGTTGGATGGAATAGTCAAGTTTATTCACAAAAGAGAAGAGAGATCGGGCACTTTAGAGAACAAGAAGACTGATTGAGTCTCAACAAGCATTGACAAACAAAACGATATAGATTTGTAATTGAGAGTTCGTGGACTCGGTGACACAGTACACCGAGTTTTTGTAAAAAAAAAAAAACGATTATTTTATCGTCGTACTAGACAGGAACAGAAAGAAACCAAGTCGGTAAATGAGTAGGTCGGCCGAACACTCTTATGGACAAAAACTTGTCATGGGATATTCCACCACAGTTCACTGGAGACGGAAGTTCCTCGGATACGATCGGATACTACCACGAACTCAAAAATGCTCTCCCGTAGTGACAGGGTCTAAATCTTGCTTTCCTGGGATCTGAAACAAAAAGTCACCAAACATTCCTAAAGGGATTTCATGAATGTAAGAAACAGAGTAAAAAAAGGATCGTTCTACTGAACAATTTCGATATTCTGTTACCGTGGGGTGAAGTCATGAGAACGGACCTTTTAGGGTACCTGCCTCCTCGAACCATCCGACGTCAGGTACCCCAGCGATGCTCAACCTGTGCTGACTCGCTGAAGTGAAGTGAAGTGAATATAAGAAAAAGATTAAAAAAAGGATCGTTCTACTGAACAATTTCGATACCCTTGTCAAGACCTCAGTTCATTAAACTACTATAATTGACCACACACACACACACACACACACACACACACACACACACACATAGATATCGATGAATATCTAAAATTTGAACTCAAAATACACCAGACTAAACGTCAGTCGATCGAATAATAATATAAAACATGTATTGGTACACTGATGTGTGTGTATATGTGTGTATTTCAAGGGCATTTGGACTAAAGATTATTTGCGGTATGTATCTGGCACCGTTACGTATAGTATCTCTATGGATCCCTCGACGATCTTTTTTAGGTTAGACTATCATCAAGTGAGAATGTCTTTAAGACTTAAAGATGGATGAGAGACAAACTAAGAGAACCCCTTTTTTACAGTAAATAGGCCGTATTAAGTCTCTTACGTCTTCCATGGAAGTGGCATGAACGGGGAGTCGTCCAATTGGGACAAACTCGTAGTACTACTGTGATACGAACTCAAGACTGACGTCGCGGTCGAGGACCCCAGAAAGTGACGTCCTTTGGACGGGGTGGGACACGGGGGAACCCCTCTTCACCGAGACTGTAGCGAGGACCAACTATCAACCGAAAGAGACCTTTTCGCGACACCCGTGTCGTGTGGTGGTCAAAAGTGTTTCGTACAAGAAAGACGTGGACACTTTACGGAATTCTCTGCACTATCCTTTCCTCCAAGACAGACTGAATACGACCATCACACGTCTTTGATCAAGACCCTCGAACATCCGTGTGGTCTTATGCATCGTTTGACGCAAACGTGACGGTAGAGGACAGGTTCAGTCCGTAACGTCAAAAGGGGTAGTACTCAAAGAAAAGTTCAAGTTAAGTTGATATTATACCGGTTATGTTAAAAAACGGAGAAAGCAATCTCAGAACCCTTTCTACTTCGTTACCTTCTTGTGCAAAAGAGTCTTGAACCTCTGTATGTGCTTCTTCAGTAGAAAGAAATTTTATACCAAATTACGAAGGAAATTATTTCTGACGTACTCAGGAATAGTCCCTAATCAAAAGGACAACGAGTCCTCCTCTTACTCTACCCGCACCGAGGACAGGAGTGTTTCGTAAGTCAAATCATCTTTTCCTCTACCTTCCTCGCTCTTCCTTGTTCACACGTCCGTCTCACTCATCGTACTAATTTTAAGCTCTCATTCCCTTGTGTACCGGAAATCCTCTTAAATTACGTTACACTATCCACGTTCCAACGTCCACTCCGACCGATACATTCGACTCGGTACACATGGTAACTCTCCTTCGTCAAATCTGAAATATAATATTCGTCTCCTTGACTTTCTAGTATACACGAAATTTGTTATTTTATTTTTGTCGATTGTAAATGACTCTGAAATACTGTACAACCGGTGATACCACTTTAGACGTAAATAATATAATAAATTGAGGATTTTATTACAAGACTTCGTCGATGGAAATAAAGAGGGTAAAATGGACACTTGTTTACCTTCGAATCGGTACAGTTCGTTTAACAGGTATCAGTAAGTCGATCAGTCACTACTCTCGAATCGTAGTGACCATTATGTAGAAAGGGTTCTCGAGGTCGTCTTCATACTTCCGTTGAGAGTAACCGACGGAACCCAGTGTACAAGTTAGGACTCGGTCAGTCACTTCGTTCCACTATCTTACTAACTAACCTGTCCCTTCTTAGTCCACCTGTGAAGACCTCGACTTCTACTCCAGTCGGGGATTATCCCTTGGTACTTTAAACTCTAATGACTACCGACACAAGACGTTTCCCTTAAGTATGATAAGGTCTTCTTTCTTATTCAACTAAGATCTATCCACTTTTACTGTTTACTGGAAGTATGGAGGAGTCAAAATAAAAATTTATGAATAAAAAAAATTACAAATTGGTAAATGACGGTTTCGAAAGTGGTTGTTAAAATGTTTACAATCGTGTATCGTGTGAACTTAATACGTATTAGGATGGTTGTGACTATGTCTTTAATTCGTGTCTTCAAAAAGTCAAGAAGACCTAGAGAGGTACATATCCACAATAATTTGAAACAAACTGTCATTGACAGATTTATTTATTCATTATTTCGTACTTTTCGTTTGGTTTTCCTCCTCATTTTCTTCACTCATTTGATTGAGTGGTAGTTAGTTCTCATAAAGACTCCAGTAAAGTTACTAAGGTTGTCTAAATTAAATACTTGTAGGTTCTTAGTCACTTGGAACCGTTCACGAAGAATAAGATTCACTACTTTTTCGTGGGACTCTTAAACCTACTGAAGGGAGTCCAGAGTGTCCTACCATTATCGTAAAGAATCTGTAACGACAGCTCTAAAAAGATCCCGTCGTAAAATGTTGATCACTAAGGGTTTAGGAGACCTCAAAAGTTTCCAAAAGGACACAAAGAACACGAAGTTGTACTATAAAAGTTTAAAAACAAAAAGTTTATGAGTTTACCTACTAATTAACCTATTTTTTACTGGGAAAATTCTCTTGAGAAACTACCAAGTCTCAGGTATCCTTTGTTGTCACGAATTTCAGAAGTAAGAGTCTTGGGAAATGCAAGAAGTTTCAATGACTCTTGGGGTTCCTCGAAAGGAAATAGACCCAATCCAGATGATAAAGAGTGCGATCTTTACTTTTGACTCTTAATTTTTAATAGACAAGCAAGTTTATCATTTGGGTAATGTGTAATTGTATTTGAAAAAAAGAGTACTTTTCACTATGACAAAAGGTTTTAACATTGTCTACAAATCTTCTGACTGTAAAAAATGTAAAAATGTTTAGAGAGACTACAGACTGAGTCATCTTGTATCCTAAAGTAGATACAACCTAAGTCAGACAACACTATACAACGAAATCAATTTTCCATAGTTCCCTTAGATCTGAATTTGTATACACTTTCTCCTCCCTATAAAATTATTGTAAAAGTATATTAACACCGATAAGAAGAAATTAGTAAAGGGGTTTAAGTGTTTGTTGTCAAACCAATTCCAATAGATGTATAGTTATTCGAGTAATACGACAATGTAATTTTATGGAACCAGATAGAATCTGAATTCACATAGAAGTAACCACTCACTAAATATTGTATCCCGAAAATCTTTTACATAGTACGTTTAGAAGGTATCCGACTGTGTAAAACAATATTTTTTAGTTTTCGCTGTGTAAGTAATTATGTCGGTGACTAGAGGATTCTTTTCGGAAATTCATATTCCCAAGACAGTTCGAGTCTCACTCTTTATGTTCAC
Organism: Capra ibex; assembly: GCA_006410555.1. Taxonomy (NCBI): domain Eukaryota; kingdom Metazoa; phylum Chordata; class Mammalia; order Artiodactyla; family Bovidae; genus Capra; species Capra ibex. The sequence goes on along the minus strand of SJYO01016970.1, from coordinate 19,223,003 downwards.
AAACTTTTCAAATGAAAAACGAACTTTCGAGTTTATGAAGTAATAGTTGTGTATGACGGTCAACAGAAGGAATTTCGTTACTCGATTGAAGTAAGTAAAAAAACTCTTCTACAGACGGTTTATGCTTTCACACACACCGTCACCTTTTTTACGTATTAATGATCATGTTAAACCACGATAACAAATTACAAGAGGACACAGTCGTCTGAATAGGTTGGAACAAAAACGTGAAAGTCACACAAACAGTTGTGTCATCTCTTCTGGTTTATTACAGAATCATAAAAATACTTTCCTCAAAAATGGAATACGGCAGGTGGAGGAGTTTCCCACAATCTTGGGAAGTCTTCAAGACGATATCTCACTTATTTGTATTGGTGACGACCTCTAGTCTAACTTCAGGGACGGTACCCCTACAGTTACATCTCAGAATATCAGTAGAAAAAAAAAAAAAAAAATTACCCCCATCTCCATTACAACTCAATCAAAGATGACATGTTACTTCACTTAATCGATAAACAGGTGCATATAGGGGAGGCAGAACCAGGAGGGATGGTAGTCGGGGGATAGGACGGGGAGATCCAGTAGTGTCCCGTGGTTTGACTCGAGGCACACAAAATATCGTCCAAGAGTGTTCGATCGATAAAATGTGTGCCATCACACATATACGGTCAGGGTTAAAGGGTTTAGTGGGGTACAAGATTCTGTGTATAACAAATCAAATACAGACATTGTCTGTCACATAAATACCACCTTAGTATTCTTGTAACATAAATATATATTTTTATCGTAACGTAAATATGCATGTTTATCTTCTTGTAACATAAATATACATATTTCTCGTAACATAAATGTTATTTTGTACGATGTTCTAGTGCGTGTTAAAGTCATAGACCAGTGGGTGACAACGTCCTATAAACGAGAAAGTCATGTCAAGTCAGTGAGTCAGTACAGGCTGAGAAACGTTGGGGTATTTGACGTCGTGAGGTCCGGAGGGACAGGTAGTGGTTGAGGGCCTCAAGTGGGTTTGAGTACACGTAGCTCAGTCACTACGGTAGGTCGGTAGAGTAGAAGACAGCAGGGCAAGAGGAGGACGGGGATTAGGGAGGGTCGTAGTCTCAGAAAAGGTTACTCAGTTGAGAAGCGTACTCCACCGGTTTCATGACCTCAAAGTCGAAATCGTAGTCAGGAAGGTTTCTTGTGGGTTCTGACTAGAGGAAATCTTACCTGACCAACCTAGAGAAACGTCAGGTTCCCTGAGAGTTCTCAGAAGAGGTTGTGGTGTCAAGTTTTCGTAGTTAAAAAACCGCGAGTCGAAAGAAGTGTCAGGTTGAAAGTGTAGGTATGTACTGGTGACCTTTTTAGTATCGGAATTGATCTACCTACATATTTCTTCTTAGTGATCATACTACAGGTTAAAACTAACAGTAAATGTAATTATTCCACTCACTATGTGTTTTTAAATTCGGACCTTAAAGAAAGAAAAACAATAAATCTTCATTATATAGTGTATAATATATTTATGTACTTCAATAAATACGGTACGTAAGTAAGGATTATATAGTCTCCTACTTTCTCAAAACAAGATAAAAAACAAACAAATAAGATAAAAACTGTAGTATTGTACTTCTATTTAAAAATAAGGGTACCTTTATCAACTAGGATATATAGTTTACGGAAAAGGAGATAAAGAACCGTCTACTTAAAAATACATTATTAAAAATTCTATTACTTAATCGTATATAATGAACAATTTATCTATTTTATACAAGGAAATATTTGTATATGAAATTAAGAGAAAATACACCTTAGTTCATAGAAAAAAAAATTTCGTGTGAGAGTATAAGTCGATTCCACTACTTCTAGAATTCCCGTAAAGTCTTTGGTACACAAAATTATTTTCTCCGAGAGTTTAAATTTTTCGACAATTACGATGTCATACGGTACAACGGTACATTCTTTGATTGGTACGTAATGTCGTAACCCCCGCAGGGACACATACTCGTCACACTAAATTTAATAGAGACGTATTCTTTCACCTTCGTTCCCTTTCGGGTTGGGAGTCTATGAGTCTTCCTTATGTTGCCCATAAGATTGGGGTTCACGTACCCTAAGAAAAAGAGGATATACGTTACCTAAGAAATCAAAAGATGAAAACTGTGACCTAGTATATAAAATAGGCAGTCCAACGGTGGAGTGCAAATAGATACAAAATCTAGAAATGGTTTTAAGGTCATAAGGGTTCCTCTTAGTGGTTAATGAGGTCGTAGTTATCAAAATGACAGACTGGGAAGTCTATTGTGATCTTAAACCAGGTATTGATCTCCTACGATCCTCAGTAAGTTATGATATACTTACGAACGAATCTCCTTACGGGGATTACCTCTACCTCTCTCTCTTCGTACAGATGAGGATCCTATCTCAAAATGTAAACTAAAAGAAAGAGGTGTCAGTGTTTTACTAGTGTATTAACTAGTCTAAATAAAGTAGAAAGTCGTAGTATCACTGTCACGGACCCAGACACCCGGGTACCCAAGAGTGCCTAGATGTGTTTACGACAACAAGTCAGTGATTCAGTTCTGAATGGGAAACACTAACGTACCTGACGTCGTACGGTCCGAGGAGACAGGAAGTGATAGAGGGTCTCAAATGAGTTTAAGTGTAGGTAACTTAGTCATTATGATAGATTGGTAGAGTAGGAGACGGTGGGTGACGAAAACGGAAGTCAGAAAGGGTCTTAGTCCCAGAAAAGGTTACTCAACCGAGAAACGTAGTCCACCGGTTTCATCACCTCAAAGTCGAAATCGTAGTTGTGAACGTTACTTATAAGTACCAACTAAAGGGAATCCTAACCGACCAAACTAGAGGAAGGATAGGTTCCCTGAGAGCTCTCAGAAGAGGTAGTGGTGTCAAGTTTTCGTAGTTAAGAAGTCGAGAGTCGAAAGAAATACCAGGTTGAGAGTATAGGTATGTACTCATGACCTTTTTGGTATCGAAACTGATATGTCTGGAAACAGTAGTTTCACTACAGAGACGAAAAATTATACAATTCAAACGGTATCGAAAGGAAAGTTCTTCGTTCAGAGAAAATTGAAGTACCGACGTTTATAAACTATGAATTTTTTTATCATCGTGGTCTTAAGGTTTACTTTGACGGTGTAATTGTACTTACTTATAGATTGATTTAGTTATGTTTTACATTGTAATCCAGTTAAATTAATTAACAATTCAAATTGTAATTTTGTCAACGTAATGTGGACTTTTATCTAAGGTCTAATCTAACAGATTAAGATATTCCTAAGGACTCACACGTACTAATGACAGATCTTTAGTATCGGTTAGTACTTAATTAACCTAATAAGTGTCAGGTCATTAAAGTTTCGTTTTAATATTTTTACATAAGATTAAAATATATTATTTTAAATGTAACTTACATCCTGTACTCCCGTAGTCTATACAAACGATACTACACACTACCTTCGAACTTTTGTTTTGTAAACTTTAGACACTTCCAAAATCGTATCAGGACCGTTTTGACACGGAAATAATGAGTCCGTAGTCAAATAGAGTTTATCGTTTACACAATAAAATTTTTTTTCGGAAGGGGTCTTTACTTTCATCTCAAACGTTAGTCGTATGGAGCCACATAATTTATTTTCCGGAAAGACACTGGAGGTACATCGTGTTTCAGTAGCTAATCTTTGAAAGTCGTCACACAAACTGATCCCTTTTAGTACTATCTGGAGGCGGTCATCTCTTTTTATAACACATGACTTTTTTATTTTGTTCTACCTCTTTTTTTTCAGAGGGGTCTTAAACTGATTAGAATAAAGAAACTGCGATCTACTTTCACAAAAGAAATCACTTTTACGTGATTAGAGAATAACGACACATCTAGGTCTCCGACTCTTGTCAGTAAACAGAAAACAAAGACTTTCGTTTCTCTTGAAGTCACAAGTATGAGCATCGACACCTACGGAACCCCTAAGAGGACATTGTTGTGGTTCCTTGTATTAGGACTTGTCTTTAATTTAAGTCGGATTTCCCTTCTACTTTATACTACCTCTTTAATGGTAGGAAATTTTTACGTTACTTTCTAACATAGGTTATTCTTATTTTTCTTTCTATGATCAAGAAAGAAGAATTCATTGTTTCAGGTCAACCGTAAAGGAATTATTTTAGTATTCCACTACTACTTAATGATCGGACCTTTGTAGTGTCTCATTATAGAACTACTATCAAATAGAATTCCTCAATTTCAATTACAGCAGAAAGAGGAAGGAAGGAGGTAGAGAGGGCGAAAGAGTGGGAGTGGAAGGAAGGAAGAAGGGTAAAAGGAGGAGGTAAGAAAGACAGAGACACATAGAGGGGGAGGAGTAAGAAAGAACGAAAAAAGTATGAACTGGAAGTGATTTTAACGTGTTTATTGTAGTTGAAAATGGAGATCCAAAAACCATCGAATAATGTGTTTCTGTCTAAAAAGGAATCCACATGTTTCTTATTCATCAAAGATCGAGTATTACTTAGAGAATTACTTTACTCAAAAAAAAAAATTCCCCTCCTTTCGGTGTAGAATCTAGAGAAAACTCCCTATAGTGGTGACAAACACCAGGGGATTTCGGAACCGTTAAAAAATGTAATTGTTTCAAATCCTACTTTTGTATAACAAAAGTCATGACATCTAGGATTCGGGGTGACAAATTCTGAATTTCGTACCACATAAAGGTTTCCGCTCACGTGACCTGTTAAATTGAAGATATAGTATCGAGACGACGACGACGATTCCGTGAAGTCAGTACAGGTTGAGACACTCTGGGGTATCTGCCGTCGGGTGGTCCGAGGGGGTAGGGGCCCTAAGAGGTCCGTTCTTGTGACCTCACCCAACGCTAAAGTAAGAGGTTACGCACTTTCACTTTTCACTTTCACTTCAGCGAGTCAACACAGATTGAGAAACGTTGGAGTACCTGACGTCGGATGGTCCGAGGAGCCAGGTACCCTAAAGGGTCCGTTCTTAGAGATTCTCTGAGTCAATATTTTTGTCATAGAAAAGATCCTAAAAGTTCTGAAAAAGTCTTGAAAGAAACCGTTTTGTTTTGTTTTGTTTTGGAACCACCCAGGTTCTAGTATTACCAAACAAAGTGGTTGGACCAGAGTGTTTGTTGTATTATCTAACGTCTACGTAAATTCACTTCCTGGTCCACTTTACCTTTTGTTCTCACTTTGCTCATGCGATTTCTATTTGGGTTTTGAGTGTCATTTGTTTTAACAGGATACTGTACTATGGTAATTCGTTGTTACCTCACACACACACACACAAGTAACAGGCATATACGTACGTACGTATTACTTAAATATTCATCAGCAGAGTCGGACAGTGACGGTGACGTCCACTTCAGTATTGGGTATACTTGGTACAACCCTTACCTGAAATTTCGGTGTCTTACCGACCGGCCATTCCCTTCGGCGGTACACACTACTGACCAAATACCGATTTGACGTCAGGGATTTCCCCACCCCCTACTTGGTTCTGTACTAGACCTGGTGACAGGTTATTCCCATTCCGTTCCGGAAAGACCCAGTGCTACTTTAACCCTCAAACGAACCTAAAACCATTCAGAGTCAGACACGTAATCTCTATAGTCGCAGATACGAACTTTCTACGACTAATTCAGCCTCAGACTGGTCTTTGGATCGTTCCCTTTAATTAGGCATCCATGTAGTCCATTATACTTTCCGTACCCTAACACAGTGAGTAGTCTATTAGAGAAGTTGTATGTGAAATTTCCTTTGAGTATCATTTTTTATAATAAACGATAGGAAAAGTTCCTTTTTTTTTAACAAATTAAAAGAAGTACATGGATTTTCACAATTACGGTATTTACCTATATACCTTTATAACCGAGTAATATTTTTGTACGGTTGGTCCTAAGGTTATCTACGAAATGGAAACAGAAATAAAATATACTATTTTCTACTAAGGAATTCTGTACGTTCCTGATTACGGAGGACCCTTCAATTCAAGTAAATATTCAATCTCTCTATCAAATACAGTTGCACACCATGTGAACCTAAACTTGTGAGTATAAAAATTCTCACCCACACATCCATGATCTTAGTGAACGTATTATGGGAGTTTATACAGACTTTTAATCACAGGAGACATCTGGTATGTAAGACGTGAAGAACCTACTTCCCTTGAGATAGGTAGGGGGTTTGATTAGAGGTCTCATAGGACTGTCACTGGATCCACCGGTTAGATCCAAGGACTTTATTTCCTTCTCAATCGTCTTCCGAAAAATTAAAACTTTTTGTTATAATAATACTTTTTAACGTTTCTAGAATCTTCATAGATATTTGAATTTTCGTTTACTTAAATTTAATCCCTTTACTATGCAACTTTTGTAACATAGTACTTTTATTGGTCTTGTTCTGTTGAACTTTTAGTCTTTCGATCTTTTATCTTTTTCTTCCTTTCTTATTCTCTTTCTCCTTTACTATTTTACTTTTCTCCCACCCTTTCTTCTTTTTAAACCTCTCCCATCTTTCTGTAAAATCCTGTATCCTCTTGGTACCTGGTTTCGACTTTTACTTCGTGGTTTATAACCGAAAAAATGGTTCTCCTACAACACAACCAGTGAATCAGTACAAGTCAAGAAACGTCGGGGTACCTGACATCTGGCGGTCCCAAGAGACAGGTACCTTAAGAGGTACGTTCTTTTGACCTCCCCCAACGACAAGGGAAGAGGTCCCCTAGAAGGGTCGGATTAGTGAGACATCTTTGAGTAACATTTATCCCATTTCACGTGTTCCCTTGTTCCGGAACTTGAATTTACTAAACAAGAAATAAGGGTCCTCGACTAGGAGTCCTTGTTTAAAGCAAAATCAGACAACAATACTTTAACAAAGTAGCGAACGGTTACTAATCGTATGTAGTCTTCTTAAGTCATGTAACTTTCTTGGTCGACGTTTTGGTTTTTCTTTCAGACTCTCGGCCAAGTAGCGACGTCTGAAACGAGTCGATTACGAAACAGAAAGGAGGAACAAGTGTCTTGGCTTTCATTCGACGTTTGATCCCGCCAGCCGCAGGTGTAGTCCACACGGGGGAGGTAGACAATGAGGAGAGTCCGTTCGGTCACTGGACGTGGTCTCGGTCCATGGTAGTAGCAATCGGTCAGCACTAACTGAAGGACACTACGCTGTACGATTTGCGAAAGGTGGGGACAGACAGCACACAACGACATTGCTGAAGGCGTAGACGAAAATAAAAGGATACACACATACCCACCCCCAGCCCTATTCGACACCGGCAGACACAAAAGTAGATTTTTCCTCTCAGGAAGAAGGACACTAACCACGTTGAAAGAAACGACAAACAATAGTTTAGCAAAAACAGAGACCAAGGGTAGCAAGACATTATATTTACATTTGAACATGATATACATGACCGAATCACCAACAAAAAAATTTTAAGAAAGAGAGAAGGTACAAAACACATGAAAATATGGCAGAGACTTTTAAATAGTTGTAAACTATTTAAATAGTTGAAGCAAAATACATCTAAAGAAAAATTTACAAAACAGGTGTTGTGAGCGTGTCTACAACAGTTACTTAAACATGTATAACAAATCCAGAATAGGATACTATGACATTATAAACACCGGCAAATTGAAAATAAAAATAAAGCGAACCTCGTACTAACATTCTATGTTACTTATAACTACAGGAATATTCATAAGGATATTGTTCAGTAAACCTAATTTGTACCGTCGATCAGAAAAAAAGAATCCAGTATTCCTGTTTGACTGGTTGGTGTATTAGATCTATAATGGTTTTTGACATCTGTTTGTTCCGTTAGAAATTTATTTAATGAAAGAGAGAATATGGTTGTCATAGTCTTTACAAGAGTCATTCCCTTAAATTCACAAATACGTACCATTGACTCTAGAGATAATAGTAACCTCTTTTCTCTGTTCTTTATTTCTGTATCGATGTCATAGTAAATTGGGAAATATCATATACAACGAGACTACAAGTGAACCAATGTACCGAGACATACCCTTTAATTCATACCCCTTTTTTTAGTGATGTGTATTTAAGAGATGGATATTGAGTAGGTTATCCTTAAGTTATGTTACTGAATTAAACACTTCAAATTAACACCAATCACAATTTATAATACCCACAATTTATCCTATTACGATAGGACATCACCCAAAAGAGACGAAGAATCGAAATTAGAAGTGGAAGTATTTCGAGAGACTTTAACATTTAATTTTCTGATTATTACTATGGAGGTACCCTTGACAGGTAATGACTAATCTTTTAATGTATAAGTAGTTAATACATTTTACAGTTCGATAAAATCTTTGTATTGGTTCGTTTGATTAACGTAACAAAAAGATTACCTTATGTCCCACGAAAAGATCATAAAACCGGAGTGAATTCATCAGTGTCCTAAACTAAATACTTATATACACTATAGATGTTTGGGTTCTCTACTCTCCAAAGAGAGTTCCCCCACAGAGTTCACGGTGAATCTGAAAAAACACAGAATAAATTTTCAAATTTACGGAAATGTTGATTTACTTAGGTGGAGTTTACAAAAAAGTCATACTTTCTTCATCTTTGTTCTTCTGTTACTTATTTATTTATTCATTTATTGTGTTAATTGGAGTAATTCTATTTGACGGTAGAATCAACTAATTTTGATAACGTCTTATAATGTAAACAACTAAAAATTTAGAATTTTATAACCTATGTCTTTCCTCTCTCGAAATCAATTGACCGTCTCCTAACGTAATTATGTTAGTTAAAAGGTCCACGAATATGGAATCGTAATGTACTGAAACCATTGTATCTCTCCGAAACACCAGAAACAAAGGAAACGAAAAAAAGGGGAATAATTGAAATATCGACAAGGTAGCCCTCGGGGAAGTCAAGAGTTACTTTCCCAAGAACCCCCATTGAAGTGCTTGTCTTTGTTCCATGTCGAAAGACGGAAACGTAATAGTCGAGAAGCAAATAGACTACCCTACAAGAAGTAAGAAGTTTTATGTCTTTGTGCTCTTTCCGGGAGAACCATGAACAAACGACGCGAAAAAGAAAGGTTGGTCCTCTTTAAGACCGTGTGTCGGTACAGTATCTATCCAACAGTCCTGACGTTTAATCTTCCGACTGGACTGGAGACACTGAGAGAGGACACAGAACACTGGTCTACATCGTAAGTGGAGAAGGTATAAGACTCGATTACTCCACTTGTACCGAATCTTCTTGGGACGAGACGTAAGGATGTTTAACCTTGACTTGACTTCAACTCCTGAAAAACTTCAGGGAGAAGAGTGGAGTAAGGGAACGAGAACTGACTCTACAGCGGAATTCAATGTTGTTTCTACTGGGACAGGAAACGAATCAGTGGGTTCAGGTGGGAAACGGTCAAAGTGGGTACGACTTTCTGTAAATTCGTGTGACCTATAAGTATATGTTTAATCCTCTACCTTGTGGATTGTGACAGTGTGTTTATCAATGGGACCAGTGAAAATTTTTTCACAAACAGGTTGTGGTCTTAAGGACTATCAATACTTTTGTGTCTTTCGAACTATCTTCTACCTATTTGAAGAATGATCCTTTAGAAACCTTCTGGTACATTAGAACATGAAAGTAGAACACGAAAGTTCGTTTGTTGTTATTAGTCACTCGGGACTTTAGTAAGGTCATCACGAATAGATGACTACTTGGACCGAAGTTCTTCTCTACCCTGAAAAGACGAGTATCTCTTCCTTGACGCACACCATACAAAGTCTGACAATTATGGAATGAAGAAAAGTCAAAGGAGTCTTGACCAAAGAGTGAATGGTGAAGTCTAGTACCAATCTCGAAAGACTCTTCCTAACGTCCTCCTTTGTCTTCCGGGTTTCAATGGGGTCGTCTCTACCCGTCTCCACTGGTTTTGCCTGACTGGGAATCGGGATCCTCGGATCTGGTTTCTGCTACCTGGTGGGATTTCTTAGATCTCTATTGTCACTAACTGACTGGGTGTCCCCTCATACCCCGGGAACCACTAACGGGAGGTTCCGGCAAATATATTTTTCGCCTCCATCACAAACGAACCAAAACGTCAGACAAAACCGAAGTCCACCGTTTTGTCCGTGTTCTAAACATCTTTACATGACCTTGAAATTTTTTTAAAAAATTTCTCCTTTACCCTTTGAGTCCTTTCTTTGTACTCAAGGTTTCGTAAATGTTAAAAATACGTTGTCTATGAGAAGAGACTTTGAGTCTCTCTACTTTTTATCTAGAAAAGAAAGAATTAAGTGAGGACTTATTTATCTCGTCAGTACTCTGTTAATCCCTTTTCACCGTAAAGGAACCTTAAAACATCGTTCCGTCGGTGTATAAAACCGTCACCAGTATTACGTCTAGAAACCTTTAATCCACCCTAAAGACGTTTACTTTACTGTTTCGATAAAAGAAAAGAATAACTATTCTCGTTTTGACACATCTTCAGTACAAAGTTTGAACCTATAATAGTGAAAGAACAAAAGAAAGAAGACACCACTACATCTTTCGGACGCGAGTCTCCCTTCTTCATACTCACGAGAATCTCTGTCGTCTAATACAATTGCAATAGGGAGGTAGAGACTGGACACAGTAGTCACTGGGGGTAAAGTGACCCTCACCCAGTGGAGGTCAGAATGACGTCGGCCACCTCCCTATCTTCTCTTCCCCGTCCCGGTACTCCTTTAGTCTGACAGAAGGTTCTTTCCTTGTCGATCTCACACAGAAGTCTGTTTTCGTGGGTGACAGAAACCTTTTAACAAGGATTCTTTACAGACACGAATAAAAAGACCCTTGCTTCCTCAACTCTTGGTGTAAGAGGTAGAGTGTGACGTGTGTGTGTGTGTGTGTGTGTGTGTGTGTCTGTGTGAACGTTGTGTGAATACGTGTGTGTAGGTGTGTTTGAGAGTGCATGAGTCAGTGTGTGTGTGTGTGTGTGTGTGTGTGTGTGAGTGTTCGTCTACGTGAAAAATTAATTGTTGAGGGGTACAGTTTGGTCCCTCCGAGTCTCGGTTGTCGTTGGATTCACAACTTGTCTCTTGAGTGAAAGAGAGATTCCAGATAACAAGATTTGATCTAGTATAGACTAAAAGGAACTACAACCCCTCCCCACTGTTTTCCGGTAGACAGTAAAGGAAACCTGTATGTCAAACTTTAGACCTCCAGGGTTTAAAGGTACCCTTAAATTTTGAGTGGGGGGTTTCGGTAATAGAGAACAAGAGACCCGGGCACACCCTACTCTCGACGGAAGAGTGGGAGGTCAGCTCGGTAACGGGTCCGACCCAGGACGACACGCGAATGTTCGACAATAGGTCCGTCTGTTCGGATCAGGGAAAGTTGAACGGGGAAGTCCTAGTAAAGAGTTTACTAATAAAGAAAACTAAGTCAGGAGACCTGAGGGGGGTTCGAGGATTGTAGGAGGAACTCGAACTACTGAGACGACTCCGGATTACTCTCGGACGGGCCCAACGGACGACTCGTCTTAAGGAAAAGTTAAGGGTACCCGAGGTACCGACACAGACATACGACCGCAGACCGAACCAAAGACTCTATTACCTTCTACTTACACAATCGTAGATGTCGTTCTGCGTACGGGTCCACACAAAGATCTACAGCGAGTACAGTGTCAACAAAAGATCTATGTAATTTTTTCTGAATTAGTGGGTTTCTATCTCTAGTCCTTAGTCATGGATACTTTCTGATCCTAAATCCTAAATTCATCTAAGACATTGTTCCTGAAACGGGTTGAAACACACACTATGAGTCACCGAAAACAACTGGATGATTTATGGAGAGAACTATTTACAGAGAGAGATATATAGGAACTTTTTTACACAAAGAGTGTGTTAGGTTACATTAGAAAAGCGAACCGGAACTTATGGAAGTTTCAGCACCCTACAAAGACGACCAGGGTGTTGGAGTCACTACGAAACGGAATTTCGAAACTCTTCTGGGTACGAGAAAGAGTCTGACACACACTCAAGATCCGAAAGTAAATTGAGAGTCTGTTAGTTGTGTAAACGTGTGTCTTGGACGTCCTCGGACCTCTCGTACTCTTTCTAATTTCTGTTTCCTTCTGACTTGCATCATTGCATTTATGTGTTCATTCCCGTATCGTTCCTTAAGATCAAAGTAGATGAGCCACGGGTGGGTGCAAAGAGTTATTACATTTGAAGTTCCAATACAAGAATCAATTACAGTGGAACACACACAACATAGTCCATCTTTTTACTTTTGTTTCGAGAGCTAATTGACTTCAATTTCATCGGGTGTTACACTCTCGACACTCAAAATCAAAATAAACCCCTGAATGACTCTTGATATAGGACGCTCAATATCGATGAGTCTACTGAGACTCCTTGACGAGGTGTCTTCTTTTGCCTCCCCGGTCTTGTGTACACTAAGATCATCTCCCGCTTTACGGTGGATCCTTTGTAGAGTCTTCTTGCAATGACGATCAGGACTTCTTGTCTATAGAGTCAATTACGAAAATCACGAAACGATTCTTTCACTTCTACGTTCTTAGCTCCAAGTTTTTTCAAAGAGAAATTCATAATTAAAGACGCCCCGACTAAACGGACAAAAGGGTCCTGTGCCTCACAGAGTAAGACTAGAAGTGGGACTTTCGTTAAGCCCCACACGACGTCCAGTCGCTGCTGTCACCGATTACTGAAGTCGTAACGTACCGTTATGGGCTCCTGCCCACTGTAAGGAACGAAGTGTTCAAGATTCTCATCTTATAAAAGATAGGAGAAATCTTAAATACGTAACGGTAATCATATCTACACTGCACAAAACGGTTCTGGTTTTAAAGACGGGACCCAAGACCTTGTACATACGGCACTCTAAAACGGGCTAGTCAAAGTATATGTGACAATTCACGGGGATAGCTCATCAATTCCAAAACACACTCTATCCTCTTTCGTCATAATCATCTCTTTCCCTGTCTTATACACCCACCTCTCGTGCACCGTGGGGTTGAATTGGACTACTTCCCCGGGAAAAAGATGGTAGGGAACGAGTCCACAACTTGTTTGAAAAGAAGACAAAAACTCTGGGATATTAAAAGGTCCAGGATAATCTGGACTTGATTCTCTTACAAATGTAACGTAGACATGGACATGTGTCGACCAAACTAACATACGAGTCCCTATTGTAGTATCATATCTCTACCATTTTTTTGTTCGTTTTGTCTTTCTCTTGTATGTTAGTCCCCTTCGACTTGAGTGAAACGTATATCGAGGGGATGACGTCTTGGAGGAAGTCCGATACGTTAGCTCAAAATTTACTGAGGATAACAAACAAAGTAAGACGTATACTCAATTGGACTGTAAATAAAGGTTTATACAATTTCGGACTACCCTCCACGAACCTTTTGGGATGATTCAAATGACACGTTACAATCGTAGAATAACCTCTTCCCAAATAGACATGTTTCAAGTTTGACATTTTATTTTACGGTAGAAGTGTTTCTAATACAATGTCTCTTAAATAGCAATAAACACTATTGTTATATTAAGTGACTTCTCTAACCTAGATCCGAACACTTTTCACCTTATTTAAGTACACTGGTTATCCTCACAGTCACCAACACACCTAGATAACGACGTGTAATGTCGCAGGAACATAATTTTATTACATTCGCGGTTTTTCGTTTGTCTTCGATAACACACGGGAGACGTCAGAACGGACCAACTCAATATTTTTACCATCGGAAATCACGAAACACCTGGAGGGATTTAATCACAGTATAAATTTCTTCTTCTAAAACAGTGATGGAAAGGTATTGTCTGTTTAGGTCATTAGACACAGTACTTTACAACCGTACTAAATCGAAGGTAAAAGTATGTTTCTTAAGTCTCGCGTCTTTGAGTTCTAACGAAAGACGCCACCTGGTGGTAGACTTATCTCTTTAAAGCTGTATAATACTTCCTTAACACGCGAACACATATAAAGTGTACCGACTTATAAATCCTAGTGAAAAATTTCCGGTTAACAGAGTTCTGGTCAGAGAGTTATTGGGGTTATAACTCATGATATTTTGATTTTTTTGGGTAGGAAAACGGGGATAAGGTTAGGGGGGTTGAGTCATTAGAACGTAAATGAGGGAACCGCGTCCTCCGTCTCACATTGTTTTGTTCTCTTACAAGAGACTCTTTAGAACTTGTTTAACTGTTCAATCTCACTCTTATGCCTTTTTACTTGAGACTCTCACGGACGATGGACTGAAACGAATGGGAATAGACACATACGGGACGAGTCGTAGTTTCAATAACGGTATATGGTGGTCCCGATGTCCTTCTCCACATTTCAACGAATCCATATATTAGATCGTAAGAAATTGTGTACCCTTTCTATGTTCCTAAAGATCCCAAGAATCTACTTCAGACGTACTATTTTTAATACATGGTAAGAAACAGTAAGGACTGCTCGAAGAACATACGGTCCTGTCACTACTCTCGGAAGAAGATAACAACTTCCACACGAAGGATGTCGGGGTAGGACACTAGTAGGGTAATTAAAGTTTATTCCTATGATTTCACTCCAATGTATGGAACAGGTTTAAAACGTGGATCATTCACAGTCAGACACTAGGGTTGACCAAGTGTCAACCAATTTCACACTCACCCTCTCCTATATTTTGAAGGTAACCTTAGGACCGAGATGGGGAGTCAGTGACACACACAGGAACTTATGTAACGAGTTGAAACGTCTCAGACAAAAGAGTAGACATTTTACTCTCGTCATAATAGACGGACACCGTGATCACCATTTCTTGGGTGGGCGGTTGTGTCCTCTACCTTCTCTACGCCCAACCTAAGGACTCACCCCTTCTAGGGGACCTCCTCCCGTCTCGTTGGGTGAGGTCATAAGAACGGACCTCTTAGGATACTTGTCTCCTCAGACCACCTGATATCAGGTACCCTAGTGTTTCTGAACCTGTGGTGACTTCGTCGAATCGTGTGTCGTGTACCAACACCAACTCCTAATTATTCTATTGTATACATACACTTCAGGACCTGTCTTTAATGGACAATCTTTATATTCTTAAGAAAGGGAATATCGAAAGAGGAAGAAGGTTTTACGTTTAAAGGACGAACAACTGTTCGGGATTCCTCTTCTCAGTAACATCAGCCGCCTTAAGGCTTTTGCTACCCGGTGCCTCTGTACCAAGACAGGTGGGACGTAACGACTGGTACGTATCTTGTCGACCGTACACTATTATTATTTTTTCGTCTACCTAAAAAATCGCTCAAAGTAATGACTGAAATTCAAGAAATCTCCCACGTAGAGAAGTGATGTCGTAGACTCTGTCTGACCAAAGAGGTGGGGTAGATCCATGTGAACTATCCTAATAGAAAGAGTAAGGAAGAGGAGGTTTATCCCTTAATCTATAAGTCAACAAATGGTATATTATTCCTACGTACAATAATCTACCACTTGTAGTTTGTTCTACAGAATACCAAATCAACGATTCAGTATCGGTTGAGAACCCTGGGGTAGCTGACAGGACTGTCCGAGGAGACAGGTACCCTAAGAGGTCCGTTCTTATGACCTCACCCAACGGTAAAGGAAGAGGTCCCCTAAATTAGATTATTTTACCATTTGTCAATTATTCCTACGTAGAATAATCTACTAACATCAACCGTAGAGAAGAATGGAACATCCACGGTGTACATTAAACCTTCGTTTCGTTCATCTTCAACCGATTACCATAGTTAAGTCTTTATAGTCGTCAGGAGACTGTGACGAAGAGAGACGTCGAACCCAAGTCTACACTTACTAGATTACTTTTACGATCTCGACGTCTCTTCAACAATAAACGTTTCTGTATCCTATGTAAACAACAGTTGAAACCGAAAGGAATTTCGAAGGGCGCTGGAGTCAAACTCTACAAACAAAAGGATCGACGTGCATATAAACGGGTGTTCGAGCGGGTAATACTATAAAGTAGGATAATATAGTTAATTTGAAAATATACGGGTGATATAGCTACGGTGAACGAAAACAAAAAGTAAAAAATAAAAAAAGGAAAAGTTACTTCTTTCGTAATTCCGATAACGTAATATTTACAATACCTTTGTTCCGTCGGACTTAAAATTGTTGTAAGTCGGAACGGTTCACTTACACACGGTTCAGATCAGGGTTATATATCTCTAGTCAATGGTGACAAATCATAAAGAATCCATTTTAGTCTCCGTTACCCTAAATAAATAAATAAATAAAAATGAATAACAGTAAAAAGCCTTAAGGGTAAACAAGGAGAAGTTTACGGTTCCCACCACAGCAATTGATTCGATTGTTATTATACTTACATAGACCCCTTCACTTCGACTTCTAAAATTTAGGTAAATGTCAGTGTAATCAAATACGGTCCGCAAAAGTTCGGTTAGAAATGTCAAAGGTACAGTAAAAAAAAAGTAAAAATCTTTTATCTCCGAAACCCTCTGTCAACTTTTATAAATTGACGATTTAAAGAAGTTTTACAGTCATCTCGACTTACACTTCGAAATCGAGGTTCAGATCTCCGGTTTCGTTCTTGAGGATCGACATCCAGACCAAACTCAACATGTGTCTCTTGATGACTTTCTCCTAATTTCGAAATGTCTCACTCTTGAGGTGAACTCTTATTTACGATACGACCATGAGACGACAGTCAAAATGGTCGTCTGCAGTGTAGAATCCTTGGAAGAGGTCTTGTTTGAGTTTGATAATTGTACGGATAGTCCGAGATATACCCGCGTCGGTGGGGTCAAACCCCTTTTATTTCATTGTAACTCACCTGTGAACCGCGGTGGATCACAGATTGCACGTGAAACGTTAGACATAAATGTATCCTTCTTGACCGGTCGTTTTAGCGGAAGATAGGCTCTACAAAGCGTCAAACCCTATTACTTGTATTACGAATGTCTTTATGTCCCTATTGAAAACCTGGAACAAAACCTGGAAAAAGTAATGAAGTCGAAACATTAAAATTCGATTGAAAATTTACGTGGAAAGAGATGAAAACACGCCTAGTCACTACTTGGTGTCTATCATTAGAGACTCCCAATATATAATAAATACTTAGTCAAGTCAAGTCAACCTCTTCCTTTACCTTTGGGTGAGGTCATAAGAACGGACCTCTTAGGGTACCTACCTTCTCGGACCACCCGATGTCAGGTGCCCAGCGTTTCTCAGTCTGTGCTGACTCGCTGACTCTCTGAAGTGAAAGTGAAGTTAAAGTCAAGTCAACGAGTCAGCACAAGCTGAGAAACGTGGCGGTTCTTGGCGTCGTGCGGTCCGGAGGGACAGGTAGTGGTTGAGGACCTCAGGTGGGTTTGGGTACAGGTAACACAGTCACTACGGTAGGTTGGTAGAGTAGGAGACAGCGGGGGAAGAGGAGGACAGGAGTTGGAAAGGGTCGTAGTCCCAGAAAAGGTTATTCAGTCGAGAAGTGTAGTCCACCGGTTTCATAACCTCAAAGTCGAAGTTGTAGTCTGGGAGGTTACTTGTGGGTCCCGACTAGAGGAAGTCCTACCTGACCAACCTAGAGGAACGTCAGGTTCTCTGAGAGTTTCTCAAAAGAGGTTGTGGTGTCAAGTTTTCGTAGTTAAGAAGTCACGAGTCGAAATAAATATCAGGTTGAGAGTGTAGGTATGTACTGGTGACCTTTTTGGTATCGGAAATGATCTACCTGGAAACAACCGTTTTATTATAGAGACGAAAACTTATACGATAGATCCAACCAGTATTGAAAGGAAGGTCCCTCGTTCGGAGAAAATTAAAGTACCGACGTTAGTGGTAGACGTCACTAAAACCTCGGGTCTTTTTATTTCAGTCGGTGACAAAGGTGACAAAGGGGTAGATAAACGGTACTTCCCTACCCTGGTCTACGGTACTAGAAGCAAAAGACTTCCAACTCGAAATTCGGTTGAAAAATTGAGAGGAGAAAGTGAAAGAAGTTCACCGAGAAATCAAGAAGAAGTGAAAGACGGTATTCCCACCATATTAGACGTATAGACTCCACTGACTATAAAGAGGGTCGTTAGAACTAAGGTCGAACACGAAGTAGGTCGGGTCGTAAAGAGTAGTACATGAGACGTATATTCAATTTATTCGTCCCATTGGTATATGTCGGAACTGCATTAGGAAAAGAATAAACCTTTAGGTTTATAAAGACGAAATAACTGATACGGTTTCGGAAACTGACACACCTAGTGTTATTTGACACCTTTTAAGACTTTCTCTACCCTTATGGTCTGGTGGACTGGACGGAGAACTCTTTGGACATATGTCCAGTCCTTCGTTGTCAATCTTGACCTGTACCTTGTTGTCTGACCAAGGTTTAACAAATACTTATCTACTCCGATAAAAGTAACCCTAAATACTGTAAAAGACACGTAACACTAAGGGATTTACGTCCGACTCGGAACTTCTTCCCCCAAGGGGACAAACGTCTGACTTTTCAGTTCCTGGTCTCTTTCGGACTGACTGACCTTCTTAAGGCAGAACTAAAACTGTAATTGCGTCACAGGAACGGACCTTTTAGGGTACCTGGTTCTTCGGACCACCCGACGTCAGGTACCTCAGAGTTTCTCGACCCGTCCTGACTGACTGTGTGTTGTCGCACAAATCGCGTGGACTGAATTCCAAGAAGGGACTTTTCTCGTTGGAGGGAACTGGTCATCTGTTCAAATGAAGAGTGAATTCAATATACACTTAATCGTTCTTTACAAATGTAGTCCCGAGGGGTCGGAGACCCAAAATTACGGATTACTAGACGCCACCACGAGTTCCTCTAGGTTGGTCAGGTACGATTTCCTCTAATCAGGACCCACAAGTAACCCATCCTGACTAAAACTTCGACTTTGAGATTATGAAACCGGTGGACTACAGTTCTCGACTGAGTGAACTTTTCTGGGACTACACCCCTTTCTAACTCCCGTTCTCCTCTTCCCTGATGTCTCCTACTACTCTATCAACCTACCGTAGTGGCTGAGTTACCTGTACCCAAACCCACCTAAGGCCCTCAACCACTACTTGTCCTTGCGGACCGCACGACACCAAGTACCCCAGCGTTTCTCAGTCTGTGCTGAGTCGCAGACTTGACTTGACTTGACTAGATACCACCTCGAGTACAGTATTATTATCTTTATTTCACGTGTTATTTACAGTACACGAACTTAGTAGAGTTTTGGTAGCGAGGTTGGGAACCAGACATCTTTTTTTTTTTTACAGAAGCTGCTTTGACCAGGGACCACGGTTTTTCAAACCCCTGGTAACCAAATGTACTATAATTATAATCAAGTCTCAATCTGATGTGGACTGAGTCTTATTGTTTATAATATGTAGGTGTAGTACTCACGGAATGAGACCTTCAAGATCACAATCAGTGAGTCAGTACGGGCTGAAAAATGTTGGGGTACCTGACATCGGGTAGTCCGAGGAGACAGGTACCCTAAAAGGTTCGTTCTTATAACGTCACCCAACGACAAAGGAAGAGGTCCCCTGGAAGGACTGGGGTCCCAACTGGGACCCAGAGAAAGTAACGTCCGTCCAAGAAATGGTCGAAGTCAAAGAGGTGGGTCTAGTGACGACCTGTTTAGAAACAAGAAATAAGACACAAAGTTCATATGGAATCTGAAGTCCAACTTTGGAGGAATGGGGTTATTTCGTCTAATGATTTTAACAAAAACAACTTCCGACTAATACACGAACCGTGCCACAAGTCTTACAATATAGGATGTTAAAGTAAGAGTGTTGTAAGAATTCTTCATCCATTATATAAGAGTAAAGTGAGTTCTTTTAACTCCGACCTCTTAGAATGGACAATTTCCAAAACTCGAGTTTTCACTGACATTCAGGTCCTCCCAGATCGATAAATAGAAGACGAAATAAAAGATGATCTTTATCGACAGAGAGACTTAAATTAGAGAAATATTTTGAGTGGTAGGAAGTAAAGGAAAGTGGGTAAACAAATTAGTAAGAAACTAAAAGAACTATAACGGAATATTGAAAAGATCCAATTTCGATGAATCATCTCCCTACTGAAGTTAATTCTGAAGTCGACTTGTTCCGTAGTGGTCCCGTCACCTAGACGTTCTCACTCTACCCCAACCCTGACATTGAAGACCTTCCTTGAACTCCAGTGAACACCGTAGGAAGAGAGCTCCTGGTGTCCGACCACAACACTCTCGAGTGGTGTGACCACACACACGGTCAAACGTGTCCGTGCGTGTGAACTCTTATAGTTGTGAACTTGTGAGGCGTAAGACTTTTCTTTTACGTGGGGAGAGTGTTTGTACGTGTGGGTTTGTGGTCGTAGGTCTTATAAGAACATCTAAATTGGTTGTTGTGTGTTTTCTATTTGTCGTGTAAGTCGTTCTAAAGAGACCCGAAGGTGTCGGTAGATTACTCGTCTGTGAAATTTCACCCACACCCCCCTCTTTTTCGGTGCGACAGTGAGGTGTCGGAGACAAAAGATTTCATTTACGACGTTAACCAAGGCAAGTCAAGTCACCGAGTCAACACAGGCTGACAAACACTGGGGTACCCGACGTCGCGTGGTCCGACGTTAACTCAATCAATTATTAAGACGATTGGGGTCCGAGGATCAGGTAGGGAAGGGGTGAGGGGAAGGCGGACGGGGAATCGTTGGTGTTCGGACAAGAGACACAGACGACAGAATGAGACATAACTTACTTATTTAATTACCATTCCCACCTTTGTCTACAGGAGAGTGACATTATGACAATTTTACTAAAGGTCTTCGCAAACCCGAGGACTGTCCCCTGAGATACGTGTCAGTAGGACACACGAGTGAAGTCGATCAATTACTTGATCAAATGGAAGACCGCCTCCCACTCCGCGTTTACAATCTCTTGGTTTTACGTTCACGAGGACCCTCTTCATTGTGGTCTGACGTTAAATGTGACTTTCTCTTTGGAGACAATTTGAGTAAGGATTTGCGACTAAAAAAAAAGAAATTTAGTCGAAAATAATTATCTTCCACTTTCTCGTATGGTACCTCTAATGAAATCTTTCTATTTGAGATTACTACTTTCCCATATAAATCCTGTCTTGTATATGACCCTGACCTCGTCTGATTCTGGAAAGTTTCGACATTGTCTTCACTAATACTTTTGGAAGGAGGACACTTATCAAGTTATACTTAAAATAGAAAATTTATTACATTTCAAATAGAGTGTAGACATGAAGACCGTGGTTGGTGTTACACATAAGAGGTCAAGTATTAAACTACACACCCTCAAAAAGGGGAGTGGTGGATCGTTAA
Source organism: Capra ibex (assembly GCA_006410555.1). NCBI lineage: Eukaryota > Metazoa > Chordata > Mammalia > Artiodactyla > Bovidae > Capra > Capra ibex. The sequence goes on along the minus strand of SJYO01016970.1, from coordinate 19,201,675 downwards.
GAGGTGGTCGTCGACCCGCAGGATGTTAAATTGAGTCAAGACTACGACAGATGGGTCTCTCTCAGGATCTAGGGTGGTAAGGTCCAGAACCAGGATGTTCTCACGAGGGTGAAGTCTGTAGTTTCAGGTCCCTGGTTGGTCGATATTTAGTCTCCAAGGGTGTTGAGAGGAACTTAACTTAAGTAAACGATCTTGTCGAGTGTCTTGAGTCTCTTTGTAAATGATCGAGTGGACAAGTAATATTTTCCAATATCGAGTCCTCGTCGGTCTACTCTCTCTGTGTGTCTCGTTCAATCCCCTTTTCCCGCACTTCGAAGAGACGGGAGACTCGAAGTGTAGGAGATAATTAGAGGTACTTAAATGGTTGACCGACAAGAGGTTTGGGGTGAGAAAAACCAACATTACCTTCGAAACAATGAAAGTCAAGTCAAGTCAAGTCAACGAGACGGGCTGAGAAACACTGGGGTACCTGACGTCGTGTGGTCCGGAGGGACAGGTAGTGGTTGAGGACCTCAACTGAGTTTGAGTACAGGTAACTCAGTCACTACGGTAGGTTGGTAGAGTAGGAGACAGAAGGGGAAGAAGAGGACGGAAGTTAGAAAGGGTCGTAGTCCCAGAAAAGTTTTCTCAGTCAAGAAACGTAGTCCACCGGTTTCGTAACCTCAAAGTCGAAGTCGTAGTTAGGAAGGTTTCTTATAGGTCCTGACTAAAGGAAAAACTGAATCCGCACTAACTAATCTAGTAATCGGTAACCACTGTATTAAGTTAGAAGTAGGTGAGAGGGGAGGGACCTTTAAGTCCCCTTATCCTGACCTTTAAGGTTCGGACAATTAGTTTCCTGACCGTCGGTCGGGGGTAGAAGTTGTGACGGGTCTCCGTTGGCGGAGTTCAATTGTTTGTCGCGGAAATAACGAGAGTAGTGTCCTTTCAGATTTCCAAAATCGTCGAGACACGGTCCCTGTCCCTACTTCTGACTTATATACAAAGAAAAGTATTTAGTGTCATAAAAGTCCCTTCTCCATTAAAAGGAGATGGGAAAATCCAATAAGACAGACTAAATTCTTAGTTCACGTGTACTCTCTCTAATTGTCCTCTTTTAGTTCGTCTTCAAATTATTGAGCATTTCCACCCTCTGTGGCTCCCCTTAACTCATTGTATGGATTGACCGGTTTTAGAAGTAGAATTCACAGTCGTAACCGATTTCTGTCTTCTCCCACAACCCTATCACTAAACCCTGAAGTTTCCCCTACCTGCGTTAAGTGCACCTATACCTTTTCGTTGAAAACCATTTATTTACAAAAGACCCAGTCCGTCTCTGCTACCCTGTGTCTCTCTTAAAATTGTCTGAAAGGACCCAAGAAGATACAAATGCGTGCATTAAGTAGATACCGTCATCGAATGAAGGACCTTTCCAGGAGACAAATATAAGAAATTCCGTCAATCCCCTTTACAGTTTTCAAGAAGGGCTCACAAAATTTTGAACTAAAAGAAGGATCGAACTTTATTAGGCGTACGGTTTCTTTGTGAAACCCCACCGTTTAAAACAAAGGGATGTACAGTGTCAGAGATATACAAGATGACATAAAATGAATTGAAGTAAATCTAAAAGAGACATGTTTTAAAATAAATTCCAATAACTTCGACTTAAGAATAAAACGGAAGAGAGAAAAAAAGGATAACAAAATGAAGTATAAACGACCAATATACGGGATTCGTATCCCGAAGGGACCGTCGAGTCGACCAGTTCTTAGGAGGACGTTACGTCCTCTGGGGGCCAACTAAGGACCCAACCTTTCCAGAGAACCTCTTCTCTATCCGATGGACGAGGTTGTAAGTACCCGAAGGGACGAGCCGAGTCTACTACCATTTCTTAGACGGACGTTACACCCTCTGGACCCAAGCTAACGACCCAACCCTTCTAGGGGACCTCCTCCCGTGCCGTTGGGTGAGGTCATAGAACGGACCTCTTAGGGTACCTGTCTCCTCGACCGTCCGATGTCAGGTACCCCAGTGTTTCTCAGTCTGTGTTGACTCGCTGAGTCGTATCGTGTCGTGTCGTGTCGGGATTTGTATACTCTTGTACCGGAAACCCACTAAGGCATGAGAAGTGTACGGGTCTCTTAAAGATGTTGATTAGGACGTCGGTTTAAATAATTATTCATGTCTCCGTTTATCAATTTTTGTTGAAAATTTTCTACACGTTTGGTTTCTCGATAAACGACAATTCCATATGACTTAAATTTCTTTCAGACGGAAAAACAACGTGACAGAAGCGTTTTACTCAACGTTCTTCCCCCGACAAAATTGTGTTGGCGAACTACTTGACTTACACTCCTAAACGGCTACGATAGTCATCTGCCGTCGTGAAGTAGAAAGAACTGGACGAAATTTTCACCCAGGATCGTCTTCACTAGGTAAAGTCATAACGAGTACCTCTACCTTTCTTTGCTCCACGTCATTACTCCGGTTTTCAGGGTAGACCTCTTCTTGAGTAGTACAGAAAAAAGGGGAGGAGCAGAAACAGGTAGTAGACACGAGAGGGAGGAGGGACTACGTCCCCGAAACCCGTTTCCCCGACCTGGGTTACTTTGTCTTAAGTGACTTTCCATAAAGATTGTCTCTAAACTGTTGGAATGTAAAGTGTCGAGACGATTGTCAGTGGACCTCAGACCCCCTTTTTTTCTTTCACACCTATTTTAATTACAAACCGGTAAAAGGGAAAAGGAAGAGAAAGGTTCCGGGGACACGAGATTTATAGGATATTACGACACAACACACGAATCAGCGAGTCAGTACAGACTGAGAAACGTTGGGTCCTGAAATCGGGTGGTCCAAGGAGACAGATACCCCTCAGAGGTCCGTTCTAATGACCTCACCCAACGATACGGGAGGGGGCCCCCAGCAGGGTTGGGTCCCTAGTTTGGGTCCAGAGGGTGTAACGTTCACCTAAGAAATGGTAGACTCGGTGGTCCCTTTTATAGGAAATTATGAAGTGTGTTCTAAGAGGTCGAGGACTCCGGGCACAAGGGACACACGGGACGGTAGAGACGGGGTCGTTGACTTAAGATTACCGATCGGACCCGTCGACGGTCACGACGACGGACTCGGTGCACACTGGCGGTGACTGTGGAACGTCGTCAGTCGTAATCGCTAAACCACACCACAAATCAACGATTCAGCACATACTAACAAACACTGGGGCACCTGACATCGGACGGTCCGAGGAGACGGGTACCCTAAGAGGTCCGGTCTCACGACCTCACCCAACAGTAAAGGAAGAAGTCCCTATACGATTAACAAAAGTATGGAAGGAAGTTGTTTACGAGTAACGGGTCAACTAGTTGTCGTCTACAAGAATGACTACAAGTTATCAACTACGTTTACGGAACACAAGTTCCCTTGAAGTCGGGTCATTTCCTATGTGTGTGTGTGTGTTCGTACGTGTGTGTGTGTGTGTGCATGTGTGAACGTTAACCATATTAATTCTCCTCTCACGTGTCTTCTGTACCCCTGATTGACTCAAAATTCTCTACCGTAACTTCGACTAGCTCGTACTAAAATGTCTCCTCCTTTACCGGTGTTAAAGAGACAACCGAGTCCACCAATTCCTAGACGGACTTTACGTCCTCCGGGTCCAAGGTAGGAACCCAGTCTTTCTAGGGGACCTCTTCCCTTACCGTCAGGTGAGGTCATAAGAACGGACCTCTTTAGGTGTCTGTTTTCTCGGTACCGTCCGACGTGAGGTACCCCAGTGTGTCTCAACCTGCACTAACTCACTGATTCTCAAAGTGAAAGGGTTATAAAATTATCTGCTTCCATCTTTCGGTAATGTCTGTCCCTTTTTTCTAAACGTCTTCTTATTCCACAGACGTTGGTGTGTTACACCTGTTTTTTTTTACGTTCGTTAAATCGTGATATCGTCAATGTTTTCAAACCCCAGACTTTTAAACTTCCTTCTTAATATTTTCCTACTTATTGTTCATCATTTGAAGGACCTCTTAAGTCATGGTCTTTGTATTAATAAGAATATTAAGGGTAAAATGTTTATCCCTTTCACTAGGTGCGTCCCGTCTTTAAACGTCTCCTCGATAAAGAAATTTTAAGTATTAACCTAATGGACTCTAGTACAGTGTCTTCGGAGTCTACTTCCACCTGTACCAACATCTCCTTTCGGAAAGGGACCTGTTAATCTTTACGTTTCTTCTTTAACAATTGGGGTTATTTAGAAGTCAACCTTTCGATCGTATGAACATATGAAAAGTTGTGTGTTTATATAAAATTAGTACCGCGAAGTAGAGATTCATCAATTCGGACATACAGGATTCTAGTTCCTGTAAGAAGAGTTGTTAGTGTACGTTTTTTTTTCAGTTGTTTAAGATTTCCAAGTTATAGTACAAAAGTTTATTTCGTGGAAAAGTTTATAGATGTACACACGGTTAAAATACGCGGAAGGGATAAGTCCTTCCTGAGTCAGTTCCTAGTATACAATATGAACAAAGAGTGCCAAAAAGTTTTGTTAGGGAAATTAATACTAAAAAAAGAATCGGAGTAACTAAAAAGTTCTATGACTTCAAAAGTCTGTATTCTTGTCCAAAAAGCAAAAAAGGGGTCTTTTTTGGGACAAAACTACACAGACTTACAAGGAAATACTAATTTACACTTAATTTGTAAGACTCGTTCTTCTACTGTAGGTCTTCGGAAGAGTCTCCCAGTGCACTGGGTACTACAATCAAAATAAAGGTATGACGCTCTAGCTACAAACTAGTGGACAATTTCCGACAAAGAGGTGAGTTACGAGATTCATATTATGGTCCTCCCTCCCCGGTACCTTCGACGACGCTAACAAGTGACATCCTAGTTTAGGTAGCTAATTTATATAATACAGGAAACGTAAAAGAAATTTAATTTTTTGTTTAGATTAAAATAAACTAGTCGAAGATTTACGAAAACTGTTGTAAAAGGTAACACTGACAGTGTTGCTAAAACGTTTAGTAGTAGTAATGAGACAAACTACTCTGTTGACTTTTTGTTTTCCGATGCACCTCAGAGTTCAAGTATCAACAGTCACCGTCTATGCCCTGAACTTAGGAGACGTCAGTGAGAAGGTCGTCAGAAGAGCGAACGTTAGGGGACGCATAAAGTCCCGTTTGGGTCGGTAAGTTCACAGACATGACGAAAAGTGGTGATCTCCCGCTCTTTCCGGGAAGTTTCAATTATATACGATACGATTCAGTGAAGTCAGCACAGGCTGAGATACACTGGAGTATCTGGCTTCGGGTGGTCCCAGGAGGCAGGTACCCTAAAAGGTCCGTTCTCATAACCTCACTCCACGGTAACGGAAGAGGCTTCAATTATATTGACGTAAATAATCTGATCTTTAGAAAACTGTCAATAGCTTAACTTACGACCCGTTGTGAACTTTCTTATTTCCCTTTTTTAAATAAGACAGGATTGTTTAAAAAACAAACGAATAAAATTTAATTTTATCTAATTTATTCATGTCTGTAATAACTTATTCTAATTCTTGTTCATATACTAATAATTGTTTCATGTTTTACTTATATACCGGGTACATATTAAATATCACTCTCAAATTTTTTTTATACTTTAATCAACAAGAAAAAGATATATATATATACAGGGTCCTTCTTATTTGTATGACGGACGTGGCTAGTGCTCAGACAGGGAAGGAAATATCTGTTCTATTTTTTAGTAATACTTTACACTTAAACCGTAAATGATATGACTCAAAAACTTTTCAATTTCCGAGGGTTTACTCAGAGTTGTGTAATGTTGAAAGGAATAGTGTGTAAATTAAGTAACAAATTTTTGAGTGAGGGTATCTTTTTATACCTATTTTCGATAGACTAATCTAATATTTTTGTTTAGAAGAGATCTCTAGATTCTCTTCCGATGAAAGAATTAGTGGACCTCATTGTTATTATTATGTTATCATTAATAAGTCACCCCCCTTTTCGTCTATTTTTTGGTTTCAGAATACAGTTAAGATATTTTTGTTTTACGTGACCCGTCTGTATTCGAACCAGATACGAAACTTTTGGAGACCCTTCACGATTTTACTTGTTGTTTTTTAGTTTTAAATAATTATTTCACAATTTACTCCTTTTATATTTTATCGGAAGTCAAGTCACTATCTTTTTTATTTTACGATCTGAAATTTTTCTTTTTTTTTTGAAATTAAAGTCAAACAGAGTCAAATGAACGTTTCTCATTTTTGTAATTATCTATCATAATAAGTTTTTAGAGAATTATTTTAGGTAAACTCATAGCGGACACTCTTCTCACCCTCAACCACACTAGTGCACGTCTCCAGCCCCCGTATCACTAAGTGGAAGATACTCCGTGGAAACTTCGTCAGGAGTCTACCTCTCGAAGCGAAACTTGTAGGACCGGAAAATTTGGTGTGGGAGACGAAACTTACCACTCGGATCATAGACGTCCAAAAGGAGACCCGTCTATGTCCACTTGGGGCTACGCGAGGAGACTAATTTAGACAAAGTATTGTAAAACTACACCGAGGAAGAAGTATATCAGTGGATCCTTATTTCTCGTCTCTGGTAGACAAAGACTAGAGTTGGCGCCTCCGCCCAAACTCCGTCCAATCTCCTTTACCCACGAACGACGTCACGTTTCGTAAAATTATCTGGACTCTCATTTTAGGACCTTACAAAATGTCCCTCTCCAGTACTTTAGCGGGGAAACTTCTGCAAATTTTGGTGGCGTCTAAGGGTTCGTCTACTCACAGGTAACGGTGGTCCCCCACGATAACTGATCAAATAGAGAAGGTTTGACGACGTCAGAAGAGTGATTTTTAGGATACATTATGAAATCCAAAAGCCGTTAGTGAATCCCTCGTAGTTTATTATTAACTTTCTTTTTAAAACAAAATCCTACTGTTTCTAAACTTAATTTCAGTTAAAAGGATTTTATATAAACCAGACCTATATTGGAAAGAAAGAAAAAGAAAAAATCTTTTTATTTACACTAAGAACCCAACAATGATACTTAGTTATCTTTTGAAGTGAAAAAGGTCCGTGACTATCCTCTATGTCCGTGAACACTTAGTTTAAGGACAGTATACGATTCCCGTATATTACTACAACCATTATCTAAAGACCATGGTTACCTACTCGTTAATAATCTGTACGTCCTATTGGTCTTTCGAGTCAGAGGAACTCTTGATTAACAGTCACTTTGTTCTTGTTGAACCCTGTGGTCGTTAGAAATGGACTGGTAAGAAAGAACCGTTCCTCCCACTGTTACGGTCTCCCTAGAAGTCGGTAGAGACATTCGTGATGGTTGTCAGGAAAGGGCGAAGTAGAACCCGTATTACTGTTTTACTCCAATTACGACTCCTTCAGCCCCCTTCGGCGTTTTGAATCCCAGAAGGCAACTCAAAGTCATTGACCAAAAGAACGAGACTCTCGACGACCCGTCTCTCTTCTTCGTTTTCACTTACTTTTGGCAGACGAAGAGGGTCGTTCTGACCACTCCCTCGATCAGAGAACTTCTCTCAGATTGAACGTATCTCAAGACCCGAACTGATATATAATCCAACACCACACATCTAAGTCTCTAAACTTTTCATAAGACTGTACGCACAATTCTTCCCGACATAAAAGACCACAAACGAATACGTTGTACAACACTTGGATTGTATATTTATTAGACTCTCAAATACTTGGGGAGAATCCTCTTAAATAACAAGGAAATCTTCAAAACCACTCCTCACCCCTTCCAATCACGAAACCTTATTAACTGTTCTTTACAAGCTCTGGTGTAAACGGGGGCCCCGATAAGGTCCACTCACACGTCTCCCGTCGGTACTTATTACTACGATATCACTAAGGACCTTTTTGGTCTCTACGCGTTCAGTTAGTCAAGTGTCACGTCCCACCTGTCGACGGGAGTCAGATCTTCCGGGTAGATACTGCTACTGGGGACTGGACAATAACGCAATAGCGACACAGAGCCAAACGATGAACTCTGGCCCTTCCTTCGGGGACGGATAAACGGTAATCAGTCAACTCTTCACCTTGTATACAAGGTAGGGTATAGGACTTAGACTAGAGAAACGTCCGAGAGCACCCTTGTTAGACAACTATCTTTTGGTCTCCAATATAAACCAGGGTCACCCACACAGGACCTCTAATCAACAAACGGTTCACGTGTCTCCAGTGACTCCAAGTCTCTTGAACTTGTGCCCCATATTGGACCTTCAATATAAAGATCATTGTTACTAAAATCTCACCCAGTGTACAATCATTTCACTCCCTGCTTTGAAGTCAGAAAACCCTCTCTTTAAGCCCTAACAAGTAAAGATATCATTTAATTTACTAATTAGTAATGATGAAAAAGTTTGGTAGACTGTTCTAAAAAAAAGTGTTAGATGGATCCAAGGTAATTACAGTAATCAGCGACAAATGTTACCTACTTTCTTAAAAGTCAACGTGAAGACTTTTAAATTTTGTTTGATTCCCGAAAGTAGAAGTGTCCAGTTTCAGAAAGTCTTTAAAAAGATTGTAAAATACCCTTTCTCCGTTATAAAAGAAGTCGAACGTCATTAAATACTTCTCCTTGATATTTCTGGTAAACAAAGAAAGTACTAAGGTCATATAAAAACTTAACGTACTTTTCTACATCCTGTATTCGTACCCCCAAGTCTCTTTAGAGTTAGTCTTATCAGAGTAAACACCTTACGTACCGAACACTCGTACCACTCTAACCTATATTTACACGTCTACACACCTTAGAAACTAAATTAGGACCGAGTCAATAGGGGACCGACTTAAAGTACCTGTGTAATAAATTGAAGAGACTGAGTCCACGGAGTATACTTTTTACCATCGTTAATTTTATTCGACATTAATATCAAGATTTCCCATATGCTATTAACATTATATACTATTTCACCTGTCGTAGTAACCAAAACATTAGCAATGTGTTAGGAGATTCCTGTTACTTATTTAATAAGATAAAGATGGGTCGATTGTCTTTATATAATTTATATAACATACTCTTTGAACCGTTCATACAAGTCCCTTTTTACATCGAATTGTTCATACCTGTGGTGATGTTGACGTACAAGAGTAAAAACTCCTTACAAAATCTTTTCGTTCATTAAATAAAGACACCTCCTCTTCCATTTTCTCTTTGGTAATTTTTTGTAACAGATTCAACTTTAGAACCAGGATCCCTTTTTGTATGATTACTCACTCTATAAAACGTAATAAATGGTGTATACTATCTCTCTCCCGTAACCATAAAATTTTGTAAAAGATGTTACAAATACCTTCAAAATTATCAATATAAACGTCCCCTCGTTTTCAACGGTGGGGATTAACACAGAAAAACCGTCTTCATAATTAAATTCAACTAATAAAAATTCCGGGTTTTCTGAGTCCTTAGTGGAAACTGGAAGGAGAATTGACGGATTTTCTAACGTCTAACTCCTGAACAAGGTCCTTCCCTCGATAGTGGTGTCTATTTACATTATACTTCATCCACACGTTTGCCTCACTTCACTTCAGCGAGTCAGCACAGACTGAGAAACGCTGGGGTACCTGACATCGGATAGTCCGAAGAGGCAGGTACCCTAAAAGGTCCGTTCTCACGACCTCACCTAACGGTAAAGGAAGAGGTCCCTAGAAGGACTGGGTCCTTAACTTGGACCCAGAGGGCGTAACGTCCGTCTACGAAATGTCAGACTCGGTGGTCCCCTTGTCCCTCCTCGGGTCGGTTAAGACAAATTTAAGAAGACACCGGGGTAACAGAGACGGACCGGGTCGTCCGTAAGTGGCCTGTGTGAAGACGGAAAAGTAGAGGCACACTTGACGGAGGAGTCCCACGTAAAATCTTCAGGGTTGTGTGATGAGGGCAAGATGAGAAAACAGAAATCGACTTCTACCATAAAGTCCACTCCCAAACACAGTAAAACCACTCAATGAGTCAAGAGGATCCACAGAGGATACACATGTACAATAATTTGAATGACAACCTGAAATAGGAGACGGAGGACAGTTAAACTAAGAATTTGGTTGGGTTTCTTGGATCTTCCCACTTTCTTTTGTATAAGTAGGAGTTGTATGACTTAATTCCTTAAGACAAATAATTGATACCGAAGAGAACACCGAGTCGACCATTTCTTAGGCGGACGGTATGCCCTCTGGATCCAAGCTAGGGATCCAACCCTTCTAGGGGACCTCTTCCCTTTTCCGTGGGTAAGGTCATAAGACCGAACCTTTTAAGGTACCTGACATATCAGGTACCCCAACGTTTCTCAACCTGTGTTGAATACATTGAATCTTATTATAAATTTAAAACTTCTGTCTAACCATTAGTTAAAAGTAAACTTCTCACTTCAAAGATGAACAAAATTAAAGGAAAAGTTTTGATAAAAAGATAACTACTAAAAAAAAAGATTAAACTCTCTTATGAAACTATCCATCTTTGTCCAACATCTTAGTTAGTGGGGACTGAATTTCGAAGACAGGAAGTAGTGGACCGAGACCCTGGAGCCAAAGGAGTTGACGTTATATCTCTTTAAATATTGATAAAAACAACAACAACAAGTCAACGATTCAACACAGACTGAGAAACTCTGGGACACCTGACGTCGTACGGTACGAAGGGACTCGAAGTCATTGAGGGTCTTAAACGAGTTTGAGTACAGGTAACTCAACCACTACGGTAGGTTGGTAGTGTAGAAGACAGAGGGGGAAGAGAAAGACGGTAGTTAGAAAGGGTCGTAGTTCCAGAAAAGGTTACTCTGATGAAAAGGGTAGTCCACCGGATTCATAACCTCGAAGTCGAAGTCGTAGTCAGGAAGGTTACTTATAAGTTCCAACTAAAGGAAATTCTAACTGACCAAACCAGAGGAAAGACAGGTTCTCTGAGAGTTCTCAGAAGAGGTCGTAGTGTCAAACTTTCGTAGTAAAGAAGACGTAAGTCGGAAGAGATGCCAGGTTGAGATTGTAGATCTACATGTACTGATGACCTTTTGGGAATCGAAACTGATCTGCCTGGAAACAGTCGTATCACTACAGAGACGAAAAATTATATGATAGAAACAGTATCGAAAAGAAGGTTCCTTGTTCGTAGAAATTAAAGTACCGACGTCAGTGGTAGGTGTTACAAAAACCTCGGGTTCTTTTATTTCGGACAGTGACAAGGGTAACAAAGGAGTAGTAGATAAGTGGTACTTCACTACCCGGACCTACGGTACTATGAGTAAAAACCTTACGACTTAAAATTCGGTCCAAAAAGTGAGAGAAAAGAAAGTGGAATAGTTCTCCGAGCAATCAAGGAGAAAAGAAAGACGGTAATCTATGGTAATCTCACCATAGTAGACGTGTAGTTCCAATAACTATAAAGAGGGTTGTTAGAACTAAGGTCGAACACTAAGTAGGTCGGACCATAAAGCGTACTACATGAGACGGATAATCAATTTATTCGTACCACTGTTATAAGTCGGAACTACAGGAGGGGGTTAAAACTTGGTCAGGTAACAAGGTACAGGTAAAGATTGACAACGAAGAACTGGACTCATGGTTAAAGAGTTCCCCGTTCATTCCACTCGACTATTAGGGTAGAGAAATTCTTAAAAACCGTCAAACAACACTAGGTGTCTCAGTTAGGGATCCAGTCCTTCTAGGGGACCTCTTCCCTTACCGATGGGTGACGTCATAAGAACGGACCTCTTAAAGTACCTGTCTCCTCGGAAGACCGTTATCAGGTACCTCAACGTGTCTCAGTCTGTATTGGCTCGTTGATTGTGTCTGTCTCTCCTGTGTCAGTTTCTGAAATCGTATTAGTTACTTCGTCTTAAGATAAAAAAAGACCTTAAGTGAAGGAAATAGATACTAGGTCACGTACGAACGTTAAACTAGAGAGCAAGGAGACGGAAAAGACTTAGGTAGAACATGTAGAAGAGTCTATATAGGACAACTTCGGATCGAACTTCCTAAAACTTGTAACGAAACGATTGTACACTTTACTCACGTTAACATACCATCAAACTCGTAAGAAACCGTAACGGAAAGAAACCCTAACTTTACTTTTGACTGGAAAAGGTCAGAACACCGGTAACGACTCAAAAGGTTTAAACGACCGTATAACTTACACCGTTAAATTATCGTAGTAGAAGATCCTAAACTTATCGAGTTGACCTTAAGACAGTAGAGACGATTTGAAAAAACATCATTACCAAGGATTCCGGAAAAGGATTCGTTTACGTTAAACTTAATATAATACAACCGTTCATACTCCTCGGTACCCCTCTCATCAATTTCTCCCTTCTTCTCTACATTCGATTATCGTCATAAAAAACCGGTGAAACTAAGGTAAACTTAAGAAGACTATCGATGTTTAATAATGTTTTGTGGTTATAGGAGAACGAACAGGAAACAGAAAGACTAAAAGTGGTGGGGGAGGGGTCGGGGAAGAATAAAGACTCACCGAATAACCAATGCAAACTCATTCTTGACCATCCCTACCTTACAAAGTGTATCGAAAATACTTTCGTACCTGAACATTTCAACATAGTTAATAACGGTTTCCGAGAATCTTTATCTCGAGTCTTGTCGTATGATTTTCACTAAGGAGTATAAAATAAATTTTTTAAAAAATTTTTAATAAACCAAAACCGACGTGACCCAGAAGGAACGAAACGTCACCAAAAGAGATCAACACTCATCCCCGATGAGAAGTAACGTCACGTTTCAAAAGAGTAACGCCACCGAACAACACACGTCGTGTCCGAGATCCCACGTACCCGAAGTCTTCAACGTCTTGAGTCCGGACCTTCGACACCGAGCTCCCGAGATCGACACACCGGAGTCATCAACACCACGTGTCCGAATCAACGAGGAGTCATGCACCCTAGAAGGACCTGGTCCCAAACTCAGGTACAAGGGACATAACCGTCCTCCTAAGAATAGGTGGCACGCTGGTCCTTTCGGGAGTACAAAAGTCTTCATCGTCCATACAGTAGAAGAACCGGTAGATCTTTAGACTTAACTCTCGTCAGAACTGACTCTCTTTATATTATAAGGTTAAGCTTAGTCTTTACCACATGTGACGGTGTTCGACCTCTCTTGGGCCCTAAGATAAACATTATTCCCTCAACATCCGCTACTCTAGTACTTTCATGTACACCGGTAGTCCAGGTGTCCAAAGTCACGTAGGAACTTAATACATCTGTATTAAGACAAGTGTCACCTTCGGGAAACTCTAAGACCCTTCTATTTTCTGTACCAGTTTCGTTAACAGATACTCGTTTTCATAATCTTGTCATCATGACTATTAAGGGAGGGGTAAGACCAGAAGGAACAGCGACAGAGGTCATAATAGGGACAACTGAACGAAAGGAAAGAGACTTTGGGGGTTGACTTCTTGTAATACTACTGTCTACGATGTCTCTGAACAGTTACTCCCGTCGTACTATACCGTCTCTACGTCCCTGTTAGGACCTTGGTAAAGGAGATACTTGTTTTAATTTTATAAGTGTTGGACTTTCAACTCTCAATAGAAAATAAACTGCCCTTAAAAATTTTGAAGTTCGGGTCCTTCGTCGTAGAATTCATTAGAACCCTCTTGAAGAGACTCCTTCACTACCCCCCTCTGTCCAATATACCTTCAAAACGTTGTTTCCCGTCCATCAGTTTCCTAACAATAATTAAATCCTTTTTTTGTCTATAGAGTGTAATTCTTGAAATCACGAAACGAAACATACCCTTCTATGTTCTTAGACCCGAGTGATTTTAGGAAGGAAACGATACGTGGAGTCAATAGACCCCGACTATGGGATAAAAAGTGTAAGCCTCAAAAGAGTCCCGAGTGAAATCCCTCACCGACATCAGACTACCGACGATCTACCGTCCATAAGAACGGAGGGACTCTGAGGAGTCCCAAGAGGTCGAGTGGTAGGTACTACCGAAGTTGGTCACTACTAACACTGTAAGAAACAAATGATTATGCCGTCCTTTATAAGGTAAAGAGTGGGTATTCCGACAATAACGAAATACAAAATTGGAACTAAGATGGAGACTCGTATTCAACAAGGAATACATGTCACCTCTTACTATGATGTCGGGTAAGTACTAAGAAACTTTCCGTCTTCGACTCTCATAGACCCTACCGTCTCGGTAAAAGATCCATTATTGAAAATCCAACTTTCTCACATACAAAAAGTGTTAATCTCTTGGAAAACTTATAAGGAAATCTTTTCCTTGAAAATTTACTCGACTAAAGGAGTTAACAATATTGTCTTTAATGGTGACTTATTTTCTTTAAAGAAGATCAAAAGTTTACTCGTTTTTACTAGTATAACGGGAGGACTCTTCACTCAATTGTCGTGATTCTCTGAAATTAAGACTTTTAGTATAAAGTACTGAAAGTTGAACTCGGAGGCGACCTTCGGGAACAAACAACAGAAACATCTCGTCCCCAAGGGTTGGAGGTACTATATTACGGACTACAAGACTTCACCTCGACTACGTTATATTACCTTTATTTCACGTGTTATTTATATTACATGAGTTTAGTCGGTCTTTGACGGAGAGTGGGTGGGGTGGAGGGTAGGACGGGGTAGGACGAGGTCAGGGACCTTTTTAAGAGAAGGCCCCTTAGTCAGGGACCACGGTTTTGGAAACCCGTGGTGACGAAATCTCGTGTAGAATGTCAGGTACGGAGAAGGTCTTAAGTCAATCCACTAAGGTACTGTGGAACAAAAATCGACGGGACTTCCTACAAAAGAACCCGTCAGTCATTCGTCGTACCCTTTGTCCTGTTTTCTTTAACTCTACCTCCTGTACTTAATCCGTCGTTTCTTCCTTTGAGAGATGACTTGAAAACCGAAACGTTCCCTCGACGAACGAGAATTCGACTAAAACCCAAAGAACATGTTCCACGAGGAAAAAAGGACGAAAAGGTATGACTGAGGTACTTCTCAACCTACTTAAAACAATTTTCCTTTTACCGGTTTAAGAAAACTCCTTTAGGTTAATATTAACCTAATCTCAGGTTAATATTTAGGAACATTACAACTGGTGTTTCATTAACCTCAGATTAATGTTCCCAATAAAACTAATGAACCCGTATTCACTACTAAAACTTAATTCTACTCTCCGGAGTCTGAAATCCAGGTACACCGAGTCTGAACTTTAGTATCTTACTTTTCTTTAAGTAAATCTACCACTTCAATGTCTCAGTATTTGGGGTCACGGGTGTCGACGGATCCTCCGTAACCTTTACCCATGAAAGAGTGAAACTATCTTAGTTGTCTTGTCCTTTGTAAAAAGAGAGTCTACTTTTCATAATAAGGATCACTTTACTTTTTACCGTTGACCACGAAACAGAGTCGAAACTTACTGTCCCCTGGTTCAATTTGACCTCCGAAGGGATCACTGAGTCACCCACTCCTTAGACGGACGTTACGTCCTCTGTCTCCTCTGTGTCAAAGTTAGGGACCCAACCCTTCTAGGGGACCTTTTCCTTTGCCGTTGGACGAGGTCATAAGAACGGACCTTTTAGGGTACCGGTCTACTCGGATCACCTGATGTCAGGTACCCCAACGTTTCTCAACCTGTGCTGCTTCGCGCGTACGTTCGACTTGACCTGTTTGTTCGGCTAAATTTCTCTCCTTTCTTTTGTCGGGGTCGGTTAACACTGGTACAAAGAGACTAAAAAGTTCTCTTCGGTGTAAGGTCCACTTAAAAGGGGTCGGGAAAGGAAAGGAGGAGACAAGAGAGAGAGTAAGAAAAAGATATATTAGATTACTAAAAATAAGTGTATGAAAGTTTTGAAGTTTTATAACACGTGAAATATGTTTTATGCGGACACTGGGACTACGTTGGAACGTAAGTGTAAAACATGGAGGGTCAGGAAAGATTGGACTCCGGTTCTCTTCACTTCACTGAATGGTCTCACTCATTTGTCGTTTCGCCTGAAGTCCTACCTTAATAATCCTAGACGTTGAACAAAGAGCAATGCGAAGATAACCTATTACACAAGATGTCTTCTTTTTATACAAAATGTACGAAAGAGTCCAGATCAGTTTCAATGTTCTATACTTTTACTAACAATCGAGACGGTTTCTACAAATTTTAACAAGAAACTCCTAATCAAATAAGACCAACAGAGACTTGAAGGGAAAGAAAACGATCTATTTTCTTTACAGATGACTCTACACTTTGAGGAATTAAATAGACACCAGTTCAGGGATACTTGTTAATTTTTGGTTATAAAAGATTACCTTAATTTGAGTTTTAATTGAATTACGATTACATTCACTAATTCTCTTATATGAAACACTTTTTGTAGTTATGTGAACAACATTAACTTAAAATAGAATATTATGACAAACGGGGAAGTCCCTTACAGAAAAATTCCGCAAGATGAATCTTTCAAGAACGAGTAAATCTTTGTATTTAATTAAGACTTTGGATGAGTCTCCAAAAGAATAATGTTTGTTAAGTAAATTAGTTAATCGTCGATTTTAACATCAGTAATAATCTAAATTAACGACTTCTTATACGACACGGAAAAAACAACTCTTTTTACAGAGTGTTAAAAAGATATCAGAAAAATGAAAGATTCCCATTTCTTAAGTATTAGTATTTTATCATTTTCAGTTTAGTTCAATATATATGTATATATACATATATATAGACACAGATATAGACGTAAAATTCTATTATGGACCAGGACGAACGTCTGTGTCTGTATTATAAAAACTATAGAGCTGTATTTAGTTGAAAGGAGACATTTCGGAGAAGAACGTAAAACTATATCCTTACAGTATATAGTTTAGTATATAGTAAATAAGAATATAATGTACAGGGAATGTTGACATATGTCTAAAATTACATCGTTGTGAAGTTCTGTTAAAGTCTATAAACTCTTGATATAGTATTTAGTTGAGAAAGAGTACGTCATCATACTTGTAAAGAGTTTCAGTGACGTAAAAAGATATGGGATGTGTTTACTTACGTGAATATGGACATGTATACGAGACTTGTATACATGTCTCTGTGTGTATACTGCAGTACGTGCGGACTTACCTGCTATCCGACAAAGGGTAACATATAAACTCGGATATCAGAAACTGGCATCAAGACCGTGTATCTTGTACACACACGGTTTAGTGTAAGTCAATGGTGACACGTAAAAATACACAAGTATTCTCTATGTCGCAATCGTGGGTCAAAACTGTTAAACGAAACGTGTATCGACAGCAGAACAATATGTTTTTACACTACGTAAAATTTACAAATTCCGAAGTAAAAAGATCTACAACTTTAAAAAGAGAAGAGTTTAAAGACGATGTCACTTTTTAAATAATTTACTACCAAACTACGTCAATCGTAGAAGAAAGTGCCACAAAACTTTTTGGTGGAAACCAGAAAAGGGAAAAACGTCACAAAGAACCTGAAAAGGAGGATTACGGTGAGTAACTTAGTCGATTGGGAAAATACATTGAGTTATTCCTCTGTGATTACTATGAACACTTATATGAACCTCTCCGTATATATACACATATCCTCCTGATGATATGACAAACAACGGTACCTTGAATCCCATTTCCACGAATGACTTTACTTGGACTCAACACCAACTACTTATTTTTTCTTTTATGGAAGTCTCCCGAAGGGAACTACTTCATGCGTCTCGTCCATTATATAAGAGTTTTGTGTTTTTACGTTGGTCACTCATTCGTCAAACTTTCACTCTACTCTACCCCATAAAAATATATTACTCTTTCCTCGTGAAGAAAAAAACACCCCACTCCTCGTACGATGAACCGAAAACCTTGAATCAAGGGACTGGCCCTTAACTTGGACGTGAGAACCGTCACTTTTTGCACCATTGGTGTCTTGATTGGTGTCTTGGTGGTCCCTTAAGTGGGTAACAAACACTAGCAATTACTTTAACAATGATAAGTAGTGAACCTGTGTAGAGGTCAGTCTTACGAGGTAGGTAATCTACAAACTCATTATAAAGAAATTCTTCCTTCGGTCCTCCCTCCTTCATTTCTGTCTCTTAATAGAAACGTCAAATAGAGACACTATAATTTAAATTGGTTCACTTTTATAAGACTCCTACTTACTTACATAAGAATACCTAATCTCCGTTCCTTGGATCGACACCTATCTCCCAGGGTGGGTCCTTCTTCTATAAAGGTAATTATATATATTACCCAAAAGAAAGTGTGGGTAATACCTTAGACAGAGATCTCTACCGATTCACTTTCACTTTAGTGAGTCAACACAGCCTGAGAAACGCTGGGATACCTGACATCGGGTGGTCCGAGAAGGTAGGTACCCTAAGAGGTCCGTTCTTATGACCTCACCCAACGGTAAAGAAAGAGGTCCCCTAGAAGGGTTGGGTCCCTAACTTGAACACAGAGGGTGTGACGTTCGTCTGCGAAATTGGAGATTGGAGAAGACTTGAACTAGAAGAGCAGATCTTATATTACTAGTGTCCCGATAACACTCCGATTTCACTTCACTTCCTTCGACTTACAAGTGTGTCACGAAACGAGTGCCTCTTCGTTACGATACCGATAACACGGGTACTAGAACTATTATTATATCTACTCTCCTACCATACTACTATTAATACTGTACATATTGTTCATTATTCTAGTCTCAAAGTGGGGAGGGGGTTGCAAAACTATCAAATATTTAGGAGATTATAAAGTCAACGTTTAAAATGGTGGAAATAAATTATGTCGTGTGAAAGTGTACAATGACCGATACACTTCACTCTCATGGGACTGCTAACAAACACACACACACGCGTGTGCGTACATACACAAAGGTCACACCCGGTGAAATTAGTCTTAATCGACACTCTGTTAGGTCACATGATTATTCCCGTGTCTGAATTCGTAAACCATATAAACCGAAACTTAAGGTTAAGATCAAGACACAAGACAATCCTTATACTATGATATGTTTAATAAGTTGGAGAAATTCGGAGTTGAATAGTAGATTGTTTATTGTTCGCATATATCAATAATTCGAGATATCCTTAACTATATACACTTCACGGTCAGACCACAGACCTTGTATCAAATACATATTATTCATTACAAACGACGATATTAATGTGACAACTACAAGAATACTAATTATGAATCTAACACTGTTAGGAAGTAAGGTTTCAGTGAACTAGTTTCCAATTATATTGAACGATTAAATAAAAACTTGAAAACATTTGAGTAAGTTCCCAAAAAACTCTAGTAATGAATCCTAGTTAGTTCTGGGAATTCTATTCTCTAAAATAATTGAAATCGTATGATAAAAAAAGAAGCTATTGCAATGACAAATCAACGATTCAGTACAACCTGAGAAACGTTGGGGTACCTGACATCGAGCGGTCTGAGGAGACAGGTACCCTAAAGAGTCCGTTTTTATGGTCTCACCCAACGGTAAAGGGGGAGGTCCCCTAGAGGGATTGGGTCCCTATCTTGGACTCAGAGTACGTAACGTTCTCCGCTCAAGAAATGATGACTCAGTGGTCCCTTCGGAAAATCACTGCAATTTCTGTATATAAGAAAGTCGTTATAAAATAATAAAACAAAAAACTTTGGGTATCCGAAGTTACTAAATTAGTATGAACAGACAATATATGTGTGTACGTGTTTATGTGTGTATGTATGAATATGTGTTTTTCCATACTGGATATGAAAATACGTATACATGTATGAATACAAATACTGTTATATATTTTACAAACACACGTATATATGAGTACACACGTACACAAACTAGTATACCAGTCCACGGTCTGTCGAAGTTTTGTCTTAAAAAAAAAAATTTAAAAATAAAATAAAAAATAAAAAAATTTAAAATTTTAGAAATTAAGAATGTACGTAAGGGTTTGTACTTGGGGGGAGGGTGGAGGGAGGGGTATTGTAGAGAGACCCAGCAGGGGTACGTGGTCGAGGTTCGTACGACATAGGACGTAGTCTGTATCTGACCGCTAAGTTAAGAATGTACTATCATATGTACAATCTTACAGTAAGAGGGTTTAGTAGGGTGGGAGAGGGAGAGGGAGACTCAGGTTTTCAGGTAATATGTGTAGACACAGAGAAAGGGACAGAACGTATGTCCCAGCAGTAACGGTAGAAGGATTTAAGGTATATATACACAATCATATGACATAACCACAAAAAGAAAGACCGAATGAAGTGAGACATATTAGCCGAGGTCAAAGTAGGTAGAGTAGTCTTGACTAAGTTTACTTAAGAAAAATTGCCGACTCATTATGAGGTAACACATATACATGGTGTCGAAAGAATAGGTAAGTAGACGACTACCTGTAGATCCAACAAAGGTACAGGATCGATAATATTTGTCACGACGCTACTTGTAACCCCATGTACACAGAGAAAGTTAAGACCAAAGGAGCCACACATACGGGTCGTCACCCTAACGACCCAGTATTCCATCAAGATAAACGTTAAAAAATTCCTTAGAGGTGTGACAAGAGGTATCACCGACATGATCAAACGTAAGGGTGGTTGTCACATCCTCCCAAGGGAAAAGAGGTGTGGGAGAGGTCGTAAATAACGAACGTCTAAAAACCTAGCGTCGGTAAGACTGACCACACTTCACCATGGAGTAACACCAAAACTAAACGTAAAGAGATTATTACTCACTACAACTCGTAGAAAAGTACACAAACAATCGGTAGGCATACAGAAGAAACCTCTTTACAGATAAATCAAGAAACCGGGTAAAAAACTAACCCAGCAAATAAAAAGACCTTAACTCGACGTCTTCAACGAACATATAAAAACTCTAATCAACAAACAGTCAACGAAGTAAACGATAATAAAAGAGGGTAAGTCTTCCGACAGAAAAGTGGAACGAATATAAAAGGAAACAACACGTCTTCGAAAATTAAAATTAATCTAGGGTAAACAAATAAAAACGAAAATAAAGGTCTTAAGACCCTCCACCTAGTATCTCCTAGGACGACACTAAATACAGACTCTCACAAAACGGATACAAGAGGAGATCCTCAAAATATCAAAGACCAGAATGTAAATCTAGAAATTAGGTAAAACTCAAATAAAAACACACCCCACAATCTTTCACTAGATCAAAGTAAGAAAATGTTCACCAACTGGTCAAAAGGGTCGTGGTGCTTTTTTGCCTTTTTCGGCTAAAAATAAAAGAAAATTACTTTACATTACTAAGAAGACCTCTTACTTTGCCGTCGGGCGAGGTCAGTAGAACGGACCTGTCTCCTCGGACCAACAGATGTTAGGTTCCCCAGCGTTCTCATCCTGTGTTGAATCACTGATTTGCTACTGTTTGTTACTAAAAAAATTTGTATTAACGATTTATAAAAGGTTTCACTTTGTGAAGACTTCTGAAACCATATTATGTAACGTTGGACTTTTTGATATAAAAAGGTAATATACTTAGTAAATTTCGGTCTTTCACTTTGTCTCATAAAAAACGTTTTCTACGTAACACATATATATACACGTAAGTATATGTAAATACATAGTTCTTCTATTACTAATATGGTCCCATTAAACTTCTCCGTTTCATAAAAAAAAAGGGAATCTGTAATAAAAGGAATTCCATCTTGACTATATGTCTAACATCACTAACTTTCAAAATATAGTCGACGACGACGACGATTCAGCGAAGTCAGCACGGACTGAGACACGGTGGGGTATTTGCTGTCGGGTGGTCCGAGGGGGTAGGGACCCTAAGAGGTCCGTTCTCGTGACCTCACCTAACGGTAAAGGAAGAGGTTACGCACTTTCACTTTTCACTTTCACTTCAACGAGTCAGGATAGACTGAGAAGATGGTCCGAGGAGGCAAGTACCCTAAACGGTCTGTTCTCATGACCTCACCCCACGGTAACGATCATGGAATATTTTACTCTAATATCATGTCTTAAAATTTTTAACTTTATACCGAATTGGTGATATTATATATATACGAACTTGTTAACTAATCTATGTACTTTATTTATTTTCATTTAAGAGTGGAGTACTTTTTAATTTTACGTTTTAAACGGGAAAATAACAAAATGGAAAACATAGTAAAAAGAATAATTTATATAAAAGAGAAGTATTCGTTACATGAAAACCATTGTTTCTTCTTGTGTTTGCTTCATTTTCACTTAAGTTCTTATGTTATTTTGGTATTTGAGACTTTTTTCATTCTCAGTATAAATATACCGTAGTTTGTCAGTCCTTTAAACTTATTATTTTTGACCTCTTTAAAACTTTTTTAATTGACTAAAATGATGAATTTTAATCTTCGTAGACAATCGTTATTGTATTTACTGATTTTCACAATTTGTAACCTATAATAATTATCTTTATCATATATTTATGGATTTAATTTTATATTTTTAATCATTCATTTTGATAGAATATCTTTTTTTTTTGTCTTTTATTCCGATACCTAGTTGAGAAGACAATAGTTCATAAACTCTTTATAGGTATAGGTAAGTTGAGTTATAATCACTTTCATTTATAATTTTAGTTTCGTAATAAAGTCTGTCTATTTTAAGTCTTTTTTTATGAAAACAAACAAAGGAACGAAAAATAAAACCGTCGTGTAGAGTTACGTTTATTTCTCCATCATACTCATGGTAGGACGATACCCTTACCTTTTATCAAGTCGAAAGGACCTTCTGTTTATTCGATACAGATAAAGGTCTCGGAATTTTACAAAACTGGGAAACTGAACTCTTAATGACAAACTCACCGAAGTACCGTCTTTTTTTTAGTATATCGTAACTTTGTAATAAATAACGTAAATTCTTTCCTTTCAGTTAGTTTACACTCGTTAATATTTTACTGATTTATTTCTATAAGTGTCACTTATTAAACGGAAATAATTGTACAGAACTTTTTTCATAAATTCTGATTATTACCCCTTTCACGTTCCTATATCATTATGATATATTAGGGTTCAAATTTTTTTATATAAAATATGTATGTATTTATAGAGATAAAAAATTTTTGACTTTCAATCAATGTGTCAACAAAGGTTGAGAAACGTTGGGGTATCTGATATCGGGAGGTCAAAGGAGACAGGTACCTTAAGAGATCCGTTCTTATGACCTCACCCCTAAAGAAAAAGGTCCCCTAGAAACGCTGGGTCCCTAACTTGGGTCCAGGGGACGTAACGTCCGTCTAAAAAATTGTTGACTCGATGATCTCTTCGATTAGTGTAGTTTATAGTAATATACATATATATTAAATACACTTCTTTATACGATGAAAAAACATACCACCATAGTCTATTAAAAGGAACATTTAATAATAATGGGAGAAAACATCTTATCCGTATATAATGCATATTAGTCTTTTTACATCACTTTTTTTACATGGAGAGTTTGATCAGTGAAACTTTATAATAAAGTCACTTCAAATTGATAAATTTTGTAAAGCCCTAAAAAAAAGTCCTCATGATTGAGTCCTAAGATCCCAATGTTTTTATCACATTTGTTCTAGAGACTAAAAGTCTTCACAAGTCTTAGAACACGTTTTGAACATTATTTGTGTATAAGTATCGTACCACATTCTCCCGACGACTAAAGTGATTCACTACTTACTTACTCATCTGCATGAGGTCGTTATTCGGTCGGACCGTCACTCAGTGTCTCCTAGAGAGTTACCTAAGAACGATGTAAATCGAGTTGAAATTTTCGTAGTGACCTTAAAAGTGTATTTTCTACTCCGACGTCCCTCTTACTCTCAAGGTCTTACTCCTTTGTCGAACTCGATTTTTATACTAGTTCATCACACGGATACCACAACCCACAAGACTCGTCAACGAGTACTGACCTCATACTTCGCTTACCTACCCCGCAGGGACCCCGAGACGCCATCTCTTAGACGGACGTTACGTCGCCTGAACCCATCCTGTGTACCCAAGCAAGGACCCGAACACTCCTAGGGACCCTCTTCCTTTACCGTTGAGTGAGGTCCTAAGAATGGACCTTTTAGGGTTAGGTACCCCAGCGTTTCTCATCCTGTACTAACCCGTTGATTTTTCCTGTTGTTGTTTTATTTAATTGACCACTTCTGTTGTGACTTCGAGTAACACCACCTACACCCCGTGAATGATAAAAGACATCCATTTCCCCCTTAGTGACTCAACTGTACTGTGACACCTCACACCTACCACCTACTCTTCATCGGTTCTTTACCTTGTGATCTCTGTTAGAATAATCAGGTCTTTAACTTGACTCAGGTCCTTTACTGGACTTTTACATTTTCTACTACCGTTTAAACTCTTTTTACATACCTTGTCTTAATTGACGTAAACCCCGGTAAACTTACGTCAAAGGACTTTGGACGGAATAGATCTTGAATCTAAGTCCTAGAGATCCATATTACGGATTCTTAAACTAAAATTACTTAAGGATTCCCCTCGACTTTCGTATAACTCCAAATCCCTCGTAGGCGAGTAGTAATTAGACTCGGTTTCACAGTTCCCTAAGACTCTGGGGTCTTGAGTTTAGGAACTCTGGGGTTTCTAAGTTTGTGGGATCTCACTAAAGTCGATATCTTGTGGGTCTGACACTGAATGTACTGTAGCTCCCGACTTAAGTTGTAATCTACTAAAGACACCGACTTTTTAGGGTCCTTTATATAAGAAAATTGGAACATTTTAAACTCTATAAATACCCTGAGTCAACTCGGTTTCACTTTAGTTTAGTAAGTTATTTAGTTTCTCAAGGTTTTGAGGAAAGGACTTTATCCCGAAGGGACTATCGAGTCATCTATTTCTTAGGCGGACGTTACGTCCTCTGAGACCAAGTCAAGGACCCATCCCTTCTAGGAGACCTCTTCCCTATCTGCTGGCTAAGATCATAAGAACCCGAAGTCAACACCTAGTTGCCCATTTCTTAGGTGAACGTTACACTTTCTGGACCCACGCTAGGGACCCGACCCTTCTATGGGACCTCTTCCCTTTTCGATGAGTGAGGTCATAAGACCGGACCTCTTAAGGTACTTGACATATCGGGTACCCCAGTATTTCTCAACCTGTGCTGACCTCGTAATCAGAAGATCAGTAGGAGAACGAATAAGTAAGCAAGGAACGTACTCAAAAATGCTCTGATGAAGGAACACGATTTCCGATTCCCACACCACTAAATGATGTCTTGGGAAGGGACGGAAGTTTCTCGAGCGATCGTCACAGACATGTGTCAGCTGATCCCCACACACGCGAGTCAACGAGTCAACACAGACTGAGACTGGTACCCTAAGAGGACGGTTCTTATGACCTCGTGCAACGGTAAAGGATAAGGTCCCCCAGAAGGACTGGTTCCTTAGCTTGGGCGTAGGAAATGGTGACTCGGTGGAACATCTCCTCGAATACAAAAACACAGGTGGAACTCCATCTACAATTGAATAATGTACACGAAGAGGGTTGTTTTGATTCCAAATTAATAAAAATAAAGTTTCACTTTCTTGGTTCCAGAGTCCTTCTAATATACTGAACAGGGTCTAGAGTGTTCATTATTCACCATTTTGGTCCGGTACTATAAGTAAAATGGGTGAATACGACAGGGGATTCTTTCTTCCCTTAGTTTGTACGTGTGTTTTTAACATAACCACATAATGTCTTCCTACGTGTCACATAAACGCCTCGAACCCCTGTCGACACTAACGGTAACAAATTGTCTTATCAAGTCTGGTTGGAGACAGGAATTTTCACTGGACACCCAGAATAAATCTCCTGTAGTATTATTTTGACTTCTCAATCTACAAAGGGAGCAAAACACCCGTCTCTTGTAATTGTTAGATATAACTGAACTTTGAGATAAATATCTGAACGTTAACATTCCGAATAATTGAATGTTAAATTTTTAGAAATACTACTCACTCAAAATGTATTAACCAGTATTTTTGGTCGTGTCTATACATTTTATCGTATATATCGAATTTTATGGTTGTACACTACAAAGAATCTCGACTAGTCTCTAACATATGACTCCGTCTAGAAGTCTAGATCTTTTTCTTCCCACTTCTAATAAGATTAAAATAGTTATCTATAGAGTTTCGATTTAAATCTGGTAAAATTTATTTTGGACTTTAAAGACGTATATGGAATCCATATGTTAAAAATTTATTGAGAAAGTATATGGTATCCAAGATTTAGTTTGTCACGACTATTCACTCCCTTCTCATGTTTCCTTGTTAAATTTTTTATTATATAGTCTCAATTTCTACTTATTTTCGTATCCGTATTTGATACCTTTTACGAATTCGATAGGTTTCCCACGATAGTAAAGTTTATGACAGTATCTTAAAATTTTCGATCCTTACAAAGTTTATATCAGAAATTAAGAGTATTAAAGAGTTCGTTCTCTTGGTCTATTTATTGAACGTGTAGTGGTTCACTCTAATTTTCAGTTCTATTTTAGATCCAGATACCTTGATTGTTCATGGACGAAAAAACCAAAACATTTTAATGTATAGACGAAAAATTTTTTTTATAACGTGTAGATATAATAGAGAACAAAACGTGTGAACATAACACATAAAAAAATAAAAACTATAAAGTATTAAAGGACAAGTCCAGTGAAGTAAGGTCGGAAGTACTTTTTTCTCTTTGTTTAAGTAAATCCCATCTTAGTAGAAGGACTGGAACTTAAACATTAAAAACTTCATCTTGATTATCATAAAATTTCATTAATACTCGAAGGGATTACCGAGTCACCATTTCTTAGACGTTACGTCCTCGGCGTCCTCTACGTTCAAACTAGGGACTCAGTC
Organism: Capra ibex; assembly: GCA_006410555.1. Taxonomy (NCBI): domain Eukaryota; kingdom Metazoa; phylum Chordata; class Mammalia; order Artiodactyla; family Bovidae; genus Capra; species Capra ibex. Next base: position 19,174,880 of record SJYO01016970.1, on the reverse strand, counting down.
CTTCTAGGGAACCTCCTTCCGTACCTTTAGGTGAGGTCATAAGAACGGACCTCTTCGGGCACCTATGTCCTCGGACCGACGTCAGGTGTCCCAGCATTTCTCGACCTGTGCCGACCTCATTAAGTCACACGTCGTGTATTCATTAATATTTCAGTGTACCTAATTAAAATTTTGAATAAAAATCAACCTCCTGTTGACGAAATGTTATGACACAACCGAAGACGGTATGTTGTACTTAGTCGATGTATAAATGTGTACAGGGGATGGAGAACTTGGAAGAGGGTGAGGAGGTGGGGTAGGGTGGGAACATCCGACGGTGTCTCGACACGTAACTCGAGGGACACGACATCTAGAGATACGCGAACACCATCATTGGAACGCTATCCATCGATCAAGTGAATGTCATTACACATACAAAGTCACGATGAGAGAGTTAAGTGGTGGGCGGAGAGAAGAAAGGGACGACACAGGTTTCAGACGAAGAGATAAAGACGGGTCGTTTATCAAGTAGTCATGGTAGGAAGATGTAAGGTGTATTTACGTAATTATATCCTTATCTTGATGGTATACTGGGGTGTTAGGGTGATGACCCGTGTATGAGACTCTTTTGGTATTGACTTTTTCAGTGTACATAGGACCACAAGTAACATCGTGGTAAATGTTATCAATCGTGTACTTCCGTTGGACCTACAGGAAACTGTCTATTTACCTAACCCTCCAAAGTTACGTACGCACGGTACCTTATAGTGAGTCGGTATTTTTCCTTGCGTAAACTCAGTCAAGATCACTCCACTTACTTGGATCTCGAACAATATGTCTCACTCCACTCAGCGTAATAAACTACCATGGTAAATTATAAATGGTCTCTTTTATGACACTACAACCCAGTGGAGATACACGAAAGTTAATAAAAAGCGTTTATATATCTGTCTCTATCCATCTACGTATGTATGTATGTATGTACTCATTCGGAATGATTTAGTTTCTTATTATGTAAAAAAGGTAAGACATATTACTAGTTTCTTGTACCTAAACTATTGAACAATGAGTTATTCATTATGTTGTTAGTAACTTAAACGACTGTTCACGTCTATTAATATTGGAAAGGTTAAAAACACAATATAGTTAAAGTTTTCTAAATAAATCCCAGATACAACGACGGATACGAGACCTTTCACTAGGGAAGAAAGATTTTTTATAAACCTTTTGATATTTTCTTTATGTCAAGTGGTTTTATAATAAAATTTTCAAGAGATTCGTTAAAAATATAACTTCAACTTAGTGGTGACACCGTATAGTGTCTGTTTGTTTATTGGTGAAGTCCCAATAATTTTGTTTTCAAACTGGAATATCATTTAGAGAATAACTCTCCTAAATTTGGTCTAATAGGTGAAATAAAGAAAATAAGGTTGTAAGGAGAAGAAAGAATATTACTACTTTAACATTTGATACATCAGTCATCCGGGTTTATTAAAGAAATTTGATCAACAGTCTCGACTAAAATTTAGACAGAGTAGGAAATACTAAGTGGATTACCCGGTATAAACTATACTTTTTATAACATTCACATATACTAAGTTACGGAACTAAAACATAATCGAGAAAATATCATGATTGTAACTAAAATAGAAAAAAACAGAGATTAGTCCGTAAAGAATCCCAATTATAATCCGTAAAATCCGTAACATTCCCAATAACCTGTGAATGAATCATCGGATTTCTTGAAAAAGAAATTTCTCAGTTTGTTATTTGTAAAATCGGAAATACCCAGTACACCATACTCAGGGTTGTACAACAAGTCAACGTTTCAGTACAGACTGAGAAACACTGGAGTACCCGACGTCGTGTAGTCCGAAGGGACAGGAAGGGATAGAGGGTCTCAAACGAGCTTAAGTACAGGTAACTCAGTCACTACGGTAGGTTTGTAGAGTAGGAGACAGTGGGAGAAGAGGAGAACGGGAGATAGAAAGGGTCGTAGTCTCAGAAAGGGTTACTCAGCCGAGAAGTGTAGTCCACCGGTTTGATAACCTCGAAGTCGAAGTCGTAGTCAGGGAGGTCACTTATAAGTCCCAACTAAAGGAAATCCTAACTGACCAAACTAGAGGAACGACAGGTACCCTGAGAGCTCAGAAGAAGTCGTGGCGTTAAACTTTAGGAGTTAAGAAGCCACAAATCGGAAGAAATACCACGGTTGTACAGGACACGATTTTTTCCGTTACCCGAAATGAACCCTTTACACGACATCAACCGATTAGAGACAGACAATAGGACTTCTTTCTACTTTTTTTAGGTACCATGAACGTGCAAATAAGATACATGTACACAATTTATTTCTTAGTTAGAGAAACGGGTGATTTACCCTCTCCTTCTTACAAAAGTCACTCTCGTGATAGTGGAGACCGACTGGACACTGAGACTTCCTGTCTTTGTTGTCTCCACTTTCACAGAAAGAGGGAAGACATTAAGGACTTCTTCAACGAAGGGGAAGAGTTTAGTATGGTCGACTGGAGTACGGACGAGAAGGAACTACGGGGTGATTACAATAGGTACGAGAGGACCTCTTCAAAAAGAGATTCCATTTATCTTTTAAGTCTCTTTAAACTATTAGATCGAAGGGAAAGTCGATCTGATTACGAATATGAGGAGTATGACCTTTGTTAATAAAGAAAAAAATTTAATTAAAAAAAACCTCATATTATGATGATTTTACGACACAATCAAAGACAACATGTCTTTACACTTAGTCAATATGTACACGTATATAGATGAGAAAAAATCTAAGAGAATGGTAGATCCAGTAATGTCTCGACCCTTGTTACTAAAGAATCTTTTACTCGATGGGCCCATCGAGATGGGTTCATCTTTAAACCTGTTTCTCTCGTTGTACCTTGACTATTTAGGGGGAGCGGGGGACGTGGTCTCGAAAACCTTTAATCATAACCACAAGACAGATAACAAATTCCTTAATTTAAATTAAGAGTTTAGAAGTCCGAATTTCGGCTTGAAATAAAGTTTCGTTTGTAGTGTGAATGAGTTTTTAGAAGTTACTAAAAAAATTGTACAAATAAGTACTTCGTATTTTTAGTTTTAGTCTATCTATACGAACGTAGTCGAATTAAGAACATAGTAAAAATTATAACTTTACGAGGCACACAAATGAGTCTCATAATAAAAGAGAATACCAAATGTACAAAACTTTTTAACTTATCAAATCAATTTGTAATATCTCTAAAAAAATAACCTATCAGAGTGATAAAGAAACGAAAACCCTATTTTACATGAGTTATAGTCTTTCATGAACTAACAAAAAAAAATCTCTTTCATTAATAACTTAACTTAATTTTAAGGAGTGAATGCAATAAGAGCTACGTAACTTCTTAGTCATCTATTCTAACACTCACTACATACCCTGAAATGACAAAAAGTCAGAGAACGTACACAATCAATTGACGAAGGACATTGGAACACGTTACACGACGTATTTATACGTATTATATATATATTTCATATAAGTTCACATGTATGACACATATATACTTAATACATGTATATATGTATATATTACATATCTCCTTCTTGTATGTTGAAGTCTTTCTGTACACTGAAAAGTTCCAGCGTGTTGTTAGTTCTAGGGTCAGTACAGTAAATTGAGAAGATAATATGGTGTCACGAAGGGAGATTTCTTACTTTCTATGTCAATGAATAAGAAATCTTTCTTACACTAGGATAGTACAGTAAAGAATTTTATATATAAAAAACTTAAAATCTTATCAAAACTTAAATGGTTTTTCACCGTTTCTTGTGTGTCTCCTAAGGACGTATGGGGTGTGAGTCTAAAGGGAAAATAATAAGGGAATGTGATAATACCACAAAAACAGTGTTGATTTCTGAGTTATAACTATGTAACAACAATTTTGGTATGACACTAGCAAAGAGTCTATCAAGAATCAAATACACTAGAACTGTCAAAACTCCTAATGACCTGACCATAAAACATCTTACAGAGAGTCAAGCCCAAACAGACCACAAAAAGAGTACTAAGACAACCTCAATACCAAATCTCCTCCTTCTGGTGCCTCTAATTCACGTGAAGAGTAGTGTACTATAGTTCCTACGTAAGAGAGTTGTAATGACTAGTCACACCTACTGGACCACACCACATCCATCACAAATGTCCAAAGAAGTACATTTGAAGTAGAAGAGGAGGAAAGGTGTGACATGGGAAACCTTCCTTCAGTACACATATCGGATGTGGACTCCCCACATATAAATACTAAGTAGAAGAACTCCTCCTCGAAGTAAACTAAACTAGAGGTACTTTAATCCGTTCTTATAACAGAGGTAACTTAGAAACGATTATCCTTTTAGAAGAAGTCCTATATATTCACACAAGTATGATTCACTTATTAACAAAGGGTCTCGTACGAATGAACGAACACATAAAAAAAAGGAAAGGAAGTACCAAGTATGTTATTTACGTAAATCTAATTTCTATTCTTTGTCTGGTGAACTAATTTATTGATTCCTTCCCAATCAGTGAGTCAACACAGACTGACAAACACTGGGGTATCTGACATCGGACGGTTCGAGAAGACAAGTACCTTAAAAGAACCGGTCTTATGACCTCACCCATCGGTAAGGGAAGAGGTCCCCTAGAAGGACTGGGTCCCCAAATTGGATCCGGAGGACGTAACGTCCGTATAAGACATGGTAGAGTCGGTGGTCCCTTCGGGGATTTCTTGATTTGATGATCTCAAATAAATGATTCAAATGAAAATTTATAATTATAAATATTTAACCGTATCTTCAGAAAGTTTATATCATACTTCACCTTACCTTAAAATGTCGATTTATATTTAATTTATACTTCTTAAGCTACTGTTTTTTTCCCTTTCTGAGTTATGGAAAATGTCTCTTCCGTTACCGTGGGGTGAGGTCATAAGAACGGACCTTTTAGGGTACCTACCTCCTCGGACCATCCGACGTCAGGTACCCCAGCGATTCTCAGCCTGTGTTGACTCGTTGAAGTGAAAGTGAAAAGTGAAAGTACGTAACCTCTTCCTTTACCGTTGGGTGAGGTCACAAGAACGTACCTCTTAGGGTCCCTGCCCCCTCGGACCACCCGACGACAGATATCCCAGTGTGTCTCAACCTGTGTTGACTTCGTTGAATCGTCGTCGTCGTCGTTATGGAAAATACCCATCATCAGAATTGTGTAAAGTATATTACGGATTTGTACGATAAACAATACGGATTTCATTACTTAATTGTGTATGATAGTCTTACTTTATATTAAAAACCTGTGAAAAATCCCCCTTCCCTAAACCGGTACAGTAGTCCGTATCTTCATTGTGACTCGAGTTGAACCCCTAAATTTTTGTTACACATGAGAAGTCCTTCTTTAAAAGTTTTTGTACACAAGAAATTTTCATTTATACTCTTCGTCTAAATAGAGTAAGAAGTAAATGAGTATAATAACGTTGTATTATTGTTAAACCCCCACCATAAAATTTAATCCTTTTTCAAGCTATCGTTTAAATTGTATTCTTCTGAGACATGGTCTGAACAATCTAAACAATTTGAAATTTTAATTTATTACTTAAAATGATAGAAGATTCTTGGACTTAAGAGAATCTTATGAAGAGGGAGAAAGTATGTAACCCGTTACGAAACAGTACCTTAAAAATAACTGACACATTACCTGGGGTTTTCTTTTATCAAATTATAACGTCTCAGTCAGACCTTTTGATCTCACTAACAGATGATCATGATAAGACTTGGTAATATATAGTTAGTTCACTATATATTCATAAGATTTTATTTTTACGCTACTCATATTTTGAGTTAAATATTGAGTTAAAAATTTAAGAATAAGAAATCTAAAAATTTCTTACCCAATAAGAACTATTTAACTGTATGGACAAATCGTATTTGATGATTAACTGACTTTTGTGAATAAGAGTTATTATATTACGTAAATACTTGATATTACTTTTGTTACTTCACTTTACTTTATATTGCTTTATATAACCACCGTGACAACAGTCTCCTTATGTCTTTTTTTAATAAAAGGTCAATGTACATGACTAAGTGTGGGATTTTTAAAATTTCCTTTAATTATTCACTAAATTACAAACATACCTGTTCATTTATGGTACGTTTATAACTTCACTACGATATTTATAGAATGGACTTTCTTCTACCCACCAAAACACTAAAGTAACCCTAGACACTTTAGGTCACTCTTAAATGATTTTTCCTTTAATAGAACTCTCAAAAGACTCTTATCGTTTATGACATGTCACTACCACCGAAGTGAGGTAAAGATTTTGAAAATAACTCTCGATTTACTAAGACAAGACGTACAACCCCGATGACACAACCTACGATAAACCCCGATCGGGAGACTCTTAAGACATAATATTTAAGGTAAATATTGTCAAATATCAGTGAGTTATTTAAAACGAACATAAAGGTGGGTTTATCTCAATAACATAAAAATAACGAATCTACTAGTACAATATTTTATAATGTTTAGAAAACTTTTTAATACTCGATGAGACTTTAAGAGTACAACCCTGTTTCTGTACAACCAGCAACAGGGTCTTTAAGTGAATTTTTCACTTGTCGGTGCCGGTGCCGGGAGACACGAACCCCGGTCTCCTGTGGTTTTCCACAGTTTATGTCGGGTAGGAAGTTCTTTGCAACAGCTCAATTCGAATAACGTATGTTCTGTAAATGGGTTCTCTCAGTGGGAGACCTTAGATTCGGTAACCGATTAGTTAAGTTCGGTAACTAAAATAAATAAACTGTTCGTCAAAAATAAGTGAGTATTTCGATATTTATATATACTCAAAAACTTATCGTAGACCTTTACCATCATGTATGTTATTGTTGATAATAATATTATAGATTTATTATAAGTCCTCTACCTCGAACGACATCATCTTTCTACTAAATGACACCTCAGTTTGTCTAGACTTAAACTATGTCTGAACATAGTATCGGTCATTGGATACTGGAAGGAAACTTGATCAAGGAATTCGAAAGACTCTGAACAGAAAGAGTGAACACTACACATTGATTTGGGATTGAAAGTCACACCGACCCTCCGAAATTATAATTATATTATATACATCTCGAGAAAGGTGTACTTACCGTCTCTCGTACATACCCTTTGCCAACGATCCATAAACAGTCGTAATCCTATTATTAAGATCCCGTTACAAAGTGACAAAAAAAGAAAATTAATGACGTGGAAGTAATGGGTTAGATTAAAAATTTGATTGAAGACTTTACTTCTACAATAGTTAAGTCAATAAGTCTATTTCTTTGGCTCTTTTCCTCACTGGTTACCTTTGAGTAGTTCAAAGTCTTAAACTTAGAAACTGAAGATCGAGTTCTAGAACAGGAAAGGTATTTCTGAATTCTTAACACTCTTAAGTCAAAACGGAACAAGTGTATTTTCGGATGGACGGACCAAACCTGTTCTATATATTTAAGAACTTTCGAATCGAAGGAGTGGGTAGGAACCTCCCACAACACGACTCAACAGAGTCAGGAAAGGTCAAAGTGTCCGTGACCTTGGTCATCGTACACCAAGACTTCCCGTGTCCACGACTCTATTTGAGAACCCAAGTTAAACTGTGACAGTAAACAACCAAGACATTCGAATTCGTGTAATGATTTAGAGAGGTTCAGAGTAAAATGAGTAATACCCTATTGTCCCCGAAGGAACCATCGAGTCTGTCATTTCTTAGACGGACGTTACGTCCTCTGGGCCCAAGTCAGAGACCCAGTCCTTCTAGTGGATCTCTTCCCTTACCGTTGTGTAAGGTCATAAGAACGGACCTCCTGAGGTATCTGTCTCCTTGGATCACTCTAGGTCAGATACCCTAGTGTTTATAAACCTGTACTGACGCGTTGATTGTATGTGGACCCCATTAATTGTCATGAATTAAGTCTCGTAACAGTAACACTCCTTATTTACGTAATTTGATACGTTTCATCATTCTTACCCAAAACCATATCTCGCAATATAACAACAAATCACCGATTTAGTACATACTGAGAAAACGTTGGGGTACCCGATATCGGGCGGTCCGAGAAGTCAAGTACAAAGGGTCCGTTCTTATGACCTCACCCAACGATAAAGGCAGAGGTCCCCTAGAAGAGTTGGGTCCCTAGTTTGGGTACAGAGGACGTAACCGTCCGCCTAAGAAATGGTGACTCGGTGGTCCCTTCGGGGTCTTTTTCACAATATTTATAAACAGTTAATAAAGGATTTTAACATAGTAATTTAAATCACGGAGGTTCACTTGATAAAATTGAGAGTTCAGTATGTTATCTAAACGAGTTTACTAATTAACATTTGTAGAGGTAGGACCTAAAGACAGAGTTAGTGTGACGATAAGAGACTGTCTAGGTTGGACGATCGAGACACGATTTCTTGTCGATGACCGCCTGTATCAGTGTACGTGGACCCTCGTCACAAACGGACAGGTCATCATCTACGTACACATAGTTATATGTCAGTAGTGACTTAGAAGAGGACTAAAGGTTAACTGGACTACTTAGACCAAGAAACTTCAAGACCTTTATAAGTCCTAGACCTAGTCATACGAACATCTTTGGTTAATAAGATTAATTTGTAAAAGACATCGTAGTTCTGCATATCACTTTGAAGAAACGTCTTATTAATAAATTCACAAATATAAGGTTCGTAACCTCCATGTAACTTTAAGTAAAACCATCTTCTTACTAATTTTCAGATTTAAGGTACGATGAATATTTGTGTACAATTCGAACTTAAGTGATTATTTTTGCAAGTACTTTCGTATAGTGTAAGTATATTCTAGAGAGAACTTTCATTACGATTATTAACTTGAATCTTATAACTCTGGGTATCCTTTTACCTCAGTTGTATTTTTATTATCCGTTTATAAACCGTTTACCGAATTTTTTAAATGTATAAAATAAAGGTATCGTACCTGAAAATCTTGTATAACCATTTTATAAGTGAGGATTTAATAACAAAATATTATAGAGTTACAAATTATTATATTCATGTTTAAAAAACCGTGAAGATACGGAATTAAAACGAAACATTCTTAAAGTTTTTATATCTTTACCGACTGTAAAAAGTTTTGTTGATGATCGTGTCACGTTTTGTTTAGACGAAAGAAAGGTAAAAAAAAAAGACATAAGTGAGAAAGAAAAAACGATCCACCGTACGTACGTCACCAAAGTACCTCTGGTATGTTACGAACTCTACTAACTCTTTTTCGCAACGAACACGTTCCTTTATTTTCGATCTGTCTTTTGCCTTTTCCCCGAAACGTTTGTCCTATCGTACGGATAGGATGGGTCGACCTTCTTCTTACGTCCACGTTTCTTCATGTCGGGAGGTGGGATAAGATTTGTCGTTTGCCACAAGACCCTATGACGGTATACTGACACACGTCCTACCGCACTCGAGGTGCAATGAATTGTGCTTCTCCCGCCAGCTGAGTCAGTACACTATTCATTGACAATGTATAGAAGAGTCAGTCTTACCTTACGGTCACCAAGGGACCTTTCGGGTACCCTTCGACACGGATAAGTACCGCTCAAGTTCTGTTTTACGCATAAAGGAACGTAAATTCCGTGTGAATAAATAGTACCTAATAAAACTTAGGTCTTCTATAACTCTACATTTATAAAATGATCAAATACCCACTGTGGACTTTATTATGTGCAATATGCATATATTTACTATCTTTATGGTTCTCAAAATGATATACTATGTTAAAGCCATAATTGACCAAACAATAGAGAAAATATACAGGGAACTACGGAAACTAATAATTAAAAACGTAAATTTTACAAAAAGAAAGAAGGATGTAAACCAAAGACATGTGATCGAGTACATACCTAATACAAGTTAGTGTATTATATACTAGACCACGATCATTACATCTTCAACTGATAGTGTAGCAATTCTTGTAGACAAACAACGAAACATGGAAAAATTCCCAAACTACCCCTTACTTACGGTTACACTACGACTTAAACCTGTAGGCGTAACGTAGTTGTGGCTATAAAAACGGCGTAACCGAAATATTCTTAAAGAGAAGTTTACAGTAGAACAAATATGATTCGTTACCACTCAGTCTGAGGTCTCTTTCAATGATCCCATATAAACCTGTAGGGTCGTCTTTTGTAAAGAAAGTCTTTACTGAAACCCCTGTGTACAGGAACGTAGTAACTAGACTAACCTCCTCTGGTCCCAAGTGACACTGTTACCTTTCCTGCTCCTTATCTTCCGCTTTGTCGTACTGACGAAAGTTCCGCTCTGGGCACCGAAATCTCGACGACGTCAGCGATGAAAACTCATTGAAAAGTGCACATACAAACAAAGGGGATCTTTTACTAGTTGATTGTAAGTTAGTCTACTCAAACGTATAAAGTCATGTGATTTACGGTTCGAAAGAGTTTTAGATCTACGGACTTACCTCATCATAAAGTACAATTGAAAAGTTGCTCAATAGTGGGATAAACCCCCCAATTAGAGAGCACGTACAAGTAGTGTAAGAATGGCTACTACTGTGGTACTGGTTTCTTAATACTGGTTAACAAATAAAATAAAATAAAGTTCCTTCTTTGTCCTTTACGTCCCCTACCCTCTACCCCACCTAAGTTAAAAACACCACCATTTCAAATTCAATTTGTTTAGTATATATAGAAAATTCTCATTGAACAATCAACTTATATTTATTGGGGTACCTCCTTATTTTTCCTTTGATAGTATATATAAAACATATAAATTTAATGATAAATACGAAGGTTTTTTACCTGTCATACACTAAGAAGAAATTGTTAGTTAAATCATAATATAAAGACTCTCTTTTCCATACACAAACTTCAACAACAGTATCACCAAAAGGAACATTCCCAAAACTGTCGTTATCATGTCACGACGAGTTATATTGGTTTATATTGTCCTTCATCCCCTTAAAACATTAGATATAATGATTTCTGGATCATTACGAAATAGTCATTATCAAAGAAAGTTCGGAAACTTTACAATATTTTATTAAAAAATTATAAAATATTAATTACATATAAAACTACGGGTTGATCTTAAGACTTTCTTATTCCCTTTATTCCACTCACCCTCGTACACATAGACAATACACACGCACACATGTGATGTGCACTTACTCATGAGTCACCCCCTTGACATGTGTATCTTACGAATGACTACAAAATTTAAAACGAACGTAGAAACTCCACCTTTTTTTGTTTTCATCTCAGCGTTCAATCATGTACTTTAGTACCTCGCTAGAATTCATCGAATTTATCTAGGACGACAGTATAAAGTGGTCAATATCTAATACAAAGTTTGGGGTTTTAGTTACCTCACGTTTAGATTCTCACGACTTTTACACAATTCCATTTTGAGTCTTAACTGTAATTTACACAAATACTGGGTTCAATAATAGGACTAAATTCAATAATACTGATGTATATGAGTTCGGGTACTTAATCTATATACATTCGGTAGTTACTAATCGTAGAAATATAACTGGAACAATGTGTATGTATGTATATACAGTATACTTATACAGTTCGAACTAGATTAACGTTAACCTATTAAGGGGACTTTAAAAGTAAATCCACCTTGTGTGTCCACACAAAAAGTTTACGGGTAGTAATGGCATAGAGAGACTTAATCCGTCTTCTATAAAAAATTACGACCGGTGAACAGTTCTTCCTGTATCAATTGTTTTACTAAACACAACCCAAGTCGGTAAAGGTAAACAAGACGGTTTGCTTACGACAACGGTCCAAAGTATGTAAGGGAAAAGTTCGTTCAATAAAAGACTCTTCCATCGAACAAACTTTTAGACTGGAATCCGTTGGTAAAGGTAGATGACAGAGGTTTAGAACGGAAGTCACCCTTCATTGACTTTCTAGACCTTTTCGTCGAAGTGACTATAAATTGAATTCTTTACTATAAGACATTGATATTTTGAGAAGTGACATCAAATCGGATACACCGTTATCGATAATATATTAATTAAAGGAAAGACACGTCGTAAAGAAATACACCTTTTTTTCTCCAGTAATCCTATTTTTTCTTTTTATTTGAATGAGCGACTACCATCGGTAAATTTCGTGAATATGGATACTTAAATCAGTTTACTATTTTTTAAGGTGGCTGTCGGTCTTGTGATACCTCACTATTTTAAGGTATACGAAAAAAAAAAAAAAATCGTCACGGTTTCTTGTTTAATATAGTAACATACCAATGGTCAACTTTCGAATCGGGATATTTTTTACTAGCAAAGTCTCGTTTAAAATATCTTTGTCTTGAAATAACCGACAAGCGTTCTACGAAAACATACACTTTTTGAAGAATCTTCTGTGTGTAAAGAAATCTTAACTACCTTCCCTTTATAGTTTAGGACGAAAAGATAGGTTAGAGTCTTCGGTCGTAAAAGACTTCATATTGTCATCTCATCAAGACAAAATCCATTTGTGACGGTTGTAAAGGGGATCACAACTATGATACCTTCGTTCAAACCTCACTTTTGACTAACTAAACACCTTTTCCATTACGGGTGAGGGGTTTTTATCTACAATTTTACTTTGTTACCTTTTATAATTCTTTAATTTTACACATCAAAATTTCTGACATGCATAAGTCTGTGTCCTATTAACTTACCTACATCAGTCTATGTTGAAGTGAAAAGTTTCGTCACTGTGACCCTGAAGTCTCTGGGGTTCCAGGGTTTACCCAAAGAAAGTTAAAAAGACCTCTCTTTGTAAAAAGAATAATGTAAAACCGAATCCGGCATAGGAATATAGGTTTCACCAAACTGAGAATACTCGTTCAAACCACTAGTTTAATTATTTTGATTTGTTGAGATAACAAAATTAATTCACTCTGTAGTCTTGTTACGTGTATCTTACGTTAAAGTTATAATGAAGATACAACTGAATGAGTGGATTTTAACTTTTCATTAACATTCGATTAATACCGATGGATATTTTAATTCCTTTTTAAAGATACTACAATTGTCGTTTAATAGACTCTACTCTCCCTTAAGTTTGAACGTTTCTTCATCTTCATCTTATCTTTTCGTTAAGTGGTAAGTAACGTAGGGTTTGAATTTACCTTCACTTTTTTTTTACTATGAATACATGAATTCGAATTGAGTGACTTAGAAGGAACATTCCCTTTTTACACTTGTTAATCGATAATTAGGTAATAAGTAAATTGTCAAGTAATAACTCGTTGAATATATAGTGGATAAAATTTCGTAAAGATTTCGTAAACTGTAATTCGTAAGTCTTTTTACACCAGGGACGGAAGTTCCTCAAAGTAATATGTTAGTAATCATCAAAGTTTACCTCAAAAATTCTTCTATATGTTATAGTATACACAAACTGTAGAGAAAACACAAATATATACACAAATATACAAAAAGGACCTAGTTCACATATCAGTTTATTTTACGATTTGTATGATTTCAACTACAGATTTATATTTTATACAAATACACATTTGGAGATACACATGTGTATCCTATACATGACGACAGATATATTTAGTCATTTTCTTTTAGGTAAAACGGTACAACCTGAAACTTGTAATATCGACCCCCAAACCTAAATAAATTTTGGGAAACTATAAACCCAGTTACTGTAACATCGTTCTACACACAATGGACCCATTTTTATAGACTCATATAAAGGGAAATTTATAATATTTCAAAATTTAAATTCCCTTTTGTAGAAATGTCATTATAACAACCTAAATAGAGTTGGTTTGGATACACTTTTAGAAGAACTTCAAAAGTCAATAAGGGTTTATACTGACCCAAACGGATGGGATTTTCGTAAATGTAAAAGTGTACATATGTGGGTGTATGTCATATGTATGACATATATTATATATACTTTTACAAATCATACGTGAAGAAGACAAACCTTGAGGAAGTCAATTGTAAATATCACATCGTTAAACACACTTCACGTGACACTAATATTTTCTGTTTCGTGTCATTTCAGTGTCCAGAACAATAGAACGTGATTTTTACACAAATGCATAAATCGTCAACATACAAATGAAAGAACGAGAAAAGTTCTTTAACTTTGTTTATCGATAACTCTTTTTACTATAGTTTACTACAAAAAATCACCTATTACTGTGATACGAAAATTTTCTGTCCCAAAAATTTTCTTTGGTAAATTGTAGCTAAGGTTGTAGTGTACAAATGGCATAAATTTTTAGACTTACAGTATAACGTAAAAAGTATTGAGTAATTTTTACAGTCCATACACGGACTTTTCAACACGTTTATTCGTAATCTATTGTCTAAAGAGATGAGTACACAACAATCGGTAAAGATATATGTATAATTATATTTGTGACTACAAAATTAAAGAAAATTAAAAACATGAACTAAAAAATCCATTATACATTAATATTTACATGAAACTATGATGACTTCATTGGTCTACAACAAACTTTTGTTTAACAAAAGAAATCACGTAACCGTTATAAAACGTTATGAAAACACGAATAAATAAACACGAGGGCACATTAATATTATTTTCGTTATCAAATTTAATCAACTGAAACAACGACCATAAATAAGTAGTTCTTTGTTCTAATCAATCTTTAGAAAGTTTCTTTTTACGTGTGTAAAAAGGTACAAAGGTCAACGGACACTCTAACATACCATTTGCTGAGAACGGACACTCAGTGACTTCTGACTCCGAAAGTGGGATCAATACACTGGGAGTTAACAGGAATCAGTGGGAGACCGAAGACGAAGTTTACCCGTCAGGTCATTTATTCTCCTTTGATGTAAAAAAGAAAGTATACGTGGATTAAGGTTAATTTACTAAGTCACACATAGATTTCATAAGACCTCCGTGATTTCCTTTTTTTTTTAGGTTGTTAGGATCTGACCATAAGTATCTTTTCTACAAGTAAATAAATTTTCCACAAATTGTGTGAGTAAACAAGTCGGTATGAAGATCTTAAATAGACCGAATTTGTCCCCCGTTCTTTAGTTAGGACTTATCAGTAATTTTCCTGACTACGACTTCGACTGCGAGGTTATGAAACCGGTGAACTACACTTCTCGACTGAGTGACCTTTTCTGGACGGAGTAACCTTTTCTGGAACTACGACCTTTTCTAATTTCCGTTCTCCTCTTCCCTCGTTGTCTCTTACTCTACCAACCTATCGTAGTGGCTGGGTCACTTGTACTCAAACTCGTTTGAGTCCCTCTATCCCTTCCTGCCCCTTCGGACCATACGACGTCGGGTACCCCAGTGTTTCTCAGTCTGTACTGAATCACTCATTTGTTGTTATTGTTGTTTTACCCCTCGTTCAGTCATACACATTACAATGACCTCACAACCATTGATTTCACGGTGACTCACAGACTTTATGTATATTTTGTTCCAAGACCTCAAGTTGTTTGAATATTTTTTACACGTAAACAGTATGTCGTCGGAGGAAATTATCAAAGATCGCCAATGAATTAGTTGATGAGTGTAGAAGAGAATAGTATCTTAAAGTCTCATTACATAATATTAAAGTTTCAAAGAGTGTTTAATAAAGGTACAAGTAAGAATTTTCCTTAGATTAAATAAGAGTGAGAAGTAAAGGTGAAGAGATCGATGAGTTTTCGAGAGATAGTGGGATGGAGAACCGACTTGTTCTTTATTGATTGGTATGAAAGGTAACAGTCGTGAAGGTTGAAGGTAAGTAGAGTCGAGTACTGTTCACGGGGTATAAGACTTAAGAGAAGATAAGAGGGACGAGAGGGAGTCTGAGTAACAAAGGTCACTAGAGTCTCATCTTCTTACCTGTGAAAGTTTAACACCACGACCTCTTCTGAAAACTCTTAGGAAACTCGTCGTTCCTCTAGTTTGGTCAGTTAGGATTTCCTTTAGTGAGTAACTTATAACTTATAAGTAACCTTCTTTACTAAGAATTCGACTGTGAGATTATGATACCAGTGGACTACACTTCTCGGTGGAGTAACCTTTTCTGGGATTACGACCCTTTCTCACTTCTGTTTTCTTCTTCTCCCAGTGTCTTCTAATCTACCAACCTACCGTAGTGTGAGTTACCTTTACTCAAACTCGTTTGAGATTATCTATCACTTCCTGTCCCTTCTGACCACACGACGTGAGACACCCCAACGTTTCTCAACGTGTACTGAATCTCTGACTTGGTAGGTGAATGTGTAAATAACTTTGGGGTGTAACGATAATATATTTAATTTCTTCAAGTATAATTTCATATTTTGTGGCGTTCTATATACCACCTTGACACACTGTTGATATTCTCCTTTTTATTTTCTAATTCCGTACTATAATTTTCATAGGTCTTTACTAAAATCAAGTGTTTGACTTCTGTTACTATGGGATTCAAGTATTAATTAGTATTATCGTTGCGTTAATAACGTATGAAGTACCATCTTTGACTTGACAACTACTTAAACAAAACGAATTAAGGATGGAGTCGAGATACTAATATAAATAAAAGATCTATTTGAACAACTTTAAACATCTTGAACGGGGTTGAATGTGTCTATCATAAATATCTAAGACTTTTAAGTTCGATTCGAATAGACTCAGATTTTGTTTCGGTACCGTTGTCTCGGAGAGTAAATTTAATCACAGTCAAACGATAAGTGACAAACGTCTTTAAGTTTGTGTAAAACTTGTAGTGTGTTTTCGATATGTGATCGACGGACGATTCAGTGAAGTCAACACAGACCGAGAAGCTCTGGGATAGCTGTTGTTGGGTGGTCCGAGGAGACAGATACCGTAAGAGGTCCGTTCTTATGACCTCACGCAACGGTAAAGAGTGAGGTCCCCGGGAAGGACTGGGTCCCTACCTTGGGAGCAGAGAATGCAGAGGATGTAACCGTCCGTCCAGGAAATGGTGATCGCGGCGGACCTTTCACACTGTTGTACCATGATTGAGTAGATTGAAGCTATACGAATGAATAAAATTGTGGTTTCTCCGGTAGAAAAGGGGTGTCACCTTATTTCAAGTGTCAATACCGAGTCACTTCTCCTAATATCGCACCAAAAAAAAAAAAAAAACCGGTAATAACTGTTAAAGTATAGTCAGAAAATTGACCGACGTTCCTCTCAGTTTACTCAAGTGATTCCAGTTTATCATTTGACCGAGAATTTACCTAAAACGGATATGTAAAAGGAATCCCATTGATACCGGTGTGATACAATTCAAAGAACTATACAAAGTTTCACAGAAGAGTCGAGGTAAGTTGTTTTCCAAATAACCGAATTCCTACATGAATCAAAATCCCTTACGTAGGCACTTTTAAAAAAATAAGAAAGAAATCCCTTCTGTGACCCAGTACAGTAAATTTTACCTCCCCTACCCCCTTTTCTTATTCTCAATGTGGACCAAAACTTTCTTGACCCGTGACTATGGAGGTCTAAAAAGTCGGTGAAAAGGAGTGTTTCTAGGTACTTTATACGATGAGTACTGTGATTCTATCTTTTTTTTTTTGGAAACAATAATAAAATCAATATATCAATTCTTCAAAATCATGTAAATTTCACATTACGATCGTATAATTTTATAAACTGAAGAAAGTGACTTATTTATTAAAAAACCGTGTGGTGAATCCTACTCCCCCTATAATTAAGGGAATAGTCCCTACCTTGGGTACGTGGGATATCACCTTCGAGCCTCAGAATTGGTGACTTCCCGGTCCCTTCTGGACTTCCTTAATAAGAACTCACGAGGACACGTTTGACTTCGTTACTACCCTTAAACCATGACTTATTTCCTGTTGAGATGAAGAGAATCTCAAATGTGTTACCTATGCTAATGATCAGAATGATTTAACCACCGAAGGACCGACCGAGTCGGTATTTCTTATGTGAACGTTACGTCCTCTGGGTCCAAACTAGGGACCAGTCCTTCTAGGGGACCTCTTCCTTTACCGTTGAGTAAGCTCCTAAGAACGACCTTTTTAAGGTACCTGTCTCCTCGGACTGCCCGATATTGGATCCCTCAGCGTTCTCAGTCTGTCCTGATCACTGATTTAGTGGTTCAATCGGGGGAATAAGTCTGGAATTCTTAATGTTCCACACCACAACTCTACTATAAGTCTACACCGTTGTAAGTCTTCATAAACTTTCCACCTTTCCACCGACGACACTCCGGTATCCTAATACGATAGAAACGGTCCCTTCGGAAAAAAACGGAGTGGGAGGAGTAACGGAACCCCAAAATGTGAAGACATAATCTCTGGTGGATATGTGTATAACGAAGGAACGATTTACGTGTGAAACGAAAAATTTGTTACCTTTCAAAGACTTCTCTTTTTCTGATGACTCTGGTGAACCTCTACTAAAGTGTAGAGACTTCTATTAATACAGTTTTACCCGACGACCGAACTCCTAGGAGGTCTGAAATAGATTCTGATCGTAGGTTTACAAACAGTATGGGATCTTTTAAGAACCAAAGAGAATCAAATGTTACGATTAGTGAAACAGGTCCAAGGTTTGTCAAGGTGAACGAAGGTCTTTGGAAGGTCGAAGTCATAGTTTGATATTCCGGGAAAACGAAGGGTCTGGGGTCGTAGTAGGTAGTTGTTAGTGTTTAAGTTTTCTGATATACGTAACCCATTCTTTTTCTGTTCAGAGATAACAGTTCATAACTTTGTCAGTTATTATTCCAACCCGAACTTTTTTTACCTTTGACTTTCCCTACCATCTGACGTTGTATTTAAATCTGTACTCCTATTCATCAGACATTCCCTTTTTGTGTTCTCATCCTTATGTCATTTAAAAATTTTATTGTAAACATCACAATAAATCAAAACCTTTTTCATGTTAAATAGGGTTTCTACCGATCCTTCCTTAAAAATTCCTTTAAATAGAGTAAAAAAGAAAAAAAGACTTACACACCGAAAGAAAGTGTAAATATAGTCCTCAGATGTTTCCTCAGGAAACCCTTTGAACTAGTTTTGACAAATCCTTCCCTTTGTTCTGTCACTTAGTTCCGTATCTTTACTTATTTCACTCGTGTCTCTTCGTTCCTTTCCCATTCCGGTTTTTAATAACTGTCATAAAAGACTACTGAGGAATATCGAAAAAGAAGGACGAAACATCTACATAATAATTAATTTAGATTTCTCCACTCCATTCCATATTTGTTACTTATCACAAACACCCTAACAGTTTGGAGACTTTATTTTTCTAAAACTACACAACTCCTTGCGAAGGTCGGTGTTTATGTCACTTGTCCTCCAGTCCCTCCCCTTCCCGGTCTATACGACTCCTTAAATATGTGGTCCGTTCTACATTTTGTATAGTGAACGTTATAGATTCTTAGTTCCGTATCCACCTTAAATCCTTATGTACCCAGATCATTTTTTCCATAGGTACTGTGGAAGGATTTGACTAACCGGGTGAAGAGTAATCGGTTACGCACACGTCTTTTCGTTCTGAGTAGTTTGTAAACTTTTATACGTCGTTTATTTTCTTTTAGGTTGTCTTCTCCATTCATTTGTACGACGACGACGACGACGACGACGATTCAGCGACGTCAACACGGGTTGAGACACGCTGGGGTATCTGTAGCCGGGTGATCCGAGGAGAGAGAGACCCTAAGAGGTCCGTTCTTATGACCTCACCCAACGGTAAAGGAAGAGGTTACGTACTTTCACTTTTCGTTTTCACTTCAGCGAGTCAACACGGGTTGAGAATCGCTGGGGTACCTGACGTCGGATGGTCTGAGGAGGGAGGTACCCTAAAAGGTCCGTTCTCATGACCTCACCCCACGGTAACGGAAGAGGTCCTATTCTCTACTCTCTGTGAAATACTTTGTAAAATCGTTTACGATTAAATCGTTTAAATCGTAAATAGTTTACGACTAAATCTAAAGATCCTTTGTGAATCTAAGTGTCCGATGTACAATATAAATGGTGGGTATAGAATCTATACGAGTATAGCAAATCTCATACTAATAATATTATAAACCCCGAGTTGCCATTACTTAAACGGTCGGTTACATTCTCTACGCTCAAGTTAGGGACCCAATCCTTCTAGGGGACCTTCTCCCGTACCGTTAGGTGAGGTCATAAAGACGGATCTCTTAGGAGTCTTGTCTCCTCGTACCGTCCGATGTCGGGTATTACAGTGTCTCAAGTTGTGATGATTTCACTGACTCATATTACACATATATATAAATTTCTCGGATATTACCTTTCCTTAGATTTTTCTTACATATATTATAGATTACAAAAGTATAAGAAAAGATAATATCCGATAATGTTCTATGACTTATCTTAGGGGACACAATATGTACTAAGAAAAATAAATATTTGATGAATT
Source organism: Capra ibex (assembly GCA_006410555.1). Taxonomy (NCBI): domain Eukaryota; kingdom Metazoa; phylum Chordata; class Mammalia; order Artiodactyla; family Bovidae; genus Capra; species Capra ibex. The sequence goes on along the minus strand of SJYO01016970.1, from coordinate 19,154,486 downwards.
TTAGAATTCCTGTATACAGGTGTGTCTTTACTGATCTATTATCTTTCAATTTATGGTGACACTTTCGCTAGTTAAGTATAGTAGAGTCGAGGTTTATATTTTCACTACGAGTGGAAGTATCTCAAAATTACCGTGGAATCTCCCTATAAAGGTCGAATGGGTCCCAGACACCTGGTAGAGCCCGGGTTCTGTTGAGTCATTTGATGAGACGATAGGTAACTCGGTGTTGGTATGAGATTACTCAAGACTTAGGGTCGTAACTACTTCCTTTAGGGTAGTAGGTGTAGGCAAGGAAGGAATCCAATATAGAGAGTCGGGGTTCCATTAAAAATCTTAAGAGAACTCACGGCATATAGAAAAGGAGACAATGTCAATTACGAAGAAATGTAGTTTTAAACGGATAAGTTTAATAATACACAACGATAGAGGACTCACCCGAAGGAAACACTAACCTAGAGGAGTAACCTTGTTACTAAAAGATAAGAAGAAATGATAACAATACAACGAGTAAAAAGTATTTGTGAAAAGACTTGATAATGGATCTTACGGTTATTTTATTTATACGTAAAGTATTTTGAATATCGTAGAACAATTATAACTACTGTTGTTTTTCACTTTGACCACCACCCGAAAAACTCGGTTTAAATTAACCAGTCAAAACCACGGTGAATAAACAATATTCATCGAACTATTTAAGACTTATATACAATAATCTTATGAGTCAGAGAAGAACAATTTTCGTTTGTGAATAAACTCAAAGTAATTCGTTAGACTAAAGTAAGGACAAAATAATAAAAAACAATTATAATTGACTTTAATTTAACTTGTGTAAACTACAAATTTTTTTGACTTGTGTATCTTCTTGACTGGAAATCGACCCTACTTTTTATAAGACAAGTAACGTTGGTAAGATTGAGAGTGATTGTTTACATTGACCAAACCCTCAATTTCGAAGGTATCCTCTGTCATTTTTACTACTCCCCTGACGTAGACATAAAAGGGACAGAAAGATGTCTTTTTGTTTCAACCGAAGAAAGTGATATGTAACATTTAACAATACCTTCCATTTTTACTTACTTGTTTATCTATTATTTAAGGTCATCTCGAAGATAGGACCTCTTTTGTTTCGAGGTACTACCATGGTTTTTGAAGTATTAATGACAGATTAAAATCTTTTATTTACTTACGTTTTTGTAAAATATTGAATGTTAAAATTTTATGTCCTTACTTGTAAAGGAAAACACTGTGAAATATTTAAAATTCTATAGTGCTAAAAGACTTTATAGTACCACCACCACCACCAAATCAGTGATTCAACACAAGATACATAGTATCGGACGATCCGAGGAGACAGGTACCCTAAAGAATCCGTTCTTATGACCTCACCAACAGTAAAGGAATTACCGTGTTTATATTGTGTGTGTTAAATAAGAGGTAACATTATAAAGAAAGAAAACCGTCTTAGAGGTTTTCGAAGAACCAGAGAGAGAGTGACCGAAGTGAATGAGGGAGGGATCCCTACCTCTTTACTGTATACTAAAAATACAACCCTGATTGTGGACAGAGTGTCCGGAAAACGTAGTTCCGTTCGTAAGAGTAGATGATGATAAACTTCAAGTAACTTAGACTTTCCTCTGAAAACCGAAATTTCTATTAACGGTAGAGTACAGAGTGCTGATACTTTTGAACGTGTACCAATTTCCATTCAATTTCAAATTAAGTATAAACTATATTATTTAGAAAAGAAGAACTGAAGTGTTTGGAATAAAAAAGAACTTTTTCTAGAAACCAACCTTTGTATGAACGCGTAAAAGATCTAGTCCTTCGTCCTGTAAAATACATTTTGTACATAAATTCCCAAGAGAACCTTTTTTTATTTTGACCTTTTCGCCGTATAGCCCAGGTACAAGATGACTCGTCCTCACCCGACCACGACTCGTCGAGTAGAACATATGTTCCGACTAGGTGAGGGTGAATAGGATACCAGAAAGGCAGGGACAACGGAATGAGGTCGGGGAAGTAAGTCTCTACAATTATCGGACTGTGGACGAACTTGAAAGACAAGTCCGTGAAACAACCAAAAGGAAGTCTTACCACACATAAGAATCTTACTTATTTGTGGTACTGGTAGCTGAGTAATGTACTTTGAACAAAAATACTTCTATTGCTGACTGGTAAGAGTTCTTCTTTTAAGGAAGTAATCGTTCGTCTCACGGTTAGTACATTTATGCAGTGAAGAAAGGTTTCAAAGTGTCTAAGTCCAGAAGGTCTTCGTCTACGACTTTATCTTAAATTCCACGTTCTACACACAATCTCTAGGCGTCTGCCCTTCTCCTATCTTCGTCTTGAACCGTCTCTTGTTTTGACTTGTTAATACCCGTTGGACCGTTCCGTTAGACCTCCCTCGAGACTTCGGTGCCTGTTAGGGTGGACCCGGTTTTACAGAACTGGAACTGTGGGGAGACCGAAGGGTCCACCGTGATCACCATTTCTTAGTCGGACGCGTACGTCGTCTACGTTCTCTGACCCCAAGCTAGGGACCCAGTCTTTATAGGGGACCTCTTCCTTTACCGTTGGGTGAGGTCATAAGAACGGACCTCTTAGGGTACCTGTCTCCTCGGACCACACTTGTGGGGAGTCAAGTGTGTCGTCATCGTCAGCTTCGTCCAGGAGACATCGACCTCTACAGACGACGGACATCGGGGACGTCTTTCCGACTTCAGAAAGGATTACCGACGGGTTGTCGTATAGTGTCCGAGAAAGTGTGTTTAATTAGACGGCAAGTCATGAGAACTCTGAAGGGACCACCAGGTCACCAATTGGGAGACTTGAAGGTGACGTCCCCCGTACCCAGTCAAGGACCAGTCCTTGATACTAGAATGTACGACACGTCGGTTTATGTATTCGTTCATTTATTTTATTTTAAGTTGTGGGTTTGTTTAAAACACAGTGTAAACTTCTCGACTGAGATTTAAGTAGATCCAATTTCCTTTTTACACACTCCTATTCCGTTATACTACAAATTTTACTTGTTATCTCCTCTTAAACGAGAAAGTCTAAATTTTTATATGATACTTTGATGTCATTACTTTATCTAAGTATGACCTTCTTTCCTATATTATCTCCTTTTGTTTTACTCTTTTATCTCCAGTCCTTGTCTCACGTCACGTATGACCTTTATTGGGATTTTACTTACACCGTACACCCCTTTTTTTATCCAATAGGTTGTTTAGTGTACCCTCATTAACAAGTAAGAAAACTTGTTTTTGTATACAAGTAAGTAATTTTAAGTGGGACATTCAATGATTTCACTTAAGATAAAGGTAAATTTTCAATTTTCACTTTGTTGAAGGTTTTGAATTTTACCGTAAAATATTTATTAAATTCAATGTGATTTTGTATTAAGTAAAACATTACGAAACGGCTAATCTCTTTTCGTAGAATTCGGGTTTAAGGTATAGATGGTTCTTCTGTTTTAAATGATATATATCACTTTCGAGACACATATTTTCTATGGTTTTTATTTTAATTTCCGTCACTATCTGATCCTCTTTTTATAAACGTGGTATATACTGTGTGAGTGATATTCCTACACATCGTGTACTCAGGGACATTGAGATATACATTTTCTTTTTCTAAACTTTATAACTATTTCGAATAACTGTCCATAAAAACCATCTATTTTTTATCGATTATATGTATTTCGGTATAGTTATTAGTCTTCTTCTTTGAATTTGTTGTGACCATCTATAAAAATTGAGTAGTCTAAGACACTTTTAATTTAATAACTATCTAGTATAGGTTATAACCGATGTTGTACCCAGTTACACAAGAGTACTGATAAAGATGATCATAGATAAGATTGTTGAAAAAATATCCTGTGAAAGCCGTTTTAGATGGTTTTGACTGAAACGTATTTTAGACGGAACCCATATTTTTACATTCTACGTTTACAATTCTCACAGAAAACAGTGACAAAATATATGCCCCTGTTAACCTTCGTTGCTATAGCTAAAGTAATACTCTCCACTAACTTAATTTTTAGTATAATTATGTATCTATGAGAAAGTTACTCAGTTCTTTACGACCTCAGACGTCCTCATTGTGTAGTGAGGTCTTTGGGTCACCGAGTTTCGTGTTCCAATAAAGAATGAGTGTGTGCCCTCGAGACAGAACTCGCGAGTAGTGGATCCTGGGTCAGTCTCCCAAGTCTACAGGTAAACCTCTTAATCTGACAACGGACCGAAGGAGAATTTTGATTAGGTCAAGAGAGAGTGAGTGTAAAATAAGTGTCCCGGTGTAGGTTGGAGTTCCTGTGGGGTTTGATATATTACGGACATTTCTGATAATCTTTGATGATTCAATGGTATGTTACCTTATTTTATAAATGTTAATCTTACTTACCCCGTCTATTCATATAAGTATACAATTAATTTTTCGGTAAGTGAAGAGGTGATATAAATTTAAGGTAACGGTAAAACTTTTGGGTATAAAGATATACACGTATATATAACAACATTTATCTGTTGCTAAACTTTAGTATTGCATAATTTTTCTTCTTTACCATGTAAACGACTAGTTCTTGTTCCTCCCTATGAAAACAAAACTGAAATGTATACCGTTATATGAAAAGTTGTACTTTGACATCCTTACTTAGATATATAATAAACGAACTAAATTTTTATTTTCATGGTGTCTAAGAACTTGGAAGAGGGTGGAGAAGTCTACCCTTTTTGTACAGTTCTTCGTCTGACCTTGTTACTTGTTAATGATAGACGTAAAACATACAGGACTCTTTATAAATACATCTAACGACTTCTACGGTTCGAAAATAATCGATAAGGGTCTACTTTCAGTAATTAGTAAAAAAAATTAGTCTGGTTTCATATAGACTGTCATTTGACATCAGAGAAGGACCACCGGGTGGTGAAGAATTTTGTTCTGAATAAATCCTTTTTTTTAACCCTGGGTAAATCGAATTATTAGTAGTAAAAGATGTATGTATATGTCTCACCAATTAACAGGATTCAATTAAACCACCCGAAGGAGTTAATAATCCAACGAAGTTGTCCGTATTCATTGAAGACATCAATTTCCGTCCACTCTTTAGGAACTGGTGTGGAACGACGATTCACTGGACAATTTGTTCAGAAATCTTAAACGGTGTGAACGTTTATCGTTATTTGTTCACCTGGGTTTATTCCAGTACATGAACCAAACGTTAGTCAAAGTGTTCGAGGGACTTCAGAGTCGAGACTTCTCGTAGAACATCCTTTCCAACCGCTCTCACTCTACTCTTCCATAAGTTCCCCTCCACAGTCGATGAAGGTCAGTCGAGTCCACTATGTTAGGATACTTTTGCTAATCTGTGTCCCGATGTCAGACTTCAACGGGAAGTCGGATCACGGAAGACTTTCGAATCAGAGGACCAGAACGACCTAAAACTCTGATTCCAATATGTTCCCACGTCAACGACCAGTACTGACCTGGAATTTGTACTGAGGAAAGTGGTTACCTTCTCGCAAGGACTTTGGGTAAGACGGAAGACTACCCTCACCTTTATTTCGACTAACCACACGAGAACGCCGATGGAGACCTTACACCGAAGACTAATCTCAGATACACTAGGGGAAGAACACCTGACACGTGAGAAATAATTCCTTTTATTTTATAAATAATAAGTAATACTCCTATGTCTAAATTTGTTTGTGTTTCTATAGTGACGGATACGACTTCACGAACTTTCATTCAATGTAAGTGATGTTGAGGACCATACAGGTCCCACGCCACCGTCTCTACTGGTTTCAGTCGATATTCCTTCACCACACATAATGACATCGGTTAAATGCATGTTATTAAATGAGTTCATTAGCTGGACGAAAAATAATAGTGGTACACAAACTCCACTATCCCCGACCAGTTACAGTTACTATTTGATGAATAAAGGACTTTTTATATAAAATAGTCAGATTCAAGATTTGGTGGGAACATCAATAAAAACTTATAATCGTCATATATACATTTGTAGTTTAATCGGTAGCAATGAAAATTTTTTGTGACATAAAATATACCTTCAACTAAGTCTCTTGGAGGTTAATATGTCGAGGGTTGTGTATATCTGTGTTGATATCTACTGAGAGACGTCTTTTTCAAATGTCACCAAGTAATAATGATCTCAAATAAAACTCGTGTCAAACACGGAGGTCGGAGTACCATGATGGATAAGCACGTAAATTTGTCAAATCAACTAGGTTTTATTTATTAAACGTATCATTAACATTTCTATGTCTTTATCTTTATCTCAATAAACTCAAACAGTAAGTTCCAGTATACCGTTTACCTTAACTATGACACAAATCTTCCATTTTGTCATTTTGTCGGACCTGACATTCCGACATTCTGTGTATTAAACATGTCATAAACCAAATTTTCACTTTTAAAATTCATCGTGTATTTCATAAAATTACTTACATTTATTATGTAACGTAAGTATCTTTATTTTACATATACTTAAAATGTATACATGTTTATTTTAATTGGAAGATTATTGGATGTTACTCTTCTTATTTTGATATTTATATATGTATATGTACATATTGACTTAGTGACACGACATGTGGACTTTGATTGTGTTACAACATTTAGTTGATATAAAGTTATTTATGTATATATTAATTTTAAAATGAGAAAAAGAAATTATCAATATAGAAAAACAAGGATTTCTGTTTATGTTACAATGTTCTCGTCATACTAAATCATCAACGGATTTAACATTAAAAACGAATATAACGACGCCGACAACGATTCAGCGAAGTCAGCACAGGCTGAGACACGCTGGGGTATCTGCCGTTGGGTGGTCCGAGGAGGTAGGGACCCTAGGAGGTCTGTTCTTATGACCTCACCCAACGGTAAAGGAAGAGAATAGAATCGTCTTCGAATCGTATGTGAAGAGGACATTTATCGAATATAAAGTGATTATAATTGATTATTTCAATTACTTGTTAATAAATATATCGAATGTATCTTGACAGGGGACTTCTAGTCACAAGTTTGACAATCAATCTGTATTTTTGATGACTTATTTATTAACACGAAAACATGACTTTTTTAGTGAAATGAGACAAAATAAAATGAAAATCGTTGTGTTAATTAATACGTTTAAAGTTATTTTTTATAAAATGACAGATGTGACGAAGAGACCTATAATAAAATAATCCAATTAAGGTATTAATAATGATTTTCGTTACGAAAGGACATCTCCTCCCTCGTAATTTGTCCTTTTTCGACTACGAAATCAACCTTTCGGATGTCCATACTCCTTAAGAGAGAATTTTCACATACGTACACACACACAGAGACACACATTTGAGTTAGTACAGACTGAGAAACACTGAGGAACCTGACATCTGACGGTCCGAAGAGCCAGGTACTTTAAAAGGTCCATTCTTATGACCTCACCCAACGGTCCGAGAGGAGGTCTCCTAGAAGGGTTGGGTCCCTAGGTTGGTCGTAGAAACCGTAGAGGACGTGACCGTCCACCTAAGAAATTGTGACGTGGTGACCCTCCGGGTGAATTGGTGCCACCCCCTAGTCTGAAAACAAACTAAGTCCTGAAATTATCTAACTTACTCTGGGTGCAGAACCACTCCCGTTAGACGAAATGAGTCAGATATATAAGTCTACAATTAAAGTAGGTCTTTGTGGAAGTATCTGTATGAGTCTCTTTACAAACTAGTTTATAGACCCGTAGGGTACCGGGTCAGTTTAACTATGTATTTTAATTGGAAGTACGACGACGACGACGATTCAACGAAGTCAGTACAGGCTGAGACATGCTGGGGTCTCTTCCGTCGGGTGGTCCGAGGGGGCAGGGACCCTAGGAGGTCCGTTCTTGTGACCTCACCCAAACGTACTTTCACTTTTTACTTTCACTTCAGCGAGTCAGTACAGACTAAGGATCGCTGGCGTACCTGACGTCGGATGGTCCGAGGAGACAGGTACCCTAAACGGTCCGTTCTCATGACCCCACCCCACGGTAACGGAGAATTATGTTGTTTGAACGAAGACCTTGACAATTAAAAGGATCTACAATTGAAAGATTTTAATACAACACCTTGTACTATCATTCAATCAGAATAGAAGAGGTTTTACATAATGTTCATATAAAACATCCTTGATAAAAATACAATACTGTTTAGATATTCGAGACTCGAAGTAAAGATAACAAGAAACACACTATTAATTAGACTAAGAATTTATTTAATACTTTTCAAAACTATTGAAAATAAACTTTAAGGATATCCACTGTACTTCGTGATTTCGACAACTTAGAAATTTAAAAGTAAATTCAGTCCTAGTAAATGAGATATCCGATAGATCGATAGTTTACGTATAAATATTTTTATCTAGACTGAAGAATGAAAAATTTATAATAGCAGTGAAAATTTCTTATTTACTAGAAATTCAATTCATTTACTTGTTCATATACGTTCGAAGATAAAGTATACAGTATGATTCTTTGAAACGAGTAACGAATCAATTAAAAAGTAAGACTTAATATCGACCTTACCCTTTTAGAGAGTTTTCTATTATAAAACCTTAATTTACCTTACAAAATACGACATAGGTCTTTTCAAAACGAGTTATTTGTACCCAACATATTGTTGACAGTCGTCCAAAGTGTCTATGTGATTCTATTTTTAGTAGTTCCATTATTAAAATAACATGAGTTATAAAAGTTCACTTTAGTGTAAATAATTTGGACCAATCATCAGTTACTTGGGTACTTCAAACTTTGTTTCCTTATAGTCTAATAGTCAGTTTTGGATTTTGTAGTCTCCCGAACGTTCTCATGCATCGGTCATGTACACACTCACGAGTCAACACCGTCTGGGAAACACTGGGGTACCTGACGTCGGGTGGTCCTAGGAGACAGATATCTTAAAGGGTCTTTCCTTATGACCCCACGCAACGGTAAAGAAAGAGGTCCCCTAGAGGGTCTGGATCCCTAGTTTGGACACAGAGAACGTAATCGTCCGTCTAAAAAACACTGATATGGTGGACCCTTCGGGATAAATCAGTCATTTGTAGGACACAAATCTAGAATTACTAAGGTTTAACATTCCGAGAAAGTAAAATTTTAGGGAGTCCTAAAGAATTCCTAAATAATACTTTTTCAATAACATACCGTCGTGTATTGGTATTATTTTATACGAGAATTATAAAAATTCACATTTCGACTCCACGAAATTTCTAAGTAGACAGAAGTGAAATTTTAAAATACTTTATGGACGATTATTCATGAAAGAATAAAGATCTTCTAAAAAATTTGAAATTACTCTTGATAATCTTTAGTTAAATTTATATTGGTGTTGAGTATAAATTGGGTAAATTTACGAGAAAGTTACTCTCCTCTTTTGTTTACCCCCTTTTATAGACTATTTACGTCCGGGGACTCCTAGTTTGTAATTAAACTTACCGGAAATTCCCGGTAATCTCTTGTCTACAAGCTTTGAGTACCCTTCGTTGAAGGAACCACCGTTTTACGATGAAGGAATCTTAGAAAATCTTCGATAAAAGAAATCGTATAGTAACATCTAGACTTCATTTTTAGTACCGAATTTGGGTTACCCTGAAATCTATTTACGGGGTCTTAAACACCCTCTAGACTTCAATCAAATTATCTGTACTCACGGAAATTGAAAAAACAGAGGTTTATAGAACTCTACTCCGACTTTAAGTTTTATTAAAATAAAGACGTCGACTCGGAAGTTTACATAGTCAAGTGTAGTATATGTTAAAACTTTTATAGAAACTAGTAGGTCAAAACGAAATCCTTTACACATTCAGATCATACACCATTTTATGGTTCCATTTCTCATCAGGTATATTGGTAGAAGGTCGAACTCAAACTTCATTTTAAGTCTGTAGGAACCTCACACCGTATACCTATTGGTCCTTAGGTAAACTTCTTAGTCACAAGTCTCTTCAAACCAGATTTCTTATAAGATGTGTGTCCTATTCTAGTTTTCCCTTTGTGTTTCCCTTTATATTCTTCCATAAATAGTTTTACGACCGGACTTTCTTTCTGATCCTTCTTAGTAACTCTTACCCAGAAAGATTGACATTACCTCTATTTTTACCAAACCCGATCCCTTTTTCCCAATAACAAGTCTTTTTTTTTTTTTACCGTCCTGTCATTTAGTGAGTATAACTAGGGACTATTTTCCTGAGGACGAAAGATGAAAAGAGACTTCAGTTTAAGGACTCACCGTCGCTCTCCGTCTATATTCCTATCTAAAGGGTTATCTCAAACCTCTCGAGTTTTTGTCTTTTCCCAAAATATAGTAAAGATGGACTTAGGGAATCTAAGATCGTTCGAAATACCTTTAGGAGTACGGACTGGTTTGTCTTCTCAGCCTACCGCCACACATCAATAAAGTTCTGTCTAGAGATGTCGTGACGGTTCAAAAGGGGTGGAATCTCACTTCGTCCCCTTCCCGACTTACAACAGTTTTAGGTTCTACCCTCTACTCAACTACTTTTTGTTCCTTCTCCCGGTCCATCCCAGTACGAAAGAGTCGACTACTGTTATATCCGTCTACGATTATCTCCTGGTCACTTGGAGGAAGGGAGAGTACGAAACTAGTAGGACCTCGGTGGTCTTAGAATCACAAGGTTTTCTCACTCTCCCTTTGAGTCTAACGACCACTTCTAATACTTCGTTGACGACAAAGAGACTTACTCTCCAAACTTTCTAGTGTCCTACCATAGTTCCGGTTCGTGTATCAAACTTTTCTCTCCGGTCCCCTTTTCCTTCCTTCCTTCCCTCCCTCCCTCTTTTCTCTCCTCGTTTTCTTCCTTCCTTTTCCCTTTCTTTTGTTATTTCTCCGTTAGCCTTTACTATTTTGAGTTGACAAGTTTTTCAGTATCAAACTGTACAACAAGTTGGTGATTTAGTACAGAAACACTGGGGTACCTGATGTCGTATGGTCAAAGGAGACAGGAAGTCATAGAGGGTCTCAATGACGTCTAAGTACAGGTGACTCAGTCGACCACTGTGATAGATTTGGAGAGTGGGAGACGACAGGGGAAGAGGAGGACGGAAATTAGAAAAGGTTCCAGTCTCAGAAAAGGTCACTCATACGAGAAACGTAGTCCGCCAGTTTCATAACCTCGAAATCACAGTTGTAGTCAGGAAGGTTACTTATAAGTCCCAACTAAAGGAATTCCTAACTGGTAGAAAAAAGGACTTAAATAAAAATTACTTCCTATTAAGGAAATGTCATAACACAACTAAAGATGGTTTGTAGTTGTACTTAATTGGTTCTAACTGACTGAACTAGAACGTCAGGTTACCTTAAAATGTCTCTTCGTTTAATTTGACACCATACTAAACCTTATCATTTTATTTTAGTTGAACTGGAGATATACTCCTAGTAACGAAGGTCGAAATTTTCTCCAGAGTTGTAATTTAAAGACTCTATTCTTACTTTAAGATTACGTCATTAACTCCGTTATTGTAATGGACGTGGTAGTATTATTATATCGATGAATATACGGGATTTGGAGATCTCAGTCAGATGCCTGTTTAGTACTGGTCGAACCAACACTCACGTCTTATCTCACATTTTCTACCATTTCAGTTAATGTATTTTTCCTTTATACATTGACGGTTCCGTCCTCTACTTTCTTGACGGTTCAGTCCTCTACTTTCTCGTTCCCTTCATTCTCTCCCATTCCCGTCACTTTTGAAGTAGAATTCTTTACACCTATCCAGGTACATATGGCATTTTTAGGATATCTTATTCTTTATCCCCGAATGTATGATCACTACAGTTTTTCACAGGGATATTTTTGATTCTCGTTGGTATAGTGATAGTTTGTGACTGTAATCACTACCTCTTACTCTCAATTCATGTAAAATAAATTTACTAGCAGAAAATGTCACTCCGGTTTTACCCATAACAAAAATAATTCTTCATAATTATTCGTAACCTCTTCCGTTACCGTGGGGTGAGGTCATGAGAACGGACCTTCTAGGGTGCCTGTCTCCTTGGACCATCCGACGTCAGGTACCCCATCGACCCTCAACCTGTACTGACTCACTGAAGTGAAAGTGAAAAGTGAAAGTACACAACCTCTTCCTTGACCGTTGGGTGGGGTCACAAGAACGGACCTCTTAGGGTTCTTATCCCCTCGGACCACCCGACGGTAGAGACCCTAGTGTGTCTCAACCTGTACTGACTTCACTGAATCGTCGTCGTCGTAATTATTCGTACGATAGATTTTACTACTCCTCTTGGTGACATTCTCATCTTTGTTAGCTTTAATTTTCCATAAATGTCTCCACTCTAATACCTTATTTCTTCCTCTTAAGGGTTTGTAGTCGTACTCAGAAGACACGGCAACCTACGGTATATAACGTCAGTCCTTAATGATGTTATTTCTAAGTTACTATGATTGTTATTTCGGTGAATACCAATTCAGGTTCTCGAAACCATTTGGACCTAAAGTTTAGATCGTCAATAATAATCATCGAGTCTCTAAACTTTATAAAAGAAATTGGAAAGAAGCGAATAAGTAGACATTTTACCCCTTCTTTAACGTCGAAGAAGGACGACGACGACGACGATTCAGCGAAGTCAACACAGGCTGAGACACGCTGCGGTATCTGCCGTCGGGTGGTCCGAGGGGGTAGGGACCCTAAGAGATCCATTCTTGTGACCTCACCCAACGGTAAAGGAAGAGGTTATCGAAGAAGGATTCCAATGACTTTACTAAATTGGACATTTAAATTAGAACCTTTTAATTTGACACGTATCATAGATCTGTGTATCGTTTATGATACCTTTATGACCCAAAATGACGGATCATGGAGACTGGGAATTGTTTGAATACAAACGATATAGTACCATTGTGGATTTAAATGTATCAATTCAACATAAATCCGAAAATTAAATGTACAACTACCTCTGTACGTGAGAGAAAGTTAACCCAATGAAGGAACAATAGAGTACCGGAGCCATGCACGTACCGACTCTGACAGTAGAGAGGATACCGGGTAATTTCTTCAGAGGAACCGAAGAGGAGGGAATTGAGGGAGGGGTGTGTTCTATTTTAGGTCAGGAGATAGAGTAAGAAGTATGAACGAAGTCTTCTAGAAATATTGGGTTGATCTGGGAAGAAGAGGTATTTTCAGAAGTCGTTCAGGGTTGACTGATTTCTGTCACAAAGGTGAAACGTTTCACTGGTCAACTGGTTAGACAACACAGGTAGGTAACTGTAGAACACTCGTTGGTACGATTTGAAAACATGAATGACTTTCACTTTAAACGAGTCAGTACTAGGTGAGAAACGTTGGGGTACCTGACAGATCAGGACCTTAAGACGTTCGGTCTTATGATCTCACCCTTAGACAAGGGAAGAGGTTCCCTAGAAGAGTTGGATCCCTAGCTTGGGTCCAGAGGGTGTAACATCCGTGTAAGAAATGGTCGACTCGGTGGTTCCTTCGGGTGAATGATTTTATTAGATAAGTTTATTAATCAGGAAAGACATCCTTAACCTGGAATAGGTTATATCTCTCGTCCTAAAACTGTGTGTAAGTAACGTACTTACTTACTTACTCTAATATTTCGGTATTTTGAGATGACAAACTAAGTTCTTTATCTATCATAAATAAGATAAGGATTCGTAGATTTTAAATATATTAGAAAAAGATACCGAATAAATAGGTTAGACTACTCTTTTATTTTTGGTGAAAAAGGGTCGTACAAACTCTGAGACTAATCTTATCTCAGTATGACAACTAAGATTTATATATAAAAAACTTACTCAATTATGAACCTACCGATTTATCTACTTACCTAATTATAGACAAGTAAGACTCGAGTTCTTGAGGATAATTTGTGTCAATTAACTTAAATTGACGATCGACATAAACTCAAAAGAGTAAAATCTTAATTTTTGAAGTTAAAGATCTTATCAAATTTACAGATCCATAAGAATTTTATTCACTATAAATTTACGTTTTACCTTCGGTTTTGAGTCCATAAGTTGTAAAATAGATGATATTAAGTGTCACACTTTCGAAAAAGAGACAATTTTCGTAAGTGGAGGTTTGTAATCAGAGGAAAAGTTGGAAACAAACAAGAACGATACCATTACTATGTCTGCTAGGATCGAGTGGTCCTCAACATTTCTCAGAGTCAGTGTAGTGGGTCCTCGTACCTACAACACCTCCAAAAGATTTCTTCGCTCCTGACTCCTGGTCCGTCGGACTTCACACACCCTAATTACGTCCTACCATTTACCATTACCGATCCTATGTTGACATCGTTCTGTTGATCCTCTCTTTAAGACACCCTTCTAGACTGACATATACATTTCGTTTATTCTCTTCCGGAGTCATTTAACAAACCAGATATTAATGACGTCGAACGTTTACAAAAATTACGACCCCGGTTGATCCTCTTAACCTGGTCTCCAACCACCTATACTTGGTCGAAGGTCGATGATCCAAAGAAAATAAATAGAAGTGGGAAAGGTGTAATTATGGTAGAACCAACATTAAGTGGCTTCTATCCTCCACGTGTAGACGAGGAAAGACAAACTCACATCCCCACAACCCTCGGAGACCCACCTCCACCGTACTTCTTTTTACCAAACCAGAAGTCCATTCGTTTACTCGAGTAGAGTAAAGTCAATATCTTAAATACAAAGGGTAAATCAAGATTCTTCTAGGATATTTTTAGAACTATTAACGGATCTCCGTCTTTCGACATTGTTTGGAATAAGAAGAGAAAATACAGTGACGAACCTAAAACTGTCATCTCCGAGTCTATATTAATAATTCAGTTTACTTGTTTTACGTCGTGTCCCTCACTAAGTTAATTACCATTGGTTATCCTCGTTAATTACTTACTCAGTCTAGTACTTCAGTTCTATCTTGAATTTAAAATAAAGAACAAAGGTCTACCTCTACTGTCAATTTTATTATCCAGATACGGACCTGTTCTGGTACCAAAGACACATGAAATTTCGTCCGGAGACTCAACCAAACCTGGAATCGCTAACATATTGACCAAACCATTCTATTTCATCGGATTCTAAAGGTATCCAGTGAGACCCCAAGAAAACAGACCCGACTAAAACTGGAATCCGAACTATTGGTTCAGTATCGACATGCAACGTGAGTAACGTCTTTATTGTAATTTTTAATATATAAAATCGAACACTAGGAGATAAAAGAAAGGAGAGATTCTCTGAAAGTCGAAGGGTTCCTTTCCCGGTACATACAAGAGAGACGACATTAGGTGGACACGATCTGTGCTTACCACGAAGAAATTACCCACATATTTTCTCTCTACTACACTTAAACTTCTGAGTCACAAACTTTTTTGTTCAGTAAATTTCTGTCTTATTTACAATTATTAACCTTCACTTTCAGTGGTTAGGACATCCTGAGACGCTGACCTTAAGAGCTCCTGTCTTATGACCTCACCCACCCATCGGAAAGGGAAGAGGTCCCATAGAAGGGTTGGGTCCCTAGCTTGGATCCGGAGGGTGTAACGTCCGTTTAAGAAATGATCGACTCGGTGTTCCCTTCGGGTTCTTATAACCTTAACCATCGGATAAGAAAGAGGTCACCTAGAAGGGTTGGGTCCTTAACTTGGTCCCAGAGGACGTCACGTCCGCCTAAGAAATGGTTGACTCGATAGTAACCACCGTCGTTTTTTTTTTTTTTTTTTTTTCCAAAACCGTTTTGAGTTCGTTTTCAATCCATTTCAAAAGACTTTTACCTTACTAAGAAACACGCGACCCCTCAACGGAAAATAAGTCTCTTTTGAGACAACCGAACGCCATTGTTTGTTTCTCGTTACGAGTGACGTGTGTCAGAGAATATTGTATTGGAGGGTACCAGTGAACCCGAAAAGGGTTAGTGATCCAGAAGAGAACCCGAAGGGACCACCGAGTCGTAATTTCCCAGACGTAGGGTTATGTCCTCTCTACCCAAACCAGAGACCAAGACCTTCTGCGGAACCTCTTTCTTTACTGTTGGGTGTGGTCATAAGAACGGACCCTTTAGGGTACCTGTCTCCTCGGACCACCCGGTGTCAGGCACCCCAGCGTTTCTCAACCTGTACTGAATCATTCACTTATTGTTGTCGTTGTTCCCAGAGGAGAACCAAGGGGTCGGGTGAATATGAGGGGTGACACAGGAAAGACTAAGATATATAAAGAAATATCTCCTGTAAGGGAGAAAGACCCTAGGAATACGGGAAAAGCGTCCATTAAAGTAATGATAAGAGATTTAAAATGAAATAAAAGAAGTAGATTCTTATAACAAGGGTTGTGCCAGAACAAAGAAAAAATTTTTTTAAAACTAGTCTCATATCATCACAATGTTACAACACAATCAAAGATGATATACCGTTTCACTTAGTCGTTGTACATGTGTATATAGGGGAGAAAAATTCAAAGGTAGGGTAAGTCAGTGGTGTCTCGTCACTAATTTCAAGGGACACACTTGTCAGTCAAGAGTTATCAATAGATAAAAGCTGTATCACAGTCATCGTATATATACTTAGTGGGTCAAGTAGGGTTAGGGATTTAAAATTTCAATTTAGAGAACTTGTGGGTAAATCATGAATAACTGGGGTGGGAGAGAAAGGTTGGAGTAGGGAAACCGTTGATAGAGTGACTTAAACGTAAAAGGATAAAGGGTTCCCGGTGACTTCAGTTTCTATTAAAAAAAAAAAGTAGAGTAATCTAGGGATCTTAGATCCCATCTGGACTACGAATAGTCCTATGGATATTTATAACCATCCTACTTATCTATGAACTTAGGACCGGATTCGAAATTTTAAGTGGACACTACCTATTAAAATACACAATTGACTTGACCTAGTGTTTTACGTGTCTATAGACTAGTTTGTAATTAGAACCACAAAGTCTTTCACACGAAACCCTACTCGAATTGTAAAGTCCATTTCTGGACTTATTTTAATTTCCCGATTGGAAGGGAGTTCATTCTTTGTTAGGAATAGATTGTGTAGACGAAAAGGATAGGAGTCTAAACTTGATTTTAAAAAGTCGAATGTTGACGTCCAGGGTCCTGAACAGTCGGAGGTAAGAGTGTACTCAGTAAAGGATAACTAAAGCAAAGAAAGCTCTTACGTCTAATTATACGGTGAGTAATCAGTTTTGTTTATTGGACCCTAGAAAAAGAGAAATTAAAATTCAGAGAACTATAAAAGAAAAGATAATATCTTTTATCACTAGATCCACTGACTTAAAAATTCAATTCATAGAAACTACGTGACGACGACGACGACGATGGAGCGAAGTCAGTACAGACTGAGACACGTTGGGGTATCTACCGTCGGGTGGTCCGAGGGGGCAGGGACCCTAAGAGGTCCGTTCTTGTGACCGCACCCAACGGTAAAGGAAGAGCTTACGTACTTTCACTTTTCACTTTCACTTCAGAGAATCAGGACAGGTTGAAAACCGTCGGGGTACCTGACGTCGGGTGGTCCGAGGAGACAGGCACCTTAAAAGGTCCGTTCTCATGACCTCACCCCACGGTAACGAAAGAGGCGAAACTACATGATCATAATCAAAAAAGGAAGGAATGGACCTAGTAAAAGATCAAACAGGAATAAAGATTCTCGTTCATACTTTATAAAAAATTTGATTTTTGTTCGTTTACGTCTTTTTCTCTTTTTGGAAAATGAAGTCTCGAACTGTGCATAAAGAAGATTATTTATGTGAATTATAAAGAAGTGCATTCATATATTGGATAACGAGACAGTTAATAAAAAGTAACTTAGTTTAAATAACGAGTCATACTCAAAACCTCTAAAGTCTCTAATAGAGACATAAAGGTCACCAGTTAGTAATAATTTTTTAAAACATTTTAAAGTTTATTAAATGGAATCGAGTTTTTGTCCAAACACAAACATATTTTTTTTTAATTGTAGGTAACTATACGATTTTCCCTTTGACAATATATATCTTAATTTTATAATTCCTATAATTCCGGTTATAAACCCCTTGCTTTCATGTCATTTCGATCTCAATAAATCTTAAACCAAACACCGTTGTGTCTTCCTTAAGGGATTATTAATATGTACCGTGATTACTAATACTACTACTGATTTTTATTTTTATTCTTTGTTTTATCGGAAATCTTTGATTCGGTGTCAATTTCGACGATTAACGGGAACTACACGATACCTAATCGTTTAATCGGTCGGTCTTTGTTCATTAACTCATTTTACAATAACGATACCTACAAGACAAACCTCGAATTGTAATCGTCTTGTCGTCAGAAAGTTTTTATGAATCATTCTCATACGGTAAGATACCAAATTTTGAACGGTTATCAAAGAACGGAAAAGTATGTTAGGTCAAAGGAAAAAATTAGGTATTTAGGGACACACGGGACCGGTTACGGGTAGACAAGGACTAGTGATTCTAAGTAAGAATCACTTAAATAAAGACGATTCAAATTGAGAAGAAATCAGGCAAACACAAACGACAAAGGAGAAGAAGTTTACGTCAAATCGTTGACGACGAACATGTCAAAAGTCTAGACTCGAGTCTTCAGTGGAAGAACCAGAAAAGTCTTAGAACAAACTACACACCAGGAAAGAAAGACGAGACTCATTATAAGATACATAGTGACACAAACAAAAGAATTTACGTGAACGGTCTTCAGAAATAAATAAAGAGACTATGAGGTATTATCTTAAGTCTGAGGTACCCATGGACAGACAAAACAAGTGACAACGTAAGAGTCGAGGACCCTTTGATGGACGATGCGTCATGCTTACTCGAACTCACTTGTGCACTCAGTACGTTTAATATTACAACATTTGTACATTCAACATTACAACAGTTCCGGAAAGTCTTTTTAGGAGTTTCAACCATAAACTATTAGTTTCGTCTCACTCAAACACTAGTCGAAACAAAAAGGAAAATGGGATTACACACACGACTCAACGAGTCAACACAGACTGAGAAACACCGGAGTACCAACCACCGGAAGGTCCAAGGAGACAGGTACCTTAAAAGGTACGTTCTTATGACCTCACCCACCAGTGAATGATGAGGTCCTCTAAAAGGTGTAGAACTAGGGTCCCTAGTTTGGGCGTATAGAACTTAGAGGACGTAACCGTCTGTCTAGGAAATGATCGGGGTGGACCCTTCGGGATTACGGTACTGACTTAAAGTGAACCCTTTAAGAGTAAAACTAGAGGGAAGGTTACAAAATTTGATCTAAAGATAAATAATTCAATATTTAAAAGTTTACTATACTCCCACCTAATATATCTAACGAACGAGACAAGTACCTAAGTACTAGAGAAGGTGTTTTTGGAAGTTGGGTGTTATTCCGTCGACTACTTATCCTGACCTAGTTGAAATAATATTATCGACTATAAGTGGTCACATATTTTTTTGTATTAGGTTATATAGGGTATAAATTCATAAATTCACCTTAAACTATTGACCGGAAGTCCCCGAGTACTATTTAATCCCCTTTTTCATCACAGTCCCGATTCAACAATCTTTCAAATGTCTATTTAAAGAATATGTTTCTTTGTCTTTTTTTCAGTGACAATGATACCTGATCTTCAATATAAAAAGTGTATTTATTGAATCAAGACGACTCCAAACATCAAACAGTCTTGTTTCTGTAACCCTTGTTTACGAAGGCACTTCAGTAGGTGTAAAGTACAATAAATGTGAACTGAGTGGGAATCATATAGTTTCTAAATTTAGTATGGGTTCTTTGGTGTACTACGTTAACACCGTTTTTAGGTCAAAGTCCACATGAAAACCGTCTACAAGGTCCCTTAGTACTCACAGAGTCCTACTGGACCGAAGTCGATCTCTCAGTTTCAGAGAACTTCTTGTGAACTTCAAAGGTCTTGAGATGAAAGGTTGGTATCTAGACATAGTACCACTGTGAAATCCCCACGGTCTTTTCCAAAGGGACGATATTGTGGTTTTTCAATTTGAATCAACTATTTCTTTTATTTGATAGTAAATAAATATAATTCTTTTCGTTGGTTTTACGTATAATCTTCATAAAAAAAGTTATTTATGACTTATTGATCACCCAGGACCTCTTCAATCGTGGAAGGGTCCAACGAGTCACCATTTTCTAGGCGGACGACTACGTTCAAGCTAGGGACCCAGCCTTTCTACGGGACCTCCTCCTTTACCGTTGGGTGAGGTCATAAGAACGGACTCTTTAAGTTCCCTGTTTCCTAGGACTCCCGATATCAGGTACCCCAGTGTTTTCTCACCCAGTGTTGACTCGTGTGTCCGGTCCTCCTCTACCGACTTTTTAATTATCATAAGTCAATAAACTAGACAAACATTGAATCACCTACCCTATTTATATAGGTGAACGTTAATATAATGTTACACACAGAAAAAACTCCATACTTATTACATCTTATGACTTAACTTGGACTCTGTTCTACACTCTATTGAAGTACAGTCGTCTCAGAATTTTCTACTCATCCCAAATCGTCATATCTAATCTCGTCACTTTGTGTCCTGTAAAGCATGTTCACCTATGTGTTCGTTTTCGTGTCTATTACCGGACCTTACTCCCTCAAGTCCTATACAACTGTCAGTGCCTTCACAACTCGTCGTCCTCAGTCTTGATTTCTGATACTGGTAAAATTTTTAGAAATCACTGAAACAATGTTATAACGAAGACAAATTACCAAACTAAAAAACCGACGTTCCGTACACCTTAGATTAAGGGGTAGACCAGTAGTTTGAGGGTCGGGGACGTGACGTTCCTCTTCAGAATTGGTGACCCGGGGTTCCCTTCAGGGACTTTTCGAAAAGTTTATGTAGAATGCTAAGAATTTATAAAAGTTTTGACACAGTGGGAAAAGAAATAGGAACTGTCACATCTTACTGTATAGAGTGGTAAGGGGGAGGGAGTTTTCTATGAGACACACAGAAAGTGTGTATCTCATGGTAACTGTTGTCTCATACCTAAAAGTCGACACCTGATCTAACTTACAAGACACCCTCCCTCAGTGCTTATAGAGTCCCTAGAAGAACTCTAGGTGACGAACCTAGAGCTTCGTCCGGGATTAAAAGATGGGAGGTCATTAAGGAAGTTTTCCCAGGAAGAGAAGATACCCGAGGAGATTAGTGGTAAAGGTAGAAACGAGACTGGACTCTACAAGGTGTGGGACATCGATACTTAGAGAAGTTCCTCTTCTCAATTTCTTTATGGGTCAAATGATTAAAAGGAGGTAAAGGTCGTAGAAAATAGACCGGTTCTCACTGACTAAGAATCTTTTTCACACTTCACAGAACAATTTTCTTATAAAGAAGAAAGGGAAAATATGATAATCTCCGTCGTATTGTACCGGAGAATGTAATCGAGACGTGACGATACCAATTCGGTTCTTCTCTTCACATAATATCGGTTGAACGGGTGTCTCGTATCCTGACCGGTACCCCCTTTGTTCGGATAGTTCAGTACGTGTTCAGTGACTTCCTAACTTCCTTTCCTTTCTATATAAAAATAAAAAACAAGTGACAAACCGTTGCACACCTACCACCTAATTCCTTCTGTTGAAACCTCACACCCTTTTTGTCAACATCGTTAAACGTGGTGTCGTTTTTCGGAGGATACCCTTTCCCCACTTGACACTCTTATAGGTCTCCTACTCCCCCCGAGTCGACCAAATGAATAACTAAAGTAATGTATTTGATACATTTTAAGTAGAACTGTTCGAAAGTGACTAAAAACCACTACGTGTAATACCCTACCTTCGTCATCTTCTATATACCAATCTTTCAAGAAGTTTCTCAATTAAAACCTCCGATATCCCGTACGTCTACCCCTCTATGACTTCTGAAGACCTACATGGTAAGGGTTCAAACTCCTGTCCTTCGAGACCGAATTTCCATTTACCGGTTCCTGAAAGGACCTTCAGGTCACCGATTCTGAGACACGAGGGTTACGTCCCCCGGGTCCAAACTGGGGACCATCTCCGTGATCTAAGGTGTACGACGTTTATTTTTCTCAAGTATACGGGGTTGATTTTCTTAGACGCACGGTGTTGTTTCCAACTTTTAGGACACGTGTGTTGGTTCTGAACCACGTCGGTTCATTTATTTATTCTTATAACTTTTTCCATTTATGGGTCATCAATTAGAAGGACATAAGAACATTCTAGGACGTCCATCTCTCCTACCTCTGTGACCCTCATTTTCCCCTTCCGTCCGAACTGAAGAGTGTATCTCTATTTCTTCCCTCTGGGTGTCGTCTTTTTATCCTCATCTTCGTGGTTTCTGAAGTCATGAATTGTTCAACGGATTTTAGTGAGGTGAGTCACGTTAAGAATTCTAAGTAAGAACTGAGGTGACGATCTATGACGTACTTCTGAACCCAAGAAAAGAACTTGTAGCTCCTAAGACCTAATAAAGGTACTCTTTATATGTGGGATACCCTATAAATAACCACATCAAAAAAGACTGAACTTCAGTAAGTCTGTTGTCTAACAAGGTACAGTGTTCTCGTTTCCACATCGACAGTACTTCATATGTACGTTTTTATAATAATCAAGATATTTTAACATATATGAATGTATAAGTATATATGGAACCCACACACTTATGAGTTATCGAGTCAACACAGTGAACACAAACACCCAGAAACTCCAAGGTACCTTACATCAGACGGTCCGAGAAGAGAGGTACCCTAATAGGTCCGTTTTAATGACCTCACCTAACGGTAAAGGACGGGATCCCTCAGAAGAACTGGGTCCCTGACTTTGACACACCAGACACCTAAGACGTAACCGTTCGTCTAAGAAATGGTGACTCGGTGGACTCTTCGGGGTATATATTGTGTACACTATATTAAACACACACACATATATATATATATGTGTGGGTATATACATAGATATACATATATACCCGAAGGGACTACCGAGTCTACTATTTCTTAGCCGGACGTTACACCCTCTGGACCCAAACTAGGGATCCAACCCTTCTAGGGGAAGTCTTCCCTTGTCGATGGGTGAGGTCATAAGACCAAACCTCTTAAGGTACCTGTCGTCTCGGACCGTCCGACACCAGGTACCCCAACGTTTCTCAACCTGTGTTGACTCATTGAAAGTGACCAGTGACTATACATATACATATATGTATACGGATATAAAAAACTGACTTAACACTCAAATAGACTTTATTTCGAAAGAACACTGAAATAAGGTTTATATGTTAAATCTGGGGTTACTTCGTGATTATTCCCTTGTAAACCCTGAAGTTTCAAGATTTTATATCTTAGGGTCACACTATTGGAATCAAGTGATTTATCTTTTCATTTTATTGGTAATCTGTGTTCGTATTGAGACTTTCGTGAGACCTCGACATAACTGATTAAGTATGAGAAATGTATCACCATTCTTCGTTTCAACCCTCGTTGAATGGTTAACCTAGTCCTCTGTTCTCACTCGGTCTCTTCCTGATAGTCCTCTCTTCTCCTTCGAGTTTGGTGCTGTCCTCTTTCGAACACTCAGTATCTCAACCAGTTACATTAATTAACGTAAATTAAATTTCGACTATAACTCATAAGTTATAATTAAACGAAGGACAAAACACAACTCTACATCGTTATCGAACGGGCCGTAGCTGGAACATCATTTCTCAAAAGTAGAAATTATGTCACACTTCTCCTGTGACCGACCTCGGGGTCTACTAACTTCTGACTTGACTGTCACTACTTAGTGTCGTCAATGGGGAACACCCCCCTATACCGGACCCATCTCTGACCCATTGTGGAGTGTGTACCTCCCACTGGGTACATTTTCTGGACCAGGTCAAACAGGTCACCAAGAGACCTCTTCCTTTACCGTTGACTGAGGTGATAAGAACGGACCTTTTAGGGCACCTACCTCTTCGGACCGTCCGATGACAGGTACCCCAGCGTTTCTCAGCCTGTGTGGATTCACTGAAATGAAAGACTACGTTTCTCGGTTGAGTAACTTTTTCTACGACTACGACCTTTTCTCACTTCCGTCCTCCTCTTCACCCGCTGTCTCCTACTCTACCAACCTACCGTAGTGACTGAGTTACCTTTACTCAAACTCGTTTGAAGTCCTCTACCACTTCCTGTCCCTTCGGACCGTACGACATCAAGTACCTAGTGTCTCAACCTGTTCTGACTCCCTGACTTTAGTTACTTTCTTTCCCATCGTGTCCTTTTCTGTGTCCTTTTCCTATGCACAGTGTTCCTATTTCCTATACCCCAACGTTGCTAAACCTGTACTGAATCACTGACTTGGCGTTTTTGTTCCCCTGTAAACCTTTATAGACCTCTGGAAAAAAAGAACAGTGTATCCCCCTCTCAACGACCCTAAATTACTCACCTCTAGTCTCTACGATGATTTGTAAGGTGTAATATGTCCTGCCGGAAGACGTTGATTCTTAATGAACTGAAGTCACAGTTTTCGTTCCAAGTCTTCGGAATCTAATGTATATGAACGAAAGTCGATATCGTCCTATGTCACATTTAAAGACCGAAAATTGTATCTTGAAATCTTTCACAAGGAAAAGGAAGGGGATTTTCTAAGACGTTGGACACCCAACCCTTTGACGAAAACATAAAGGAAAAGGTCGGGAAAGAAGATTTGAACGGAGGGTGGAGTTTGTCACTTTTCCGACCAACTACAAATTGGTCCTGAGACTGTACCTTTTCTCCGGTATAAAGTATAACGTTTTTTCTGGGAATCCTAATGAATATAATGGTTTGTTAACAATTTGCCAGACCATCAAGACAGAGTCTAACTGACCTTCTTGGACCGTAAAAATGTAAGAATCACTCGAGAAAGACCCACCACCCCTTACACCATACGTCCTAAAATCAAGAGGCTGGTCCCTAGTTGTGGTACGGGGGAATTAACTTACGCCTCAGAATTGGTGACCTAACGGTCCCTTTAAGGTGAATGACTCAAGAAACGGGTTCAAGAAGAATGAAACAAAAGGGATGTACCTTGAACTTCCAGAGTATGGGCCACCTTTACCTAGGGGCCAAAGGTCCTAAGTATCCAGTCTCTTAGTGTTCGAATTGTTACTTTCGCAAGGAACAGAAGGGAAGAACTACATGTGTCTTAAAACAGTGAGACTTAGAGACAGTTATGAACAAGGACTTGGTGAATAAAGATACCACCAAAATTTTCAATTTTGATTACAATTTCTTATACTTCAGAACCCAAGACTAAGATTTAAATTCTACAACTCTTTTAATCCAGTAGAACTCTCCAGACATTTTCTCGTTTCTCAAATCTGTAAACATAGACGAGTAGAACTTTATCTGTATGTGTCTTAGATTATGGACGGGGTACTGAACGCTACAAGGTTTGATCGTCGTTAAGACGGTTCGTTAACTACCCTGTCACGTACTCTTCTACTCAGTAATTTTGTATTCGTGTTTGAAATCAGTCTGTTTGACTACCCTAACGACGGTTTCTTTTTTGTCAGAGTGTCAACCCGGTGGGAGTATCTAAATAGATCGTTTGTGTCGGTTCATAAGGACATGAATCGTTGGACTAAGACACTAAAACTTAATAGTCAGGGATGGTAAAAGTAACGAATCCTCTTTCTAATGAACCCCCTTTTACATTAAAGTTTCGATTATTAACTCTCTCTTTCACTATGAGTAAAGAGACCGTCATAAATAAATCGAACAAAGGAGTTTTATTCTTTTCATAGTTAAGTTCAATAGACTCTTAGACTCAGTTCGAAACATTTGGTCCTAAAAGGTTCGAAATGGTAGGTCTTATGTACGATGGATCTTATACACACTTCACGTATGAGAGATGGGTGATGGGGGCACCCAAGACTGAGTTGTCCGTAAAAACAAACAAACAAAACAAAAAAAATTTCCGAAGTTCCCATAAAGACTCGTTTACCAGACACCTGAACTGAAATGTTTTTCAGACAGTTTCTACAGTCGAGTTCTGACCACCCGTTACTTTTATACAGATCTGTGTGTTTTGACCGAATTATTTATAAACAATTTACTTAATAGAGGTCGAGAAAGGGATCTTTGTCTTAAAAAAAAAAAAAAAAACGAAAGGAATACTCACTTAACGACCAGACTGAATAAGAGACAATAAAATCTCTTTGAGTTGAGAGGTGTAAGAGAATCTACTTAAAATCAGAGACCTCAGTCTTTTGAGTCCAATACAATTGGGAAAGGAAAGGATTAATTACACTAGACCCCGGGAACAAAAGTATATTACACCGAAATCAAATTTTAAAAGATTGAACCCTTTGAATTACTAATGAAGAGTTTTATAGGATATCGAGACTGTTCTTTCTTCCTGACTGTGTACACTTTCCACACTTCAGACGATTGATTACAATAAGTAAAATACTGAGGATCTTTGTATCACTTGACTTAAGTCTTCATTTATTACCTTACCGTTACTCTATGAAGATTATTTAGGATAGAAATTCCTTTTTTTTTATTCAAAAGGAGTTATCGACCCTCTTTCGGTCCACCTTTCACTTACGTTCAATTTATAGTCAACTACTCAACTTCAACATAGACGGTATGTAGTAAAACGAAACAACAAAAGTGTCAGTTGTAATAACTCCGTAATCAATGAACGAAGATTTCTACCACCAACGGGTCCAAGGTATCCCCAGTTAATTAGAGTTCCTCCTCTTACCTACCAGAAAACCCACCTCTTCCGAACAATTCTGTTGGTCAAGTGAAGGTTAGGAGGGGTGGGACTTTTAGGGGTTAGTGACAAGTATGTAAATCGAGTGTGTGTGTGTGTCCATCTGTGAACGGGGTAAGAGGAAGTAAGAGTAGGACACGTTCTACTCAGTCAACTCAAGAAGGACGGAGGGGGAACCGACACGAGTACTTCCTATCGAGAAATTCATTCCCACAACCACTCGTTAATGTCCGACCCTCACCTCTTCTTTCACTCACAGATTTTCATTAAGGTTTCGTAAAAAGACGTAGAGAAAAAGAAAGACTATTTTCTCCATATTTGCGTAGACCCTTTACTTAGTGGGACAGTGGACGTCGTCTTTACGTCCGTAAAAGGACAAATTCGGATCGTATAATTTTAATTTATTTTTCTTCTTTCGTTCGTACCCCCATCCATTTTACGCCATCCCGAATTAATATAACCGTGTTCAGTCTGTCTGTATTGTTTTTGTTTCTATTTAAAGTCCCGTCCACGACGGATTGGACTTCCCGTGTCACTGGGTGATCATAGATCGAATCAAATCGGAACCAATAGTAGACTTACTCAGTCTCGAGGAACGGAAGGGTCATAGTCCCGGTGATGAACTTAGCCCACTCCCTTTCTTCTTTTGCGTACCTTCAAAGGACAGTTATACCCTTCCCTCGACCGGGACTCTCTGTCGGTCTTGTACTCTTGAGTTTGTGAAAGTCTAGTGAGTAACTCTGGGACGAAGAGAGCCTTGAATCCTAAGCAATAACACCTACTGAGAGGGAATTCTTTTCTCTTTTTCCTTTTATTTAGGGATTTAGAACGTAAAAGGTAGAAGACTTAAGTTCTCTTATTTTCGTACCATCCCACCCAGTCTAGACTCCATCTCTGTCTTTCATTTCAGTGTTCTTGAACAACACACACACATACACAAATTCACACACATACACACACACACACACGTAGTCCCACGTTATACTCCGTTTGTGTTACTACACTGTGCACCAAGTCTAGGAAGAAGTATTTATTTTTCAGGTTCTAGATTGGAGATCCTCCCGACGACCGTGGGAGAAGACATCGGAAAAAATCTCTAAAGAAAGTTACCTCTCTAGGTGGAGAGCATTCTAGTATAAGAGAGGGTCTTATGGACCGGAGTCGGAGACTACTGTCTGACTGGTCTCCTATATTCTCGGACAGGGAGGGTGAGGAGTCCTTAAGAAGTTTCAGGAAACACGGGTAACGACGAGGGAAGGGCAGGTGGTCACAACTCTGGTTCTTGTATGGGATTATTTCGGGGACGTGGGAGTTGAGGTTGAGTCTCAACCGAGGGGTCCTTTCGGAAGGTCCCTATTGACTCTTCTTTCTTCTCTCTCCTCTTGTCTTGAGACCCATGATAGTTGGAAATTTTACGTCTTCTTCCTCCTCTTAGACATATTATTTCATTCTCCTTTAATTCCTCCTCTACCCAGGACCTTCTCGTCTACCGTACCGAGGGTGGACTATACGAGGTAAGAAAGTAAAACCACTCATCTACCCGAATCTCCCTCTCTATGAACTCCAACTGCCATTTAAAAATTATCGATACCCCCATGATCAGGAACGTTGTCCTGTGTTCTAACTGTTTACCACAACTCCGAGGTCTACTCTGACTATTGGTACTGCAGTTGTGGTTTGACATGCAGTTCACGGTAAATGAGAACGTAGTGAGTCAAAAGTTTTACACCCTCTCTTGTGTTACCTGACTTCCTAACGAAGTCAAATACACCTCATCTCACCAATGGAATTTTTGTCTCCCGTACTCTCAACTTCGTTATTAAGTTTTAACTTGTGTACACGTGAGAGAGAGGGAGTGTGTGTGAGTGCCAGTAGGGAGACTTAGGTACCCCCTGACCAAAACTCTGTGGTACCTATATTTTTAGGTGTCTACCAATTCAGAGAATATATTTTACCGTACACTTTCACCTACACACCAACCAACGGAAAC
Organism: Capra ibex; assembly: GCA_006410555.1. NCBI lineage: Eukaryota > Metazoa > Chordata > Mammalia > Artiodactyla > Bovidae > Capra > Capra ibex. The sequence continues at coordinate 19,125,755 of SJYO01016970.1, read as the reverse complement.
ACCTGCACCCTAGAGGGTTAGTCTCCCTCATGTTGTTAGACATGTACTAACAACTAAGAAGATATCGTTACTACTATGAGAATAAAAAGTGTAAAGGTTCCTTAACAATGTTGTACGGTAAGGTAAAAGAGAACTACTAAAATGTACCATAAGTAAACGTCAATTCAAAATATGATATACAATTACTTCAATAGTAAGGTAAACAAAAAAGATCCAGAACACTACTTAAAATTTTCTTTGTTGTACCCATATGTTAGTGTATTAGTTAATTTTATCTTCCATCCTGAAGTCCGAAATCAGTAACCGATCGGTCTTTAAAATGTCGGGTATTTTATACTCTGCCTACGAAATTTAAATGAAAGACAACCGTACTGAAGTGAAGGAAAAGTTTATCACTAATAGCAGGAACCTCGACCCCACTATCTCCTACTCTTCCTCTAATTACCTCAGTATAGAACTTGAAAGGATATTTTAGTCACTCTTTCCCAGAGGAATGGAGGTACCTAAAACCGATAAGTACACCATATGTTCTTTATATGTCCGACTCACTGAGTTTTCCATTTAAACCGTCAATAACATATGTATAATTTGATTTTACAAGGTTTCGAGTTAGTATGATATCGTTCAAAAGACAACTTTGGTAGTCGTAGAAATCATTAAATAGGGCCTTTCCGAAGACACATTAGGTCTCCTTCCTTCCTCGATGTAGGAAGAACGGTTCGGACTACCAACTGTAGAGTGGATCGTCTTTCAATAGAATAAAATGGAACAAAGACATACAACCCTTTCGAGGTTCACAGAATAATCCCTCCCACCCTCACCTAGTTGAGGTCACAAGCCTAAGAGTTTGACAAAAGTTAATCCTTTACTGAAGATACAAAGAGGGTGAGTCTACGGAAACTAATCACTCTTCGTGTTTATATGTCAGTGTGTCTTTACGTACCAGAATAAGTCTTATACTTCCACTGGTTCACGAGTTCACCGACTGTAACGATATACAAGGTACTGTGTGTGTCTACGAAAAACTTGGGCCGACCGGATAGGAACATGTACCGACGGTCTAAGGTGTTCCGATTGATTCTTGTGGGTCTCAACAAAAACAAAGAATATGTTCCCGGAACGGGATATCCTATCTCTGTAAGGTGACTTGTCGACGTACTGAAATGTCTCGGGACCGAGACGACAGGAACCTATACTTATAAAAAGTGACGGTCGTTTCCCAATACCTAGTTAAGATCCAGTAGTCTTCTCTTACAACTTATTAATTATGATACACACCGTATAAAATTTGAAGAATAAAATATAACCTTATATCAACTGATTGTTATAACACAATCAAATTCTATATGTTGTTTCTCTAAGTCAATAGGTATATAGGTAATAAAAAAAGTTCAAGAAAAGGATATATACAACAATGTCTTATGACTCGTCTCAAGAGACACGATAAGTTATCCAGGAACAACCAATAGGTAAAATTTATGTCGTCTCACATGTACAGGTAGGGTTTGAGGGATTGATGGGGAGGGGTGTGAAAAGAAGGGACTACTTGTATTTAAGTAAGAGATTCAGACACTCAGACAAAACTTTTATTCCAGTAAGTATAGTATAAAAATTCCAAGGGTTATATTCACTATCGTATAATATAAGATTATGATCGGGAAAGTGTCAGGCAAGGTAAACCTAAGACCCAATTCTACTCTCGGTGACTCTTTTTGTTCCTAACTACCTCTCTGAGGAGAACAAAAGAAAAGAGGTTAGGGGGTTAGAGGTTAGTTAGGGTATCGATCTATCAAATAGTTCAGACTAGTCGAATGAGACAACGATTTTACGTTCCCGAAGGGTACTGAAAAGTACATTTCTGTTTTTAAGAAACAGAAGATGTCCGGGGACGGAGGAATAAGTTCCTTATAGAGATCAGACTGGGCATTTGGACAAGAAACATGTACAAAAAGAAAAATAGACTAAGGGAGTGGGTCTAAAGGGTTAGTATAGTCGAGGAGAACTTTGTACAAAAGTGAAGTAGTATACTGAGAAGAAGTATCATAAAAAGGTCCACGTAAAAATGTATCTTAATATACTAACGAATTATATTCAGATCTGTGAGTGTCTGTTCTTTACACAGACAAAGTAAGATACGGTATACGGTTACGGGTGGTGATATGGACGACACTGTGTGTCAATTCAATTTTCTATACGACCAAATCTATTACAGGTTCTTCTAAGGGAGTATGAGTGGCTAACAACTGTGTATAGGAAACGGACACAGAAAGGACACGATGGGTAAGAAATGTGACTCGGTCTTTGAGGGAGAATTTTCTGTTAAACTAATGATATAAAGTTCTTTTAGGTCAGTACTACTCTGTCATAATTCTTGTTAATCTCTTATTAGATCGACCAAATACGGATTTATTAATTGTTTAAAGTTTAAACACGGGTTTACACAGACCAAAGGAATTGGGTGTTTTGTGCGATATATAATAGAACCGAACTTTAAATATAAAATTAAGTACTTTCTAACCTCTTCCGTTACCGTTGGGTGAGGTCAGAAGAACGGACCTTTTAGGGTACCTACCTCCTCGGACCACCCGACGTCAGGTGACCCAGTGGTTCTCAGCCTGTGCTGACTCACTGAAGTGAAAGTGAAAAGTGAAAGTACGTAACCTCTTCCTTTACCGTTGGGTGAGGTCACAAGAACGGACGTCTCAGGGTCCCTACTCCCTCGGACCACCCGACGGTAGAGACCCCAACGTGTCTCAGCCTGTACTGACTTCACTGAATCGTCGTTCTACGAGTTATTTTACATAGTAGAGATAATTATGGGTATATAACGAAAAACCCCCGAAGAGTCCACCACGATCACCATTTCCTTTGTGGACCGTTACCTCGTGTATTTTCTCTACGGTCAACCTGAGGACCCAGTCTTTCTAGGGGATCTTCTCCCGTACCGTCGGGTGAGATCATAATAACGGACCTCTTAGGGTACCTGTCTCCTCGGACCTTCCGATATCAGACATCCCAACGTTTCTAAGTCTGTGTTGACTTCGTTGAATCTCACTTACATACGTGCGGAAAAAGTCAAAACAAATTGGGTTATAGTTATTAATAAGGGACAAAATATCGTTATGTCATATTATAGTTGCACGAAAATATTTGGATAAAGTCAACAAAATATAAAGGGTCCGTTATACTAGAGATAATGTAGTAAGTGTCGGTTGAGATTTTATTCGTAGAAGATAGTCATTCAGGCCATCTACGTTTCAGGATCCTTTTAAATTTGTTTATAAAACTAAAACAAATGTATGTACGGTGGTCAATGAAATCTTTTAGATGAACCCTTTTTTGTTTTTAATGTCTTCTTGGGGTATAACATTTGTGGACCTAAATTTATGAGTTGTTTTTCGGTCTTTCATTTGTGACGTTATAATTTGAGTTAGTAGACCCTTTTATGGATGAGGGTTCACATACACTTTGTAACGAATTAAAGTGTATTTTATCTGATTCACCTTTTACTTCTCTTCTTTTGTCTATTTTTCCGAGTAACAATGCCTTGGTCGACACAGAGTAGAAACATCCATGACCACCGGACAACCTTTCAAATCTTTGGGGTCTATATGACTCTAAGGGAAGATGGATATTGGAAGGGTCGACTGTTCTCCTAGAAAATCGGTACCTAAGAGACAGGCATTGGTGTTTCGGGTAAACGATTTTTTTGCATGTTCACCAAGTTGCGACTCTCAGTAACTATAGACTCGAGACACGATTCACAGTTCTTATGTCTATCATTTTCGGTAAGAAAGGAAATCTTAGACGTTAAATTGCTCCCATTTTAATACACACTTATTAGTACACTATAAGGACTATGTACGACCTCATCACCAATTACGATCCTGAACAACAAATCGACGATTCAATATAGACTGAGAAATGTTGGGGTACCTAACATCGGACAGTCCCAGGAGACAGACACCCTAAATGGTCCGTTCTTATGACCTTACCCAACGGTAAAGTAAGAGGTCTCCCAGAAAGACTGGGTCTCTATCTTGGACGTAGAGGACGTAACCGTCCTCCTAAAAAAAAAATGCTAACACAGTGATCCCTTCGGTTCGTGGTCCTGATTACCACAAAGTTCCTTCCTTTACTACCTTAAGAACGTCCTAAATTCTTTCGAAAGGATAGTTTTTATTAGTAAGTCAATTCAGAACCTTATACGTATCTTAACAGAGGTTATAAATCTATTTCCTTCCACTCAACTGTTTACACTTTCCCCAATGTTCACACGTAAGGTCCGTCTCTTTTACAGTAGGGTTTCGTTTTCTTCCCACAGGTCCTGACGGACTCCGTCGTGTTCATGTTCCCTAGTTTATTGTTCCCTAGTTTACGAGATACACAGACGGGCACACGGGTCCCGAGGACCTGGGGTTGAGATACTTTTGTGACGGTAGGGTCAATACAGGAGATGAGTCCACCGTGTACGAGGTGAGAGGTCACCCTGCAGTAAAGATTTTGTGTTCCAGTTTCTACTTTAATAATCTTTAAAGTTCATCCGTTGTTCTCTAATAATTTGGTCCGTATCCTCAGAAAGAGTCATGTTCTTGAACACAATTATGTATACAGAAGACGGGTACTCCAGTCAAGGTGTAATCGTGTCAAGAGTCATATCTTCCTTTACCGTTGGGTGAGGTCACAAGAACGGACCTCTTAGGGTCCCTGCCCCCTCGGACTACCCGACGGCAGATACACCAGCGTGTCTCAGCCTGTGCTGACTTCGTTGAATCGTCGTCGTCGTCGTCGTCGTCGTCATATCTTCTGTTACTACATACTAGTTTTTGTGAGGCAAAAGGAGAGATAAGATGGGTTAAAAAAATTTAAAAGAATTAATAAAAAATATCATCCAGGAAGAACAATAGAAATAATAAAATTAAAAAACCGACAGGTAAAATTTGTGTCGTCACACATGTATGGTTAGATTTTGGGGGTTAGAAAAGGAGGAAGTCGGGGTTGGGATGGGAGGGAGACGTTGGAATTCAAGTGAGAGGTACTCAGACAGGACCTTTGTTCAAGTAAAAATAATAGACAATCTAGGGTGTATATACACTATCGTATACTATGAGTGGGGTTAAATTATAAAAAGGAACAAGAAATAAAAAATTAATTAAATGAAAAATAACTTCCTATTAACGAAATGTCTTAAAACGACAAAAGACAGTTTGGAGTTGTACTTAGTCGGTGTCCATATGTATATAGGGGAGGGAAAACTTGGAGGGAGGGTGGAGGGAGGGGTAGTATGGGGAGATCCAACTATGTCTCGGGAACAAACTCAAAGGACTCGGTATGTCGTTTAAGGACAACCGATAGATACAATGTATACCATTACATTCAAAAGTTCAATGAGAAAGATATGTAGAGTTGGAGAAGAGGGGAGAGGGACTCAGGTATTCAGACAATAGATACAGACAAAGAGGTAACGACGGGATATTTATTTAAGAAGACATGGTAAAAAGATCTAAGACATATACTCGAAATCTTATGTTATAAATAGAAAGAGAAAGACTGAGTGAAGTGAGGTATATTATCCAAGATCCAAGTAGGTGGAGTAGTCTTCACTGAATTTACGTAAGGAAAAATACCGACTCATTATAAGGTAATACATATACATGGTGTTTAAGAAATGGGTAAGTAGACAGTTGTCCGTAGATACAACGAAGGTACAAGATCGATACCATTTATCACGAATTTACTTGATACCCTACGTACACACAAAAAGTCAAAACAAAAGGAGTCCCATATACGGATCCTCACCCTAACGACCCAGTATACCACCAAAATAAAGATTAAAAAATTCCTTAGAGGTACGACAGAAGGTATCATCGACATAGTTAAATGTAAGGGTGGTTGTCACGTTCTCGTAAGGGAAAAGAGGTGTAGGCGAGGTCGTAAATAACAAACATCTGAAAAACTGCTACCGGTAAGACTGGACACACTCCACTATAGAGTAACACCAAAACTAAACGTAAAGAGATTATTACTCTCTACAACTCGAAGAAAAGTACACAAACAATCGGTAGACATACAGAAGAAATCTCTTTACAGACAAATCCGGAAAAAGGGTGAAAAACTAACCCAACGAACAAAAAGACCGTAACTCAACATACTCGACGAACAAATAAAACCTTTAATTGGGAAACAGTCAACAAAGTAAACGATAATAAAATAGGGTAAGACTCCCAACAGGAAAGTGGAACGAATATCAAAGGAAACGACACGTTTTCGAAAACACAAATTAGTCCAAGGTGAAAAAGTGAAAACAAAAATAAACAATGAGATCCCCAACCCAGTATCTCCTAGAACGAAACTAAATACAGTAGCTCACAAGACGGATACAAAAGGAACTTCTCAAAATATCAGGACCAGAATGTAAATCCAGAAATTAGGTAAAACTCAAATAGAAAAACATACCACAATCCTTCATAAGATTAAAGTAAGAAAATGTACATCAACAGGTCAAAAAGGTCGTGGTAAATAACTTCTCCGACAGAAACGGGGTAACAGATAAGAACGGAGGAAACATTTTTTATTCCATGGCTACCCACGTACCCAAATAAAGACAGTGGGGTTAAATTATAATTAACTTGAACTTTGTATTTAACCTCTTCTCCCCTTTCCTTACAGCCGTCGCGACCTTACTTTGGTTCTGGTCTGTGTCCCTGATCTAACACCTCCTGAAATATGTTGTACAACCTAAACTACAAATAGGACACCCCCTTCTTCGTGACAACTTACTAAAGTCCTCACTACAGTGTATTGGTCTAAACATCTAATCCTCTAAGTGAGACCACAATTAAATCACCCACTTACACTACACCCCCTTTGTACCACCCTTTGATTAAGACTCTTAATGTCTTAATTACGAATACCTTCCTACAAAGTAGAGGGAGGGATCTGATATCTCTAGTACTAAGACCACGACCATCTATGGACGAGACACAAAACCAAGAGCCACACGTACAGGACAAAGCGTGCGATCTCACTTTTAGGGATCTACGGAAAATTTCTTAAGTCAAGTCAAGTCAGTGAGTCTGCACAGGATGAGAAACGTTGGGGCACTTGGCGTCGTGTGGTCCGGAGGGACAGGTAGTGGTTGAGGGTCTCAGGTGGGTTTGGGTACAGGTAGCTCAACCACTACGGTAGGTTGGCAGAGTAGGAGACAGTAGGGGAAGAGAAGAACGGGAGCTAGAAAGGGTCTTAGTCCCAGAAAAGTTTACTCAGTCGAGAAGTGTAGTCCACCGGTTCCATAACCTCAAAGTCGAAGTTGTAGTCAGGAAGGGTACTTGTGGGTCCTGACTAAAAATCATACCTGACCAACCTAGAAGAACGTCAGGTTCCCTGAGAGTTCTCAGAAGAGGTTGTGATGTCAAGTTTTCGTAGTTAAGAAACCGTGATTCGAAAGAAGTATCAGGTTTAGAGTGTAGGTATGTACTGGTGACCTTTTTGGTATCGGAAATGATCTACCTGGACACAACTATTTCATTACAGAGACGAAAAATTATACGATAGATCCAACCAGTATTGAAAGGGTGGTTCCTCATTCACAGGAAATTAAAGTACCGACGTCAGTGGTAGACGTCACTAAAACTTCGGGTCTTTTTATTTCAGTCGGTGACAAGGGTGACAAAGGGGTAGATAAACGGTACTTCACTACCCTGGTCTACGGTACTAGAAACAAAAGACTTACAACACGAAATTCGGTTGAAAAAGTGAGAGGAGAAAATGAAAGTAGTTCTCCGAAAAATCGAGAAGAAGTGAAAGACGGTATTCCCATCACAGTAGACGTATAGACTCCAATGACTATAAAGAGGGTCGTTAGAACTAAGGTCGGACACGAAGAAGGTCGGGTCGCAAAGAGTACTACATGAGACGTATCTTCAATTTATTCGTCCCACTGTTATATGTCGGAACTACATGAGAAAAANTTCCCACCACAGTAGACGTATAGACTCCAATGACTATAAAGAGGGTCGTTAGAACTAAGGTCGGACACGAAAAAGGTCGGGTCGCAAAGAGTACTACATGAGACGTATCTTCAATTTATTCGTCCCACTGTTATATGTCGGAACTACATGAGAAAAAGGATAAACCTTGGTCAGACAACAAGGTACAGGTCAAGTTTAAACAACGAAGAACTGGACGTATGTCCAAAGAGTTCTTTGTCTAGTCCACTAGACCATACGTCTAGAGAAAGTCTTAAAAGGTTTCAAATAACACTAGGTTTGTTAGTTTCCGAAACCGTATCAGTTACTTCGTCTTTATCTACAAAAAGACCTTGAGAGAACGAAAAAGGTACTAGGTCACCTATAACCGTTAACAAGAGACCAAGAAGACGGAACAGATTTTGGTCGAATTTGTAGACCTTCAAGTGACAAGTGCATGACGACTTCGGACCGAACCCCTTAAAATTCGTAACGAAATGATCACACACTCTACTCACGTGAACACGCCAACAAACTTGAAAGAAACCGCAACGGAAAGAAACCCTAACCTTACTTTTGACTGGAAAAGGTCAGGACTCCGGTCACGACTCAAAAGGTTTAAACGACCGTATAACTCACGTCGTGAAAGTATCGTAGTAGAAAGTTCTAAACTTCATCAAGTTGACCTTAAGGTAGTGGAAGTGATCGAAACAAGTATCACTACAAAGGATTCCAGGTGAACTGAAGTGTAAGGTCCTACAGACCGAGATCCACTTACTAGTGTGGTAACACCAATAGACCCAGTACTTCTAATAAAAACATGTTAAGAAGACACATAATAACGATGGAGAAGAATTATAGAAGACATAGACAATCCAGGGATGGTAAAGACAGGAAATAACTCGGGTAGAAACGTATTTTGCAAGGGAACCATAGAAATTAAAAGAACTTCTCTAGAGATAAGAAAGGGTAAGATAACAAAAGGAGATAAAGAAACGTAAAATTTCTCATCTACGAATTATAGATAAAGAACAGTTCGACTCCAACGGAATCGATAAACTCATTAGTGTAGTTTTAGAACTGAGTATATCCAGAGTTAGACTTAGGTTGGTTTTAATACCCGAAGAGTCTATTGAATCGTCATTTCTTAGGTGGACAACCACATCCTCTGGGTCCAATTTAGCGACTCAACCCTTCTAGGGGACCTCTTCCTTTACCGTTGGGTAAAACGATAAGAACGGACCCTTTAGGGTACCTGTCTCCTCGAACCGTCCGATTTCCGGTACCTCAACGTTTTCTCAGTTTGTACTGATTCACTGATTCGTTGTTACACGATAGTAATCATTTAGTCAAATAATTCCTTTCTTCCCGATGGGTACAAGTGGTTACGAGACTTTTCTTCAATTTATGGACGTACACTAGAAGTGTTTGTTTTTCATTTTTGTTTGGTAATACAACTCATTATTTACGTAATTGATTTCACTTTCACTTCCACAATCAGTACAGACTGAGGAACGCTGGGGTACCTGATATCGGGTGGTCCGGGGAGACAAGTACCCTAAAGGGTCCGTTCTTATAACCTCACCCTTCGGTAAGGGAAGAGGTCCCTAGAAGGGCTTTATCCCTAGTTAGGACCCGAAGGTGTAACGTCCGTCTAAGAAATGGTAGACTCGGTGTTCCTTTCAGGTAATTTGGTTTAGTTCATCATTTAGTCATATGTCCAGAGGTGACTATTTCCTTTAACATAATATCAAGATAAATATCTCTTCTTCAACTACGGACATCGAAACTATGAAACCCATCTATAGACAATAACGTATCCAAACGTTACAGTGTCAGTTCTCCCTAACCCCGAAGATTGTACTTGTCCTACCTCAAAACAAAAGTCAAGGGTGTAATCTGAGTGGACCCTTTCAAATTTTTAATGGAAGGGGACTCAAGATCGTGTTGACTTAAATTAAAGAACCTCACCCTGAACCTATAGATTTAAAAGGGTTCGAAACAATTCAACACAGTGAGTAAAATTTCACTAAACATAGTACTGTTAACATGGAAAAAGTCTTACAGTATGTTTACCTTGGTCTTAGGAATCGGAAAACGCGGTCCAAACAAAGTATAGTGTAATATAAAAACTCTAAGTAGTATGACAACTTTCATTGTCATCAGGTAACGAAATACGAGATAGCCTTTACGACTCTTAATCAGCTACCTTACTAATAGATGTGGTGTTAAGCAAACAGATGAGTGATCAAAGAGGTAAGTGATTTGAAATTTTTAGAACGGTCAACTAACATCTCGGGTTGTTCCCAACCCTTTGTGTCTTTTGGAATTAATACTTATAAGGAAACGTAATAGTTTAGGGAAGTGTACGGAGTCAATAGTGTGAACACGAGTTACTGACTTGTGCTATATACACCCCCCTCAAGCCTAATGGTCTCTGATCAGATATCTGGTACGATAGACTGCGTGTACCTTTGAAACTCAGTACAGACGAATTGGTATTAAAATATAAACTACAATACATTTTTTATATGTATGAAAGTTAACGGATTGTTTAATCATGGTGTGTGTAGGTTTATAGGGACAATAGTTATCCGAACCTATACAACCACCTTCTAAATACTTATTTCTGTAATAAGTGTAAGGTTTAGTAGAAGAGAATAGGTATTTTCCTTTCACACACAGACATTTCTCTCTAGTCACAAACCTGAGTATGAATAATTTGATAGATTGTGCATGTATAAAGACTGCTGAACCTTTCGTAATACTCTCACAAAGTCATAGGTTTAGACATTTAATACTAATTCTTGTTAAATGTTCCAGTGTCTGTAAAGGATGTATTTACGAACCAACACTGTCAAGTAGATACGGAAAGGTTAGGAAATTTCCGTTGTGAATTTTCGTCATCCTAGTCTTTATAGGATCTTTGCAGTTGTAGTTTTACTTTCTACAATAAATGGTCAAAAAACATAAAAAAAATTTCATTCAAAGTCCACGTCAAAAATTTAACGACACTAAATTATCAAATTCCACTATGATGTAAATCTCGTTGACTCTCAATATTACAATATAGACCCCCGGCACTTCCAAGATCTTCAATTTTTATTTAAACGATGAACCCTTGTTTCTTAACTTAAACCGGATGTCTTTTATTTTATGGTAAACTCCCTTAAAGAGACTCAATTTACTTTGAACTTGAAATAAGAAATTTTTCTTACTTCACGTGTACCAATACACTATTACTCCGTGGTAGTTCCTGTTAGACTTAATGTTCATTAAGAATAACTATAAGAATATGGAATACTGGAAAGAGGTAGGACTTTCACTCTTGGTTTGAGAGCTAGGTAGTGATAGATACCTAAAACATTAGAGAACTGGAGTCCTTTGTTTTTTCAAATGGATTTTAAAGATTAAAGAGAACAGACAGGGAAGTCTTTTTTAGGGAAATGTCCTAACAATACTTATAACAAATCAGAGATTCAGCACAGATTCCGAAAACGTTAGGGTACCTGACATCGGACGGTTCGAAGAGACAGGTACCCTAAAAGGTCCGTCCTTATGACCTTACCCAACAGTAAAGGACGAGGAGGCTTAGAAAGACTGGATCCCTAATTTGACTCAGAGGACATAACGTCCGTCTAAGAAATTGTGATTCGGTGGGTCCGTCGGGTAACAATATTTATCTGAAACGAAAAATCAGAAACTTTCAATTACCCACTATAGTCTAAACTTGTCAATTCTTTGAATCATTCTGAATAAAAAGTAGGGAAACGTCCAGTAAAGCAAATAGAACGACGTTTTAAAAAGAAAACCGTTGGTTTCCTCTTACTTTGTAACTAAAGGGTCCTCAAGACTTAAGACAAGGGAGGTGTATGTACGTGTGTGTCTGTATAATAACTTCCTTAGGGACTAAAGATTCCGGTACGGTTTGGAACGTTTCTATTGTTACTACATTAAGATTTCACTTACTTTAAATGTAGGATACTTTCCCCACCCTTTCCAATTCTTCTTAATGATGTCCTTAATTTTTATTAGAAATTTTTCACTTTAATTGAACCTTTCCCTCCCAGTCAAGAAACAAATACTCCTCGAATAATAAAGTTCAATTATAGATTAATTAACGAATTCCGAACACATGACCCAACTTATCACAGAGGGGTGAAAAAAATCTTGGAACTTTAGACCGGAATAAACCTTTATGCAAGTAATACGTACATTAACCAATTCTATTACAGTATAACCTCATCTTACTCGGGAGTTAAGTTATACTGATCACAGGAACGTTCTCTCCTATTCTCTGTGTCTCTGTGTTGCACCTCCCTTCTGTCTGTTCACTTCTGGTTTCGTCTCGAACTTCAATGTGACTGCGCTCAGTTCCTTGTGGATCCCGAAGATCTTTAACCTTCTCCGTTCCTTCCTTGAAGGACATCTCCGACTCTACCCTTTTACTAGGACGGTTGTACAACTATAACCTGAAAATTAGATGTCGTGTCAGTCTATTGTTTAAAGGAAACAAGATTCAGTAGGTTAAAACCCATGAAACGAATATCATAGGGATCCTTTACTTATACCGAACGGAGACTAAAAGTCGGTTTTACTCGTAATCGTCGAATGGTAAGATATCCGAGTCTATACGTCTACTGTGGTGGGAATACCGTCTTTTGTTTCTCCTTGATTTCTAGGAGAACTACTTTAACTTTCTCCCCTCACTTTTTAGACCGAATTTTGAGTTGTAAATTTTTTGATTCTAGTTCCGTAGACCAGGGTAGTGAGGTATTGTTTATCTACCCCTTTGTTACCTTTGTCACTGTCGGAAATAAAAGAACCCGAGGTTTTAGTGTCGTCTGCCACTGACGAGGAACCTTCCTTTCCATACTGTTTGGATCTGTCGTATAATTTTTCGTCTCTGAAATGAAACGGTTGTTTGTAGGTAGATCAGTTTCGATACCAAAAAGGTCAACGGTACATACCTACACTCTCAGCCTGATATTCCTTTCGACTCCCGACTTCTTAACTACGAAAACTTGACACCACAACCTCTTCTGAGAACTCTCAGGGAACCTGACGTCCTTCTAGGTCGGGTAGGTAGGATTTCCTTTAGTCAGGACTAATAAGTAACCTTCCTGACTACGACTTCGACTTCGAGGTTAGGAAACCGGTTGACTACACTTCTTGACTGAGTAACCTTTTCTGGAACTACGACCCTTTCTAACTTCCGTCCTCTTCCCCTACTGTCTCCTACTCTATCAACCTACCGTAGTACCTGAACTACCTCAACTCAAACTCGTTCGAGACCCTCAACCACTACCTGTCCCTTCGGACCGTACGACATCAGGTACCCCAGCGTTTCTTATCCTGTGTTGACTTTCAGGCAGATCAGTTCCGATACCAAAAAGGTCACCAGTACATACCTACACTCTTAACCTGACACTTCTTTCGACTCACGGTTTCTTAACTACGAAAACTTGACACCATAACCTCTTCTGAGAACTCTCAGGGAACCTGACGTTCCTCTAGGTTGGTCAGGTAAGACTTCCTCTAGTCGGGACCCACAAGTAACCTTCCTGACTACAACTTCGACTTTGAGGTTATAGAACCGGTGGACTACACTTCTCGACTGAGTAACCTTTTCTGAGACTACGACCCTTCCTGACCCCCGTCCTCCTCTTCCCCTGCTGTCTCCTACTCTACCGACCTACCGTAGTGACCGAGCTACCTGCCCTCAGACTCACTTGAGGTCCTCAATCACTACCTGTCCCTCCGGACCGCACGACGCTAAGTACCCCAGTGTTTCTCAGCCTGTGCTGACTCGCTGACTTGACTCGACTTGACTTGACTTTGTTTCTAGGTAGTTAGGGAATTGCCATTTGTTTTCTGAGTTAGAACGGGAACTCACTTTACGTTTGTAATTTGTCGTAGTCACTCGGTGGGTTCCGGTGTTCAAGAGGGTGGTTCTGTGTCTTAATTGGTTGTCACACAAGGTCACTGGGGATTAAAAGAAAGACGAACGATTGAGAATGTAGTTCATTACAGTTGTTCATTAACGAAGAGAAGTCAAGTCAAGTCAAGTCAACGAGTCAGTACAGGAGAATGGAATACAGTTTTGGTGTTTTCGACCACTTTGACAAATAGAGTCAAACCCTGAACTTGGGTACACGACCCTGAGCTAGGGTCGGTTTTAGGTCGAACTTTGAACTTGGGCGTACCGACCCTGAGTTTGGGCCGGTTTTGGGTACCATGGACAAAAGTCCCGGATAATTCGAGTCCAAGAACTACAGAGTAACGTCTTTCTTAAGTCACTCTCTGTTTCACTATCCATTCTTCACCTAAATAAGTCTAAGTCTCTCTTCGTGTGAGGTGTCTGCTCACACCCGGTAGTGTCTCACCGGAACTTTACACCACACCAATCAAAAATATCCGACCCATTAAAGTATACGATTACTTACCCTCCTAATAAGGTTGATAAAAACCCTTCCCCATCTGTAAAGGTCTTAAACCCGGTGACGGGTGAGGAACCAGAAAACTGCCACGGAACCTTGAGAGTACCGTGTCGACACACACACAGTAAAGTGAACGACTAGGTCCTAGTTCCAGATCAGAACAGACGGTAGAATCAGGGAGAACCAAGATTAGCCAAATACAACACGGGAGTCCGATACAGTAAGAAAAGTTTTCAACACAGAAGGGGGAAGGGAGGACAATGTAGGGGGGAGTCTCTAAAATGAGGTTATAAGAATATCCTTCGTCTTCCCGCTTCCAGGTAGAAGACATTAACGAAGTTCCGACTCAGTCTCCGTAACTGGGATGGATAATCCCTCATTTTTAGAGACCTATTTTAGTCCCTCATTTTTAGATCCCCGGGTGCTCGTCCTTTCGAGGAACAAAATCAGGAGTTCCCGACTTTAGGGATGTATCGGTAGTAGAACTACATATTGATAACATTGACCAAGGAATCGGAAGGGTACATAGAAGAACTACTACTTCGTAAAATTACATAGTCGTGGTCATAGGTCTTTATAGATATTTACTGTTTTATGAGTTTTCCGTACCAGTTTGTACACTGATATCAAAGGCTATTTCGAACCAATGTTATTGGTCTTAATGTGTACTAGTGTTAATCGTATTGTATGGTTTATTGGGACCAATTTATAAAGAGAAACTCTATGGAATCCTCGGGAGATTGATTGTAGAGTTTCAATCAAAAATCGGTGTATTCTAGTATTCAGTGACACTCTGTTACGAATTAGGGCACTCAGACCCTCAACCACTACCTGTCCCTCCGGACCGCACGACGCTAAGTACCCCAGTGTTTCTCAGCTTGTACTGACTCACTGACTTGACTTGACTTGACTTGACTTGGATTTCCCAAGAAAAAGGGATTTCTAAAGTTTTCGCTTATGTTTTGTGAATGTCCGTTTTTTTAAGTAGAGTTAGACGAACAGTTTTCGTCGTAAAGTTCTTATGAAACCTCCCTCTTTAGTTTAGGTCAGAACAGGATCGGGTAAGGATTGTTTTGGGTAAATGGGTTGATTAGGACTATTACACATTGAGAAACGGATTAAATTAGTGTAGTTTTTCGAATTTGGTGAAAGTTATAGTCTATAGTCAAAACGGGACTTATAAAAGGTCCATTGTACTCGGACTTTAAGTAAGGTCGGACTATACATAAAAACTCATAAACATACTCATAAATTAAAGAGAATTCAGTTAATCTTGACGAAATACTTAATTAAAAACCGTTACAGTATGCAGATATTGTGTGTATATCTGTGTATACTTACGTGTCTCCGGAGTATCGAGAGCAATGTCTTAAAGTACGTACTAGAACTCTTGGGTTTGGTAAAGGGGTCTTATCGAAAATTTAGACCCTCTCAAAGTAATAGTAAAACATATATGACTCCATTAGACTTTCCACTATGATAGAAAACTTCGTTCAAGAAACAATGAGGATTCCGGAAAAGATCGGTACACCCTTTTGAGAGATGGGTAGGTCACTTACACGAATGGAAATTCTGAACTCGTAGACTCATTTTAGTTAACCGGTCAAGTAAAACAAAGGAACCACAACTTACCCAGATGTAGTACCTCCTCCCCACCATAACAAGAACCTAATAAAACATTGGTACACAGTGTACTAAACCATTAGTCTTTCACTTTCACTTCAGCGAGTCAGCACAGGCTGAGAAACGCTGGGGCACCTGACATCGGATGGTCCGAGGAGGGAAGTACCCTAAGAGGCCTGTTCTCATGATCTCACCCGACGGTAAAGGAAGAGGTCCCTTAGAAGGGCTGGGTCCCTAGCTTGGGACCAGAGAACGTAAGGTCCGTCTGCGAAATTGGAGACTCGGTGGTCCCTTCAGGAACCATTAGTCCCGGTGGTGGTAAAATAAGGAAATTTCTAGTCGACCTCTTCCCTATCCGATGGGTACTGTCGTAAGAACCCGGACACCGAGTCGACCATTTTTAGGTGGACGTTACGTCCTCTGGACCCAAACTAGGGACCCAACCCTTCTAGGGGACCTCTTCCCTTGTCAATGGGTGAGGTCATAAGACCGGACCTCTTAATGTGCCTAACATATCAGGTGCCCCAACGTTTCTCAGTCTGTACCGACTCACTGAAAGTGAAAGTGGGTGTTTGTTGGGAACGTCATTTAAGGTTTGTCGAAAGGTTTCTTAAAGTGTAGACATCACTCGTCAACGTGATCTTGACCTTTTCAACTCTTCTTTATACTTTAGATAATTTACGTATTAAACGAGGGACATACAATAAGAAGAAATTGAGAAATTATTTTTAATTTTAATGTACGAAAGTTCTATTTACTTTTTAGTAATGATTCTAATTTAAATGTCTTCTTTTTGGTTTTGAGAAAACTTCCCTTTAAGACAAATAGTTCTCGAAAAGTTAGTGTATTTAGACTTTAACGTAAATATAATTCATTTACTCTGTCAATTAACCAACTTCCTAAACTTTACCTTTAAGATTTAGTGAGGAAAATATAAAGTCTGATAGTCCTAGAAATATAAACGTGTCACGTATATGTTAAATACGTTTGCTCTATTGAGTACGTACGAAGTATATTTATGTCTTCAAACACTAATATTAATGTCCAAAAAGAAAATGAAAGAAATGTTTAGCAAAACCTCGAACTTTTTTCATTCTTCGTGTGTTTTCTAATCTCTTGTTACATTGTTAATGAACGTGTCGATGAGGGATTGCAATTTTTTCAAACATTATAAAGACACATTATAATAATACTTATTTTATGGATTTCGTAATGACTGGTTTGACATCCGAAAGAAATAAACGAAGAACTCGGGAATCTCCGGTAGTCGTCGTACAGAGGGAAATCAGAAAAAGAGGGACAATAAATATCAAGGAACCAATACATAAACATTTATGTATACATAAACTAAAATAAGTTAAAATGATGATTTACCTCGAAGGGTACACCGAGTCAACCATTTCTTAGGTAACCGGTTACTTCCTCTGAGTTCTCTATACCCAAGTTAGACACCCAACCCTTCTAGGGGACCTCTTCCTTTACCGTTAAGTGAGGTCATAAGAATGGACCTTTTAGGGCACCTCTTTCCTTGAACGACCCGATGTCAGGTACCCTAACGTCTCTGAACCTGTACTGACTCGTGTTTATTTCTGGCTAAAATGATGATTTCATCCTAAGATAGTAAACTTATATTTTATCAAAGAAAATCTATAAAGGGTTTAGTATTTAATAAATGAATAAGGAGTCATAACTATTATAACTCCCATAATATTATAAAATTTATAATATGTACTACATACAAAAAGGAAAGTATAAACTATTTACCATAACAACTCTACTCCTTTAATGTTAAAAATAAGAACTATTATTAAGACAAGAATAATCAAAATTGAAAAAAAAGACCTCTTATAACATTAGAAAGATAAATCCGTTATTGTAGTAAACGTAATTTTTTCTCAAAAAGAGTAAGAAAGAAACATGACGAATAACTTACTGAACGATAGAGATACCTCCTCTGTATTACAGTCCAAAGGTCATCCCACCTCACAAGGACTGTAATTGTCCTTACAAAGACTACGATGTTTTTATTCGTATTACCAGAAATCCTCGTGTTGTAAGATCATTCAATGATAATATATAAAGAAATCTCGGTCCGGTTATCCTCTTTCTATGACTCTCTAAGATTTCAGAACCATCCTTTTTTTTTAAAGTTGTGAAATACTGGACTCTTTCTATATTGAACCTCGATAAAAAGTATCTTTTTTACACATTATATATACGATCAATTACTGTACTTCTTAGAAAAGTATGTCAAGTAGAACCTGTATTGATTGTGTCTCTCTTCTAAAAAATTTGTTAGGAGAAGTTATATAAATATTAAATAGATGATTAATATTTCAAGTTACTTACTATTAAAACTATGGTTTTATTGTGTTACAAAATAAAAGGAATTGAAGGATATTATTAGGATACTTATGTTTATTTATTTAGTATTAAAATAGACAACTAGAATTAAATAAAGTACTCTATTAAATAATGTAAATGAAAATTGGAAAAATTCTTACAAATTCTGGTAGTGTATGAAAAGATAAAATTCGTGACGAATTCGTATAGGGTGTTCAAAATTGTACTTTTACTTTTAAAATCAGTGAGCCAGTACAGACCGAGAAACAATAGGGTACCTAACATCGAGAGGTCCGAGGAGACAGGTACCTAAAGACGTCCGTTCTTATGACCTCATCCAACGGTGAAGGAGGAGGTCACTACGAAAATAATATAAAATAAAAATTTATAATTTTAAATTTCTATACACGGAATAGATAGTACAGTAACATCAGGTAATAAGGACTGGGGGTGTTACTTACTGTATTAGTGATTCGATTTAAGTATAACTAGTGAGAGAACACGAATAAATATGAAAATCATACATGTATATGTAACAAGGGAATTGGACGTCGACGAACGGGAAGTTAGTATTGTGAATATTTTGTGTTAACAATTAAATCAAAAAACTCCTCGTGATCCACTATACGTTTTATAAAGATAACATTCACTCGAAAACGTAAAAACAGTAAAAATATATTTACAAAATATATGTACGACTCTCCAGAGGATAATTCAACCATGTCTTCATTGAACAAAACGTAACAACTTGAAACGGAAACTGTGACCTTATGTAAGAATTTATTTACCGTAATATCAAGTAAAATTACACGTAAAGAACAAAATTCGAAAAACAATTATTTAATAATGAGCGACAAATAAAATATACATAAAAAAACTGATACCTTAGGAAACCTATTATCTTTTTCTTTCTCTTTAGGTCTTTTTTGTAGATGAAGACGAAATAACTAATACGGTTTCGGAATCTGACACATCTAGTGTTGTTTTACGAGTTACGAATTTTAAGAGGTTCGGTCCGAAGTTGTCATGTACTTGGTACTTGAAGGTCTACAAGTTTCACCTAAATCTTTTCCGTCTCTTTGGTCTCTATTTCAACGGTTATAGGTAACCTAGTAGTTCTTTCGTTCTCTCAAGATCTTTTTGTAGACGAAATAACTGATGTGGTTTCGGAAACTGACACACCTAGTGTTGTTTGACACCTTTTACGAATTTCTCTACCCTTATGGTCTAGTGTCATGGACGGAGGACTCTTTAGACATATACCCAGTTCTTCGTTGTCAATCTTGGTTTGTACCTTGTTGTGTGACCAAGGTTTAGTCCTTTCCTCATGTAGTTCCGACATATAACAGTGGAACGAATATATTGAATATACCTCTCATGTAGTACTCTTGACGACCTGACCTACTTCGTGTTCGACATTAGTTCTAACGGTCCTCTTAATAGTTATTGAAGTCTATACGTTTACCGTGGTGGGAATACCGTTTTACGCTTCTTCTTGATCTCTCGGAGAACTACTTTCACTTTCTCCTATCACTTTTCAACCGAATTTTGAGTTATAAGTCTTTTGATTCTAGTACTGTAAGTCAAGGTAGTGAAGTACCGTTTATCTACCCCTTTGTTACCTTTGTCACTGTCTGAAATAAAACCCCCCTGAGGTGTTAGTGACTTCTACCACTGACGTCGGTACTTTAATGTTCTGCGAACGAGGAACCTTCTTTTCGATACAGGTTGGATCTGTCGTATAATTTTTCGTCTCTGTAATGAAACAGTTGTTTACAGGCCGATCAGTTTCGATACCAAAAAGGTCATCAGTACATAACTACACTTTCGACCTGATATTTCTTTCGACTCCCGACTTCTTAACTACGAAAACTTGATACCAAAACCTCTTCTGAGAACTCTCAACGAACTTAACGTCCCTCTAGGTTGGTCAGGTAGGATTTCCTCTAGTCAAGACTTATAAGTAACCTTCCTGACTACAACTTCGACTTCGAGGTTATGAAACCGTGGAGTACGCTTCTCAACTGAGTAACCTTTTCTGGCACTACGACCCTTTCTATCTTCCGTCGTCCTCTTCCCCTACTGTCTCCTACTCTACCAACCTACCGTAGTGGTTGAGTTACCTGTACTCAAACCCATTTGAGACCCTCAACCACTACCCGTCCCTCCGGACCACACGATGTCAGGTACCCTAGTGTTTCTCAGTCTGTGCTAACTCGTTGACTTGACTTGACTTGACTCGCTGGCTTGACTTGACTTGATTCGGAAACCTTTACCACAATCTGGTTTTTGTTTAAATGTGTTAAAAGAATAAACTCAACTTTTACCCAGTATTTCGTTGTCTCTGTTGACCGTTGTACATATTACGTAAACTGAGCCCTTAACGATTACTTGTGTGCCACGTTACCATCAAGTTCTTCAAAACGTTTCCTCTGATCTTGGAACTTTTACTCCTCACGTCACGGACGAATAACCGTCAATTGTTACTGGTTGACTTTCCTAGTCGAAATGACTGTCGGGGTAGATTCAATTAGAAGAATGTCGATGTGTCCTTTGACGGATTCTTAAGTCACAGGTGGTAAAGTCACAGAAAACCCTTAACTTCGTTTAACCTTACCACTTTTTCGAGTCATTCACCCACATAGTATTCGAGTTGTGTTTAAAATTTTTAGTATCAAAACTTCACAAAACAGAATAATATGTGTTTTTGTTTGGTAAAGAGTTAAACTAACACTACATGCTACTTTTCACCCAAAATATACTGTTGGTCGTCGTTTGTTAAGTCACTGACCTGACTCTTCTTTGAGGTTTCGTATAGAGTTTCGTTTTGAACGTGGTTTTTTCCCAGTACGAGTGACAAAGCACCAGACGACGACCAGACTAAGTAATGTCGAAAAAATTTAGGACCACTTTGGTAATGTAGACTCTTCATAGGAGTTCTTTAGCTACACTACGTGGGTTTGATGTTACGGACATCGGTCGTGACAAGTTGTCTTTCATGCGTTAAGAAGAGGCACTATGGTGGACTGACGTGTAGTCTGTTGGTTACGAAGTTTTCAATTTGCTTAACCCGGTGTTTCAAAACGAAGTAGACGGTATAAGTGGACTGGACAGCGGTTGACTACTGGTGAAGAAGTTAGTAGAGTTATTGCAAAACGTTTCTTTTCCGAAGAGGTTGGTCGTCCTGTGTCTTCTACGAAAGATTCTCAAGGAGTTTAGGGTTTCGTCTCTAAAAATACGATGTCCTTATTTATTTGGATAAAGAACAACCGTTTTTTTTCTACACGAACTCGGATCAATGTTTCTAAATATTAAGTCCCAGACTTTGACATCAATGAAAAAAACAAAACAAAACAAAACGAAACAAGTCAGTAATTCAACTCAGGCTGAGAAACACTGGGGTACCTGATATCGTGCAGTCTGAAGAGACAGGAAGTGATAAAGGACCTCAAACGAGTCTGAGTACAGGCAACTCAGTCACTACGATGGGTTGGTAAAGTAGGAGATGGTACGGGAAAACGTGAACGGGAGTCAGAAAGGATCGTAATCCCAGAAAAGGTCATTCGGTCGAGAAAGGTAGTTCTCAGTTTCATGACCTCGAAGTCGAAGTCGTAATCAAGAAGATTACTTATAAGCCCCAACTAAAAGAAATCCTAACTATCCAAACTAGAGGAACGTCAGGTTCCCTGGGAGGTCTCAGAAGAGGTCGTAGTGTTAAGTTTTCGTAGTCAAGAAGTCACGAGTCTGAAAAAATATCAGGTTGAGAGTGTAGACATGTACTAATGACCTTTTAGGTATCGAAACTGATCTGTCTCGAAAGAACCGTGTCACCGTAGAGACGAAGAATTATACGTCAAAATTATAACCAAACAATATCGAAACGAAGACTCCTCGTTTACGGAAAATTAAATCACCGACACCAGTGACGGACATCACTAAAACCTCGGGTTCTTTTATTTTAGACGGTAACAAAGGTGAAAGGGGGGTAGATAGACGGTACTTCACTACCCTGGACTACGGTTCTAGAAGGAAAAAACTTACAACTCAAAATTCGGTCGAAAAAAGTCAAAGGAGAAAGTGGGAGTATTCTCCGAGAAATCAATTAGGAAAGACGGTAAGTTTATCGTAGACGTATAGACTCTAACATGTATAAAGACGTCCGTTAGAACTAAGGTCGAACACTAAGTAGGTCAGACCGTAAAGTGTACTACATGAAAAGTTTCTCAAATTTATTAATGAAAACATGGTTGGATTATCTTCTATTCTCTCGAATCAAAGACTTAGTACCCCTAGAAGTTGAAGTGATCTCTAAAAGTCCGAAAAGAGACTAATCATAAAGTTAGCTCTTCTTCTCTCATCTATGGTACCTCTCCTCTTTTAAAGTATTAAAAAAACAGACTTTAACTCAGTGTTTTGATGTACCACGATGTTCCAGTTAACGTTTTACGTAGAGATCCCGTTTTGGTATAAGTATTGGTTTTGATTTCCTCTATGTTAGAGATAACGTTTCTTTTACACCTCCCCCCATCTTACATCAGATCCCGTATCATTGCCTAGGACACTTTTAGTACGGAAGTATACGGGTTCTAAGACACACGGGGAGAATGACGTAATTGTGAGTGAGTGAGGTCCTACTACTGCAAAGGAACGGGTTCCCCGTTTTAGACGACTTAGACATGGAGGAGTACGGGTCAAGTGTTGTCCTAACTTTTTCCTCGTGTGTATAAATTTCTTTGGGTTGAATGACAGTTCACGAATTAATTATAGTGGGTAATGGACCCCCGTCTCAAAAAGATCAGGAATGACAAGACTCTCTTCAGAAGCATTGAAGATCCGTGGGACCCATGGAGACACGTTTCTAGATACCAAGTATTGCTTATACTCTTTGTAGGAAACACGTGTAGTCGTATAGCGAAGTTTATAATAGAACTGTGAGTATTGAGTAGTAAAATTAACAATACCCGTAATTAGGCTTTGAGAACGGGAAAGAACAAAACCTTCCAACTTTCTGTTCAAGTGACCTTTATATAACCCCAAAACACATAAAAGGGTCTTTTACGAGGTACTTTAACACCAGAACTCAATATACATAACTGTAACGAACCATAAAGATGGAGGTCAAAATATCTTTTACCGTTATCAAACCATTTTGTAATACTGAAAGAAGTTCCGATATGACAAAAGAAGTTTTTTAGTTTATACTGAAAGAAGAAGATAACGTCAAGTTCTCTGGACTATCTAAAATCGGTATGAAATACTCTTATTTTGTCAATATATTCAATTGTACAAACCGATCCAAAATCTTGGAAACTAACCTACATTGGTAACGGGATCTACCTACTAAACCTTTTACTTAAATAACCATATACAGCGTCTATTTTTAAATCAGAAAATTAAAGTTGAAGTTTTACGTAACTGTAGAATCATAATTTTGTTCTTTTTAACATTTTAAACTACTTATAAAACCTTTTTCCTTTGTTATCGTCGTTTTATGTCCACTCCTCTTACCTACTGCGTATGTAACGATCACAAGTCAGCACAGACTGAGAAACAGTAGGGCACCTTACATCGGGTGGTCCGATGAGACGTTAAAAGATCGGTTCATATGGGCTCATCTCACGGTAAAGGAGACGGTCCCGTAGAAGGACTGGGTCCCTAGTTTGGACGTAGAGAAAGTAGAGGATGTAACCATCCGTCTAAGAAATGGTTACTGAGGTGGAACCTATAGCGATATTTTACATGACCATTATAGTTACTTTAATAATTTGTATATAAATTACATCTTAGAATAATCACTCTTAATTGAAATGTTTATATAGATAAAGATACACGTTTCTCCGTGTTTGATATTTGTAGTTACTCTTTTTAAATTCCTAAGGATACACCGAGTCACCCATTCCTTACCCGTTATGTTCTCTGACAGACATTGGGTTCTCTACGCCGAAGATAGCGACCTAGTCCTTGTAGGAGGTCTCTTCCCTTTCTGTCGAGTGAGGTCATAATAACGGAAACCTTTATGGTACCTGCCCCCTCAGACCACCCGATGTTAGGTACTTCAGTGTTTTCAGCCTATGTTGAATCTCTGATTTGGTGGTAAGCCATATACTTATTTCCGTTGTAATACATCCTCTTTTTTTATTCCGTCTATAAATATAATCGAAAGATACAACATATTATTTAATGGTGTTTAAACATCGAATGTTGTTAAGTGTAAATAATGAAGTGTCACAGATACCCAACCCTCAAGTCCGTGACAAATAAATCCCTAAGACGAGTTCACAGTATGGTGTCACTTACAAACCAACCCAACATAAGAGTGGGTCTTCCAGTAAACCCCTTCTTAGACGTAGGTATCAAAAAGACCAACAACCGTCTTAAGTAAAGGACCACCGACATCTTAACTTCCGGGTCGTATACGACTGATAACCGACTTCCAGTGGGAGTCGTGGGTCTCCGGTATTAAGGGTCTCTGACGGTCGGATAAGGAAAGGTGTACCAACGAATAAAGTAGTTCGGTCATTCTTCTAAAAGACCTCTCATAGACGATCGTTCCGTTTTAAAATACAGAATAAAATGTCTAATCTTTATGCTGTACAACAACAACAAATCAGAGGTTCAGTACAGACTGAGGAAACGTCGGGGCACCTGATATCGGGTAGTCCAAGGAGACAGGTACCCTAAGAGGTCCTTTCTTATGATCTCACCCAACGGTAAAGGATGAGGTCCCTTAGCTGGATGGAGAGTTCGTCTAAGAAATAGTGACTCGGTGGTCCCCTCAGGTGTCTTCGTTCCGTATTAAGACCGGATATGAGTCTTCACTCTCCTAATATGTACCCGTACTATGGTTCTCAGTCCCTAGTACCTCCCTTGTAGGAGTCCAGACAGGTAGTGTCGGAAACACACGACTATCCCTTAGTAAAGACTCTATCTCCCCGAGTCGACGAGTCATCGCAGGTTGAGAAACACTGGGGTACATCGGACTGTCCGAGAAGACAGGTACCTTAAAACGTCCGCTCTTATGACCTCTCCCAACGGTAAAGGATGAGGTTAAAGACTTTATACAATGACTCTTTTCTTTTTTTACAAATATAACGTGGGAATACAAACACTTGTACATACATGGACACAAGTCAAAACGGAGACTTCTTTTCGCCACCTTCTTTCCTATAAACCTCACTTCTCCTAATTGTTCAATAAAAGATACTATAAAAAGTCATAACATCTAAAGTTCCTGACACATATAATAGACACAATTATCTTCTCAATTACTGTAATTTAAATACCGGTAAACACCGATAAAAACTTCGGATTTGATTCTTATTAGTGTCGGAGGCGGGGTTGGGGGTGGGGTTCTTTTTCGGGTAAATAAACCACTTCTTAACAGGTAGATCTAAGACTATCAAAATGAAACGGACTCGTTAAACATTGTAATGAATGTGTAAGACTCGGAAATAATACCATTTCAACCTTATTTATTACAGAATTCAGAGAAAGTTTATGTTTAGTCAGTTTACAACCTATCGACGAATTTATGACTCAGTATAGACTAAGAAACACTGAGGTAACTGACATCGGACGGTCCGAGGAGACAGGTACCCTAAGAGGTCCGTTCTTACAACTTCACCCCACGGTAAAGGAGGAAGTCCGTCAGAAGGGTTGGGTACCTAGTTTGGACATAGAGAATTTAGAGTACTCAACCATCCACCTAAGAAATGGTGACCGTGGTGGACCCTTCGAGTTTACAACCTATCCATCAGTAGATTTATTGTGCAGAATTTTACATCGTTAAAACAAATATTTCTTTCTAGACTTTTCGTACCTTACTTTAATCCGAACCTCGGACCTTCTTCGATGAAACGTGTGTTTCGGGACTACGTCATGTCCTTCCTGTCTTTTCCCTCTTTTCAAACTTACTCTTAATTTACTGTAGTTCAGTATCCTCGTCTCGAAACCCTAATCCCCTTTTACACACAACTTTACCAAAACTTAAGTAAGTTTCTCCTATCTATAGTAGACATATTGTAAATACACGTCGGTCTAATAAAATAATAAATCATTTGAAAAATAAAACTATAAAAACGTCTCAATGTAGTCCATTTTGTTATTGAGTAATTGTTAATAGTGGAGATAATCTCAATTGAGACCACACATGTCCAGGATGAGAAATGACCATTGGAAAAAAGTTTTGTACCCTAACTGAAAAGTATTGAAAATACGGATGAATTTTTAGTCGATGTATGTGTCAACTTAAGAGGGTTTCTAAAAACTTCTCAATTACGAATTCAAAAGTCGGATTAAAACGACCTTCAAAGGAAAGTAAGAAACGTCTCCTTCTTTGATTCCTAAGGTTTAGTGGGGGTCTTCTTCATATTATTTTTTCGGATCTTGAATCCATATTCTCCAGAAAACCCCACCTCGGACACACCACCAACATACGAAATTAGAACTGGAAGTGAAGGTGAAGGAAGATTTTTATTTGAGATTCGTAACAAAGAACCTACATTAACATTCACTAGAAAGGTCTTTTTCTTGTTGAGGTAAAACTTTCTTAGATCATTCATGGTGACTTTGAACACACTACCTTCCAAACCAATCTAAGACTGACCGATTTTGACCTTTAAGGTGTTCTGGTATTGTAAGGAATTAACATAGGTTCGTCGTATGTGACTCCCTCCTTAGGAAAGATCAAGATTTAGCAAATCTGATTCTATAAAGTATCTTAACTACAAAAGAAACTTTGCTGAAATCATTCTGAGAATAAAATTCTTAGTCGTACGTTCAATCACGGTAACATTTGTGTCCCGAACAAAACAAAAAGAGGTTTTTTACCACATAAGTAAACTCGTATCGACCTTTTAAGTCTTGGTCGGTTATAATTAAAACGCCGAAAATCGATTGGATTTATCCGTTTACAACCGTATAGGGGAAATCTATATTATAGAATCAGGTAGTAGAAAATGTATCTTCCTTACAAGACCTTTACTTTCTCGGAAACAAATATTCTCCTTTTATTACCAGAATCACGGGACATTAACTAAAAGTCCCGGGTTATGACTTTGTCCATCATGTCAAAAAGTAATGTCGTCAGTCAAAGTACTTAGTTAGATTTATTTACACAAAAGAAACGCCTGAAATTAGTTATGTTTGTTTAAACGTCTTAAGAATGGACCACCCCTCTTTTTACTGTTGACATACTCAAACTCTTCCGAAAACCCATGAGACTTTATAGTAAATTTTTATGAAAGTCTAGAACTTAAAAAAGTTATTCCAAATAACTTTGGAAATCTCCAGGATTATGACGTAGGAAATGGTTTATTGTAATAAACGTCCTACGAACCTAGTATTTTTTATACATCAAATAGGTTTCACAGAAAGCAATGATATTAAGTTTCAAAAGGATGAAAATGTTTTATGTTACAAAATTAAATTTTGTACTTCTTCTATACGTATATAAATCCAAATTGTTTATGTTTCTAAAACTACTGTCATAATTCTTCTTAGAACGAAGGTCAATGGGAACATATACAAATACCTGGTTCTTTATACAAGTCTCTAAAGAATTGTATGCATGGTCCCGTAAAAAAACACGGTCGGGCGGACGAGAAGAAGAAAGTATGTAAAAATAACTTTCGGATAAGATCTGAATCGTTAAACGACTTTCGACTACTATATTTCTACTTATTATGTTCCGAAGACAATCTCGTGTTCTCCTTCATACTTACGAATCAAGCTTGACAATAGTGTCTTATAGTATCTGTCTCTCGAATATTTGTTGTCACCATGACTTAAGTTCGAGTGAGACGAACCTGTTCCGTTATGTAAGTTCTCTATTCCACAACTCCATTCCTTACACTGAAATAAGTATCTCGGTCGACTGACTGATTATAGAGTTTTATCGGTAGAATAGACCCAGACCTATGGTCCAACAAAATACCTAGTCTCTACCGTCCCTTCCACTCCTTTGTTTCTTTTTCCGGTAATTAGAACGTTTATAGAGGGTCTTACCGTTCGAAATCCTTCCTCTTACACAAGTAAAGAAGGAAGGACGGTAGGTGTCCACCCGTCTCAGGACTTGTTTCCGTAAAATCAAATTATCAGTCAGTTCCCCGTTCTAAGAGACTCTGTCCGGTACTACATACGAATATTATTGTTTTTGTTACTTTTCGTTCAGTTTCTTTGTCAAGGTTATGCCTCAGTCTTTACCTAAAAGGGACGTTGTTTACTCGTTAAAGAGGATTAAGAACTCAGATCTTTTAGGTCACGGTTTCACGGTCATCTAAACTACAGACTATTTCAAGAAAAAGAACCGAGTATCTACCGAAGAAGAGCAATACAGGAATATATTTCCTTCCAGTTCCCTTATTTATGAGACCTTGGAGAAAATATTCTCGTTTCGGGTGTACTACACTGGATTAGTGGAGGATTTCTCGGGTGTAGGTTTATGGTGATATAGACCCTAATTCAAAGTCGTATACTTAAAACCCCTACGTACGTAAATCAGATAATCGTTGTACCTTTGTTTTTAAAAGTTATATCTAATACAAAATATCATATTTAGTTTCTCACCGTCTCGTACTTACCTACCTTATTAAAGTCTTCACTCCTAGTCTTTACTGAAGTATTTACTCCGTAAATTCTGTCTAATCTGTTTGTTTTTATAAAGGACATTTATGATTCTCGTGTACCATCTAGAATCAAGTCTTTTTATTCGGTTCATTTTTAAATTACCTGTAGTTTTAGTTGACACTCAAAGAATGTTTACCGTAAATGGGAAGAAGCAACAGTAAGGTTCTAATAGAATCAAGACTGTCAAGGACAAGTTCTAACTTACGTCTGTCCTCAGTACCATTCCCTGCACTGTCATAATTGAGGAAGTCCATATGTTCCTCTGTCTTCTCAAATCTTGGTGACTAACATATCAAAGGTAACTATGTACTTACTTGACGAATTTACCAAATTTTTCAGTCGACCAAGTCCTCCTCCTAAGGTATACGTTACTGAGTACCGTTCGTTCACGTGGACGAGTATCGTGGACGATACTTCTATCGATGTACCCACAAAGAGATTATCACACACCCGTTTAAAAGTGACGCCTACATATATTATGTCACAAAATAAACTGAATTGTATGCGAACACCGAGTCGACCATTTCTTATGAGGACGTTACACCCTTTGGACCCAAGCTAGGGACCCAACCCTTCTAGGGGACGTCTTCCCTTTCCGATGGACGAGGTCACAAGACTGGACCTCTTAAGGTACCCAATACCCCAGTGTTTCTCAGTCTGTACTGACTTATTGAAAGTGAAAAGTGTACGTGGAGACTGTCAATAAGTCTCGTACGAGATTCTGGTGTACGTAGTCTTAGTGGTCTTTACAATTTATTTGTGACTAAAGACCCGATGAATATTTTGAGTGACTTAGTCTGGGTGACGAGAAACACTTCGACTTGAAATTCATCGAACAGTCGACTAGGAAAACGACTGATTTCAACCCCTACCTTACTCGATTCAAGATTTGTACTACTTAAGTAACACCGAAGTGGTGACTTTATAAACAGGAAGTAAACTTCGTCTGACTCTATTTTTGTTCAGACTATACTGTAAGAGTTAAAATGGTGGTTTAAGGGACTTGGAATGACAGAAGTAAAATTTTAGATCTAGTAATTGGTAACTTCATCTACTAAAAATTAAGTGAGTTAAAAAGTGCAAAGGTAGTTCTGTTATGTATAAAAAGAACATGGATGGTAGAATTCCTAACGACATACCCCTGGTATCTGTGTATAAAAGTCACTCTTAGACAAAGTTTGTGACGAGAATAACCTACTTTCTATGATTTTGTACCCACGAAATGTAACCCGGTCTTGAGAGTCTTTCTGATAAAAAGAGTCATTCCGATAAAAAGTAAGGACTCATTCGAAACGCTTCATTTAAAAGAGATACCACTTTCCAGACAGATCCGTCTAAATGTTATTAACGGGAAACCACGAAACCCCCTTGAGATGTGAGTCTCTCGGAATTACCTATGTTCTCCCAAATAATGAGATAAGAACTCCCGTTTCACCAGTCAAGGAACTTAATTAAAAATCATATCACGTCTGTCAATTTTTTGTTTTGAGAGAAAACCCTGAATCTTACTCTTTGAGAACCTGTTTAACATTTGGAAATCCCTTAGTTCCTTTTATACAGTATTATCTCCGGGCACCTTAAGACTTCCATTCCATCCTTTAACGTGAAACCTTAAAAAGTCACTAGAACATGCGTAAAAAAAAATTTAAGGCATTAATTTATAAATATCCCAACTGACGAGTGTTACTGTAAAACCTCCTACCATCTTACAGTACCTCCCCCAAAACAACCATCTATAATTCTACTGAATAGTTTCCTGACTTTATAATCTTTGAAAATAACGAGTCTGGATTTGACAATTGGGAATACTTTCGTCTTTTCCCGGACTCTTTCCACTCCTTGATCTTAACTCCTAATAAGGATTTGATCCCTAGAACCTTACTGAGGAAGATGACTTTTTGGTTCGGACGTGACACTCAACAGTACCTTTATTTTAAATCTCACTTCCGAACAAAATTAAGGAATGGAATCCTTAACAGTTATACGGAGACCTAACGACTTTAGACACTTACAAGTCTTTGTGTGTGTATGGTAAACAATCCCTGGTGACGTTTCCGGATACCATCACCTCGACGACGACGACGACGACAGCGAAGTCAGTACAGGTTGGCCACGCTGGGGTCTCTGCTGTCGGGTGGTCCGAGGGGGTAGGGACCCTAAGAGGTCCGTTCTTGTCACCATCACCTTGTGGTTATCTATGTAGTTAACGAAGATTTTATCAGAGTGACTGTTTCCAGTATTCCGTTGATATGTGGTATTCCTTTTCGATCATCTGGTTTATCCACCTTCCTGATATTTCTCACTTCAATTACCTTAGTACATTTTATAATATTTCGTTTTACAAATATTAATGACTTCTATTATTTATCGTCTCTTATAATTTTTTCTTTTTTATAAAAATTTTCTTGGTTTATTTAGAATTTCTATGTATATTCCTTTATAATTATTAATTTAATTTTAAAGTTTCTTGTTAAAACTGTTCAAGTCTGAAACGACTACATTCATAGACACTGAAACTCCTTCCTCACCCCTTTCACGGGTCTACGTCTTGTCTCTTTATTTGTTACTGAATTTCTGAACTTCTAATTTTCTGAACTGTCAGGTCACCAATTCTAATGTGAAGGTTACGTCCCCGACACACAAGTTAGGGACCAACCTAAGGTACACGACCTTCCACACCATTTGTTTTGTTTTGTTTTATGTTTATTCACTGTAGACACTCTCCCACTTTCTTTTTATTTTCAGTCTTATGTTATCGGACATTTTTATAAGGAGTTTTTTATTTTCACTTATTTTTGTTATTTTTCTATTTCGAAGTTTTGTATTTTTTTTTTTTTAGTTTTCTGAATTTCGATCGTGGACTTTCTTATAGGGTTCCTTCTCTCGTACTTTCCTTTTGGTTTAAATTTAGATATAACTATTCTTACAAACCTTAGTTACTTTCTAAACAAAGAAATCTTACCTCTTCTATCGTTCTGAACTTGTATCATTACGGTAAGTTACTACAGTGTCTTTCCTGATTAGGTTTATATATATATATATATAGAAATTCTGATGTTTTCTCTTTCTTACTAATCGGTAATTTTGTTTTTCTTTTTGATTGATTGTGTGTCTGAATGTCACGAGTAGGAAAAATCTATTCAGATATTTTACTAACTTATTTTTTCAGACTTTCGTTTTTAGAATTCCCACGGATATTCCTTCTCCCTTCAATGTGGTCCGTTTAGGATTAGTTTTTCGTTCAACAATGTCGTTACAATGATAATCTTTGTTTCTCCAGTTTATTTTCAATTCACTTGTTAAACGGTCTTTCAATATCGTCAGGATTTAAGATAAGATCGTTGCGTCTGGTTTTATACATTTTACTAGTGATTGACCTTCTATCCTAAACGTTTAAGTAGTAACGTAACATATTCTAATTCCCGAAGGGAAACCGAGTCTACCAATTCGTAGAAGGACGTTACGTACTCTGAGTCCAAGTTAGGGACCCAGTTCTTCTAGGCGACCTTATTCTTTATTGTTGGTGACATCATAAAAACAGCCTCCTCCGTTACCGTGGGGTGGGGTCATGAGAAAGGACCTTTTAGGGTACCCGCCTCCTCGGACCATCAGACGTCAGGTGACCCAGCGATTCTCAGTCTGTGCTGACTTGCTGAAGTGAAAGTGAAAAGTGAAAGTGCGTAACCTCTTCCTTTACCGTTGGGTGAGGTCACAAGAACGAACCTCTTAGGGTCCTTGCCCCCTCGGAACCACCCGACGACAGATCCCCCAGCGTGTCTCAACCTGTGCTGACTTCGCTAAATCGTCGTCGTCGTCATCATAAAAACGGACCTCTTAAGGTATCTGTCTCCTTGGACCTCCTGATGTCAGGTACCCCAGTGTTTCAATCTGTGCTGACTCGTTGTGGTTTTGTCCTAAATTTTTGTATAAAAAGTCTTGACTATCTAGTTAATCTGTTCCTAAATTCTTTCTGTTCTTTCTAAACTCTTTTTGGAATTATTCGAATCGAATTACCCGTGTGTATGTGTGTAACTCGAGTAATCTTGTAATCCCCTTTAATTCCTTACGTATAATAAAAGTTCCTTCGTATCGTGTAAAGACTTTAATTAACATAAGATAGGATGTTTCCTTCATAATGTATTACTGTTGGTGTCAAAGATATTCTTTTACATGATTGTAGTCTATAGTCATTCTTTTATTAGGGGGTTTATGTAGACTTTTAAATTTTTTTTTTCGTTACCCTTTATTTTCAGTCTATTTTATTAATGTTGCATCAATCTTCACTCACTGTCTTCACTCACTGTAACTCGATGGAAAAATCTTACATTTTGTCGTTTATCGTCATGAATGTCCCTTTATATAGTTAATTTAGGTATACGAATTTTTTATCCAACTTCTAATAGAAATTCTTCAATCCTTTACATGTGTCGATTCGAGTTTCATCCTTTTTCCTTTCTTATTTTTCTTATGTGAATTTGTTACTTCACCCTTTGTTCCTTGAGTATAGCCTCTGATTATTTTATTGGTTATAGAAATGGGTGTCCCTAAGTAATGTCGTTTTTCTTCCATATCTTTGTTGTCATCCTTACTATCTGTAACATATCTATGTATTGTGATACCTATATATGTTATTTAATCTTTGAAATCTACTACACCTTTTAAAACTCTCTTTTTTTAAATATGGTTCACTGATTTTTTTATTTGCTTTTGAATTAATCGGATAATAGAATCCGACAGGAGACAGGAGTTTTTGTTTAATTGTTATGGTATTTGACTTACCGAATATTTATTGTATTTTGAATACTGCATTAGTAGAGGGTTTATAAGGTGGAGATTTATGGTAGTGAAAACCTTATTTTGAATCATGTACTTAACCCCCACCACCATGTATTTGTGAATCAAACACCTTAGATAGTTGAGGCAAAAGTAGCCTTTATTTCATACTAAGGGTAGAGTGTGCCTCTGTATTATTCTACCTAATTACTGGTACCTTTCGGTGTAAATTTACTATCTTCTTTTATGTCTCTTATAAAAATTCTATTACCAACAATTTAATTAACTTGTTCATTCGGTAATCTGACTCTACCGAGATTGTGAGACCATCGGATACATCCGTTTGATTTTGGATTCGATCTCAGTCAAGTGACCTTAGACTCTGCCACTTTAAATTCTCGTTAATGTTTGTCGGTTATTCAGAGAGGATTTATTTGTTGACGAAGTCGATATCAGTCACTTTATTAAAGGACGAAACAAGGAACGAAAGAGATATTTTTGAAGAAGGGATCGAAAATAACCAAGTCAAGTCGAGTCAGCGAGTCAACACAGGTTGAGAAACACTGGAACACTTGGCGTCGTGTGGTCCGGAGGGACAGGCAGTGGTTGAGGACCTCAGGTGGGTTTGGGTGCAGGTAGTTAAACCACTACGGTAGGTTGATAGAGTAGGAGACAACAGGGGATGAGGAGGACGAGAGTTAGAAAGGGTCGTAGTCCCAGAAAAGTTTACTCAGTCGAGAAGCATAGTC
Organism: Capra ibex; assembly: GCA_006410555.1. Lineage (NCBI taxonomy): Eukaryota > Metazoa > Chordata > Mammalia > Artiodactyla > Bovidae > Capra > Capra ibex. The sequence goes on along the minus strand of SJYO01016970.1, from coordinate 19,091,234 downwards.
CACCGGTTTCATAATCTCAGAGTCGAAGTTGTAGTCAGGAAGGTCCTGACTAGAGGAAATCCTACCTGACCAACCTAGAGGAACGTCAAAATAATCAACGACGACGACAATGACGACGATTCAGCGAAGTCAACACAGGCTTAGACACTGGGGTATCTGCCGTCGGGTGGTCTGAGGGGGCAGGGACCCTAAGAGGTCCGTTCTTGTGACCTCACCCAACGGTAACGGAAGAGGTTACCTACTTTCACTTTTCACTTTCACTTCAACGAGTCAGTACAGACTGAGTCGCTGGGGTACTTGACGTCGGGTGGTCCGAGGAGGCAGGTACCCTAAAAGGTCCGTTCTCATGACCTCACCCCACGGTAAAATCGTGAAAATTAGTTGAGGAATCTCCTCCCGTTCCGTTGGGTGTGGTTATAAGGACTGACCTCTTAAGGGTACCTCTCTCCTCGGACCACCACACAAGTCCTATATTCAGACTATTACGACCTAAAGTTTCTCTGATAGAAAATCCCTTCGCATACTCAAACCGCAACCGAATCTTTTTAATTACAATGTCGTTATCTGGTCCCTCCTTCAACCCCTCAGGAGACACACGGTCTTTAACAAGATGTATAACATAGTAGAGTAGAGGTGGAGGTCTTCCATCCATTCTCTTACTCCGAGTCTCTTCGATAACTTCTTTAATTGTAGACCATCAAATCTATTGTAGTTATTTACGGACTGTAGATTGGATCCTGAAAGAAAAATATAAAGTTTATCAGAGTTTTGATACCACAAATTATAAATGAAAATAAATCTCTTTGTCACTCTCCCTCTCTCTTTCTCTCCCCTCCTCCCTTCCTCCCTCTCTTCTCTCTTCCTTTTTCCTATAAACGTGGAAGACTAAAACTTTAAAATATTGTAGATCATTTAATTGTAAAAAACCAATCTTCTCAATGATTTTATAATGGGAAAAAAAGGATGTGTGTTTTAAAATTGATCCTTTACGTTTAATTTTAGGGTTCTATAGTGGAGAACGGTCAGTCTTACCGATGATAGTTTTTCGGTTCCTTATTGTTTAGTTGTAAACCTACACTAAACAATCTCTTACACCTTTTCTCTTATGAACACGTGACAACCGTATTTACGTTTAGTTACGACAGTAATACATTTTGTCATACCTTTAAGGAGTTTTTTAATTCTTATCTTAATGGCATACTAAGTCGATAAGGTCAAGATCTATAAATAGACTTCTTGGGGTTTGGTGTTGAAACTTTTCTACATATGAAGACGACCTAGTAACTTTTTCGTTCTCTTAAGGTCTTTTTGGTAGATAAAGACGAAATAACTGATACGGTTTCGGAAACTGACACACGTAGTGTTATTTGACACCTTTTAAGAAGTTCTTTACTCTTATAGTCTGGTGGACGGGACGGAGAACTCTTTGGACACACGTCCAGTCCTTCGTTGTCAATCTTGACCTGTATCTTGTTGTCTGACCAAGGTTTATCCTTTTCCTCATGCAGTTCCGACATATAACAGTGGGACGAATAATTCTTTGCGACCCGACCTTCTTCACGTTTAACCTTAGTTCTAACGGCCCTCTTTGTAGTTATTGGAGTCTATACGTCTACTGTGGTGGGAATACCGTCTTACACTTCTTGATTTCTCGGAGAACTACTTTCACTTTCTCCTCTCACTTTTTCAACCGAATTTCGAGTTGTAAGTGTTTTGATTCTAGTACCGTAGGACAGGGTAGTGAAGTACCGTTTATCTACCCCTTTGTCCCCTTTGTCACAGTCTGAAATAAAAAAAAAACCGAGGTTTTAGTGACGTCTACCACTAACGTCGGTACTTTAATTTCCTGTGAATGAGGAACCATCCTTTCAATACTGGTTGGATCTGTCGTATAATTTTTCGTCTCTGTAATGAAACGACTGTTTACAGGTAGGTCAGTTCCGATACCAAAAAGGTCACCAGTACATACCTACACTCTCAACCTGATATTTCTTTCGACTCGTGGCCTCTCAACTACGAAAACTTGACGCCACAACCTCGTCTGAGAACTCTCAGGGAACCTGACGTTCCTCTAGGTTGGTCAGGTAGGATTTCCTTTAGTCAGGACTCACAAGTAACCTTCCTGACTACAACTTCGACTCTGAGGTTATGAAACCGGTGGACTTCGTTTCTCGACTGAGTAAACTTTTCTGGGACTACGACCCCTTCTAACTCCCGCCCTCCTCTTCCCCTACTGTCTCCTACTCTACCAATCTACCGTAGTGACTGAGTTACCTGTAAAACCCATGTGAGACCCTCAACCACTACCTGTCCCTCCGGACCGTACGACACCAAGTACCCCAACGTCTCTCAGCCTGTGTTGACTCGCTGACTTAACTTGACCTGTCACGTCGGGATACAAGTAACGTCGTAATAAATGTTATCGACTATACTTTCGTTGGATTTACAGGTAGTTGTCTACTTACTTATTTCTATTATACTATATATTATGTTACTTTATGTTAAGTCGGTATTTTTCTACTTTAAAACGGAAAACACTGTTGTACTTACCTGAAACTTCCATAATACGATTCACTTTAATTCAGTTTACTTCTTCCTATTTATGATATAAAGTGAGTATACGGTTTATAATTTTTTCATTTGTTTAACTTGACTCTCTTTTGTTTGTGTCTCTATATCTCTTATCTCATCACTAATGTTCTCCTCTTCGCCCATTCCCCTCCCACTAACCCATTTCTCGGAGTTATTGTATCACCACCTACCTTGGGTCTGAAAACCACTACTCGTGCGACATCACAGATTACTTCAACTTTATATTACGGTATGTGGACTTTGAAGACAATAGTTGCACTAGAAGTATTATTTTGTGTGTGTGTGTGTCGTCAATCCCCATGATGTGATACAGAGTAACAAACCCGGAGAAGTAGTCTATTAGTCAATACACAATAAAAGTAAAATGGCTTCTTAGTTCCGGGTGTCGAGGAGCCTCTTAGTCAACGAGTATAAAAAAGAAGATCTAAACATAAAAAAGTTAAACTTTTCAGACGTTGACACCAAGTCCTACTAAAGAACGGAGTTTGATAAAAGAAACCTATCGTTTGCCTACTTGGTCTTACGGAAACCTATGAAACGACTTAGACATCAAGGATTTACGGTGAGGACAGGTGTTGTCTCGGACAAGTTGTTATCTGGTCGAGTAGACCGACAAAAAGATAATCGATTAAGAATAGACATTACTCTATTATGAAGCTCTTGTTGTAAAGAGGCCCAAACATCACATCGACTCTTAGTACAAGGGCGTTAAAATATAAAACTGACCGACCGAAGTCCCACTTCAACTTAATTTTCTGATACCTTTTGACCCACCAAAGATAGATTGCGTTAGAATCCTCTTTTTATAAGTTAAAGAGGGCTCTGACATTGTACAAAGAAAAATACACCACTAAAGAAGGAACAATATTTAAGACTCAAACTAAACTTACGGAGACGTGTAACAAAGTGACAACGAATTTTAGAAACGTGAAACTTTATGTACATAAATCCTCTCTCTCTCATTTGACACAGTTCATCCTCAAAAAATTAGTATTTAAAGGATTTACTAAAGTTTTAGTAAAAAGGAAAAAGTAACATGTATTACTCTTACAACGATTGTTACTGAACAGAGAACTAGAGAAGTATGAACTGTGGTATTCCGGATCAGAACTATAAGTTTACCAGATGAATAGATAAAAGGCGTACTAGTCAAAGGCTACTTGAAATGGTGTTACATAAGTATATTGTTTGAATTTACAGAATTCGAAACCTAAAGGCAATTGGTTATAAGTAAAAGGAACGAAATATAAAATAAATACTGTGGACGTTCATAATCGTACCCGATGACAAAAGATGAAATACTAAAATGTAAAGAAGGACGTTTGAAGGGACACGTTTAATTTTAACAATCTTTGTATTCATGAATGTTTTTACTCAATTTTACACATTCTATTCTTCCTTTGTAGAGTCTAAAATTTACTTGACTGTACCACATAAACGTTATGGATTTTATAATCAAACACACAATGACACTTACGTTGGTCTTTTCGTAGGGCTGAATAAGAACTCGTCTGCTGAACTCCTTAGTGAGTGACACCACTTCTACCGAAACACGGAACACCGTACCTCCGAACAAACAAACAAACAAAAGTGGAGACATTGTTTCAGGACTAAAATCAACTGTACAGTGATAGACTTTACTTTCGGTAGAATAAGGTCGAAGTGTACGTACGATCTACATCGTATATTTGGTTAATAAGGTGTTTTATATCCCACTATAAAAACCACCCTGTGAGAGGTTTCCTCCTGTATAAGGGGAAGAAACGAGGGAAAAGGGATGATATCGAACCTTACGTTTACACTGTCGACCTGGAAACCGCCCGTAGTACCTGGTACTCCGTTCTTATTCAACCAAATAGTGGTATAACTTTACATACGTCTGATGCGGTCGTGACCTAATAGGTCTTTATACTTCAAGTGGAAAAAATTCGATCAGTAAATTTAAAAGTTCGACGTACTTGTGTTTGAATCAGGATTTATTTTTTAGAGGGATGTTATTATTAATTATTATTAATATTATAATACATATCTACCTTTGGGTGAGGTCATAAGGACGGATCCTTCAGGGTACCTGTCTCCTCTGAGTCAGGTACCCCAACGTTTTCTCAACCTATGGTGAATCGTGGATTTGTTACTATTATTATTCATTGGGATTAAGTTAAACATTGACAGTCTGACACACAGACTGTCAACTGAAATGTGGTTAATTAAACTCGGAGATTCTTTGGAACATTCTATCTATTAAAATAGTAAAGGAAAAAATATCTACTCTTTTGACTTCAAGTCATCTAACTTCATCGTCCGTCTCCTCGGTCCGAGGGACATATCCGTTAGACTGAGACCTTGTCTCCAAGGTGGGTGATCCGGTACATAAGTGGGAATCTTTTAGTCATGAACAGTGAATCATCGGTCGTTGTTACAAAGACTACGTGTAGTGGAGTGGGATACTAGAGGACGGTCGGAGTACTGGGGCTCTATGGATCTGTATGTATGTTTAATTTCTTCTACCTGTGAATAACTAATTGATAAAAGGTCGTGACACTATCTGTATGTAAGAGTAAATTAAACTTAATAACAAGACACTCCATTGGAACATTTCGTCCCTTCAAGCCATGTCACACATCTCTGTCACTGACTCGGATCCTGTGGGTGAATGATCCAAACACTGGAAAAAGGTTTAATCTTCTAAAGACCTGGAGTCAAAGAATTATACATATTTACCCCTCTATAATTACGGACATAGTATCCAAGATCTTTAATTTTATCAAGTAACATTTCTCGAATCTTATCTTGGACCGTATTTCATCAGTGAGTTACGTTAAATCCATAATCTTATAGAGAATATACTATCTATCACTCGAACTCCGGACTTAATCTGTTACTTGGTGGTTACCACCTGGGAAAAGAATATTTGTCTAAGACTCTATTACCAAGTCCACGTTTTTCCTATAACCTCTTGAGAGTGTCACTATCGTGGTACCTCCTCATTCCTCCCGTCCACACCCGACTGTCTCCGCAATTGAACACTACGATTATGTTAAGACGGTATCCGGAGTCGACTACGGTATTCCTCGAGACTAGACCCACCCGGGAAGTCTCAACAACGATTGACTCTGCCACAGATCCGGAAGTATGGACACGATGCTGGGTAGCAACCTACACTTTCTGAGGTTAGTATCTCCTACATCTCCTACTTTATCGAAGAAGACCAGCTCCCACTAAAGGTCCCTTGAGAGTAAACTCTTGGACGTCCTTTGGTGGTAAACACGGTTATCACAGGACGAGTAACCATCCCCTTCACTAACGTAGGCCCGTTTGTTTTGACACGGTTTATATCGTCGTGTTTCAGGGTTTCAGTATTTACTATCTAGACCCATGTTCTAGTCTAGACGCATCGAACACGTTGCGGAGAGATAATTCCAACAACAAATCAGTGATTCAACACACGTTGAGAAACGCTGGGGTACCTAACATCGGACGGTCCGAGGAGATAGGTACCTTAAGAGGTCCGTTCTTATGATCTCACCCAACGGTAAAGGAACAGGTCCCTTAGATGGACTGTGTCCCGAGTTTGGTCTCAGAGGACGGAACGTCCGCCTAAGATGACTCGGTGGACCCTTCGAGGAGACATAACTCAGTGTTTGGGAGAGTATGTCAAATGTTTCTTCTCGTAACTCTTCATTTGTCTTACTCGGACGACCCTTGGACATGTTTTATCGGGAGACTCTTATATTGGTTTGTCGTCTTCTTTAACTATCCTAAATACAGTAACACACCGTAATTAGTAGTAAAAGAGAAAAAAAGGTCTACCTCTAAGTCAAAATGTGACACGAGGGAACTCCGTCTCCATATTTCCTTCCTGTTATTCTTTTGACTCTACTTATCCTTTAATCAATTAATAAATACATTGAAGACTGTGACAAAATGTAAAACGATAAAAGATTCGGTCACGAATTAATAGACGTGATATTTAACTCATATCCTTCTTTAGGAGTAATCAATATCACCACTCATAGGGACGGACAGTACGTCCTCTGGACGCAAGAAAAGGGACTACCCCTCCGTTGTGCGGGAACTCCGAAGGGAACACCGAGTCATCATTTCTTAGGTGGACGGTCACGTCGTCTACACCCAAGCTAGGGACCCAGACCTTCTATGGAACTTTTTCCTTCACCGTTGGGTGAGGTCATAAGAACGGACCCTGTAGGGTACCTGTCTCCTCTGACCACCCGATGTCAGGTACCCCAGTGTTTCTCAACCTGTGCCGAATCGTTGATTTGTTGTTGTGCCGTTTATTTGGTAGCACAAATGCATACATAACGGTTGTCAAAATAGCTTATTTAGTGTCTCCTGCACATTACTGTACCTGTCGTAACTCGGCCTCGCCTCCTTCGACGCTGTGCACACAGTCGCGAGACGAACGGTAGTACGGTCGTCAAGGTAAAACGGATTCCTTCTTGAAGATGTACCCGAGATTTCCTTTTTTATAAACTCGTAAAGTGACTTATGCTCAGTACAGACCTTTACGGGTACGGGTACGGTCATAAACCATTTCTTAGGACAATTGAACCAAATGGGGTCTAAAAGACCCTGAAGAGTAAAGTATTCCTAGTTGTCGAAATACAGTCGTAGGATCTCACGTATGTCCCTCTCTGAAACACGAGTAGAATATACTCGGAAGAGGTGAAGACAAAATAAAACAGAGAATTACGGAAAATGAACCCCAAAGGGTCCACCGAGTCACCATTTCTTATATGGACGATCCGTCCTCTACGTCCAAGTTAGGGACCCAGTCCTTCTAGGGGACCTCTTCCTTTACCGTTAGGTGAGATCATAAGAACGGACCCTTTATGGTACCCGTCTCCTAGGACCTCCAGAGAAAATCGACTCTTATAACTGTCCGGTACATAGTACATGTCTAAAGACCTAGGACCTGGTAGGACTAAGACTATGGGTGACAGTGTCAAAGTCTTCTCGGGTTATAGAGGTCGACGTACTATCGCATCTGAGTAGTCAAGTCAAGTCAAGTCAGTGAGTCAGTACAGGTTGAGAAACACTTTGGTACCTGATGTCGTACGGTCCGAAGGGACAGGTAGTGGTTGAGGGTCTCGAACGAGTTTGAGTACTGGTACCTCAGCCACTATCGTAGGTTGGTAGAGTATGAGACAGTAGGGGAAGAGGAGGACGGAAGTCAGAAAGGGTCGTAGGTCACTCAGTCAAGAAGTGTAGTCCATCGGTTTCCTAACCCCAAAGTCGAAGTCGTAGTCAGGAAGGTTTCTTATAAGTCCTGACTAAAGGAATTCTAACTGACCAAACTAGAACGTCAGGTTCCCGGAGAGTTCCCAGAAGAGATTGTGGTGTCAAGTTTTGGTAGTCAAGAAACCACGAGTCGAAAGAAATACCCAGGTTAAGAGTGTAGGTATGCACTGATAACCTTTTTGGTATCGAAACTGATCTGTCTGTAAACAGTCGTTTCATCACAGAGACGAAAAATTATACGACAGATCCAACCAGTATTGAAAAGAAGGTTTCTCTTTCGTAGAAAATTAAAGTACCGACGTCAGTGGTAGACGGATACGAGGAAGGATAGAGGTAGGAACCCTTTGGTCTTGGTCGTGGAAAAGAGTGTATGAAGTCAGGAAGGAACCACCGAGTCTGTCATTTTCACAGACGGACGTTACGTCCTCTGGGTCCAAGCTAGGGACTCAACTCTTCTAGGGGACCTCTTCCATTACCGTTGGGTGAGGTCATGAAAACGAACCTTTTAAGACACCTGTTTCCTCTGAACATCCGATGTCAGGTACCCCAGCGTTTCTCAGCCTGTACTGGCTCGCTGAAGTGAAGTGAAGTCAGGTACGTCAACAGAAGGAGGACCAGGGCGTACCTCAAAGTGGAACTAGTAGTAGATCGTGGGAGAGTATGACGAGAACGGACTCGGTGCGACCTCGAACAAGGTTTGGTGGAGCTAGGGGAGAAGTCCTAGTTTGATCTGTCGATATCCGTAAAGGGAATCGGGATACGACTTCGTTCCACCCCTTAAATTTTCCTTACTGACATGAAACCTAGATGAAGATCGAAGGAGAACAGTAAAAGTCGGGATGAAGTGCGAGAGAGGTAGTACGGAGTCTAGTCTCATAGAGGGAAAATGATGTCTTCGATCTACATACTGAGTTCTACTCTAGTGAAGATTCTACGGACCCGGTAAAAATAAAGTAGAATCGACACTTGATATATTTCCACCTTTCACCATTCTGTGATTCTACAACCACACCCCCCCACAGGTTATAATTTGGTATAAAATGATTGTGACGATCTACAGTTATATCGCGACCTGTTTCCTAAGGACATGACACTTCAACTGTTGTCGGTCGGTGTGGGGGTGGGAAAAATCACATTTTCTTCGAACTTAAGATTGACTATTTTAAAACGAAACCCTGTGATTAGGTGGTAACGAAGTCCACTGACAAAATCACTTATTTCTCAGCCTGTACTGACTCGCTGAAGTGAAAGTGAAGTGATTTTTCCATAAGTAATCTTTTTCCATTTTCACCGAAGTTTTCTACAAAAGAGGAACGTTTTATACAAATAATCAACATATCGTTTGTACAATTCGTATCGTATCTATATATTAAACATATTGATGATTTTGTACTATTTATAATTATTCACGATTGTCCAACTACAAGTATGGGGAAACCACTCAACTTCGAAAAATATTATGTATCTAAAATAAGAATGTCCTTTAGGTCTATAAATTAAAGGTAAGGACAAAGTCCCCATGTTATTTATCCATTACTATGAATTCTTTCAAACACAATCAACGAGTCAACACAGGTTGAGAGATGTTGTGGTACCTGACCCCGGACGGTCCGAGAAGACAGGTACCCTAAGAGGTCCGTTCTTATGACCCCACCCAACGGTAAAGGAAGAGGTTCAATTCTTTTATCTGTAAAACTTTAGGTACCTTAAGTCACACCTTATCTTACACGATATACGGTTTAGAATACTGAATGTCCTTTGATTTTATTGTCACTCCAGACGACCCTCCCCCTTTTTTTTTCTGTTCAGAAAGGTCTAGAAACTTATAGAAAATTGAAGAATAAATAAGACGTGTGTTTAAGGGGTGAGGTTTTGAGGTTTTTATGGATAAAAGATATACCACTATAATCACAGATCAAACTTGGAATCTTGTTATATTTTTTATTAAAAAGTCTCGATTGATTTGTCTTGAAAATAATCATAATAAGACAGACTAAGACAAAGAGAAAGACAGAAGTAAGAGTAGACCATTTAAACCGACACCTAGAGTACGCACGACCGATAAAGAACTCAATAGACCGAGGGTGTCGTAGTAATAAAGGTGTGGGTCGACTCTTAGGACTCTTTAGTCGGAGTGAAACTGGGAGACCCGAGATTTGAGTCGGTTTGAAAATCTCGCTTTCTATTTCTCTTCTCAGACCTGTTTGAATCCATCCTTTACAGTAAACTAAACATTGAACCCCCTTCTGGTAGATCAGGAGTTCGGTCTATTTGAGGTCTTTATGACTCTTGACGGTGATATGAACCAGGAGACTTTACATCGGTAAACTTTCAAACCCCTTCCTTTCGTCCCTTTCATAAAGTCTACGTATTGAATGTAGACACGAAAAGTTATACCATCGGTTGGTGGTCTACACAGATAAATTTAAATTTAATTATTTTAATTTTTCATTAGAGGAATCAACCTACTCGACGTAAAGTTCCAAGTCATTGGTGTACACTAATCGTCGGTTTCGTAGAAACAATAACGTCCTTCAAGGCACCCATCATGACTAAAAATACTGCAGGTGGATTTTACACACCACTTCAAATGTAATATAAATCGCACTGAGATTGTACAAATGAACCTTTTCTCTTATTGTGTTTCCCACACTGATTACTCCACCATTAGACTCTTTTCTTGTCAGAAACCACACTTTTTTCCTTTCACTTTGATGTACCCTTCTTCTCTTTCAAAACACCGATGATGATGGAGCCAAGTATGATCCTTTCGAAATGGAGTGAAGAAGGATATTTAAGCTGTGAATAGATTAGGGTTCTAAGTCCTTTTCAGTATGTAAAAGTTAAAGAAAGTCTTTTTAAAATTTGATGTTTAAAAAATTTTAATGTTTAAAATTTAAACTTAACATTTAAAATTTTAAAATTTAATGTTTTTAAATTTTAATGTTTTAATGATTTTGAAGTACTGAATCTCTTCAAAAGTAAATATATCAGATGGACCCTTCGGACACCTCATTTATTAATAATGTCAATTTGTTTTTACATAATGAATTTCAATGATCGGATAAAAAAATGTGGTTTTACCTGTTTAGGGATTTTTCGGTTATCAAATATACGGACTAAAGACAGAGGAAAAAAAAATTTACACATTGAGACCGTTAAATAAAAAGAAGTCAAATAATAGTGGTGTGGTTTTGAAAGTCATTGAGGATGAATTTCCTTAAAATACTTTCATTCATAATTCTGTTTACACTGACTGTCAAATAAGATCTATAATGATAAGATTTTGATTAAGGATACTATGATCCTTGCATTAGGTACACTTTCACAATCAACGAGTCAACACGAACTGAAAAACACTGGGGTACTGACATCGGGTGGTCCGAGGAGACAGGTATCTTAAGATGTCCGTTCCTATGTCCTCACCCATCGGTAAGGGAAGAGGTCCTATTACGTAATTGTTTAGAGATAATTAATTTTTGTTTGACCTTCATTTTTAGTGTATCCGACCAACTCTATTTCAGTTACAAAGTAAATATAAGAATTATTTGGTATATGGAATTTATTATCACTAACTTTGGTACACCTATACTGATTTTATAGAAAAGTTTTTGCACAGTTTTTCAAATTTTTTACTTAAGATTTAATATGACTTAAATTTGTGAAAAATTTTAATTTATTGACTGAAATTTGTCTATAGATTATTCGAGGATATACAATCCATAGCCCCTATCTCATCCCTCCGGTCTAGAGACGGACGTGTCTGGAACTCTGAATATAAGATTTCTACCTTTGTCGACTATTTGTATATGTAAGTTACCATTATACACACTATTCTATACTTTTATTATACTATCTTTTATTCAACTCCCGTACTTTTGTCGTCGCCTATCTCATCAATCTCTTTAGAACAACCAACTTTCTAAAGTCCTACCTCCTTCCATCACACTCTATGAAATCCTTAAAATCCGAACGACTAAAATTTCATACGGATAATTGTTGAAACAGGTTTACAGTAATACAGATCTTCTACCTTTCCTTTGTTTGTCGTTTCTTTCTATCCACTGTGATCTCCTGTTTTTGGACAACCGAAAATAAAACAAGTAAGTTGTTGACATATAACTCGCGAATAAGAACGGACCTCTTAGGGGACCTGTCTCCTCGGACCGTCCCAGGTATCCGAGCGTTTCTCAGTCTGTACTGACTTCGTTGAATCGTAGTTATCGTAGTCACAAAATATGATATTCTGTCTTCGATCTTTGTGTTAAGACCTATTTTGTTAGAAAAGTCAACGGAGACTCTCGTCGAAAACTCGTCCTAACCTCTCACACCAAGTCACTACTTATAGTAGAAACCTCTTTTTCAGTCTAGAATTTTTGTTTGTTTGTGTTTTTATCATTTTCACTCTCTTCTCTCCAGAATTTTAATATACTGTGAGTTTTTGGAAGTAAAACCAATCTTTAAGGTCGAAATAGTGGACGAGGGGGGGATTTAGAGACACTAACTATCACAATATAAATGTCGAACTCCTATTTTTTACTTTTCAGAAGAGAAATTAATCCACAAACGTTTTCAATACTTACCAGTCACTTTGTACTCTATCCCAGTCTCGGACTAAAACAAAAACAAGTAGTAAGGAGGTGGACGAAAAATTTCCGATGTCAAACAAGGGGTGATTAACAGAGACCGTACCTCAACCGTTCGAATAGACGGTCTGAAAGAGATAACACCAGATCCAGTCGAAGTGGGGTACCCTCTTTTGGTCCTAGACCAAGTAACTTAGTTTCTGGATTCTTTTAGTGACTCTTTCAAGAGGATATTAGAACCTCAAATAAAACATTTGTGTAAGAGAAATTAGTGTCGAAGGTTCGATAAGACAGAACGAAGTTTCATGAAGGTGACCGGGGTTCTGTGTAAAAACCACGTATCTGTTCCTGACCGGAACAGTTACGTTGGTAGTAATGGTAAGTGGTGAGAGCAATCAGAAAAAATTTTCGGGTCTTTGGATGTCGTTTAAGAGACTTATTATTGATCTTTATAGAAAGTTCAACTTAATTAGATTAGTTATTTAACTAAAGTTCTAAATAGAAATTTTTCGTCAACCCCAGTCCTGAGTCATGAAATTTCTCACTACCTCTTACTTCTCCGATAGAAGGAAGAATATCTTAGAAGTTAAAAAGTTGAATTTACATTTTCGGTTCCTCTAGTCTCTAACTCACTACTGAGTCACACACGGACGATTCAGCGAAGTCTACACAGACTGAGAAACACTGTGATACCTGACATCGGGCGTCCCAGGAGACAGATACTTTAAGAGGTCTGTTCTAATGACCTCACCCAATGGTACGGGATACCCTAGAAGGGTTGGATTCTTAGTTTGGACACATAGTACAAAGGACATGACCGTCCACGCAAGAAAAGGAGATCACGGTAAACCCTTCGGGTTATTGAGTCATGAGTACCGGTTTACTCCACAAAGGTAGGAACCTTCTACGTCGTGGTCTACTAAAATATAGATAACCTGACTAAGTCATCTTTACAGAAAATTAATTTTAGTGTTTGTTACACTTTATTTTACAGGTATCGTTATCGTCGTTGGATAAGGTTATATATGATAAAACTCACGGTTTATAAAAGGGTTCGAGAAGTGTATACGATTATATACATACACATATATATATATATTTTAGGAGTATATGTCCTAACCTCTTCCTTTTCCGTTGTGTTAGGTCATGAGAACGGACCTTTTAGTGTACCTACCTCCTCGGACCATCCGATGTCAAGTACCCCACCGCTTCTCAGCCTGTGTTGACTCGCTGAAGTGAGAGGGAAAAGTGAAAGTACGTAACCTCTTTCTTTACCGTTGGGTGAGGTCACATGAACGGACCTCTTAGGGTCCCTGTCTCCTCGGACCATCCGACGGCAGATACCCCAGTGTGTCTCAGCCTATGTTGACTTCGTCGAATCGTCGTCGTCGTCGTATATATCCCATATATAATTATAGATTATTACTATATTATTGTAAATATTATTATATATAATTATATATATTAGGAGTATATTGGGAATAATATCTATGAGAATGGTACTGAGGAGCAAAGTAACTTCCTCTTTGATTCCGTTTTGGTTGAATTCATTGTGTACTTTCTAACTGTGACCTACCTACTCACCACCTCATGTTTAAATTAAGACGAAAAACCCGTGACCGTTGGTGTGAGAATCATAATTCGTATCGACAAAAAGTATTTCCTCATAACTTTTTAATACCTTGTTAGTGATGAACAAATTTATACACAAGTAAATAATACGGTACGGTAAACAGGACAGTCATTAACCGATTTACAGATTATAAAGAAATCTCCAAAGGTGTCATATGTGGGGAACTGATTTACTTTGTTTTTGATACCGTTTCTGGATAAATCCACTTTCAACGTTACTGACAGTGTTAAAAGACGTACTACATCAATTGTTCATCTTTAATGATCAGTCAGTCAGTCAGTAAAGTCAACGAGTCAGCACAGGCTGAGAAACGCTGGTGTACTTAGCGTCGTACGGTCCGGAGGGACAGGTAGTGGTTGAGGGCCTCAAGTGAGTCTGAGTGTAGGTAGCTAAGGTACTACGGTAGGTCGGAAGAGTAGGAGACAGTAGGGGAAGAGGAGGACGGGAGTTAGGGAGGGTCGTAGTCTCAGGAAAGGTTACTCAGTGGAGAAGCGTACTCCACCGGTTTCATGACTTCAAAGGCAAAGTCGTAGTAAGGGAGGTTTCTTTAGGGTCCCGACTAGAGGAAGTCTTACCTGACCAACCTAGAGGAACGTCAGGTTCCCTGAGAGTTCTCAGAAGAGGTTGTGGTGTCAAGTTTTCGTAGTTAAGAAACCGCGAGTCGAAAGAAGTGTCAGGTTGAGAGTGTAGGTATGTACTGGTGTCCTTTTTGGTATCAGAACTGATCTGCCCGGAAACAACCGTTTCATTACAGAGACGAAAGGTTATACGATAGATCCAACCAGTATTGAAAAGAAGGTTCCTCACAGAAAATTAAAGTACCAACGTCAGTGTTAGACGTCACTAAAACCTCGGGTTTTTTATTATTCGTCTGTCGTTCCCGAATCGAAAAGTATCACCAATAGAGGACTCGTGAATCGTTACAAGAACATTCCATTTATATGTAAAGGATTACTTTCTATGTTACGGCTAAACTTTGTGGGACTATTAATTACTAGAACCATTTTCATCATGTATATATATACCTGAGATCGGATGGTCCGAGGAGACAGGTACCCTAAAAGGTCCGTTATCAGGATCTCACCTAACGGTAAAGGAAGAGGTCCCCTAGAAGGGCTGGGTCCCTAGTTTGGGCCCAGAGGACGTAACATCTGTCTGCGAAATGGTACACTCGGTGGTCCCTTCAGGATATATATATATATGTACTTTTCACTTTCACTTTAACAATCAACGAGTCAACACAGGTTGAAAAACACTGGGGTTCCTGACATCGGACGGTCCGAGGACACAGGTATCCTAAGAAGTCGTTTTTATGACCTCACCTAACGGTAAAAGAAGAGGTCCCCTAGAAGGACTTGGTCCCTAACTTGAGCCCAAATGACGTAACGTCCGTCTAAGAAATGATGGGGTGGTTCCTTCGGGTATATACACCAACCTTAAACTCTGAAAAATACCTGATTTACAAACACGGGAAGAGGCTAAGATATACAACTTCTGGATTGGGGATCGCACGACCATAATCCTCCACCCCGGAAACCCTTCACTAATTTAACTTTACTCCAGTACTCCTACCTCGGGGACAGTACCGTAATGACTGAAATATTCTTCTCCTTCTCTATGGTCGTGAAGGAGACACAATACATTCCTGTGTCACTCTTCCACCGACAGAGGTTCGGTCCTCCTCCGAAACGACCCTCGGATTGACCTGTCGTGGAACTAGAACCTGTAGAGCCGGAGATTTTGATACTCTTTATATATTGACGACATATTTGGTAGGTCAAATACCAAAAAAACAATACCGTCGGGATCGTCTGGTTCTTAAGTCCCTGAGATTCCCTCAGTAAGTAGACATTCCTGTCTTTACGTAA
This sequence comes from Capra ibex, assembly GCA_006410555.1. Lineage (NCBI taxonomy): Eukaryota > Metazoa > Chordata > Mammalia > Artiodactyla > Bovidae > Capra > Capra ibex. The sequence continues at coordinate 19,075,296 of SJYO01016970.1, read as the reverse complement.
CCGTAGTAGTACTACCCCACTTTGATCTCTTATTTCGGTTCACATACTCGAATAACACCGACAAGATTGTTCCCTGGTGTTCATCCACCAAATCTTGTTCTCTTGAAATAAGAGTACCAAGACCTCTGATCTTCATGTGACAGTGTCACGACCGTCCGGGTGTAGGGAGACCCCAGAGATTCCCTCTTAAGTAAGGAACGGAGAAGGTTAAAGACCACCAACAACCGTAAGGAACTGAACACTGGCGTAACGAGTTTAGAGAGCAAACACCAGTGTAACGGAGGAGGGAAAGTCAGACACAGAAGAAAATACAGACTGAATTTAAAGGGAAACGGAAAAAAGAAAATTCCTATAACATTAAACTAAATCCTGGTGGGTCTATTTGGTTTTACTAGAGAAATAGAACTCTAGAAACTACGTCTCTGGGAAAAAGAAAAAGGTTTGTTCTAGTGTAAGTGACCCCAAGGTCCTTAATCCTATGTCTATGTAGAAAAATACCCTGGTGTTGAGTTGACTGATGTGGTTTATTACAGTTCTTATTGGTCCCCTCTAGAAGAAACCCGAACAAGAGAAACACTTCGAGAACCGTAATATTTGGGGGAAGTGGAATTAGTGTTCGCGTTCTTTTTACAATTTTGACACTTATTCATAAACAAAATAGACTTGTACATACGTATCGTGACGTTACTCATATAGACTAAACAACCTCAATCATTTAAGAATTTAACGTTTTGATATACGAATTAAAACGTATGTCTATCCAGTTAAAAGAGACAATCAGAATGTTATTAAGGTAAGATCCGAACCACTTATTTATTTAATTTCAGTATCGGGAACTTAATTAATGGCGTAGCTCACTCTTACACCATTGTCTAGATAAGTCCACTTACACAAGTCCTAAACTGTAAGATGTCGTAAAAGATAAGGACGGGCAGATTCATTAACAACTGAATCTAACTCAAGAACAGAAGTAGTCAAAACGTAGTAGTTACAGATAGGATCTGAACCTTCATAAACCACCACACTCGACACCTCCGTTTAATCAACACACTTACTAACCTACGAACGGTACCACTACTACAAAAAAATTTGGAAAAAAATCAATAATATAACCCCATCGACTAATTATTACAACACTGTCAAAGTCCACCTGTCGTCACCCTGAGTCGGTACGTATATGTACATAGATAAGAGGGTGTTACTACGAAAATAGACCTCAGTTACTGACCAATTAGGTGGATAAGCCTTGTGTTGAATCTTATTTCTAAATTAAAATTTTATCAGAGGGTCGTAAGTTCAATCAATGATATAGACTCACACATATAAGAGTACACGGATTAAGGGGTATTTATCTGTTCGGAATTGAAGGTAATTAAGGATGGAAGTCGTAGAGAAAATAGGTAAGTAGGAAACTGTTTACGAATCCGACATTTTTCTTATTTTTTCTAACCTAAATTTATAAAACGGACAACACTTATTTCGACGTTAATTGTACTTTTATGTCGGTGGTGAAACGATAGGATGAAATTAAAGGACACCTATATATATAGGTCTCACCTCAACGACTTAGTAATCATAAGAACAGACTTCTTAAGGAACCTGTCTTCTCTGACCGTCCGATACCAGTATCCCAAGTTTCTCAACCTGTGTTGACTTCGCTAAATCGTACATACGTACCATTAAAATAAGAATGAAAAAGTAAAGGGTGTTATCAACATGGGTAAAAGTAAGGGTAGGCGTCACGAGTTTCTAATGAAAAAAGGTGTAGGAACGGTTGTGAACAATTAAAAAAAAAAAAAAAACCTACTACCGGCAAGATTGTCCACACTCTATTAGAGTACCTAAACTAAACGTAAAGAAACTACTAATCATTACATTCGTGGAAAAGTACATCGACAACCGATAGAATACAGAAGATCAATAAAAACAAACGTACACTAAGATTATTAAGACTGAAATGTCAAAAGACTTATTTAAACTCTCGTATAATATTCGTCTGGGTACCTCTCGTTTTCTTCGAACTGTCTTTTTAATAATTTTACTTCTAAATCTGAAATGTATTACAAGTGACTAAACCAACAAAGTACTCCTAGTGTAAAAATTTTATAAAATGAACAGACATGAACAGACATACGGATTGATAAACTATTTAAGGAGAGTACTTTCAAACCGTCTGTCTGGGACTTTTCATGAACACCTGACTGGTAACTTTAGTGTCTACATAAAAAAATAGATTTTATCACACTCCATTGATCATAATATGTATAGGTAGTCACTGTCTTCGATTGTAAATAACTTGTAGTAAATTATCAAGTAAGAACAACCTCAGTACAAAATTCACTTGACCTACAGCAATCGTGAAGATAATATGTCTCCCATTCTCTCTGAGTCCCTTCCATGTGTTAAAAACACTCCAGTGTGTCGATCCCTTACTACCTCTTCTGTAAGATGTCTCAAAGTCCTTTCTGTGTAAAAACGACAATAAGCGGAGAAACATATGTTGTAAACAAGGGGGTAACAACGTCCATGATTCTACAGAAACGAGGAGTAGAATTACAGTTATATATTACAGACGAGACTAGTAGATGACGGGGTAAGTAAAACAGTAAAGAAACAGAACGCGAAGAAGTAAATAAAAATGAAACCTGTTAAACGTGAAGAACAGTCCTTGTATGGAGAAGGGAAAGAGTAGCACCATCGACCACTCGAATGTGTCGTCAATACAACTAAGGACACATAACACCCCTTTTCTACAACGTCACTATTTTTACTGTCCCGAACCTTTGGAACCCTTTGGTGTCAGTCTTCGTCTCTATCAACATAATAGAGTCAAAACCCTGTCTGCATAAACCCTTCAACTTCCCGTAGTTTAAACTTCCACCGTTCGGGTCTAAGGTCTAGACTGAGGGAGGTTACATTAGAGACAACAACACCTGTTTGGGAAAATCGAGAGATTCGGAGTCTAGAAATCATTGTCTATAGTTGTTATTATAGTTGAGTTCATTGATAAATCCATCATATTCGCTTTTCGTAATTTTATAATATTTTAATGTTTCCTCGTAGCCAGTAAAAAGGATGTAGGGTTCGTACTGAAACTTAATTATTTAGGACAGAGACTAACTTCAAAATAGAACCTCGTCTCAGTCGAGAACTGACTTCGACTACTCAGTATCTCCTTTCGACTGTAATCGGAGTCTCTCACTCGACTAGTATAGGTCCATTCCGTCTAAAGGTAGTCGATTCCATATTCATGGGTTTAGGTTAATTGTATGGTTCCTCACCACGACCGGAGATATAGTGTGACACAACAATAATGAAGTTGGAAGTCAACGAATTAAGGTGTATAAGTGCCTACGAGAACTTCCTTTCTACAATGGGTCTGACAAAATTAAGAATCGAAGCTTTTCTTTGTAGTTAAGAGAAACGAGAAAGTTTTGTCAACTAACTGAACATAGGGATTCTTAGGAGGGACTTACATACGGTAAATGTTTAACTACGATAACCAAATTGATAAATAACCTAGTGTAGATGTGGATAAAAAACTTTATCTAAATTCCGTCGGTTATATATGAAACCTCGTTTGTCTTCGTTTTGTTAAAGATTATTCTTGGTGGAGACTCGTAATACGACAATATTGGGGTCGAATAATTAGAAATCTTGTCTTTTGTTTTGAGTGGAATAATTAACGGGACGGTTCTACTTTTCCACCTTACTTTATGTGACATACTGTAACGACAGTCGAACTGATTTATAAAACTACTTACTTGAATAACACAAAAGTGGGCCTCCGAAAAATTTCAATTCCCGTATAACTTTTTTTTTTACTTCCTTTTTTCATGAGAACACTTACGTCAATGGAGGGGTACCCACCACCTTCGTCTGAGAGTGTTTCCAGTGGGAATGACTTTCTACACCCAGTCGGGATCGAACCCATGTCGGTCAGACACAGGACTCCGATTCACTAGACGTTAAGACCCTGGTAGGACGACGAATAAGAAGATCTCTTTAAACAATGTATGTTAGTGTAGTTTCCTGGAGAACGAAGACTTATGGAAACTCTCGAAAGTTTTCTAATTGTAGGAGACAGTATCCCTGGGAAGAAAGAAGGGAGAGAGATGCAGGGGAAGGAAAAGAAGAAAGGATTTTCCTTTTTATTCTTTTACTGTAGATCGTAAGGATGAGACAAATCCCATCGGTTCGAAATATTAGAGTTGAAAGATCTTACTGTCTTTTATTAGATATACTTTTCTTTGACAAAATAAATATACAGTCGTTTTATGAAAAGGAACCCCTCCAACCTGTGTTATTTGTTCTTGTTTCGTTTGAACTAATAACGTTTATAAATCGTACCTCAATCTTACTGTCTAAGACCTTTTGAACTCGACTTCTGTATAAAATAAACTCAAATACCCCAAAATAATTACACTTGGTCTTTGACTTTTAAATCTCTAACTTACAAAATTTGTCTATAAAGTCGAAGAGTACTTTTATAATTTTTTCCATCGGGTTCCGGGTGTAAGAACGTACTTATGCTTAACGAGGTATGGGGTCAACATTAATATCAGACACTATGAGTGTCGTGTATTTGTATTCTGGAATCATTGTCAGTAAATAACTAACTACTATATACGTAGTCGTAAAAACTAGGAACATATCAGACAAGACGCCTGTTGTTTATGCAAAGGTATAACGACCTCGAAAAAGGATTCCCTGAAAATAGAGAGCATAAATCGGTATTCTTTTGCTTTCCGTCTGTAAAGGAAAGGGTCATGAACCGTGTCCACTGATTGAATCGTAGTAGTAATTAATTCGTCCCACCAACCTAACGATCTTTGGTTTCAACTAAAGTAGTAGTTACCTGAATAAACCAAAAGGAACCATTACGAATCTCTTATTGCATGCGTAATTTGATACTACAGCTAACCACCAAACACAGAGTGTAGACAACCTCTACAAGTGAACTCTCAAGACACTGAAGTTGTAATTATTTAGAAGTACAACTTTGGAATTTTTTGTACATCTCGAAACTGGACTATAACAGTTTACGTTTCCTAAAAATGTCAAGTCAAGTTAACCGGTGGTTTCGTTTAAGATTCCATGTTTTGTCAAAGATTTACTGATCCCATCTCCTACCTGAGGTCCGGTACGTCCTGTACAATGTATAAGAGAGATATTTACGTAAAGTCAACGAAAATAAAAAAAGTGTAAGTAGTAACGAGAAACCAAGAGAAGTCTGAGAGTCTCCAGTATTGTACAGAACAGGTATCAAAGAAGATTGATTTAAGGGACTTTAAACAGGAGTTACTAGGGTTCAATGGTACTATGAAGACCTTGGGTATTATTACGGGAAAGATAGTTAGGATTTAAAAGATTACTAGTGACGTAAGAAAACAAAAACATATTAACAATAAATACGAAATGAGGTTAGAATCCACATAACCCATTACTCAAAACAACAAACAACAAAATCAACGACTCAGTAGACTAAGAAACACTGGGGTACCTGACATCCGGTGGTCCGAAGAGACAGGAACCCTAAAGGGTTCGTTCTTATGGACTCACCCAACGGTAAAGGAAGAGGTCTCTTAGAAGGGTTAGGTCCCCAACTTGGATGGAGAGGACGAAACTGTCCGTTCAAGAAATGATGACTCGATGGTCCCTTCGGGTCACTCAAAACATTGATGGTGAATTTGGTTATATTGTTCTTAAAGGAAGTCGTGCCTTTAAAGGGAAAAGGACGACGGGTGGGTGGTTTTACGTGTACGTTAGTGAACACAAATTCGAAATTTTTCAACCTAACTCTCCGAAGAAACCACCAGGTCACCAATTCTTAGACGGGACATTAAGTCCCCTGTGACCAAGCTAGGGACTGGGTTCTACTAGGGTGTACGGTACCCCGTTGTCCGGGTACACGGTGTTAAGGGTTCGGATACACGACGTTGACGACTTCGGACGTACGTGATCTTGGGTCAGACGTTGTTCTCTTCGACGACGTTACTCCTTGAGTACGTGACGGTGATTTCTCATGGGAGGGGGTGAACGACATTGATCTCTTGCGAGTGGACACAGTTGTTTCTGGGTGGTGTCAGTTTTTATTTATTTAAATTTTTCGTCAAACCAACTGTATGTAATTTAGTGTATATGAATCGTACGTTTTAAGCTAATAAAAATTGTAAACATACAATTGTTTTTTATACATATTTTTAACATACCAGTGGTGTTAGTTCTCATCTATCATCTTCTCTTAGTAATCGAGTCTCGTACACACCAAAACATTGTGAGTAACCGGTTTTTTCATATTATGTTTATAATTTTATATTGTTATACTTATTTTTATAAATTATATATACCTGGACTCTTGAAAGTTTCTGACTTTTGCAACTATCATGTGTATGTATATTCGTACTTGTATACATACTTGTGTACATCTATGTATTTGTGTGTGTATATGTGTATGTATGTACATACATATTTTCATATCATACTACCCTATGTATGTAAAAAATGTTTTCTCAAAAGTTTCTGTGTTGTTTCGTTTCATCGAATGTTGTCGTAATTTTCCCATATCTAGTCAAGTCGAGGTAAGTCAGGGACTCAGGACAGGTTGTGTAACGTTGGGGTACCTGACGTCGTGTGGCCCGGAGGGACAGGTAGTGGTTGAGGACCTCAATTGGCTTTCGGTACAGGTAACTCATCCACTACGGTAGGTCGGTAGAGTAGGAGACAGCAGGGGAAGAGAAGGACGGGGGTTAGGGAGGGTATTAGTCCCAGAAAAGTTTATTCAGTCGAGAAACGTAGTCCACCGGTTTCATAACCTCAAAGTCGAAGTTATAACCAGGAAAGTTACTTGTGAGTCTTGACCAGAGGAAATCCTATCTGACCAACCTGAAGGAACGTCAGGTTCCCTGAGAGTTCTCAGAAGAGGTTGTGGTGTCAAGTTTTTGACACAAGTAATTGAGAAGTCGTGAGTCGAAAGAAATGTCCGGTTGAGAGTGTAGGCATGTACTGATGACCTTTTTGGTATCGGAACTGATCTGGCTGGAAACTACTATTTCATTACAGAGACGAAAAGTTATACGAGAGATCCAACCAGTATTGAAAGGAAGGTTCCTCATTCCCAGAAAATTAAAGTACCGAAGTCAGTGGTAGACGTCACTAAAACTTCTGAGAGTTTTATTTCAGACGGTGACAAAGGTGAAAAGGGGGTAGATAAACGGTACTTCACTACCCCGGACTACGGTACTAGAATCAAAAGACTTACAACTCAAAATTCGGTTGAAAAAGTGAGAGGAGAAAGTACAAGGAGTTCTCCGAGAAATCAAGAAGAAGTGAAAGACGGTATTCTCTCCACAGTAGACGTAAAGACTCCAATAACTATAAAGAGGGTCGTTAGAACTAAGGTCGAACACAAAGTAGGTCGGGTCACAAAGAGTAACACTTGAGACGTATATTCAATTTGTTCGTCCCACTGTTATATGTCGGAACTCCATGAGGTAAGGGTTAAACCTGGGTCAGACAACAAGGTACAGGTCAAGATTGACAACGAAGGACTGGACGTATATCCAAAGAGTTCTCCGTACAGTGCACCAGACCATAAGGTAGAGAAAGTCTTAACAGGTGTCAAATAACACTAGGTGTGTCAGTTTCCGAAACCGTATCAGTTATTTCGTCTTTGTCTTTCCTAAAGACCTTGACAGAACGCAAAAGTTACTAGGTCTCCTACAATCGTTAAACTAGAGACCAAGGAGACGGAAAATATTTCGGTCGAACTTGTAGACCTTCAAGTCCCAAGTGCATAACAACTTCGGACCGAACCTCTTAAAACTCGTAATGAAATGATCGCACACTCTACTTACGTTAACACGTCATCAGACTCGTAAGAAACGGTAACGGAAAGAAACCTTAACCTTACTTTTGACTGGAAAAGGTTAGGACACCGGTGACGACTCAAAAGGTTTAAACGACCGTATAACTCACGTCGTGAAAGTATCGTAGTAGAAAGTCCTAAACTTTATCGGGGTGACTTTAAGGTAGTGGAGGTGATCGAAACAAGCATCACTACGAAGGATTCCGGGTGAACTGAAGTGTAAGATCCTACAGACCGAGATCCACTTACTAGTGTGGTAGCACTAATAGAACCACTACTTCTAGAAAAAACATGTCAAGAAGACACATAAGAACGGTGGAGAAGAATTATAGAAGGCGAAGACAATCCAGGTATGGCAAAGACAGGGAATAACTCGGGTAGAAGTGTACTTTACAAGGGAACCTTAGAGATTAGTAGAACTTCTTTAGAGATCAGAAAGGGTAAGATTATAAAAGGAGATAAAGAAACGTAACTAGTGACTCCTTCCGAAAGAATAGAGAGGAACGATAAGAAACCTTGAGACGTAAGTTTACCCACATAGAAAGGAAGAGAGGAAACGAAAAACGAAGAGAGCAAACGAAAAACGAAGAGAAGAAAAGTGTCGATTAACATTCCGGAGGAGTCTGTCGATAAAACGAAAAAACGTAAAGAAAAAGAACCCCTACCAGAATTAGGGACAGAAGACATACCACAGTGCTTGGAGTAAGGTATCAAGTAGTCCGTGAGGTAGATAGTCTAAATCAGGGAATTTAGATAAAGAGTGAAGGTGACATATTAGTATACCCTAAACTAAATCCAGTATGGACTTACCAGATCATCACCAGATGAAAGAAGTTAAATTCAGACTTAAAACGTTATTCCTCAAGTACTAGACTCGGTGTCAGTCTAGAACCAGAACAAAAAAGACTGACATATCTCGAAGAGGTAGAAACCGATGTTTCTTATGTTAGTTAGACTAAAACCACAACTGGTGGACCACTACAGGTACACATCTCAGAAGAGAACACAACAACCTGCTCTCACAAACCATACTGGTCACGTAAGAGAACCGTTTTGAGATAATCGGTTATAAGTTAAGTCAAGTCAAGGAGTCAGTACAGGCTGAGAAACGTTGGGGTACTTGAAGTTGTGCGGTCCGGAGGGACAGGAAGAGGGTCTCGGATGGGTTTGAGTACTGATAACTCAACCACTACGGAAGGTTGGTAGAGTAGGAGACAGTAGGGGAAGAGGGAGGACGGGAGTTAGAAAGGGTCGTAGTCCCAGAAAAGTTTAATCAGTCAAGAAGTGCAGTCCACCGGTTTCATAACCTCAAAGTCGATACGGTTATAATGCAGAGGATTTTTTTTTTTTTAATTTCTTAATATTCATGAGACGAGTTCAATTGAACTTTCACATACCTATTACTTATTCCTCTGTGAAGATTCTATTTTCAGTCACTCTACAATCCCTATGGTACCCAAGTTTTTTCTTGGTTGATTTTATTTTTCTTGTCGAAAGACCCTTTTCTTTATCACTTCCTGGACCAAACTAAAAAGTTTAATTACAAATACTAAGTTGGTTATACTAGATTTTTCCCGTCACTGAACAGTTAAGATTAAACACTTCGGTTAAAACGAGTTGAGAATCTTTCCTTTGATGTAAAGTAATATGATCTTCACTTAGAGTCAACGAAATTGATAAAATTACAACTAGGTAGTTTTACTAACCTTGTAGAGAAAAGTAACAACTTTGAAGGGTCTTTTCTGAAACAAACGTAAATTTTTATCATTCCTTTTACAATAAAGTTAGAAAGTTTTATGAAACAAAATCGAAGGTTTTGATAAGGTCATGGAAGAATAGAAAAACGATTATTATTTTTTATTGAAAAAACAAAAACGGTAGTCAACATTTTGAATGAAATGCACACAGGTCACACTTCTAAAGTGTTACTAAGTAAAATTCATTGAAAGAATCAATCGTATATTATCCGATCGTGAAAAAATTATCCAATTTTACAGAGTAAAATTATAGGTAGAACAATCATTAATATCTATACTCGAAAAATCGTTAATCTACAAATTCTTTTTTTACTAACGGAGAAATTTTAAGTTTAGGAAAAGTATACATAGACACACGATTCAGTGAAGTCAAGTCAAGTCAGTGAGTCATCACAGGCTGAGAAACGCTGGGGTACTTAGCGGCGTGCGGTCCGGAGGGACAGGTAGTGGTTGAGGGCCTCAAGTGAGTCTGAGTGTAGGTAGTTCAGGCACTACGGTAGGTCGGTAGAGTAGGAGCCAGCAGGGGAAGAGGAGGACGGGGGTTAGGGAGGGTCGTAGTCTCAGAAAAGGTTACTCAGTTGAGAAGTGTACCCCACCGGTTTCATGACCTCAAAGTCGAAATCGTAGTAAGGAAGGTTTCTTTAGGGTCCCGACTAGAGGAAGTCTTACCTGACCAACCTAGAGGAACGTCAGGTTCCCTGAGAGTTCTCAGAAGAGGTTGTGGTATCAAGTTTTCGTCGTTAAGAAACCGTGAGTCGGAAGAAGTGTAGGTATGTACTGGAGAAGTTTGGTTGCGGAACTGATCTGCCTGTAATCAGCCGTTTCATTACAGAGACGAAAACTTATCACTGAAGTCAGTACAGGTCAATAAACACTCCATAGATTGCAGGTAATTAATTTTCCTGGGACGACGAGAATATATTTTACTTCTTGATGTGGATTTACAAAACGAAATATTTATTGTAAAATTGATAAATAGAATTTTAGAGATTCGAAATTTATTTTACTCAGAAATATACGTAATATCTGTTCAGGACTCAAAGACTTACATTTTAAAATATCAAACTTATAACTTAAAAAATAAATGGACTAGATGATATACAAACCCCGAAAGGGTCATCGAGTCAGTCATTTCTTAGATGGTTGTCACTTCCTCTGACGGACGTTACTTCGTCTGGGTCAAAGTTAAGGACCCAACCCTTCTAGGGGCCTCTTCCTTTACCGTTAGGTGAGGTCATAAGAACGGACCCTTTAGGGTACTTGTCTCCTCGGCCCACCCAATGTCAGATACCACAGCGTTTCTCAGTCTGTGCTGACTTGTTGACTCGTGTGTCGTAATTTACAAATGGGGAGAGAAATAGTTTCATGGAGGGTTTGGGTGAAGTAAAGGCGGAAGAAAACAACAGGAACTTAGACAGCACACACACATACAAGTCAACACAGGTTGAGAAATGTTAGGGTACCTGACATCTGGCAATCCGAAGAGACAGGTACCTTTAAAGGTTCGTTCTTATGATCTCACACAACGGTAAAAGAAGAGATCCCCTAGAAGGACTAGGTCTCTAACTTGGGTGTCGAGAACGTAGAGGACACAACCGTCCATCTAAGAAATTGTACACGATCGCCCTTCGGGAATTTGGTCATGTAAATGATTTTATCCCCAATCATCTACAATACCCGAAGGGACCATCGAGTAGACTATTTCTTTGACGGATGTTACGTCCTCTAGGGTCAAGTTAAGGACCCAGTCCTTCTAGGGGACCTCTTCCCTATCCGATGGGTAAGGACATAAGAACCCGAAGGAACCACCGAGTGTGTCATTTCTTAGATGGACGTTACGTCCTCTGGATCGAAGCTAGGGACCCAACCCTTCTGGAGGACTTCATCTCGTACCGTTGGGTGAGGTCATTAGAACGGACCTCTTAGGGGTACCTGTCTCTCTCCTCGGACCACTCGATGTCAGGTACCCAACCGTTTCTGAACCTTTACTGACTCACTGATTCATGTATATATATACAAAATTGTACTTCAATTTCATTTTTTATTGTACATGAATACAGAAAGAGGATTTTATAAGTATTGTCTTTCTTGACATTTCTCTTAGTATTTATGATAGAGAAGAGTGTACTGAATCACAATTTCTTAGGTGGACGGTTTCGTCCTTTACGTCCAAACTAGGGACCCAGTCCTTCTAAGGGACCTCTTCCTTAACCGTTGAGGTCATAATAAAAGGCCCTTTAGGGTACCTGTCTCCTCAGAGTACCCAATGTCAGGTTCCACAATGTTTTCTCAGTCTGTGTTGAATCGTTGATTTGTTGTTGTTGTTTTGTGAGTAATTGTAGTCTGACTTCCCTACCGTATGAACTTCTGAATAGATGAATTCGTCGTCTAGTAGCCTCGAAACAAAAAGAATGTTCCCCTGTTAACAATCATGATAAAGTCATATGCCGTTTCATCTATATTAGTAAAGGAAATTTCGAGATAAGAACTAAAAAGTTTTTATTTGAAAGTTTAAATCTCGCCAAAATATAAATGTCTTTCAACTCTTCTATTGCATCTCTCAATGATATAAGGACTGTAATCAAGGGGGAAAGGGACTGTAGAACCCTGAAGGGACATCGAGTCCACCATTTCTTAGACGGACGTTCCGTCCTCAGGGTCAAGGTAGGGACCCAGTCCTTTTAGGAGACCTCTTCCCTTACCGTTGGATGAAGTCATAAGAACGGACCTCTTAAGGTACCTGTCTCCTCGGACCGTCCTATGTCCGGTAGCCAAGTGTCTCAACCTGTACTGACTCGCTGATTGTGAGGTGAAGACTGTAGAATGTATAATACCATGCAAGTAACGTTGACTACTTGGATTTAACAATAATAGAGTTCAGATATCAAATAGGTTTAAAGAAACAAAAAATTAGATTATAGAAAAGACAAAGATCCTAAGGTAGGTTCTATGATAAAACGTATATCATTAAGAAATCCGGAAAGAACCGACTCTAATAAAGATTCTAAAAAGAACAAAACTATTAGTTTTAGTTTTAGTGTATATAAAAGAGTATACACAAGAAGGTCTTCGAAATATAAAAAACGTAGAATGTAAATCGGAGTACTAGGTAAAACTTAATTAAAGGACATAACACATACAGATCCAAAAAACAACAACAACAATAACCACAAACCAAACGAAGAAACCAAACGTATACCTACAGGTCTTAAAGTCGAGTTAAACATCTTTTCTAATAACAAAGAGTTAGTTTAGTTTAGTTTACCCGAAGGGATCACCGAGTTTACCTTTTAAGGTACCTGCCTTCTCGGACCATCCGACATCAGGTACCCCATCGTTTCTCAACCTGTCCTGACTCTTTGAAGTGAAAAGGGTTAGTTTAACAGAAACGAAGAAACAGTTTTAGTCAACTGATATATTGATACTCGGATAAAGACCCAACACAAAAGACGAAGTAACTTGACATAAAGATAAAATGGTGGTCATGGTAACTCCATTGAATTATCTTTACTCCCTTCTTCCCTCTCTCTCTAATGTTTGTTCATAAAATATGTTTGTATCTCCGACAGATCAGGGTATTAGATATCCCACTCATCTATTCGACCTTCGGGTTCTTTCGGTTACCAGATCAAGGTTAAATTCAGACTTCTGAACTCTTAATCTTGTAGTTCGTCACATCAAGGGTAGATCTTCGGTCGAGTTCTGAGTCTTTCTCGGTTATAAAGTCAAATTTAGACTTCCGTTCTTTTGCGGTCACAGGGTTGTTGGATAGTCCGTACTTCTTAAGAAGGGATGAACCCTATCCCAGTTGAAAACAGAAGATAAACCCGGAAGTTGATAAACTTACTTCGAGTGAGTGTATCAACCGGAAGGGACCACCGAGTCTGTCCTTTCTTAGGTGGACGTTACCCCTTTTGAACCCAATCTAGGGACCCAACCCTTCTAAGGGACCTCCTCTCGTGACGTTAAGTGAGGTCATAAGACCTCTTAAGGGTACCAGTCTCCTCGGACCGTCCGATGTCAAGTACCCCACCGTTTCTCAGTCTGTATTGACTCACTGATTCGCACGTGTGTGTGTGTGTGTGTGTGTGTGTGTGTGTGTGTGTAATATTTCCCATTAAACCACTTGACTCAGATGGTTAAATTTACAAGTCAAGTCAAGTCAGTGAGTCAGCACAAACTGAGAAACGCTGAGGTACCTGACATCGTGCGGTCCGAAGGGACAGGTAGTGGTCGAAGGCCTCGAATGAGTTTGAGTACAGGTAGCTTAGTCACTACGGTAGGTTGATAGAGTAGGAGACTACAGGGGAAGAGGAGTACGGAAGTTAGAAAGGGTCGTAGTCCCAGAAACGATCATTCAGTCAAGAAGAGTAGTCCACCGATTCCATAACCTCAAAGTCGAAGTCGTAGTCAGGAAGGTTACTGATAAGTCCTGACTAAATTTGCAATCGGAGTAGACTTTTGGGGGGAGTGTCTTACAAACTAGTTTATAGACCCGTAGAACACCGGGTCAGTTCAACTGTGTATTTTAATTTGTGACGTGAAAAGAAAGAAAGAAAACAGCATAACGTGAGAGGGCCTTAGGGTCATGTTACAACTTAGTAACGCCACTCTTTACTGTTGGAACGGGACAAAGGGATAGAATCCCTCTTTCACCGGTTAACGATTGGTGATTCATACAACAGTCGACATCCCAAAAACACCCACGAGAAATAGTAAACTCTATCAAGAAACTATAAGGAGTAAACGACTCTCCTAAAAATAACAACATAAACCAGTACTTAACCACAAACGAAAACAGTTTTATGAAAAGACGTGAACTACCATATTAGTGTACTAAGAACAAACTACACTATCTAATGTGACTATTTAAAAAACTTACAACTCGGTCAGAATAAGTAGATGGTATTTAGGGTAACTGAAAACCACATATTGAGAGAATCGATATAAAGGACTATCAAACAATTCCTATATGAAACGTATATGAAAGTATTCTCAATAACCAGAAACCAAAAATTAAAAATAAATAACATTACAAAGACCGAAGGTATAATGTTTAAGACATTCAAAAATTGGAGTACATAAAACTAGGAGAAAACAATCCGTATATGTGTAAATCCTAATACACAGAATAACCTCTTTACCTGGAAAATAATAATACTTTACAAAGAGAAATAAGAACTATTAGAAATAGTAAGTCTTGAAATAGTTCATTGTATCGATAAAGTCTAAAGTAATCAAAATAATCCTATCTAGAAACAAGAAAGTAAAAATTGGATAGACTTAGAAATATTAATATAACCTAAAGAATATTTATTGTACAGACAAAACAACTAATAAAAGTCTTACAAAAAAGATAAAATTTTGTTAAATTGTAATAAATTTGATACCGTGGGGTGAGGTCATGAGAACGGACCTTTTAGAGTACCTACCTCCTCGGACCACCCGACGTCAGGTACCCCAGTGATTCTCCGCCTGTACTGACTCGCCGAAGTGAAAGTGAAAAGTGAAAGTACGTAACCTCTTCCTTTACCGTTGGGTGAGGTCACAAGAACGGACCTCTTAGGGTTCCTGCCTCCTCGGACCAACCGACGGTAGATACCCCAGCGTGTCTCAGCCTGTGCTGACTTCACTGAATCGTCGTCGTCGTCGTCGTTTGATCATCATAAGAATTGGATGTTTTATTATGAATTTACCTTTCATCATCATCGGTTTTTATTTCATTCTTAATGAATCCGATATTCTTATGTAAATCTTCCCGACGTTATGAAGAAACTAGAAAATTTTAAGTTTAAATGAGACGACAAGTAAAATTAAGGAGAGTACCGTAAACTAAAAAAACATTAATCAAAAATTATACGAAGGTTTCTATAGACCCCATTTTAGTCCTAATATTAACGAAGATCTACTGTAGTTTAATTTTCTTAAATAACTTTATTAAAGGAAATACCAATATAATCTTTACATCGATCTTGATATCACTTATTAAAATAATTAACAGAAGATAACATCTAACTACTACTCTACAGAAATATCAACTAGGCTACAATCATTTTGAATTACCCACGAATGTTGTCCAAACATTAGTCTATCCGTTTCAAAGTTTAAGAATAATACAGTCCACGGACAATCTACTGATACTTGTGTAATAAATTTTACAGATTTAACGTTTATAGTTGATTATATCCTGAGTTTTTTTATTCCATATCTGAGTCTCCCTACATCCAAGAACTGGTACGAGATGGTAAATAATCGATATATTTAATTTAGGTGAATGAATTAAAAGGACTCAAATAAAAGAGTAGACAATTCACTATATATTGTTGACTTACTGTCACTAAAAATTAATTTACGTAAAATATAATATGATGGTTAATTTATATTTAATCTTCCACGGATTCTTACGAATTATGTTCTATCGAGGATTTATTTTTAATTTGAACAAAAATTAAGAACTTAATCTTTATTAATTCTAATGTACTAAAAACTCAAAAAGAGTCGGGAAATACCAAAAAACAAAGAAAGAGATGTATCCTGAAAAGAGTGATTGAAGAGAGACTTTTAGAGTAAAAGGGAACGGTCCTCTGATTTTTTGTCTTTTTATTTATAAAATGTAAATCGCCTTTTTCTTCTGAGACTGACTTCCTATTTTGTGAGGTTAATTCCCGGTTTATATACTTGATAGTGTATACTTAAAACACTGAAGACGATGTTTACTAGACCATAAGTCTCTATTTGAAAAAAGAAAAACCGGTACATGATATGTTACCATAAACAATTATCGAGACTCAAAGAACATCTACTCGATAATAACACTTACTACTGTACCTTTATTCGTAGACGTCACCATCTTTACACTAAAGATTCAGACGAGACGATTAAAAACAGAGACACAGATACAGTTTAAAGGATAAAAACAAAATTAAATAAGATAATTTTAATCTTTGAAATAACGATTAAATAATGTGACAGGGAGAACCTAAATATAATGTGAAAGGTAGAACCTAAAGTCCTTAGATACAAAATTTCCCAATATACAAGAAGATGAAGACGAGTGCTTTCTTCTGGACGACTCCCTGTACAAGAAGATGTTATTCGTTTACGTGTTGATGTGTTTTAGGTATTTTACTGTCAGAGGTCTATAATAAATTTCTTCGTCACATTCTGACACTATTGATTCTTCCCTTCAATTATTCTTAATCGGAAATTCTATGAAAACTTGACACCACAACCTCTTCGGAGAACTCTCCGAGACGTTCCTCTAGGTTGGTCAGGTAAGACTTCCTCTAGTCGGGACCCTAAAGAAACCTTCCTTACTACAATTTCGACTTTGAGGTCATGAAACCGGTGGAGTACACTTCTCAACTGAGTAACCTTTTCTGAGACTACGACCCTCCCTAACCTCCGTCCTCCTCTTCCCCTGTTGGCTCCTACTCTACCGACCTACCGTAGCAACTGAGCTACCTACACTCAGACTCACTTGAGACCCTCAACCACTACCTGTCCCTCCGGACCGCGCGCCGCTAAGTACCCCAGTGTTTCTCAGCCTGTGCTGACTCGCTGACTTGACTTGACTTGACTTGACTTAGAGTTGATTGTTGGACTACTGTCAAAGACACAGTGTCACAACCCTCCCGATTGATTTGTCCCAGATGACTAGGATCACACAACTCTTCAGTCTTTCGTATTAAATATTCCTTTTTCCATCGATCGAAGACACTACGACTCATACATTTTCCTTTCTTGACGGGTGTCTTCCTATCGTTCGAGACCGAGAAACGGACTCTTTACTAGACGGATACACACTTTTCTTGTGAAGGCTTCAGTCCCTTTCATGGTTGGTTCTCTTCGTCAAGGGTTTGACAGGGTCTCGAGTGTGTCTGGACCCTTATAAACCACAAGGAAACTCTTTTTCACCTCTAATGAGTATTGTATGTCTTGTAAACTATCTTATGAGTTTTTATGGAACGGGATCATCAACTCGATTAAATCTGATGAGACCCTAACATTGTTTTCGAACGAAGTTTTCCTAGGCTGACTAGGTGACAATAAATTACTTGGTCTTGTTTTAGGTTGTAAGAAATTTCTTTCAATTTTTTTTTTTTCTTGGTCGTTAGTTGTGACATTAATTTTCCATACGTTCTTTGTTTTTTAATTTTAAATATCGATCCCTTTTAAACTTTTTTCCTTTGTATGATTTTACTTCCGATTTCTTGAGTAGTAGTCGTATAGATATGGTATCCTTGTAATTTTTCTAAGGAATACATAAAATCTAGATGTTTCCCGTATGTCACATTATTACCGTTTACACATTTATTTATATAAAACGAAAAGTAAAAAAGGTCAAAGTAGAGAACCTACAACAAATTTCGACTACATTATTGTTATACAATACTTGAAATATTATATAGTTTCCTCTTATTCGTTTATCTTCATATGACAACATTCCACAATATGTAATTCACCGTAATACAATAGATTCTTATCTGATTATCTAATTTCTCCATGCGACATTGTGAACTTTTCGATGTATTATTATTTTGTTTCTTCATATCGACTATTTCAATTTCATCTCTATTTTAGTACTTATAGATAAATATATTTTCTGTATCTTCTTTTTTACCGTTACTTATTTAACTTGTTTATTTTTCGTCTTTAGTACAACCATTTATATTATTTACATTTATCAGACTTGTGAGGTTACTTTTCCGTCTCTCGTAAGTGTAACCCATTTCACCGTTCTAGGTTAAACTACAATTCATTTTCTTCGGTCTGTGTTTTATAATATGTTAGATACTAAATCAAATATATTTGTATATTTACCGTTTTAAAATCACTGTCTTTTTTTTGTCGGTACAACCGACCTTCTACCTTCACTCCTCTATTTTACCTAAAGACAACTTAAACTGACGTCAAATCTTCCCTTACCGTTGGGTGAGGTCATAAGAACGGACCTATTAGGGTACCTGTCTTTTCGGACCGTCCGATGTCGGGTACCCTACTGTTTCTCAACCTGTGCTGACTCGTTGATTGTGTGTGTGCGTGTGTGTGTGTGTGTGTCTCTAATACATTTAGAAGATATAGAATTAACATTTTGATAAATATAAACCATTTTAAATAGTTTAACTCGTGAATTTCACTCGTTTAAAATAATATACTGTAAATATTAAGTTATTTTTACTGAACTTTTCTCAAATACTTATAAGTGTAAATCTTTAGCTCTTACCAAAGATTCCCCTGAAAGAAAGACTGTCTAAGAAAATCAAAAGTCTAAAAATATAAATCAACACCTAAACTTCTCCTACTTCTCTACTAGTTTCATAAGTTAAGTATATCCATAAGTCATTTAATAAGAATTATTAAAGATTTCAACTTATGAGTTTTACCCGTTTAAACTCCATTTCTTAGTTCAGTCATAATCGTGTTACATAAAAATTTTAGATTTTACGGAACTTGTATAACGGAAACACTAAAGAGTAAAGTCGTAAGGTTTTAATACGAGGGAGGACCAATCGACCGTCTTATTTTGGTTACCGTCGAGGTAACCAGTGTCACTCTAAAAACCTTCTTCGAAGAAATATAACACACACAATCAGTGAGTCAGTACAGTCTGAGAAACGCTGGGGTACCTGACACCAGACGGTCCGAGGAGAGAGGTACCTTAAGAGGTCCCTTCTTATGACCTCACCCATCGGAAAGGGAAGAGGTCCTCTAGAAGGGCTGGGTCTATAGTTTGGGTCCAGAGGACATAACGTCCGTCTAAGAAATGACAGATTCGGTGGTCCCTTCGGGTGAAAAATAATACGTTCGGTTATTTACATAAGAAAGGTCTCAACAAAAGGATAACGGTCTTTTTAAAGTGTTCCTAACAAAAATTAGTAATCTAAGATAAGACTACGGTTATCCAATCGTATGTAAACAACAATCAACTATAACACACAATTGTAGGGATAATGCATTCATTATATTAAAAAATTTTCCTCTACTTGGAACATTTTGTAATTTTCACCGAACTCGACCACAAACTCATTCGTTATTCTCATAAAATTCTCGAACTTGGTTTCTAAATGTGTACACATATCTACCATTTTTAATGTGGGAAACCGTTTACCCGAAATTAACATCCACCTCTACAAAATACTGTAAAGAAAATCTATAAACGACGAATAGAACTTTGATCATTACTACTCTTTAAACTTAAAATAGGTATTTCTTTAGTCTTTGTCCTTTACGTTCGAATACAGTGTTCACTGACCCAAGAGAGACCATTATATTCCAGGACCTTAAGTGAATTTGATTCTATTTAACAGTCTTCACAGGGGGACCCACGGGTAATCTCGAAATACCGTCTAAATTCCTGAACCTTATCGAAGTAAGACCTGGGTCCTCTGGACTCACAGAGAAACTAGTTAATAACATGAAGGTAATTTTATAAAAATGAAATGACACCCCCGTAGAACTAGTGAGACGTAGAACGAAGTCGACAGTCTAGTAGATTCAGAAAATAAACTTTCCAATATACTGACGAGAGACGATTACACAAGTTTCAAATTCCTCAGGTTGAGTGTCAACTATGTTTAAAAAGGACGACCTGATTCTTAGCTGAAGTGAAATGTCACTTTCTACAAGTAGTTTTTTATAGGATCACTCTAAGTACCCGATCGGAGAATGTGTCAAACCTACTATCTCATTATTTTTGTCGTCGGAACTATGGAGTCGATACAATTGTTTTAAGATACTATTACTTTCACGAACTATACATTGTATTATCATATAACGTTGAATCATCATAAAGAAACGTAAAGTTAAAACTTATCTTCTCAGAAGTAACTTTTACCAATTAGTGGTGGGTTTTCTAACAATTGATATCCATCGTTTAGAAAACAAGGAACTCATATATAACTTGACCAATAAATTTTTTGTATAGTATGTTACTTTACTTACGAGTATGGAGACATATAGTTTCTGTACTTTTAATTAATCTTTAGACTTTCTATGAAACTAAAGAACTTTATACGATATATACACACACACACACATCATAATGAAATTATCACAATTATTATATAAAGGAATAGGAAAAATTTTTAAATAAATAAAATTAACTTCCGATTAATGAAATGTGATAACATACCAAAAACGGTATGTAACTGTACTTAGTCGGTACCCAAATGTACATAAGAGGTAGGACTTGGGGGGAGGGTGAAGGGAGGGGTAGGGTAGGGAGACCCAGTAGGGTCACGTGGTCGGGACTCGTGGGACAGAGTACGTAGCTTGGACCTGACCACTAGACAAAGTGTATACTATTATATGTACAAAGTTACGATAAGAGAGTCTAGTAGGGTGGGAACGGAAGAGGGTCTCAGGTTTTCTGACAACATATGTAGACACAGAGAAAACGACAGAGCATATAAAGGAATAGGAATTTAACTTCAAGAAGAAACAATGAACCGTATCAGTGAAAATAAATATTAAAAGATCAAGAAAGTAAACAAAACACAAAATTATCGTTAATACATGTCCAAAATCACAAGTTAAATTTTTTATCTAAGAATAACTATACATAATTAACAAAGACCGAAATTATAAATATATATATAAAATTAACCTAAGGGTAATTAAATATAATTAACTCAGTATTCGGTTCGATCACCTTATATTAGATTATATCTTTTCTTTCTAGTCGCAATTGTAGAAACAGAACGTTTAATCACCGTATATTTGTAGGGTCGGAATCTCTTTTAAAGAAAACAGTGAATCACACATCAATCAACCGTGTCTAAGTACAGTTCGTTAGTTTCTTCAGTTCAAAGTATATATGAACATAAAGTAATAAAAGTTATCGTAGTTTATATGAGTTTTTAAATGTTAGTAATATTACGCTATACACTCTCAACCTGATATTTCTTTCGACTCGTGGTTTCTTCACTACGAAAACTCGACACCACAACTTCTTCTGAGAACTCTCAGGGAAGCTGACGTTCCTCTAGGTTGGCCAGGTAGGATTTCCTCTAGTCGGGACCCATAAGTAGCCTTCCTGACTAAAACTTCGACTTTGAGGTTATGAAACCGGTGGACTACGTTTCTTGACTGAGTAAACTTTTCTGGGACTACGACCCTTTCTGACTCCCGTCCTCCTCTTCCCCTGCTCCAACTCTCCTACTCTACCAACCTACCGTAGTGACTGAGCTACCTGTACCCAAACCCACCTGAGGCCCTCAATCACTACCTGTCCCTCAGGACCACACGACGCCAAGTACCCCAGAGTTTCTCAGTCTGTACTGACTCACTGACTTGACTTGACTTACGATATATCATATTCTATTATCATTACCATTCTTTACTCTATAAACATTTATAATACTATCATTTTAGTCTCCTCCTTCGTAATCCGAAAGTTGAATTTGATTGGTGGTGATGTTCAATGATTGTCCTGTCTCGTTACGAATTTACAACTTACTGTTAGTTGGACTGCGTATTCATAGCATTATCATAATTAATATTAAATTCTAAACATAAGTATTGTCAAACGAAAAGATACATGGAACTCGAGATACATACAAAAACTTATTAACAAATTGAACTTGTTAAACACTTACGACATATACCCGAAAGGTCAACCTCGATCACCATTTCTTGAACAAACGGACACGTCCTCTGTATTCTATGCACCCAAGTTAGGGACCCAACACTTCTAGGGGACCTCCCCCCGTACTGGCGTGTGAGGTCATAAGAACGGACTTCTTATGGTACCTGACTCCTCGAACTGGCCGATGGTAGATACCACAGTGTCTCAGTCTGTCCTGACTTCGACTGAATCACACGTACGTGCGTGTCGAGTATAGATAAAAGATTTTAAGAGATTAAAAGAAAAAATGACATAAAAGAGAAACGAGAGAGAACACGAATATATCTATTTATAACCCAATACACAAATCCAAAACATAGTCACAAGACCCCACCAGTATTGTTTCATGGTGTTTAATGTACCTAATTTTAAAATCTTTGTATGGGAGAGTATGAATACCTCCGATCTTCAGGTGTTAGATCCATCCACAACCGTCCCGACAAACGACGACCTCCAAGACTCTCTCGTAAATAAGCGACGTAGAGAACGTCGCAGACTACTAACGGTCTCGAGGAACCGCAAAGAACCGATATCTGTGTAGTGAAGTAAGAGTCCGAGGTAGAAGTGAATTGTAAGAGTAGAGACGCACAGACACGGAGAAAAGAATGTTCCTGTGGTCAGTACAACTTAAGTCCCAGGTGAAATTAGTGCATACTAGAGTAGAATTGAACTAATGTAATTTCAGGGATAAAGGTTTATTGAGGTGTAAATTCCCATGGTCCTCAACCCTGAAGTTATAGAAAAAACACCCTGTGTTAAGTTTGGTGTTGTTCACAAACGTCGTGTACCTATATTGGGTCTACGTCTCCCAAAGACGTAGAATGAAAGAAGTACCTTTAGAAAACCGTCGTTAACAATATCGAAATTACGTAAAATTTTACAAACATATTAAAATCAATAGAATTTTAAAATAATATAATTAATAGTATCAATGAATTTTCTTTTATTAAAAATAAGAAAAATCATTAATAATAAATCAAGTACCACATCTTCGATCGTTTAAATAAGTAGATAAGTAGTGACGATCTGTAAGTAAAAAAAAAGGTCCAAAAGCAGTGATGTTTGGTTGAAGTATTCATGGAATCATGGATACCAGAATGGTCAAGTAAGAAGACATAGACACATTATCTAGCGACCTAACCCCTAGTTTTCCCTCTATAAAAATTTGAAAGATCACAATGGTCCAATCAAAGGTTTCCGTATTATTAAATAGAAAGGAAGTTGTTAATTGTTTATCCGGAAGACAACGTAGAGGTGACCTTACAAGACAAGTCAGCAAGTCAGTGCAGACTGAAACGCTCGGGTACTTAGTGTCGTACGGTCCGGAGGAACAGGTAGTGGTGGAGGACCTCAAGTGAGTCTGAATGCAGGTAGCTTAGACACTACGGTAGGTCGGTAAAGTAGGAGTCAGCAGGGGAAGAGGAGGATGGGGGTTAGGGAGGGTCGTAGTCTCAGAAAAGGTTACTCAGTTGAGAAGTGTACCCCACCGGTTTCATGACCTCGAAGTCGAAATCGTAGTAGGGAAGGTTTCTTTAGGGTCCCGACTAGAGGAAGTCTTACCTAACCAACCTAGAGGAACGTCAGGTTCCCTGAGAGTTCTCCGAAGAGGTTGTGGTGTCAAGTTTTCGTAGTTAAGAAGCCGTGAGTCGAAAGAAGTGTCAGGTTGAGAGTGTCGGTATGTACTGGTGTCCTTTTTGGTATCGGAACTGATCTGCCTGCAATCAACCGTTTCATTACAGAGACGAAAACTTATATGATAGATACAACAAGTATTGAAAAGAAGGTTCCTCATTCGCAGAAAATTAAAGTACCGACGTCAGTGGTAGACGTCACTAAAACCTTGGGTTAGTTTATTTCAGACTGTGACAAAGATGACAAAGGGGTAGATAAAGGGTACTTCACTGCCCTGGTCTACGGTACTTGAAGCAAAAGACTTACAACTCGAAATTCAGTTGAAAAGGCGAAAGAAAGTGAAAGTAGTTCTCCGAAAACTCGAGGAGAAGTGAAAGACGGTATTGGCACCACAGTAGACGTATAGACTCCAATAACTATAAAGAGGGCCGTTAGAACTAAGGTCGAACACAAAGAGTGTTACATGAGACGTATCTTCAATTTATTCGTCCCACTGTTATATGTCGGAACTGCATGAGGAAAAGGATAAACCTTGGTCAGACAGCAAGGTACAGGTCAAGATTGACAACGAAGGACTGAACGTATGTCTAAAGAGTTCTCCGTACAGTTCACCAGACCTTAAGGGTAGAAAACTTCTTAAAAGGTGTCAAATAACACTAGGTGTGTCAGTTTCCGAAACCGTATGAGTTATGTCGTCTTTATCTACAAAAAGACCTTGAGAGAACGAAAAAACTACTAGGTTTTCTACAACCGCTAAACTAGAGACCAAGGAGACGGAAAAGATTTTGGTCGAACTTGTAGTCCTTCAAGTGCCAAGTGTATAACGACTTCTGACCGAACCTCTTAAAACTCGTAATGAAATGATCGTACACTCTACTCACGTTAACACACCATCAAACTCGTAAGAAACCGTAACGGAAAGAAACCCTAACCTTACTTTTGACTGGAAAACGTCAGGACACCGGTGACGACTCAAAGGGTTTAAACGACCGTATAACTCACGTCGTGAAACTGTCGTAGTAGAAAATCCTAAACTTTGTCGAGGTGACCTTAAAGTAGTGGAGGTGATCGAAACAAGTATCACTACGAAAGATTCCGGGTGAACTGGAGTGTAAGATCCTACAGACCGAGATCTAATCACTAGTGTAGTAGTACTAATAGACCCAGCACTCTAGAAAAAACATATCAAGAAGGTACATAAGAACGGTGGAAAAGAATTATAGAAGACGAAGACAATCCAGGTATGGTAAAGACAGGAAATAGCTCGGGTAGAAACGTACTTTACAAGGGAACCATAGAGATTAAAAGAACTTCTCTAGAGATCAGAAAGGGTAAGACAAGAAAAGGAGACAAAGAAACGTAACTAGTGACCTCTTCCGAAAGAATAGAGAAGAACGAGAAACCTTGACGTAAGTCTACGAATATAGAAAGAAAAAGAGGAAACGAAACACGGAGAGAAGAAAAGTGTTATAAACATTCCGGAGGGGTCTATCGGTAAAACGAAAAAACGTAAAGAAAAGGTACCCCTACCAGAACTAGGGACAGAGGACATGTCACAGTGTTTGGAGTAAGGTATCAAGTAGTCCGTGAGATAGATAGTCTAGATCCGGGAATTTAGATAAAGAGTGAAGGTGACGTATTAGTATTCCCTAAACTAAATCCAGTATGGACTTACTAGATCGCCAAAAGGGATGAAAGAAGTTAAACTCAGACTTAAACCATTATTCCTCAAGTACTAGACTCGGTGTCAGTCGAGGACCAGAACAAAAACAACTGTCATATCTCCAAGAGGTAGAAACCGACGTTTCTTATATTAGTTAGACTAAAGTCACAACTGGTAGACCACTACAGGTACACATCTCAGAAGAGAACACAACAACCTTCTCCCACAAACGATACTGGTCACGTAAAAGAACCGTTTTGAGATAATCAGAAACGGGACGAAGTAAGGTGTAAGGTTCCGGTTTAAACGGACAATGAGGTCCACAAAGAACTGAAGGATGAAAACGTAAGGTCAGGGGATCTTACTTTTCCTGTAGAAAAAACCCATAATCAAGATTTTCCAGAACATCCAGAAGTATTTTGGTAAGTTGAAGTCAAAGAAGTCGCAATACCGAAGCCCGTATCTGAACCTATTGACACTATAACTTACCAAACGGAAGCTCTGTTTGTCTCTGGTAAGACAGTAAAAACTCTAACGTAGGTTCATGACGTAAAGTCTGAGAAAACAACTGGTACTACCGATGAGGTAAAGAAGACTCCCTAAGGACGGGTGTCATCATCTATATTACCAGTAGACTCAATTTAAGTGGGTAAAGTCAGGTAAAATCAAGCGAGTAAGGATCTTACAACTGCAAGTGGGAACGGTAGAGAACAAACTGGTGAAGGTTAAACGGAACTAAGTAACTGGACTGTAAGGTCCAAGGATACGTTATAACGAGAAATGTCGTAGCCTAGAACGAAGATAGTGGTCAGTGTAGGTGTCGACCCATAACAAAAACGAAACCGAGGTAGGGAAGTAAGAAAGACCTTAATAAAGAGGTGACTAGAGGTCATCGTATAACCCGTGGATTACTGGTCCCCTCAAGGAGAAAACCATAGGAGAGTAAAACGGAAAAGTATGACAAGTACCCTAAGAGTTCCGTTCTTATGACTTCACCGAACGGTAAGGGAAGAGGTCACCTGGTCCGAGACAGTCTGGAGAGATAGTACTGGGCGGGCAGAACCCAACGGGGTGTCCGTACCGAACCAAAGTAACTCAATCTGTTCCGACACCAGGATCACACTAATCTAACTGATCAAAAGACACTCATACCAAAGTCACACAGACGGGAGACTATGGGAGAACGTTGTGGATGGTAGAATGAACCCAAAGAGAATGGAACCCACACCTTATCCACAACTATAATAATTTTTTCTTTTTTTTTGTTTGAAATCCTACTACTCATATTTCACTATAAAATAACGAAATTTTATGTAAAGGAGGCATCACCCAAATTGGGATAAAAGTATAGAAAACTCTCGTAAACTACTTACGGAGAAGGGATAGTTAAGTGTACTTGGACACCTATACAATAGAGACGTAGACGGAATAATTCTAAAAATAGTTTTTAGAAAGAAACGACTGAACGGTACTTTTTAAAAAATATTGAAAATACTGGTTCACATTTGATAGAAAGTTTTATATCCAAGACCTAATTACCAAAACCGACTCGTTGAAAAGGGTCTTCTTCAACTAGGCAGTAGAGAATCCAGTTAAAAAACACCTGGGACTATGAACAGAAGGTATAAGAAAGTCACAAATAAAGAGTATGATTATCTTGGAAACCTAAAAGTAACACGGTTAATGATGAAACTGTTCTCACTCGAACTGTTCAAAGGAACACCGGAACCACACAGGAACAATGAGTCGAGACAATTTTATGTACTTTACACTCGTCTTACTACGGTACTGAGAAGGGAACGAAAGAGATGTACCTGTCCTTACAAAGACTCAGTACAACCTGGTATTCCTACACTAGCTATGGGTTCTTAAAATTTCATCGATCCACCTTCCTTCCAACTGAGAACTATGACACCTCGGTAGTATACCCGGAGTCTTTATTCGAAGTACCTTTAGAAGTACCTTTAACACAAATTTGGTGACTATAAAATCCTAAGTCAATATCTTCTGTGTACACACGATTCAGTGTAGTCAGTACAGGATGAGACACTTTGAGATACCTGACGTGTCACGGTCTGAGGAGACAGGAACCCTAAGAGATCCTTTCCTATGACCTCACCCAACAGTACGGGAGAAGGTCTCCCTAGAAGGGTTGGGTCCCTAATTTGAACACAGAGAATCCAAAGGACGTAACCGAAACGGTGACCACGGTAGACCCTTCGAGATGTCTCCGGTGTTGATGTGAGTCTTATTATATCGGTGGATTCTTCGTGTACACAAGGTATAACTCTTTGATGCAATTGATAGACAGTCTCCTAGAAACCTCTCTCATCGTAATAAACCCTAAGATAAGTGCGTTTTTCTAACTAAACGGATGTATTACCAGAC
This sequence comes from Capra ibex, assembly GCA_006410555.1. Taxonomy (NCBI): domain Eukaryota; kingdom Metazoa; phylum Chordata; class Mammalia; order Artiodactyla; family Bovidae; genus Capra; species Capra ibex. The sequence goes on along the minus strand of SJYO01016970.1, from coordinate 19,047,361 downwards.
AAACGTTTTTATTTTATAATAAGGGTAATAAAAGGTCGTATATCAAATTACAGAGTAATTATAAAGACATAAATAAGTCTATGGATCACTAATAAAAAGACTCCGTTGTGATTGTCGTCCGATTTCTTCAAGTTTATTACTAAAATGTTCTTATTTAACATCCGAGTCTCAATTCAAACTACAAAAGTCACCACCTACACTCCAAAGGACTCCGTCGTCCTGTTTACTCGTAAATTATGGACAAACGAAATAACTTATCGTCGGTGAGAGAGAGGTTTGAGAGAGGTGTTAGGATAGAAGTGTGTAAGATTTTCATGACAAACTAGATTTTTTTATAAAAATAAGAGAATTCATGGTCAAGAATATATACGGTAAAAATTAGTTATAGTTAGAAAATATGACTTCGTAACTTGAAATTATTTTCGAATTATCCTTTTTATTATAATTTACACTACAATAGGAAAAGAGGGAGACGACGAAAGTGATTACATAGAAAAATTAAAATTGGAACGTCACAACAGAAAAAAGTCTAACGTTGAAGTTAGTGGAAGAGTGGAGGGAGGTGTAAAAGGATCGATAAAAAGGGTGAGAAAGATTCTAGGGCTTAACTTGAACAAAAAAGGGGTACGTTCACATTTAAGAAAAAGACAAGAGAAGTTTAAAGTCAAACTACGTACGAATCAGTGTGTCGACACAGATTCAGAAACGTTGAGGTACCTGACATCGGTTGGTCCGAGGAGACAGGTATTCTAAGAGGTCCGTTCTTATGACCTCACCCAACGTTAAAGGAGGAGATCCCCTAGAAGGGTTGGGTCCCTAGTCTGGGTGTAGAGAACGTAAAGGACGTAACCGTCTAACTAAGAAATGTCGACTTCGGTGAACACTTCGAATATTTTGTCTTCGTAAGACAGTGGTGGAACTAAAAGAGTCTTTAAGACTTCTCCTTGTAAAGGGGAAATGAATGAGTCTCACCCATCTTCTCGAATAAGTACTTGTGGAGGTTCCACTCTGACCCAGTTGGAGATAAGGAAAGAGACAAAGTCCCGACCTAACTTTTCCGGTCACCAAGGGACGAGGGACTACCACTCCTCCTCACTTCCGACTCCTAGACCAAAAGTTCCCGTCTACCCAACTCTCTCCGTGTAAGACACTACGAAAGACAGATAAACGTCGACTCAAACACGTGGTTTAACAGTAGGAAGAACCCCGACCGTTTCACAAACGCTTTATCAACTTACACATCTTGACAATCCCTCCATTATCTTTCGGAGTTGAATTATAGTCTCGTTTCGGTGTGAGTTCGGGTGGTTTATGTAGTTTTAGGTACGTAAAAAACTCAATAATTTGAGGTGTATAGATCACTCTTTCGAATACGAGAGGACTTAAGGACATAGGAATAGAAGTTAACAAATTTGATTACTCTCTCCTTTTTCCACCGTTTAATCTTGAAGAGACTACACAATGTCCCAGGTGACTGTAGTCCAGGACATAAAGAGAAGTAGAAAACCCTGTTGTGAGATGGAAAGGTAAACGGGATTCGACTTGATTTTTTAATAAGTATTGTATTCCAACTCTCAATACAAATAAACCGTCTTTAAAAATTCTGAAGTTCAGGTCCTCCGTTGTAGAGTTCATTGAGACTTTCTTGAGGAGGTTCCTCATCACTTATTTTCAGTCAAATGTGTTTTCAAAATGTTGTTTCCCGTCCATCAGAATTACAGTTTTCTGATAACAATTAATTTCTTTTAGTCTATAGGGTTCATTTTCTTAAATCATGAAAAGATACGTACCTTTAGTAAGAAAACTATACATGGAGAGAACCACCAAGTCTGTCATTTCTTTACGGACGTTACGTCCTTTGGACCCAAACTAGGGACCCAGTCCTTCTAGGGGACCTCCTCCTTTACCGTTGGGTAATGTTATAAGAACGGACCTCTTAAGGTACCTATCTCCTCGGACCGTCCGGTTTCAGGTACCCCAACGTTTCTAAGTCTGTACTGACTCGCTGATTGTACGAAAAGTCGATAGACCCCGTACATAAGACACAAAAGTATAGGACTCAAGGGAATCCCGAATGGTCGAGTGATAGGTCACCACCGACGTTATCGACTACTGACACTGTAGGATACAAAGGACTATATCATCCGTTACGAGGTAAAGAGTGGACACTACGTTCTCTCTATTTTGACATCTACTTAGAAGGTTCTTTACTTCCTTTCACCTTATTTTCCTCTCGTTTTCCTCCCTTTTAATTTTTTTTTTTTTGTCTCGTCTTTTTTTGTCGTTTTTTCACTCTTACTATTGAACTTGTGTATAAAAAAATTCCTAAGAACTGTTCTGAGAGACCTAGACCTTTAATCTTTGGTGAAAATAAAGACTACGACTTTTAAGTCGAAGAGATACGGGACCACGTCTTTACTTAGAACCTCTGTTTCAAAACTCATTTCATCTTTTTCTATCAAAATAACGAAACGGTCCTTTTCCTCTTGTGTCACCGAAGGAAGGAACTCTTTAATACACAAGGTTGGGTCTTCCTATACTATTCCTCAGAATTATGGAATTCCTACCCCAACGCCTGCTGCAATCCCACACACATCATACCACTTAATCAATTATAATTACATCACACATGAACTTTAAATGTAACTCTCATTTAGAGTATTCCATTCCATTCAATTCCATTCCATTCCACTCCATTCCACTTCAGCGAGTCATCACAGGTTGAGAAACGCTGGGGCACCTGACATTGGATGCTCCAAAGAGGTAGGTACCCTAAGAGGTTCGTTCTTATGACCTCACCTAACGGTAAAGGAAGAGGTCCCCTAGAAAGGCTGGGTCCCTAGCTTGGGATTAGAGGGCGTAACCTCCGTCTACGAAAATTGAAGACTCGGTGGTCCCTTCGGGGTTGTGTGTAATTTATTTACTTCACTATCTATACAATTGATTGAACTAATACCATTATTAAAATGTTACATATGTACAGTTTTATAGTACAACGCATTTAATTTGTATTACTTAAAAATAAACAGTTATTATGGAGTCATTTTGACCTGTTTCTTATGTGTGTAAATAAGTAAGGTAAATATAAATAAATTACGAAGTCAAGTCAAGTCAAGTCAAGTCAACGAGTCAGCACAAGCTGAGAAGCGCTGGGGTAGTTAACGTCGTACGGTCCGGAGGGACAGGTAGTGGTTGAGGGTCTCAAGTGAGTCTGAGTATAGGTAGCTCAGTTACTACGGTAGGTCGGTAGAGTAGGATACAACAGCGGAAGAGGAGGACAGGGGTTAGGGAGGGTCGTAGTCTCAGAAAAGGTCACTCAGTTGAGAAGTGTACTCCACCGGTTTCATGACCTCAAAGTCGAAATCGTAGTAAGGAAGGTTTCTTTAGGGTCCCGACTAGAGGAAGTCTTACCTGACCAACCTAGAGGAACGTCAGGTTCCCTGAGAGTTCTCAGAAGAAGTTGTGGTGTCAAGTTTTCGTAGTTAAGAGACCACGAGTCGAAAGAAGTGTCAGGTTGAGAGTGTAGGTATGTATTGGTGACCTTTTTGGTATCGGAACTGATCTGCCTGAAACAACCGTTTCATTACAGAGACGAAAAGTTATGATAGTTCCAACCAGTATTGAAAAGAAGGTTCCTCATTCGCAACAAATTAAAGTACCGACGTCAGTGGTAGATGTCACTAAAACCTCGGGGGGGGGTTTTATTTCAGACTGTGACAAAGATAACAAAGGGGTAGATAAAGGGTACTTCACTACCCTGACCTAGGGTTCTAGAAGCAAAAGACTTACAACTCGAAATTCGGTTGAAAAAGTGAGAGGAGAAAGTGAAAGTAGTTCTCCGAGAAATCCAGGAGAAGTGAAAGAAGGTGTTCCCACCACAGTAGACGTATAGACTCTAATAACTATAAAGAGGGTCTTTAGAACTAAGGTCGAACACAAAGAAGGTCGGGTTGCAAAGAGTACTACATGAGACGTATCTTCAATTTATTCGTCCCACTGTTATATGTCGGAACTGCATGAGGAAAAGGATAAACCTTGGTCAGACAACAAGGTACAGGTCAAGATTGACAACGAAGGACTGGACGTATATCCAAAGAGTTCTCCTTACAGTCCACCAAACCATAAGGGTAGAGAACTTCTTAAAAGGTGTCAAAGAACACTAGGTGTGTCAGTTTCCGAAACCGTATAAGTTATTTCGTCTTTATCTACAAAAAGACCTTGAGAGAACGAAAAAGGTACTAGGTTTCCTACGACCGCTAAACTAGAGACCAAGAAGACGGAAAAGATTTTCGTCGAACTTGTAGACCCACAAGTACCAAGTGTGTAACGACTTCGGACCGAACCTCTTAAAACTCGTAATGAAATGATCGTACACTCTACTCACGTTAACACACCATCAAACTCGTAAGAAACCGTAACGGAAAGAAATCCTAACCTTACTTTTGACGGGAAAAGGTCAGGACACCGCTGACGACTCAAAAGGTCTAAACGACCGTATAACTCATGTCGTGAAACTGTCGTAGTAGAAAGTCCCAAACTTTGTTGAGTTAACCTTAAGGTAGTGGAGGTGATCGAAACAAGTATCACTACGAAAGATTTCGGGTGAACTGAAGTGTAAGATCCTACAGACCGAGATCCACTCACTAGTGTGGTAGCACTAATAAACCCAGTACTTCTAGAAAAAACATGTCAAGAAGACACATAAGAACGGTGGAGAAGAATTGTAGAAGACGAAGACAATCAAGGTATGGTAAAGACAGGAAACTCGGGTAGAAACGTACTTTATAAGGGAACCTGTAAATTTAAGATAAATTACGGATGTAATATGATAAGTAATAAAACGTCTGATTTGGTTCACGATGAAAAGAGTTTAAGAGTGATCATCTCAACGGGACGGAGACGGTAGACAAAGTCCGACTATTAAAACACTTTATGTAACCATATTCACTTTTTCGACTGAGTTGTAAGTTTTTTGATTCTAGTACCGTAGACTAGGGTAGTGAAGTACCGTTTATCTACCCTTTTGTTACCTTTGTCACTCTCTGAAAAAAACCCCCCGAGGTTTAATGACGTCTACCACTCACGTCGGTACTTTAATTTTCTGTGAACGAGGAACCTTCTTTTCGATACTTGTTAGATTCGTTGTATAAATTTTCGTCTCTGTAATGAAACAACTGTTTCAGGTAGATCAATTTCGTAACCAAACAGATCGTCAGTACATACCTACACTCTCTACCTGGTATTTCTTTCGACTCACGGCTTCTTAACTACAAAAACCTCAACTCTCACAACACCACAACCTCTTCTGAGAACTCTCAGGGAACCTGACGTTCCTTTAGTTTGGTCAGTTAGGATTTCCTATGGTCAGGACCTATAAGTATGCTTCCTGACTATGACTTCGTCTTTGAGGTTATGAAACCGGTGGACTACACTTCTCGAATGAGGAACCTTTTCTGAGACTACGACCCTTTCTAACGTCCGCCTTCCTCTTCCCTTGCTGTCTCCTACTCTACCAACCTACCGTAGTGACTGAGCTACCTGTACTCAAACTCGTTCGAGGTCCTCAACTACTACCTGTCCCTTCGGACCACACGACGTCAGGACCACACGACGTCAGGTACCCCGTTTCTCGAGCTGAACTGACTTGTTAATTTGACTTGACTAAGAATCAATGACGTTGTAATAGTTAAACGATAATTTCAAAGATGTGTAACTACAAGTTGAAGGTATGAAAACATCTAGTCATTATTATTAAATGTCTTCCAGTTTGGTAGTCAGGTATGAAACTCAACGTGACATCTTCCTCTATACTTTATTATTACGTCTTCGAGACTTGAAGTAAGGTCATAGACGACGATGAGAACGACAAATTAGTACAGACTTAGAAAACGATGAGGTACTTTCCATCGGTGGTCCGAGGAGACTGAAATCCTAAAGGGTCCGTTGTTATGACCTCACTCAGCGGTAAAGGAAGAGGTCCCCTAGAAAAACTGGGTTCCTAAAACTTGGGTGTAGAGTACATGAAGTCCGTCTAAGAAATGACGACCCGACGACCCTTCGGGGAGTATGGTCATCTCTTAAATAGTTTTTTTATTTAACTTTACATTGTGGTTATAGTACTTTATAATGTTTTCAGAATTTGTCATATTTTATCTAACCGGAGATCACATGATTGTCTTTGGCTAAAATTTGTTCTTCTTTTTAGTGACGTTCAACTTCAGGTTTTAACGATGATTACCAAAGAAAGTTCCTAGCTCTAATTAATCCACCCCTCCCTAACTCTCCTCCTACAACCATTACCAAGAGAAGTGAAAACTGAAAAATGTCGGAAGTTAAACAATTTTGAAGACACAAGATAATGAATGAGTTTAAGGAATTAATTAAAATTTTAAATCTTTTATAAATAAATATTTTTTAATTAATTAAAATATTAAATATTTTATAAATAAATATTTTTTAAATATTTTAGATATTAAATATATTAAATATTTTTAATTAATTAAAAATATTAATTTTAATATTGTTATTATATTACTCTCATATCGATAAAAATTATAGATTCTACTACGACACTTTCACGACGTGAGTTATACGGTCGTTTAAACCTTTTGAGTCGTCACCGGTGTCCTGACCTTTTCCAGTCAAAAGTAAGGTTAGGGTTTCTTTCCGTTACGGTTTCTTACGTGTTTGATGGTGTGTTAAAGTGAGTAGAGTGTGCGGTCATTTGATTACGAGTTTTAAGAGATTCGGTCCGAAGTCGTTACACACTTGGCACTTGAAGGTCTACAAGTTCGACCAAAATCTTTTCCGTCTCCTTGGTCTCTAGTTTAACGGTTGTAGACGACCCAGTAACTTTTTCGTTCTCTCAAGGTCTTTTTGTAGATAAAGACGAAATAACTGATACGGTTTCGGAAACTGACACACCTAGTATTATTTGACACTTTTTAAGACTTTCTCTACCTTATGGTCTGGTGGACTGTACGGAGAACTCTTTGGATATACGTCCAGTCCTTCGTTGTCAATCTTGACCTGTACCTTGTTGTCTGACCAAAGTTTATCCTTTTCATTATACAGTTCCGACGTATAACAGTGGGACGAATAAATTGAAGATACGTCTCATGTAGTACTCTTTGCGACCCGTCCTTCTTCGTGTTCGACTTTAGTTCTAACGACCTTCTTTATAGTTATTGGAGTCTATACGTCTACTGTGGTGGAAATACCGTCTTTCACTTCTCCTGGATTTCTCGGAGAGCTACTTTCACTTTCACCTCTCACTTTTTCAACCGAATTTCGAGTTGTAAGTCTTTTGCTTCTAGTACCCTAGGACAGGGTAGTGAAGTACCCTTTATCTACCCCTTTGTCACCTTTGTCACCGACTGTAATAAAAAGACTCGAGGTTTTAGTGACGTCTACCACTAACTACGGTACTTTAATTTTCTACGAATGAGGAGCCTTCCTTTCAGTACTGGTAGGATCTGTCGTATAATTTTTCGTCTCTATAATGAAACGGTTGATTCCAGGTAGTATCAGTTCCGATACCAAAGAGGTCACCAGTACATACCTACACTCTCAACCTGACACTTCTTTCGACTCGTGGTTTCTTAACTACGAAAACTTCACACCACAACTTCTTCTGAGAACTCTCAGGGAAGCTGACGTTCCTTTAGGTTGGTCAGGTAGGATTTCCTCTAGTCAGGACACACAAGTAACCGTCCTGAGTACAACTTCGACTTTGAGGTTATGAAACCGGTGGACTACGTTTCTCGACTGAGTAAACTTTTCTGGGACTACGACCCTTTCTAACTCCCGTCCTCCTCTTCCCGTGTTGTCTCCTACTCTACCAACCTACCGTAGTGGTTGAACTACATGTACCCAAACCCACCTGAGACCCTCAACCACTACCTGTCCCTCCGGACCGTACGACCCCAAGTACCCCAGCGTTTCTCAGTCTGTACTGACTAGCTGACTTGACTGACTGACTAACTGGAGAATCATTTTTATATAAAAGTTAAGAGAACATTTTATAATTACTAAAATTACTGTTTCCCGAAGGGACTATCGCGTCGACCATTTCTTCGGTGGACGTTACACCCTCTAGAGACAAGGTAGAGACCCAGACTTAGGGTGACCCCTTCCCTATCCGACGGGTGAGGTCATAAGAACCCGAAGGGATCACCGAGTCTACCATTTCTTAGACGAACGTTACGTCCTCTGGACCCAAGTTAGGGACCCAACTCTTCTAGGGGACCTTTTTCCTTACCGATGGGTGAGGTCATAAAACCGGATCTCTTAAAGTACCTGAAATACCCCAGTGTTTGTCAGTCTGCACTGACTTGGTGAAAGTGACAAGTGAAAGTGAAATTACTGTTTTGATACTAGGACTTACGTAAATCAGAAACGAGTATATACACTATGGAGGACGATAAGAAAGTGGTATCACGTGGACGTCCGAGTGTGTGTATATGTGTGTTGCATACACTATATATAAATAACGTCAACAAGACGGTAACTAAAATAAATAAGTCGCAGTTTCTTCCATCAAATTCAATCTACAACATTCGTAAACACCCTTTTGTAAAAAGAATTGACTCCTTTTGTGTCGGTAAGTTCACTTTCAAGTTTACTAAATTTATACCACTCTAAGTACGTACGACAAAGAGAAAAAAGTAAGACCGTTTCGGATCGGGACACACATGGTGTACTTTTCCAGTTGAACTTGTACCCGTACTGTCCAAAAGTTCCCTTTTAAGGTTTTGAATGAGAAGTTGAAAAGGTTAATCCTTCTAAAAGTCTCTGGATTCGTATGCAAAGTTCTTTCAATTCAGACTCTTAGGTTCATTGTACTTTTTATGTCTTTAGTATTTTTATGAAAGACACAACATGAAACCCAGGAAATGAAACTTCTAAGTGTTCCCATGTGAAGTGGAGTACTATATGACTACAGTAAAACACCTGTGAAACTTTCATCTATGTTTAGATTTACCATAATCTTCTTTATTTCCGTGACCAGTAACAACGTCAAAAAACGGAAAGTAATCTTTGATTCACTTGTTTGACTGAGTAATTTGTCTATAAAGTCTTGACTAGAAGATAGACCCTCCACACAGTACGTTTTACGATGTGCATCCTTCGTATTAGTGCGTCCACTATTTCTGATACCAAGACGGACATTCACGACCTCTTCTCCATATAACCCACTTATTCAGATAGAGTGTTCCACCTTATACAATACTCGACGTTTCCTACATGTTTCTTTAGATTCTTTTTACGTTTAATTTTTATGTAGTGACTCAAATCCCGAACTCCCACACAAAGTGATTTTTGAGTAGGGTTGTCGTTCCAGTCTAATAGTTTCTTTATACGGGTAGGGGTACAGAAGTCTGTGTGACACTTATGTAACACAATTTAAGAAAGGTGTTTCTCAGTTCGAAGAATTGTCCTTGTCTAACAAGAGTTAATCTCACGACACTAATATACTAGAATCGTGGTAATGTACCTCTTCCGTTACCGTTGGGTGAGGTCATGCGAACGGACCCTTTAGGGTACCTGTCTCCTCGGACCATCCGATGTCAGGTACCCCAGCCCTTCTCAACCTGTCCTGACTCGTTGAAGTGAAAGTGAAAAGTGAAAGTACGTGACCTCTTCCTTTACTGTTGGGTGAGGTCATATAGACGGACCTCTTAGGGTCCCTGCCCCCGGACCACCCAACGGAAGATACCCCAGCGTGTCTCAGCTTGTACTGACTGTACTGAATCGTCGTCGTCGTCGTCGTGGTAATGTCCCCATCATCCACAACTCCACAATTCGTCAGAACAGACCAATCTCCGAAGAGTTAGATCAAGTGTAGGACATTACATTAGAGAGGACTAAGGACCCGTGTATGGGTCCCTTGTCGAAACATAACTTCGACTCACTCTTCTGACACTACACGGAGAAAGAGACTGACGGTAGAAAAGTTTTAGTCGTCTATTTTTCGAGAATTGAGAAAACAAAGATTAACAGGTAGTCAAGTAAAGTCAAGTCAAGTCAACGAGTCAACACAGACTGAGGAACGCTGGGGTATTTGATGTTGTACGGTCCGGAGGGAAAGGTAGTCGTTGAGGACCCCAAATGGGTTTGAGTACAGGTAGCCCAGTCACTACGGTAGGTTGGCAGAGTAGGAGACAGTAGAGGAGAGGAGGAAGGGAGTTAGAAAGGGGTTTAGTCCCAGAAAAATTTACTCAGTCGAGAAGTGTAGTACACCGGTTTCATGACCTCAAAGTCGAAGTTGTAGTCAGGAAGGTTACTTGTGGGTCCTGACTAGAGGAAATCTTACCTAACTAACCTAGAGGAACGTCAGGTTTCCTGAGAGTTCTCAGAAGAGGTTGTGGTGTCAAGTTTTCGTAGTCAAGAAGTCACGAGTCGAAACAAATATCAGGTTGAGAAGGTAGGTATGTATCGATGACCTTTTGGTATCGGAACTGATCTGTCTGGAAACAACTGTTTCATTACAGAGACGAAAAATTATACGACAGATCCAACCAGTATTGAAAGGAAGGTTCCTCATTCACAGAAAATTAAAGTACCGACGTCAGTGGTAGACGTCACTAAAACCTCGGGTCTTTTAATTTCAGTCGGTGACAAAGGTACCAAAGGGGTAGATAAACGGTGCTTCACTACCCTGACCTTCAGTACTAGAAGCAAAAGACTTACAACTCGAAATTCGGTTGAAAAAGTGAGAGGAGAAAATGAAAGTAGTTCTCCGAAAAATCAAGGAGAAGTGAAAGACGGTATTCCCACCATAGTAGACGTATAGACTACAATGACTATAAAGAGGGTATCAAAACGTTTTCGAACCGTCCTAGTTCAAACCTTAATCTGTACTGATCTGAGTTCGGTAAGGAGACTTTAAACGGCGGATACACAGAAACTATTTAGTGTGGAAATACACGAACTATCAAGTGAACATTCTACTTGAAATTCATTACTATATTGTATATATACATATATATATACATTACAGACCGTGTTTCATTCGGAGGTTATTGTATATGGATAACGTTACCATTATCGTAGTGAAAATAAATTGACGGTTGGTATTTATTTGGAAGGTATATATTTCGGTCCACAAGTCATGAGAAACAGGTTTTTAGAGAGATAACTAAAAGGTGAATAGGTCTAAGTGAAGTAAAAATGTTGGTATTTAGGTTGGAATGTAAAGGACGTTGTTTATCGATACCGGAAGTTTAATTTACAAATGAACTAGTTTACTTTAAATCACTATCGGTTCACTCTTCAATCTTTCATCAATTTTTATACAATTCTAATTACGTATATATATATGCCTGTCAATACCCGAAGACACCACCGAGTCTACTATTTCTTAGGAGAACATTACGTCCTCTTGACCCAACCTACGGACCCAACCCTTCCAGGGGACCTCTTCATTTACCGTTGGGTGAGGTCATAAGAACGGACCCTTCAGGGTACCAGTCTCCTCAGACCGCCCGATATCAGGTACCACAAAGTTTCTCAGTCTGTACTGACTGTCTTGTTTGGTTTATCTTTGTTAATGATACTAACCTTTTATCCAACGGATTCAGTCTAATGTTGAGGTAACTAATGTTCCACACACTGAAACCCGTTAAATAGAATGGAGGAGTTTGGAGTCAAAGTAGTGTACCCCTTTTTTTTTTTTTTTTTCATTCCGTATTATAAAGTATCTCAACATGAAAAAGGAGACTCTAGTCAAAAAGTCAAATTGACTTGTGGTCTCAGATATCGTGGTGGTCATGGGTAAAGTTCTTAACATAACGTTTTTTTTATGTTTCTGACCAATGAAGACATTGTTCTAATCTAATGTCATCTAAGAGTGACTTATCAAATTCGAAATAGATTAAACTTCTTATGAATGAATTCATAATGAATTATAAAGGACCGGGACCTCGGTTTACAGAACATAAGTTTGAAACCGAGACGGCAATTGGTAGAAGATTGAGGGTCTTAAAATAAGTTTACTAGTCACTAAAGTCTCTCTATAGACTACTATACAAAGGAGTACTCTAAGACTTGTCGTAAAGACCGTGACAGTACATGTAATTTAAAACGGTAAAGACACAACGTCTCTAATTTTTAACTTATACAATTCTTCCCTTCTCACTACCATTATCTATTTGTCGTTGAAATCAGATTGTCACTCGGTCCTTAAACTTGTGAATCTATATATTTTGACTCAAAATAGATTGATTCGTACTCACCGACGTACGGATTCGTCTTAAAGATTAGTGATAATAGTGAAAGTACTATTATTGTTAAAGTTTCTTAAATTACTTTTATTTAACTTAGATAATAAGACTTATCACAATACTAGTATACCTAATTTTATTATGTAAAACTGAAATATAACTAGAAAACACAATCATTAAGTCAACACAGGATGAGAAAAACACTCGGGTACCTGACATCAAGTGATCCGAGGAGACAGGCACCTTAAAAGGTCCGTTCTTATTGACCTCACCCATCGGTAAAGGAAGAAGTCACCTAGTTTGGACCCAGAGGACGTAACGTTCGTCTAAGAAATGATAGACTCGATGGTCCCTTCGAGTATAAATAATAAATTGAGTTACGTTTATATAAAACATAATGCAACATACAACACACTAGTAAAAGATGATCTATACCTAAATAATCACAACAAAGAACGTCGATAAAAGAAGGTCAAAATAACTCTATTATTCACGGTATGTTACGATATTCAAATTTCAGATTTCGTATTACTAAACTGAACGTATATAGTGTATGTAGTACTCTACTAATAGTGTTATTCAAATCATTTGTAGGTAGACCTACTTTTGTTATGATTATAAATTTAAAAATTTTTTACGAAGGCATTTTAGTTGAGTAGAGAGGTTGAAGATAACTGATGTGTGATAAGGTACTGGTAAAGGTCAGTATTGTTGTTGGGATCTTTTCATGACAATCGTTAATTTATCTTTCATTGTCACTCAAAGATCCTTGGAGTAAGTTCGACAAATAAAAGTCGAAAGTCTAACATAACCTAAAATACAGTGACTTGTTGATATTACTGCTATCCAGGAGAAATCTCTGACCTCGAAATCACTGTTATTAACCAGTTAGTAACTAAATGAACGAGGAATTATATGAGTTAATTGTAAAAACCTTACAAATAGTACCGGGTTCGTGGTATGATAACAAAGTATCGTTTTTTATGACGGAAAACAAACAAAGGTGTAATTTTATATAAGACATTTTAAAACGTATTCTCTTCAAGGTACATATTTTATCCTTACCCTTTATAATTACACACTAGATAAATAATGTGTTTTTTATGTACTCATCCATGAGAATGATAGTACTCCTATCTTCAACCCTTTCATGTATCGTATTTTACACTTTAGGTGAAGTCACAAAGTGGGTGTTTAAGTATACGTAGAAAGTCTTAAAAACGTCATATAAATGTATAAGAGAATATAAAGGTATATATTTTATGTATGAATCCACACATATACGTATATGTATACATGTCAAAATTTCAGTAAATCCAAACAAAATTTGTACGTGGTCAGACATGATAGCATACCATGTATACTATGTATACTACATACACATATATAGACGGTATATGTATATACATATACGTGGTATATGTATGTACATATGTGTATCCGTATGTATATATAAACCGTGTATATGTACACCATGTATACTATACTACGTATACCATGTATATAGTTTTTGTATATTAAAAGAAAGAAATATAGATATAAAACCTCAAAAAAAAGGTACAATCATATAATTGGTATATTTCATCAATCGGTGTTAAAAAAAAAAGAAAATTGACTTCGTACTTTCAGATCACATCCCTCCATACGAAATGTCGACTGGTGATTTTAATTGGACATTCTACATATAATGTTAATGGTTAAATCATTCAGACCTCTCCACTTCTTACTAAAGGGGTAAAACTTTTCATCATTTACGATTTCGGATCTATACTTAAATTCAGGAACACACAGAATGTAAAGAAAAAAAGAATTTAGAATAAGTTATAGAGTAAACATTCTCAATCTTTCTCTATTTGTACTAAAAACATACATATTTTACTCTATTTCACTTTCAACAAGTCAGTATAGAAACACTGGGGTACCTGTTTAAAGAGGTCCGGTCTTATGACTTCACCCATCGACAAGGGAAGAGGTCCTCTAGAAGGGTTGGGTCCCCAACTTAGGTCCAGAGGGTGTAAAGTCCTCCTAAGAAGTTGTCGACTCGGTAATCCCTTCGGGTATTTTACCCTACCGGATCCAGTTTTCTTCGTCATAATGAATCTATTCTTACGACTTTGGAAACCCACGTTTCAAAATTTTATCTGGTCGAAAAAGAGGTCGATAAAAATAAAATGAAATCCGTAAAAGACCTAAATAATGTGTCGTTATTATGTCTTGACACTGTTTCCAAGAACACTTCTCCTACCTACCCCATATCTAATTTATTTTCCCCTTTTTAAATTACCCAAAATGGATAAACCCCCAGAGGGTTTTCATGAACACCCTTTATTTTGTCTGAGCCCAAGTTAAGGACCCAGTCCTTCTAGGAAACCTCTTCCCTTACCGTTCGGGTGAGGTCATAAGAACGGACCCTTTAGGGTATCTGATTCCTCCGACCACCCTATGTCCCAACGTTTCTCAGTCTCTACGAACTTTACTGAATCGTGTGTGTGTACGTTTTCATCAACGATTCTCTTTATATACTTAGGTCCACCAAATAAAACCTCCTATTAAGATGTTGAGTGATCTCTCCATCTCCCCTCTCACTCTGGTCCTTTTTATTTGGGTTATGGTTCATGTTGTTACCGAAGATCCATTGATTGGTACTCATGATTAGTTACATCTTTGACGAAGTCTATACAGGGTACTTTCTCTCACCCTGATCCTGTAAATCAGTGTTTTGGGGTGGGGAGGTATCAACCTTTAATAAGGGTTCCCATAATTAAGGGGACAGGAAAGGAGGCGACCACCCAACAAGGATGCGAACCGACTTACCGGAAAGTTCTATAGTCTTTCGTTTCGCTTCTGGAGAATAGTCTTTCGACGTTTCACGTCCCTTGATAGGTGGTAGTGACGTGACTTTAGTCGACCCTTCTTCACTATATCAACTCCCGTAATACTCACAGGGAAAGTCAGAGTAATGGGTAAGTCGTCACTTCTCGGTCCGTCCGAACCAATCTTAATGTTTCATCTATCTTTTAGCGAGACCCCGAAAAGCTAACGAGGTAGTTATTTGAGAGAAGACGAAGGAGGGAGTGACTGGTAAGATCTGGTTGGAGGTGCGTTCAAAGTGAACGTGGAACGATAGTAGTTCGTATAAACGTGTAGTTGTTTTTACAATTTCGTTACAATCAGCTATTCAATATAAAATGTTCGTGTTAATTTAAAATTAGTTTGTGGAAGTTTCTTTTCTATATAAGTACTTTGTGTTCTTTACTACATAATGTGTTGTCTACCTACCGTTCTAGTAATAAACCTCTGACCAAAAATAAAGTAGATTAACATTACTCTTTATTTTTACTTATATAAGTTCCTTTAACATAAGTGATCTATTAAGAAAAAAAAAAAGAAATAAGTTGTGACTAAATATTTCCCGGAACATACACGGTTCGTATCAATTTCTACATTGTCCATAATGTGTTATGTTGGATCTGGTTCCGTATCCTCTAGTGTTTTGAGTTCTTTCAAATAAGATCTCTTATCTATACTAGTTATGTGTTATTTATTTGTGCATCTTGTTAATGACTAAGGGTATTCACAATACTTTCTTTAGCTGTCCCACTCTACTTCTCAATGGTCTAACTCACCCTATCCGTCTCCCTGAAATCTATACTAGCACTCTTTTCCGGATAAATTTCTATATATTCGACTCAAAGAATCCCATCTTTAGTCTGGTGGTATAACGTTTTGACCCCTTTAGTCAGTGTATTATCGAATTACTCACAATGGGGCCCTTAACACACCATGTGTCATATATCGATATATACTAACGAAACTACCCTTTCTCTTTTTTACCCCTTTCTCGTATGATCCGGTCTGTTTGTCGTTTACACTTCAGACTTGACTTTTACTATTCGAATTGGGACCTCTGATTATACACATCCTTTTCTATCCCACCCCCTGCTCTAATTTTCTGTATTTAATCGGTGAATAGATACGTCTTAAATACGTCTTCTTTCCTTTCTACTTCTACTCTTATCTCCCCCTTTTTCTGTCTTCCTTTTTCTCTCACTTTTCTCCTCCCTATCCTTTATTATTTCCTCCTTTTAAAATTTGTTTAAATTTTAACGATTTTGTTATATCTATTCACTTCTCAATATTACAACTAATTTCCTATTTTAACTTCTGGTGTCACTAAATCTTCTTTAATAATTCTGAGTCTTTTGTTTGTACCATTATGAACGGTCATAGAGTCCTTTTTTTTTTGGATTCCTGTGAATCTCCACATTACTGTATATTTCTGGATATTAGATCCTCCTTACTGATTATATCTTTAGTCAAGTCAAGTCAAGTCAAGTCATCGAGTCAGCACAGGCTGAGAAACGCTGGTGTACTTAGCGTCGTGCGGTCCGGAGGGACAGGTAGTGGTTGAGGGCCTCAAGTGAGTCTGAGTGCAGGTAGCTCAGGCACTACGGTAGGTCGGTAGAGTAGGAGACAGCAGGGGAAGAGGAGGGCGGGGGTTAGGGAGGGTCGTAGTCTCAGAAAAGGTTACTCAGTTGAGAAGTTTACTCCACCGGTTTCATGACCTCGAAGTCGAAATCGTAGTAAGGAAGGTTTCTTTAGGGTCCTAACTAGAAGTCTTACCTGACCAACCTAGAGGAACGTCAGGTTCCCTGAGAATTCTCAGAAGAAGTTGTGGTGTCAAGTTTTCGTAGATAAGAAGCCGCAAGTCGGAAGAAGTGTCAAGTTGAGAGTGTAGGTATGTACTGGTGTCCTTTTTGGTATCGGAACCGATCTGCCTGGAATCAGCCGTTTCATTACAGAGACGAAAACCTATATGATAGATCCGACCAGTATTGAAAAGAAGGTTCCTCATTCGTAGAAAATTAAAGTACCGACGTTAGTGGTAGACGTCACTAAAACCTCGGGGGGGGTTTTATTTGAGATTGTGACAAAGATGACAAAGGGGTAGATAAAGGGTACTTCACTACCCTGGTCTACGGTACTAGAAGTAAAAGACTTACAACTCGAAATTTGATTGAAAAAGTGAGAGATGAAAGTGAAAGTAGTTCTCCGAAAAATCGAGGAGAAGTGAAAGGCGGTATCCCCACCATAGTAGACGTATAGACTCCAATAACTATAAAGAGGGCCGTTAGAACTAAGGTCGAACACAAAGAAGGTCGGGTCGTAAAGAGTACTACATGAGACGTATATTCAATTTATTCGTCCCACTGTTATATGTCGGAACTGCATGAGGTAAAGGATAAACCTTGGTCAAACAAGTTACAGGTCAAGATTGACAACGAAGGACTGGACGTATATCCAAAGAGTTCTCCGTACTGTCCACCAGACCATAAGGGTAGAGAAAGTCTTAAAAGGTGTCAAAGAACACTAGGTGTGTCAGTTTCCGAAACCGTATAAGTTATTTCGTCTTTATCTACAAAAAGACCTTGAGAGAACGAAAAAGGTACTAGGTCGCCTACAACCGTTAAACTAGAGACCAAGGAGACGGAAAAGATTTTGGTCGAACTCGTAGTCCCTCAAGTGCCAAGTGCATAACGACTTCGGACCGAACCTCTTAAAACTCGTAATGAAATGATCGGACACTCTACTCACGTTAACAAGCCATCAAACTCGTAAGAAACCGTAACGGAAAGAAACCCTGACCTTACTTTTGACTGGAAAAGGTCAGGACACCGGTGACGACTCAAAAGGTTTAAACGAGCCCATAACTCACGTTGTGAAAGTGTCGTAGTAGAAAGTCCTAAACTTTGTCGTGGTGACCTTAAGGTAGTGGAGGTGATCGAAACAAGTATCACTACGAAAGATTCCGGGTGAACTGAAGTGAAAGGTGTTACGGACCGAGATCTAATCACTAATGTAGTAGTACTAATAGACCCAGAACTTCTAGAAAAAACATGTTAAGAAGACACACAAGAACGGTGGAGAAGAATTATAGAAGACGAAGACAATCCAGGTATGGTAAAGACAGGAAATAATAAAAAACACGGGTATAAACGTACTTTACAAGGGAACCATAGAGATTAAAAGAACTTCTCTAGAGATCAGAAAGGGTAAGACAAGAAAAGGAGATAAAGAAACGTAACTAGCGACTTCTTCCGAAAGAATAGAGAAGAACGATAAGAAACCTTGACGTAAGTCTACGAATATAGAAGAGAAAAGAGGAAACGAAAAGCCGAGAGAAGAAAAGTGTCGATAAACATTCCGGAGGGGTCTGTCGGTAAAACGAAAAAAAAAAAAAATTTATATCTTTATCCTTTACATTTAGAACGAAAGGACTATAAAATTTTGGTTCAAACAGGTCATTACTAATACCTCTGTTCAACCTATCTGTCAGATAATCCTAGTCATTTTGACTAAGGATACAGGACACAATATAGAATAAAAGATATAAATATGAAATCATTTGGTCTGCCACGATCACCATTTCTTGGGTGGACGGTTATGTCCTCCGTATTGTCTACACTCAAACTAGGACCGTAGTCCTTTAAGTGACCTCCTCTCGTACCGTTGGGTGAGGTAATAAGAACGGACCTTTTAGGGTACCTGTCTCCTTGGACCACCCGATGTCAGGTACCCCAGCGTTTCTCAGTCTGTGTTGACTTCGTTGAATCGTGTGTTTGGTACGTTGTCTAAGAATACAACTGAATCTAAGTTTATACAGATTTTCTTTTTTTCCACTTCGTCAATGTGTGAAACTTTCCGTGTTTGTGCAAAACGAGACGATAGGTGTAATAGACATCCTAACAGTAAGAAAAAAAGAAAGATGAAGTGTAAGTTTTACATGTCGTGGTTAATAAAGTCAAATCAAGTCAGTGAGTCAGTACGGGCTGAGAAACGTTGGGCTACCTGACGTCGTGTGGTCCGGAGGGACAGGTAGTGGTTGAGGACCTCAAATGAGTTTGAGTACAGGTAACTCAGCCACTACGGTAGGTCGGTAGAGTAGGAGACAACAGGGGAAGAGGAGGACGGAAGTTAGAAAGGGTCGTAGTCCCAGAAAAGGTTACTCAGTCAAGAAACGTAGTCCACCGGTTTCATAATCTCAAAGTCGAAGTCGTAGTCAGGAAGGTTACTTATAAGTGCTAACGAAAGGTAATCCCAACTGACAAATCTAGAGGAACGTGAGGTTCCCTGAGAGTTCTCAGAAGAGGTTGTAATGTCAAGTTTTCGTAGTTAAGGAGTAGTAAGTCGAAATAAATATCGGGTTGAGAGTATGGAATGTACTGATGACCTTTTTGGTATCGAAACTGATCTGCCTGAAGACAACCGTTTCATCAGAGACGACAGATGCAACTAGCATTGAAAAGAAGGTTCCTCGTTCGTAGAAAATTAAAGTACCGACGTCAGTGTAGAAAATCAACACCTATTAAAAGACACAACAAAACTTTACTCAATATTAGTCAATGTTTTAGACTGTACGTACATTAGATTAGAGATGTTTGTAATCTTGAGAATCTATACAAAAGACAAAGAACATCCCTAGTCCTGTTCTACTCCTAAACTAAATCAGGAGTTGAAAGACGAAATAACTTATACGGTTTCGGAAACTGACACACCTAGTGTTATTTGACACTTTTGAGACTTTCTCTACCCTTATGGTCTGGTGGACGGGACGGAGAACTCTTTAGGCATACGTCCAGTCCTTCGTTGTCAATCTTGACCTGTACCTTGTTGTCTGACCAAGGTTTATCCTTTTTCTCACGTAGTTCCGACATATAACAGTGGGACGAATAAATTTAAGATACGTCTCATGTAGTACTCTTTGCGACCCGACCTTCTTTGTGTTCGACCTTAGTTCTAACGGCCCTCTTTATAGTTATTGCAGTCTATACGTCTACTGTGGTGGGAATACCGTCTTTCACTTCTCCTTGATTTTTCGGAGAACTACTTTCACTTTCATCTCTCACTTTTTCAACCAAATTTCGAGTTGTAAGTCTTTTGCTTCTAGTACCGTAGGCCAGGGTAGTGAAGTACCCTTTATCTACCCCTTTGTTATCTTTGTCACAGTCTCAAATAAACCCACCCCCCCCCGAGGTTTTAGTGACGTCTACCACTGACGTCGGTACTTTAATTTGTTGTGAGTAAGGAACCTTCTTTTCAATACTGTTTAGATCTATCGTAAAACTTTTCGTCTCTGTAATGAAACGGTTGATTCCAGGCAGATCGGTTCCGATACCAAAAAGGACACCAGTACATACCTACACTCTCAACTTAACACTTCTTCCGACTCGCGGCTTCTTAACTACAAAAACTGGACACCACAACTTCTTCTGAGAACTCTCAGGGAACCTGACGTTCCTCTAGATTGGTCAGGTAAGACTTCCTCTAGTTAGGACCCTAAAGAAACCTCCCTTACTACGATTTCGACTTTGAGGTCATGAAACCGGTGGAGTACACTTCTCAACTGAGTAACCTTTTCTGAGACTACGACCCTCCCTAACCCCCGTCTTCCTCTTCCCCTGCTGTCTCCTACTCTACCGACCTACCGTAGTGCCTGAGCTACCTGCACTCAGACTCACTTGAGGCCCTCAACCACTACCTGTCCCTCCGGACCGCACGACGCTAAGTGCACCAGCGTTTCTCAGTCTGTGCTGACTCGTTGACTTGACTTGACTTGACTTGAGCGGGTACCTTTCCCCATTTGGAAACTAGTAGAGACAATTTAAAGAGGCACCCATTCATAACTCTTTTTTATAGAAACGAACTTCAAATGGATAATAACGTAACATGTAAAGTCCAAAACAAATTACCTGTTTTATGATCTATCTACATTGTGAGTGGTGGCTACATACGTACTTTCGTATCGTAATACTTTTGGCTAGTACCACTCTGAACAACTCAAACTGTCACGAAGACAGACAATTTTTTTTTAAATTGTAGTTCTAGATATAGTTCTCAGATCTTACACTTCTTAACGTTATATATTGTTTACTAACTGATTGGGGTACATAACTTATACATACGGTAGACTCGTCTGTCTTAACAATCACACAGAGGTACGGAACATGTATAAACCACGAGTACCAGTCACGATCGCTAGATTAAGACAAAAAACCTCCTCGTGACGTACCTCACTTTTACTTTTTCGTGAAACCACAATTTAAGATAATAACAAACCGGGGTGGTGTTTCATTTCAGGGTTTAAGATCTCTTAGTGTATCGGTATTATAATATTACACCAAAATAAAAGTAAGTAGGGTAAGTTAGTAAATAAGTTTTTATTTAGTAAATAAGTTGTTTATTTACGTTTACGTAAACAGTACGTATACGAAACAAAACCCGTGACACTGTCATTTCCGTCTTCTTTACCTTAAGAGATTCTAACCCGAAGGGACAATCGAGTCAACCATTTCTTAGGTGGACGTTACGTCCTCTGGGGGTAACTTAAGGACTTAACCTTTCTAGGTGACCGCTTCACTATCCTATGGGTAAGGTCATAAGAACACGAAGGGAGCACCGAGTCGACCATTTCTTAAGCGGACGTTACGTCCTCTGGACCCAAACTAGGGACCCAACCCTCCTAGGGGACCACTTCTCTTTCCGATGGGTGAGGTCATAAGACCGGACCTCTTAAGTTACCTGGTGAACAAATCAGGTACCCAAACGTGACTCACTGAAGTTGAATTCCAGTAGAGACTTATTACACCAAAAGGTATTGTAGATGAACAAGGTGTCTGCCGGATTGTCATGAAAGTTTAGAAATTTTTTCAAAATCTCAGGATCCCTAGGACACTCTGTCAATTCACTTTAAAGATTGAGAAGTATTATAGACCTACATTTTATATGTTTTTGGGTACTCTAGTACAACGGGTACTTCTGATTTGTGGACGTCCATCTATCACACTCAGAAATGAAACACTTGTTCTCTTTAAATTAGGACTTAACATCTTTACAAGAACCGTTCCACGAAACACGAGTCAGTGAGTCAACACAGACGGAGAAACACTAAAGTACTTGACATCGGGTGGTCCGAGGAGACAGGTACCCTAAAAGGTCCGTTCTTATGACCTCACCCAACGGTACGGGAAGAAGTCCCTACCACGAAACCCAGAATTCTATTGAAACTAAACAATTGACAGACTATATTCGAAGGATGAAACTTTATAATCAGAAACTTATTTTTAGTAGAGATACTATATAGAACCATTTTAGTACCCACTAAACCAGCAAATAAAAGTGTACATTTTACATCAAGAGGTCTATCTTTACTCGACACACCTCTACAACGAAATAGGTTACACGGTTGTAGTCTTAAGATAGACTATAGTCTAAACTTGGAAGAACATCTGTGACTATGTGGGTATTCACATCAATTTGGATATGTGTAATTAAAATTATTTAAACGTATATATGTTTGATAGTACTTAATATATTGTCCCGAGGTATATTTTTATTTCTATTAATAACTTTTTATATGCAGATATATAGACAGGTAACAAGTCGACGATTCAGTATAGACGAGAAAACGCTGGGTTACTTGACGTCCTGTGGTCCGAAGGGACAGGAAGTAACAGAGGATCTCAAAAACGAGTTTGAGTACAGGTAACTCACCCACTACGATAGGTTAACAGAGTAGGAGACAGTGAGGGAAGAGGAAGAGACAGATATGTACGTATATTTGGATGAATTTGTGTGTTTGTAGGTGTGTGTGTCACTCTAAATCCAAAGATCGGTGTAGTCAGGTAACCCACCACTCAGTTACTGAGAAAAGAGAAACAAACAAACAAAAATTGTTGAAGAAGGGTATAAACACATTCCATATTAGAAATTTTATCCGGTTAATAAGGATATTATCTGTTCTACAGACCCGAAGGTACAGTTTAGGACTAGCTGCTCCTAAATCCCATATATTTCTCTACTATCGGAAATAAAAATTTACTTAGTGAGACTGATAAACCTCCCCCCTATTCTTTCCCTATCGTGACCTTAGACCTTCTAGTAAATCCTCCGATAACGTCTCTCTACCTCCCTTCATCTGTTCAAGTTATACATAAAACCTCCATCTGAACTATTCTGAACTAATTTTACACTCTTACGAAAAATTTAAGGTATATGTGAAATCTACTACTTAGAGAATTTTTCATCTTTTAAGAGTATTATAGATGGTTATTACTCGACTCACCATCGAAGAGGAATGGACCTCGTCCACTGGAATCCAACGAGTCTCACGAGGGGGAAATAGAACGTGTAAAGTGTAAAAAAAGGAACTGTCACATACAGTCCAATGATATACAGTCGGGAAATGTTTTACAAATTATGTGTTATCGGAAAATAGATGTTACAACAATAATAGAAATTCTTTAAAGTACCTTCTTACTTTTCTTGTAACCCGAAACTCGGTTTTAGTGACTCGTGTTAATTACATCTTGATTAATGGGGTCAGTGTGACCTGGAAAGTCTTAGAAGATTAGACATTGTTACTCCTATTTTTGTAGACAAGTCAGAGGGGGCGTCTCGACAACACTCATAGATTACCCCCGTCATTGAGACCAGAGACCGAGACTACGAAACAACTTGTACACAGAGCAAAACAAAGTGGAGGATAAAATTAAAGAGTACATCAAATATACAAAGAGAAGAGGTGTTCCAGGAATTCAGGAACTTCAGATCCTTACACGAACTAAGTAAAGACGTAGAGGGGGTCGAACTCGAGTCACGAAACTTGTGTCACGAAACTTGTGTCACCGTGATTCATGTTTCACTTCAAATAACTCGTTCCATATACTCTATAAAATATTCAATATTTACCTAGAGTTGGATATTTTAATATCATTTAACTACTCTGTGACGTGAGACTAAGAGATGACCTGTGGACTCACTATGTCCACCCAGTCGAAAGTTGAACTTAGATGTCCGTCCATAGTCAACGTCATTAATCAAATGTAACAACCATTTTAAATTCTTTAGATTGAGTTTCACTGAATTCGAGATTTCCTGACTCTTCGAGTGTCCATCCTTTGTACTCTACGCGCCGACCGAATTCTGTAAGAAACAGGAGACCGAGAACACCGAACTGAGAGGATAGTGAAGAAAATGGAACTTGACCTAACGGAGTAGTACCTTACTACAAACATTTTAAAACATCTTCAAAATCCGAAATGTAGACAAGTGGCCAGAGACATCCTTTCCCCACTATAAGTATTTACCACTACGACTCAAAACCCCACACTAAGAAAAACAAATTAATATATATATATATATATATATATATATATATATATATATATATCCCGAAGGGTCCACCACGATCACTATTTCTTGGGTAGACGGTCACACCATCTACATTCTCTACACCCAAGTTAACGACCCAGTCCTTTTAGGGGACCTCCTCCTTCATCGTTACGTGAGAACATAAGAACGGAACTCTCAGGGTACCTGTCTCCTCGGACCACCCGAGGTCAGGTATCCCAGAGTTTCTCAGTCTGTGTTGACTTCGTTGAATCGCGCGTATGTGTGTGTGTGTATGTGTAAACGGTAGTCAGTCAGTTACGTTACCGTGAAATATCAGTGACTCTATTTATTTTTCAGGGAGAGAATAATTGTTTTCCCGGGGTGACCAATTCTGATTGTCCCTAAGAAAGGATTTCGACTATAACTTAACTTGTGACGATGTGTCACTTTTTTGTCGTCTTGTCGACGGTCTCTAAGTTATAGACAAAACCTGAATCACAGGGGGTGGGGTTTAAGTATACAACTTTAGGATTAGGGGTTTCACTACCATAAACCTCCACCTTAAAAACTCTCCATTCATCCAAATCTACTCGATTACTACTACTTCGGGGTGCTACCCTATTAAAGGGAGTGTACTTCTTCTTTGTGGTCAGAAGAGTAAGAGACGGAAAGAAAGAAATGGTGCACTCTTATGTCACTCATTTCTTCTTCGGTTCTTCTCTCCAAAGGAATCTTGGACGTTCGGTTCTTCTCTTTAACGGAATCTTGGACTGGTACACACCAGGTTTGGTGACCCGAAGGACCAGTCGTCTTGACACTCTTTCCGTAAAGACAAAAATTCGGTAGACGTACGAGTCAGTGAGTCAACACAGGGTGAGACGTTGGGGTACCTGCTATCGGGTGGTTCGAGGAGAAAAGTACTGTAACTGGACAGTTCTTATGACCACTACCAACAGTAAAGGATGAGGTCCCCTATAACTTGGGTATAGAGAACGTAAAAGACGTAACCGTCCTCCTAAGAAATGGTGACCCGGTGGACCCTTCGGGAAAATTCAGTAATCAGATACCTTAAAACGATACCTTACCTAGGGACGGACTCTTTTGTAGGTTATATGAGAGTTTGTCGGACCTTAACATCCCTCTGACCACCGGAGAGTGTAATAAGTCTTAGTATTGTGTCTCTGGTCCTTTATTTTATAAATAATAGAAAG
This sequence comes from Capra ibex, assembly GCA_006410555.1. Lineage (NCBI taxonomy): Eukaryota > Metazoa > Chordata > Mammalia > Artiodactyla > Bovidae > Capra > Capra ibex. The sequence goes on along the minus strand of SJYO01016970.1, from coordinate 19,021,755 downwards.
AATAATGTGATACTTATTTTTATCTTTGGTAATTGACGGAAATACAATCCATGAAATAGTGTGGAATAGAGTACATTATACGGGTTCTTGGGACTTTACTTATAATTATAGGGGAATGTCGACTCGTTTGACTCCGAGTCTCAATGGCTAATAGTGTTGAACATTCTCCGATATGGTTATAGTTTACGGTATATGATATACAAATAACCGTTGGTAAAACCATTTTCCGGTTTATCGTTCGTTAAATATGAGTCACTGACTATGTCAGATACAGTGTTTTCATCGGTATATATTATACATTTGTTTACCGACACACCGACACAAGGTTATTTTGAAATAAAAGTCGATGACGTTAAACTTTAAGTATTAAAAAAATGTCCAGTAATTTATCGAAAGATCTAAGGAAAATTATGTTTTACGTTTGTATTTTAGGTCGAACGACGAATAAAAATAAGTTACGAATGAATTAGTTTATTCGTCATCCGACCTAAATGTTAAGTCCCGTATTAAGTAACTATACGAGATAATAGTGGGTCTTTTCGGAGTGACCTAAGATCCTACCTGAACTCTCGTAAAGACACGGGTAGACCAACATCTTCATAGAGACAATCGAAGTATATGAATACCTTTCACGTAAGGTACGGATGTGACAGTCAATCACCGGGTGTCTGGCACCAGATCTCCGACTGTCACTCTAGAACGTCAACAGAACTGGTGACCCAGTTTGGGTAGGTGGACCTAAGTTCCGAAATCACTAGTAGTCTCGTACGGGACACCTATTACCTGAAACGTTTTATAGGATTTAGAATGTTCACTACAGTGGAGAAACAACACGATGGTCACACGTAAGTAATTCTTTTTCAAAAGACACTCGGACCAATAATTGAATAAAGAAAACGATCAGATACGGAAAGTAATTTGTAATTTGTAGTCAAACCTGTTTGTAATTTTGTAACTTGACCTTCTCGTTCACAAACTACAGAGGAGAGGGAGACAATTCTTTATAGGGGGTGGTACGGTGACTTCCGTTAGTCCTCGGTTGTGGACAGTAAATCGTGGTCGACTTGAACGAGTAGTTACAATGTAGGACCTGGTACAAGTCCAGGTCGGACTTCGTCTCCGTTCATTCGTCGACGGACCTCTCTTAGTCGTGTTTGAACTTGTCCACGGACCTCCGGACTTATGAAGTTTATAAATTCTACCCTCGGAACGGGTGTTCATTAAAATTTGTATGTGTAAATAGAAACCAAAAACAGGAATCCGGGTAAAACATTTTCGTATAGTCGAAGGAAGACATCAAACTGAGAAGTAAAATCTTTGTAAAGTACATAAAAAGAAAAGAAAAAAAAATTACTACTCAGTAATATGACGGTTTGTCGAGTCACTAAACAAAATATATACGGGTCGAACGATTACTTTAGGGATTTGATTCCATATTCTTTTGGTTAGACGAAGTATATTTTAGAGAGTCGTATTTTAAATTCCAGATACTGTTAAAACGGATATTCAAAATTAAAATTATATCAAGACCCAAACTCAAGATCTTTAGTCTCAGTATCCGTTCTTAGTTCTTCGGGTGACCAACGTCTATACCGGTCTACTTCGGCAACACTCATAAACACTCGTCACCGACATGACCCGGTGAGATAGAAGACTTATGTTAAATTCAACCTGGAACCACAGATTCTATTAACCATTGGTGTGTATCTTTAAAGGAAGTCGAAGTAGATGGATTTCACCCCAGTCGGAGGTTCCGAACACTGAGACCATCAATCGAGAGTACCAGTAAACTGTCCTTGTCCGACGACCTTTTTACGGTAAATTTGTGGAACCAAACACTCAGGTCAATGTAAAAAACCAAATAAAAACGAAATAACTAACCACAAAGAGTAAAATTGGTACCGGAATTACGAGAATCAAATTAAGTGTGAAAATAGAGTTTCCCTTTTCTATAGGTAAACCATGTAGTTATTAGACTTCTAAACAGTTGACGAATACACGAAAGTAAAACTAAGGGTAAACGTGTTAGAACTAAAATAAATTATAAAGGATCCTTTACGATGAAAATAATATCGTACGGATAACTACTTCTACGTAAACGATTGTACAACAACTACTTATCAGATGCCTATCATCCTTTTAACATGTAAGTGAAAAAGTGTTTTAATATAACTAATTTAAGGAAGATGTAAAGTCCAGGAGACACCCGTGACCCTGTGTTGCATCTCATCTAATCTGTGCAATCGTGTGGGACTACGATGATGTTCAGATTATTCTACTCATGTTTTATCCTATATAAAATCTTATATTACACAATAACCTATCTTGGTTATGGTTGAGATCCTCCAACGACCCTTCTAGATAAGACCCCTCCATATGTGTCCTTACTTTCGTAGTTTTAACCATACATGTCTGAGTGTCTTCAGTAACTAACATCTATGACAAGAACAAAAAGTTGACTTTTCTGATTCGAGTCTCTCCAATTCACGAGTCCTCCTAGATCGGTGGTTTAGCAAACTGGTTCTAGACCTCTCTCTCGGAGTATATGACCACTACTACTAGTTTATAAGATAGGTGTCGTGAATCCAGGTCGAAGGTGGTAAACGAACGAAACACTAAAATCCTTACAACCAATTTCAAACACGTGGATTCAAAGAAATAGAAATTTTACTCATATATTTTTCATAGTGGAAGAAGACTCAACGGTATTCCTATTTTAATCATTTGTAATCGGTTCTCGAACCTTGATACGGATGACATATCATCTGGGTAGTTTCACAAACTATTTATTTTATTTGGAATTTTATACTCATGGACCAGACCCGAGGTCTTGGACAACCGTACCCGACTGATGACCACATGTCGATCCATGAAGTCCCTGAAGTCCCTTTCCTTTTTTGTTTGTCGTTGTTTTCGACAGAGGAGACCAAACAATTACAAACCGTAAAGTAAATTTCTATTCAAAAAAAAAAAAAAGTAGGAGGTTAACTACAAAAATCAAATTTGACAACTTGAGTATATTTGTTCCGACTCGGAGGAAGGGTCTCCTACTTAATTAGTTCCATAGTGACGACCCTTTTTCAACTTAGTAAATCGTAGAAACTTAGTTCTTAATTTATTTCAGTACGAATAAATAAAATAGAATTTACACAATTTTGTTCATGGTGTAAAGATTGGTAACACGTATACATAAAAAAACACGAGTCAACACTGACTGAGAAACACTAGGGGACCTGACATCGGACGGTCAGTGGAGACAGACGCCCTGAAAGGACAGTTCTTCTGACCTCGATCAACGGTAAAGGAAAAGGTCTTCTAGAAGAGTTAGGTCCCTAGTTTTGGACAGAGGACTTAACGTCCTCTTAAGAAATGGTAGACTCAGTGGTCGTTTCGGGGTCACTACCAAAACCTATATAGATATTAATACAATGTGGTGTCCCGTGTTAATATATAAATCGATATCTTTAAGACAACTCTTTATCCAAGTAAAATAGTTGATTTATATCCTTGACAGTTTATATATGGTGAAACTAGATGAATCAATAAATATTGAAGATTATTTTATCTATTTAGTTGAATAGGTCATAGAGAAATTTCATATGTTTACAATAAAAGATCTAAATTTTTTTTTTTACAAACGAATAGTTATGAGGTCTCTTGTTTATTTAGAATCCTAACTAAGAGGTATTTATTCGACTAAGTATAGTCAGGGTTCACGTTAAATTTAGTTCGACATTTTGACAGACTAGATTTTATTCGTTCACTACAGAATAGTTTTTCGTATTGCATAAATTCTTGACCTTTCTATTGAATCTAAAATATGTAAAATGAAATAGGAATATTTCCTACATTGGGAAGTAATTCAATCTCATTGAAAAAATTTAGGTTGATAAAGTGTTAAATATTGATTAATAAAAGACTTTAGATATACGACCGGAGTTACTTTAGTAGTCAAATGACTATTATAAATTTTATATATATAGACAAAGAGTCCCTTTTTAACTTCACAGGTCAAGGTGGAAATATTTAATTAATTTAAGTATAATTTAAAGTGATAAAGAAGAAACGACGGAATCAAATTAAGACAGACACTACCTCTTATTAACGAATGGAACCGTAACACTCTTACCTTGTACTACAATATTCATTTCGAGAACGTTTCACGAACCGTGTATAATTTGTGAGTCTTTTAATTCGTAATAACAATTATAATTTTATTTCTTACATATAATTTTGTACACGAGTACGTGTATCACTCGGAAACTCTTTACACAAAGAAGGAAAGAACTTAATAAATACCAAAACCATTCTACAATAAAAGGACCCGAGGTTTTAGTGACGCCTACCACTGACGTCGGTACTTTAATTTTCTGTGAACGAGGAGCCTTCTTTCCAATACTGGTTGGATCTGTCGTATAATTTTTCATCTCTGTAATGAAACAACTGTTTCCAGACATATTGGCTTCGATACCAACAAGATCAACAGTACATACGTACACTCATAATCTGGTATTTCTTCCGACTCGTACCTTCTTAACTACGAAAACTTGACATCAAGACCTTTTCTGAGAGCTCTCAGGGAACCTGACGTTCCTCTAGTTTGGTCGGTTAGGATTTCCTTTCGTTGGGACTTATAAGTAACTTCCCTGACTAGGACATCGACTTTGAGGTTATGAACCCAGTGGACTACACTTCTCGACTGACTAATCTCTTCCGGTACTACGACTCTTTCTGAGTCCCGTCCTCTTCTCCCGTTGTCTACTATTTTACCAACCAACCGTAGTAACTGAGTTACCAGTACTCAAACTTGTTTGAGTTCCTTTATCATTTCTTGTCCCTTTTGACCGCACGATGTCAGGTGCCCCAGTGCTTCTCAACCTGTACTGACTTGCTGACTTGACTTGACTTGACTTTCTTCGACTTCAACAGTGTAACTTCCCTTTACGGATAGTCGATGTAAGTATCTCTTGGTTCTCCTAGTTTTCTAAACGTATGTCTCTTACACGCATAATACCTTTCACTGTCACCCGACAGAAGAGGGGACGTATAAACATGAAACGTATATCGTCTATAAGTCATTTATTTATTTTATTTGTGTTTAACGTGAAATTTTTACCTCGAGTGACTTCATCCCTGGGTCAATCCTTAAATTCATTATAATATTAGGTTGACCTTTATTCTTTATTTCATGAATCACACATACGTCAATTTTTTTAGTATAAATGATCAGACTAGAAAAATTTTAACATAGGAACAAAAACCGACACGACCTAGAAGTAACAATGTGTACCCGAAAGAAATCAACGTCACTCACCCCGATGAGAGATCAACGTTACGTGTCCGAAGAGTAACACCGCCAAGAAGACAACGTCTCATGCCCGATAATCCCTCAAACTCGAAGTCATCACGCCGTACACCCGAGTCATGAACGTCGAATACCCGAGGTCTCGTACCCGAGTCGAACAAATGAACGAATCAACGGTACACCGTATCCCTTAGAAGATCCTGGTCCCTAACTTGGGCAAAGGGGACGTAATCTTTCGTCGAAGAAGTGGTGACCTGGCACTCCCTACAACGTTGCACTAGAATTATTTCCCGTCACTGCGTTTTGTTAAGTTAATAACTCCCATACAAATTTTAACAATGATATTTCTTATTGTGTCTATTAGTGACAAGGATAGAGACTAGAAATTATGTACTCTGAATAATCATGTTTAAGAAAAGACTAAAAATCAATAATATATATCAAACTAGTCTCGTAATTTTATACAGTTGTCTTTTGACCAAAGTTAGACTTCGGTTGAAAATTTTTTATGATGACAAACGTGAAAGAAAATCAAAGAAATTTTAGAAAAACAACAAGAAGTCAGTGATTCAACACAGGCCGAGACGTTGGGGTACGTGACGTCATGTGGTCAGAGGAGACAGGAGGAATTTTAGAAATAGGTTTACATTTAGAGAAAAATTTTTTTGAATTAGGAATTTATGGACGTTAAAACATGAAAAACAAAAGTAATTGAGGTAGCGTATATAAAAAGTACAAAGAAGTCGTAAGTGTTAATGTTAACAGCACCGATAGACTATAAAAAATGTTAAATTACAAGACATTAAATGATAGGAAGACAACGAACTATAAATCCAACAAAGGTATAAAAGGTTACCGACTCAATTACGATATTACTCATTGACATACGTATATCAACGCAAGGAGAAAACTTAAGAAAGGAATCTCATTTAAGAGGTCCCTCTATAAGGACCCAGTTTTCCATATTTCCAAAAATATCGAAAAGTCTGTCCAACGGTTTAACGAAAGGTTTTTCTAAAATGATGTAGTTAAATATTATGGGTCCACTGAGAGGACTATTATTACGTATGCAAAGGTGAGTGAATGATAGGGTATGATAGGTAATATCTCAGAAGAAACTCATCGGTTCGACACCTAGTCCACTAATAAGAATAAGGTAGTGATAAGAGGGTTTCTACTTCTACAGAAGAAAACAACGAAATTACGGTAATTCTTTGAGGACAAAGGTGAATATCGTGGGACGTCTTAGCACAGATCCTAACGGAATATTTCTTGACACCTATTAATCTTAAAAACAGAGTAACTCTCTTTAAAAATTTTCTGACTCGTCTCCCTTCTGATCCTGTCTTAGTTACTGTATCTTATAAACAACTGGATTGATCCGAAAGGACCGGAGGGTTACTATAATCTCAGATTATAAAATAGAAAAGTTGTTTAATAATTTTAGTACCTAATGAATACTAAAACAGGTCGGAAGGATCAAGTTTATCCGTAATAACAACATTGGGTAGAAGGAGTATGCGTACTCCGTGTTCCTAGGATTCTTGGAAGGAAGTCACTTTCTACCGGAGTCTGAGACTACAGTGTCATATATTTGGTACACTGGTATCTTTCATTACACTTAAGAGACTAGGTACTCAGGAAATAAGTAATCTACTCCAACCATAATCGAGGATGAAATAAGGTGATACTTTTGACGTGTTTTATCTCATTCATCTCACAAGTCATCTCATGTATTTTGTGCCGTGTGAGGGTTATTCATAGAGAAACTTTTGTCATCGTGTGTCATTCACAAAAGAAATAATTTTGGTCACGTTTATATGGTCGTCCGGTTACTATCTCAGTAAAGTAGTAGAATGACAAAGTTTATGTAGCTATCATAAAACTTTATAAAGAGTCGGTACCGTACAAACTTATGATCAACTTTCGATAGTCAACAGAGAGGAATCTTTTTATGATTGATACGTAGGATCAAAAGGTTTGAGAGAGTCGACTCAGGTACTTAAAGTGTAATTCAGGAACAAGGATATATAGCTTGAAGTTTATACTACTTTGATTGCGAGGTCATTGAATATATCACATAAGTTATAACATATTAATAGACTTTTGTATTTTGTCTAGTTCCATTATTACGGACGGTAAAAAGGATGTTTACATACAAACCTTTACCAGTCACCCTCGACTCCAAAAATGGACAACAGAAGAGATTCTACTGTTAAAATAAAAACATCTTTGTTTTATTTTTGTTATTCTTTCAATAAAAATGCTCTTGTATTAAAAATCAGAACAACTAACGAAGGAAAGACGGTTACGGTTCCGAATGTATCTTTACAATGGAGAAATATAAAAGATTAAGTGTAAAAGATCACGCAATAAGTATGGGCCGAACACAATGTCTGGTTCCTAACAGTCACACAAATCAACACACCTTGACTAAAAGTCTTAAGACTGAGTCTCCGTTCGGTATTTCTCTTTATAAAAGTTACCCCAAATTAAAGAGAACACAGATTAATACACTTTTCAAGAGAGAGATATATATCTATAAAAATTTTGAGTTTATTTTTTATGTTGATGGAAAAATTTTAGTCTCTCTCTCTATATATGTCCATTTATTTTTAAGAACTAGGTGTTCATAGATACTCTACGATGGATTTCTTTAGAACGGTCTGTTCGTTTGTTTACCACGTACGATTTAATGAGTCAGACCAGACTGAGGAACGTTGGGGTACCTGACATCGGAAGATTCGAGGAGACAGGTCTCTAAGTCAGACTCAGAGGACACAGAGGACGTAACCGTCCGTCTAAGAAATGGTGACTTGGTGGACCTTAGGGATTTCCTCGTCATATAGTAAGTCTATTTAAACCTTTGAACGTGCACATCCCACCTCTGCCACCATACAGTTTCATCTAAAAAAATGTGTTCAAAAATTTCTGTATTTTCCTTTGGTCTTATTATATTAGAGGTTGGTGTAGTCGCTTTGGATGTTATTGTCATTGTTGTTTTACTGAAGGTACATGTTCCGATCTATAGGTCAATCTTATATCTCTAACATTGTCTGGGAGACTGTCTATTCCTATTCTTCGAATACCTTCGAAAGACTTCCCTCTATGACTGACACCCCCTTTGACCCAGAACAAGACTACCCACCCGCCCCGGTACAAGTCATTTAAAAATTAGGTCAAAAACCAACTACTCATCCCGATACAAGGGAGGGACAACAAACTGAACTCTGGTTTGATACCACATCCATTACTTGTATTATATCAGTTTCGATACCAAATAGGTCATCAACACATGTCTACACTCTCGACCTGGTTTTTCTTCCGACTTACGAGTTCTTAACTACGAAAACTTGACTTTTCGATACAGGTTGGATCTGTCGTATAACTTTTCGTCTCTGTAGTAAGACGGTTGTTTTCCAGGTAGATCAGTTTCGATACCAAAAAGGTCATCAGTGTATACCTACACTCTTAACCTGACATTTCTTTAGACTTTCGGATTTTCAACTACGAAAACTTGACACCACAACCTCTTCTGAGAACTTTCAGGGAACCTGTCGTTCCTCTAGGTTTGTCAGTTAGGACTTCCTTTAGTCGGGACTTATAAGTAACCTTCCTGACTACGACTTCGACTTTGAGATTATGAAGTCGGTGGACTACACTTCTCGGACAAGTAACCTTTTCTGAGACTACGACCTTTTCTAACCTCCTTCCTTCTCTTCCCCTGTTGTCTCCTACTCTGCCAAACTACAATAGTGGTTGAGCTACCTGTACTGAAACTCGTCCGAGACCCTCAATCACTACCTGTCCCTTCGGACCATACGACATCAGGTACCCCTACGTTTCTCAGCCTACACTGACTCACTGACTTGACTTGACTAGACTTACCTCTCCTTCCTCCTTCTTTCAGATCTACTATTTGTTTTTCGTGAGATAATTTTTATATACATACTAAACTGGTGTAGACATGTAAGGATATACATATTCCCGTCTTTACATTTTTAGTTAAAATCATTAAAGTTCGACTTTAAAACCTAGGTCTAAAGTCTTTAGGGATGACGTACTTCTAAATTTCTAGACTTTAGGACACTTTTTCCTATCTGATTTCTACCCCGAACCTTCTATGAGTTCTTTGGGTACGGATGGGAGTTCCTCCAAGAAACAACAACAAATCAACGATTCAGTACAGACTGAGAAACGGTGTGATACCTGACATCGGGTGGTCCTAGGTCATAAACCTCGGACAGGTACCCGAAAGGGTCCGTTCTTATGTCCTCACCCAACGGTAAAGGAAGAAGTCCATTACGAGGTTTCGGTTCCCAACTTGAACGCAGAGCACGTAACCGTCCGTCCAAGAAATAGTGATTCGGTGGTTTCTTCGGGTCACTCCTTCAGAAATGGTAAACGAATTTAACGTTCGACTCTCTTGACTGAGTAAATCATATTATACTTACGTATTTACATTATCAGTGGGTAGTAAGGTCACGTTTAATCGTAACTCTTGCTACTTATTGAAAAATTCCATGAAAGAAATCTTACTTGTATTAGTTTATCGATCGTCTCTCGAGGTTATTAAAACTGATATATTAAAGAACAAACAAAAGAACAAACAAATCAATAGGTCTTTTAACCCTGTGTTCCGAATTTAAAAAAATAATACTCGAAATGTTTGTGTTTTTGATTTGGAGTAGATCAGAATTTTCTTAGTCTTGATCCACCTCCTATTTCCCCGCTACCAAACATGGACTGTGTTTTGTTTATAAAATTAACATAGATTAGTCTTTGACCAAAACAAAAAGCAAAGTCATAGTGTAGGTCGACAGACGTATCCCCCAGACATGTCTCCATGTCATCTAAAGAGGTAATCAGTAAATCCGACGAAACACGTACAGTGTCACTGGAACGTCTCTTGTGTCATAGGAACCTCTGAAATTTCAGTACAAGATCCACTTGGAGTATTTCATGCAATTCATATATTAAGACGGGACACATTTTCTGACACTCAAATGATTTTCTATAAAATTTTTCCGAAAAACAACAATAACAACAACAATAGATCTAATTTCATGTACAATCCTAAACCATTGAGAACGATCATAGTTGCAGTGATCTAAATATCATAGTCATTAAATGATGTTTATTTGTCTCTGTCAAGTCATAAAAAACTGTCAGGAAAATTAAAATCCGTCTTTCTGTTATACCTCTTCATTTATCACAACTGTTCGTTCTCGGATGTAAACGTCCAGATAGAATCGGTCCGTCATAACTGAACAAAGATTTTTTTATTCTTATTTATAGTAAGAAGTATTCCTCGAAGTACAAGTCAGAATGGTAAGTTACTTACCTTAATAATACTTGTTTCAATAACAGAAATAGAATAATTTCGATTTATATAACTCAATCTATTTGTAAAACAAAGTTCAAAACCCACGATAGACCATTATTTAATTATTTGTTTGGTGTTAGAACAAAAGTTCTGTGAACGTTTGAGTTCATCTTACTTTTCACTCTCCGTGGAATTAAAACGACTACACTCCTTCGACCATTCGTATCCTTTAAGTTTTATAGTATTAAAACCAACCTATTAAATATAATCATCGAGGACCAAACTAATACCGGTGTGTGACCAGATTAATTTATGAATTTTAAATACGGGACCCGGGTGAATACTCCAAAAACTCTCTTATCTTGATTATATAGGTGTATTCACTACGTTCTAACTCTAGTACAAAAATAAGGTTTAAAATGTGTAATTCGTCTTAATGTAATTAAAGATCATATAAAAAAATTTTTAATTTGTCAAAGGAACCTGTACTCTGAAACTGATCTTTAAGTATGACAAGTGGAACCTTGTCTCGAACGGTGAAATCTCAGATTAAAAAACGTGTGCAATACTTTTACCTAGTAAGTTGAGTTCGGTTGTAAGACTGGTCTGTAGGAAGAGAGGTTACGAGATTTTAATCTACTATTTCCTATTTCCATCAATTTATAAAGGTGTTTAACGTCCGTTTATCGTGTCTTATTCGATACTGAAGCACTGTTTTTTAAGACCGACAATCTAAAGAAATCGTTCGACGAGGACTTTGATAAATTCAACGATTAAACTTTACACGCACACAATCAACGAATCAACACAACTTGAAACGTTGGGGTATCTGACGTCGGGTGGTCCGGGGAGGCAGGTGCCCTAAGAGGTCCGTTCTTGTGACCTCACCCAACGGTAAAGGAAGAGGTTTTCCTTGATATCTTTCTTTCACTTCAACGAGTTAGCACAACCTGAGACACTCTGGGGTACCTGACGTAGGATGGTCCGAGGAAGTAGGTACCTTAAAAGGTCCACCCTCATGACCTCACCCAACGGTAAAGGAAGAGGTCTTAAACTCTATATAAATCAGATAAAACAAAGTGGAATTTTTTTTAAGTCATGAGGACCACACTCAAATTTCCAAATTTCCCGTTTTCAGGTTGTACTTAATAAAATTTAAAACTATGGACAAAGGAGATTATAACAATCTAATGGTCAGAGATAGACCTGTAAAATCAATCTATTTTATAGATTGATTATAAAATTTATTTTATAGATTTTAAAAACTTCCAGAATTATACACAACCCTTAAGATAATTTGAAAAACAGACCGAGGGACCACCAAGCCATTATTTCTTAAACGGACGTTACGTCTTCTGTAGTCAAATTAAGAACCCAGTCCTTCTAGGGAACCTCTTCCTTTACCGTTGGGTGAAGTCATAAGAACGGACCTCTTAGGGTACCTGTCTCCTCAATGTTAGGTGTCCCAACGTTTTCACAACCTTTGTTGAAACACTGATTTTATTGTTGTTTACGAAATAAAGTACACTCAGGGTATCGTTGTGATAAAACACACGTAAATATAATAAATTTTCTTTCGACTAACGATTTTGTCTCTCCGAGGGATTAAAATGAGGATAATAATTTTTCAGATAAAAAGGGTAAGTATTTAAGATTAATTAGTATCAAACCACGTCCCTTAACAGTCTATGACTTTGGGTATCTACCAATCCCAATCCCAATCAGCGAGTCACCACAGGCTTAGAAACGCTGAGGTACCTGACATCGGACGGCCTGAGGAGACAGGTACCTTAAGAGGTCCGTTCTTATGACCTCACCCAACGGTAAGGGAAGAGAGACCTTAGAAGGACTGGGTCCTTAGTTTGGACCCGGGGAAATGGTGACTCGGTGAACCCTTTGGTTAAATATTACGGGTCATGTTACATTTAAGATACATTTATCGACGACCACATGTCTTTTAAGTTCAAAACGAAAGACCTATAAGATCTAAAAAAAAAGGTTTATACAAACTAAGTCACAACCAACTTGAATTCAGTACGTACTTATGTTTCCCAACTACCAGAAGAGAAGTGACTGTCAGACTTAGAACTAGATTCATCGAGTCCTTATTTCTTTTTTTACCTACTTTAAATAAGAGTCCTCACCTCTTGACTTCTCTAATAGGTAATTAAAGACGATGGACCTAGAACTCACTATAGGTTCAAGAAAAGGAGAGACTCTGGATTACTTAAAAATCGATAAAGAACCTAAGATATTAAAAAGGTTATTCGAGGTAAAAACCTTATTAAATCGATGTCGAAGATAACTCAAGTTAAAAATTTTCATGTATATTTATATCATACGTGGTGGTTCCATAAAAATAATCTAGAAATCGGAATTTTACACACCTCTAATTTGACAATCCTAAAACTTCAGTTAAACTGGTGGGTGGTTTATTTCTCTCGATTTCGATAGGAACATAGTTTTTTGTTTGTTCAACCGAAAAAAACACGGATCTCGTTGACTCCGAACATCAGAGTGAGTGGACTGCGTACATAGTCGAAGTTTTCTGGTCTTCGACCCATCTGACTGGTCACACAAACGAGGAGGAGGTGACTGACTAAGGGTGTTTGTTTCTTATAGAGAAGGAGTAGTCAAAGGATTGCTCATGGGAATTTATGCGGGACCGACCTCTACTTGATTTCTAGATGTACGTCGATAAATAATTCTAAATACCGTTCCAGATTTGTCCATATTGAATGGAACGACCTAAATACCTGTAGTAGTTATAACTGTTCTGGTCTTTCTTGAAACCAGATAAGATGTAGCGGTTCCCAATGAAACAACAAGTAACAGTACTTTTCGGTCGATTAACCTTTTCAGGGACTAAGACTCTTTCTAACTACCGTCCTTCTCTTCCCCCACTGTCTCCTACTCCACCAACCTACTGTAGTAGTCAAGTTACCTGTTACTCAAACTCGAGACCCTCTATTACTTCTTGTCCCTTCAGACTATACGATATCAGGTAACACAACGTTTCTTATCCTGTACTGAACTGCTGACGTGTCGTCGTTGTGTAGTGGTTCCCAATGAAACAAGAAGTAAAAGTGTCTGGATTCATTCGGTTTATATTCAACATGTTATATTCCTTCTTGACATGACCGAGTTTGTCGTAGGGTGTTGACCACTGACTATTACAAGTATGGTAGACTATGGAACTAGGGAAGTCGTTCTAGTTACTTAGGTAAGTCTAACTAAACCTCTGACCTTTCTAACAGTTAAAGTAACAAACTGGGACCTTTGTCACAGTCTGAAATGGAAAACCCGAGGTTTTAGTGACGTCTACCACTGACGTCGGTACTTTAATTTTCTACGAATGAGGAGCCTTCTTTTCAATACTGGTTGGATCTATCGGATAACTTTTCGTTTCTGTAATGAAACGGTTGTTTTCAGGTAGATCAGTTCCGATACCAAAAAGGTCACCAGTGCATACCTACACTCTCAACCTGAACACTTCTTTCGACTCGTGGCTTATTAACTACGAAAACTTGACACCACAACCTCTTCTGAGAACTCTCAGGGAACCTGACGTTCCTCTAGGTTGGTCAGGTAAGACTTCCTCTAGTCGGGACCCTAAAGAAACCTCCCTTACTACGACTTCGACTTTGAGGTCATGAAACCGGTGGAGTACGTTTCTCAACTGAGTAACCTTTTCTGAGACTACGACCCTCCCTAACCCCCGTCTTCTTCCCCTACTGTCTCCTACTCTACCGACCTACCGTAGTGACTGAGTTACCTGTACTCAAACTCACTTGAGATCCTCTACCACTACCTGTCCCTCCGGACCGCACGACGTCAAGTACCCCAACGTTTCTCAGCCTGTGCTGACTCACTGACTTGACTTGACTTGACTTGACTTGACTTTCACTGACCTCCACGATTGAACCCTTCTTAAACACACTGGTTCTTAAACCAAGAAAACCACGCCAAGTACAGTTTCTACGGTTACAGTCGTCGAAAAAGTGGGTCGACAGGTTGTCAAAACAATAAATGTCTCTGTTGTGTGGTACCTAAAAAGAAGGGGTTCCTTTTCCATAAGTGGAGTGAGAACGATTTCTTTTGTTGTCCTTTGACTCGTCATCCACTTTAATAGAGTTCCACTGTGTTAGACACCTCAGAAACATGAATTAATTGTTGTTATGACGTAGTATATCAATCACAATTTCATTCAGGTTAATTACATTGTAGATTGACAACGAGTTTCACTGAGAAAGTAGTCGGAATCACTGGGTCAACGGTCACTGTCTCTATCTTTATCCGTCTTCTTCACACAGGTTAGTTACTCAATAACCGGTAGCGAACGACATATAGATAGTAGACATATTATTTAAATTGAAAAAGACTACCACTTTAATTGAGATTTAAAGGAACTTTAAAGTTTCAGAATTTGAATGTGGTAACTAAGATACCACAACTCATCGAAATCGTGTAATGACACAAAGGAATTCCCGTGATTATACAAACACTCCGTTAGGAGTTACAACGGTGACTATTATTGTGAATTCAAGAGTGGAAACCTTAATCTAGTAATGTAAACAGTACTACATTACAGTAGTAGTCGATATGTACATAAGTACATAGTATGACCTTCGGGACCTGACTTTATATATGACTAAACTTTGTTTCTTTACATCAACGGAAATAAGTAGTTTTTGTTTTGACAGATACATCTTTTTAAGTTTCTTAGACGTTTTTTATGAGGAACTCAATTATTTGTTCATATCGTTTCAACGTACTATTTCCTCTGATACCTTTTCAGGTAACAAAAGGACATATGTTCGTGACTTGTTTACTTCGAATTTTAAATTTTTTTTTTTCGTGGAAATATTATAACGGGTTTTACTTTATGAATCTATATTTATATGGGTTTAAACCCGTTTTATATAAAATTCTTTTGATATTTTATAACTGTTCTCGTTAGTATTTAAGTACAAGTACTTAACCTTCCGAGTTATAATAATTCTACAATTAATAAGGGTGGAACTAGATATGTTACTAACGTTAAAGTTAGTTTCAGGGACCTTCGATAAAATATCTATAGTTGTTTTACTAAGACTTTTAATATACCTTGTCGTTTGTTGAACCTTATTATATCTTATGATTTTTTATTCTTGTTTTAACCTCTTCAATATGATGAGTGAAATTTCTACAATATTTCGATGTTATTAGATCTTTCATCATAACCACTTTGTTGTTTGTAAATTTTGAGTTGTTCATATAAGTTTAGTAAGAACTGTTTCTACATTTTCGTTAAGTTATCTCTTTCCTATCGTAAAAGTAACTTACCAACGATCTTGATAACCTTCAGATATAGAAAAATTATTTTCCTTTTTTGGAGTCCACGTAGAGAACGTACAATATCTTTTTTAATTGACTTTTAAATAACGTCTGTATTTATCTTTTTGATATTAAAAATCCGACTGACTGACTGTATTAAAAATCTTCCTTTGTATTTTAGATCTACCGGAACACAAAGTACTGTACAAAAATCTATGTTGTATTTGGATGGTAGATACTTTATTTTTACTAGCTATTAAACATCGAATAATTTAAATAATTTAATTAAACGTAGACACTTTTTGTGATATATTCTTACTCTGCTATTCATTAGTGTTGGATCCTTTCTGATAATCGTTTTACATATGGACTCGTTACTGAACATTGGTTTTATACATTTCTTGAGATAAAGTTGTTAACCTTTTGTGTGCTAGGTTGAATTCTTTACCCGTTTTATTAGACTTGTCTGTGAAGGGATTTCTTTTATATGAAAAGGAAATACTTTGTTTCATATATGAAAAAAGAATATACTTTTATATATTTGAAAAAGTATCAAACTTTCATATACTTTTTTACAAGTTATAGTAAACAGCAATCCCTTTACTTTAATACTGTTACTCTATGTTCAAAACCTTACCGAATTTAGGTTTTGAACTTCTATTTTCAATGAACGTTCCTACGTCTCTTTGTCCTTGCGAGTAAATAAAGACCATCATACATTTTATCGTGTCAGTGGAGACGTCTACCAAAGTGGTAAAGTGGTATGTGTCGTTGACACTAGGATGCATAAATGGGTTGGGTAAATTTTTCAATACAAGTGTGTTTTAGGATGTGTGTTTTCAAATAGTGGTAAAATAAATTTTACAGTAAATTATTCACTTACGTATTCGTTTGACACCATATAGGTTTGTTACCTTATCATAAGTCGTTCTGTGTTTTTTCGTACTTATTTAGAATTTTCATATAACGATTTAATTTCTTTAGTTAGACTTTCCGAACAAATTGTATACTGAGGTAAATACTGTAAGATCTTTTATATTTTGATATTTTAATTATTTTTATAGTTACCAAGGGTCCCTGAACCCCTGTTACTTTTCAATTTATTCATTTCTTATACCCCGAAAAATCCAGTAACTTTGATAAGACAAACTATCGTATAAATACCTGTATTTCGTAAACGGTTTTTTAGTGTCCTGAAATATCGTTTTTGTTACTGAGAATTATATACGTATATATTTTGTAATGAAACATCTGATTCCGTCTATCACTGTTTTCATACCTTAATATGAGGTTTAATGATTACGTAATTTATTGAATAAACTTCTCCAAACTCCTCCTCCATGATTCATTAAAACCTTTGTTAACCTCTTACATTTTCTATTTTCTTTGACATATATGACTTGACGTAAACTATTCCAACAAAGAATACTCCTTTAGTCAATTGATAAAACTTTTTGAGATGTACACATGACCTTGACTCGTCAATTGATCCACTACTTTCAGCTATAAGAGTACGACCTCATCCTTTAATATCTACTCGTTCCTCCCTCAATCTTACTCGTCAGACCATTACCTAATCTCAACCTTTAAGTCGTTTTTATACACGACACACGAGTCAGTGAAGTCAACACAGGTTGAGAAATGTTGGAATAACTGGTATTGGGAGGTCCGAGGAAACAGGAACCCTAAAAGGGTCGTTCTCTCGACCTCACCCAAAGTATGGGAGGAGGTCCCCTAACAGGACTAGGTCCCTAGCTTGGGAGTAGAGAACACAGGGAACGCAACGTCCACCTAAAAGATGGTGACTCGGTGACCCCTTCGGGGGTCGTTTTTATACAAATTGAATTATGTTTATAAACACACACACACACACACACACACACACACACACACACTCCCGGGGTAACGAGTCGGTACAGGATGAGAAACACTGAGGTACCTGACATCGGAAGGTCCGAGGAGACGGGTACCTTAAAAGATCGTTCTTATGACCTCACCCAACGGTAAAGGAAGAGGTCTCATAGAAAGACTGGGTCCTTAGTTTAGGCGTAGAGAACACAGAGAACGAACCCGTCCGTCTAAGAATTGGTGACTCAGTGTACCCAATGGATTATGTTTATATCTAGTTATCTATAATTTTATAAATGTCTATACACATTCAGGTCTCTAATCATATGTGTGTATGTAAAGAAACAATAAAGTTAATTCCTCGGGATCTTCGTCGATACAGAGGAATCGTCCTCGTGTGGATCCACAGAAACAAAGATTATATAAGAGGTCTTTTACTAAGATCACACTTCAGATCCTTAGATATTTTAGTTTGGACCTTGTACGATGTCACGGTTTTACACACTTCACGATTTTTTTTTTTTTTTCTTTTCGACTTACCTCTATACAGTTTTCCTGTGTCCTTGGTTACTTTTCTTAAGGGTTACCGACTTCTGTCTTGTTAAAATCATTTTCTTTCTTTATTTCATCACAACCTAATATCGGTTACATTTTCACTTATTGGTTTTCGGATCGGACTAATAAATTGATTATACCTTTTTATTTAATTAATCTTTTATATTTAAAAAGTACGTCTCCTCAAGATTTATTAAATACACCTATGAGACAGGAGTTCCTTTGAAAGATGGAGGAGCGGTGAGGAACTCATACCCAAATTCTACTACTGAAGGGAGGTTTCTGACGTCACAACTTTCCCCTATTTTATGATTAAAATGTTACCTCTTTTTTTAGAAGTTCGAAGGATCAGTTTTCTATTCCCAATTGAGTTGTCACTATTTAGTTCAATTATCATATATAGGAACTATAACGTTCTACTTTTACCGTGAATTATAAACACCAGAAAAAGGAGTTTTGTGTTGTCGTGTGTTTAGGGTTGGTTCCTTGTAAGATATTTTATAGACTAGTCATAAGGAGTTTTTGATTCTAGTAGTTTTTGTTCCTTTTAGGATCTTTAAAAGTGTTACTTTCGTTCGTATTCCTCTATACTAAAACTACTGATTTATATTACATGAGACCTACCCTAAGACATTGTCTTTTTCCGGTATTCTATTTGTAATCACTTTAGACTTTTGTCATACTTGAAATCACTTATCATTACATAGTTGTAACTAAGTAATTGACCCTGTTATAGATTATGATAATATTGTACGATTATTATTCTTTGTGACCCATGTTTCATATATCCTTGAGACATAATAGAAATTTTCAAAATGTATTTAGATTTTGATAAAAAATGTTTTTAAAATAAATGTTTCAGATTGCATAAAAAGGTTTTTGAAATTTATATATTCCAATTTTTCTTCACAACGACCCAGAACGTCCGTGGGTCTCATAATAATTGTAGTGTGTACAAATGGATTATTAATTTTTAGAGTAAAAAATAGAATGGTAACATATAAATATGAAACAAAGGTAGTTGTACACTGAATCTCGAGACACAAGTGAACGAATACGTTTGAAATGACAGTGGGAATTGAACATCAGTTCTGATACCAAAAAGGTCACCAGTAATACCTACACCCTCAACCTGATATTTCTTCCGACTCCCGGCTTCTTAACTACGAAAAGTTGACACCACAACCTCTTCTGAGAACTCTCAGGGAACCTGACGTTCCTCTAGGTTGTTCAGGTAAGATTTTTTTTCTAGTCAGGGTCCACAAGTAACCTCCCTAACTACAATTTCGACTTTGAGGTTATGAAACCGGTGGAGTACACTTCTCGACTGAGTGACCTTTTCTGGGATACGACCCTTTCTAACTCCCGGCCTCCTCTTCCCCTATTGTCTCCCACTCTACCAACCTACCGTAGTGGCTGAGCTACCTGTACCCAAACCCACCTAAGGCCCTCGACCACTACCTGTCCCTCCGGACCGGTAAGTACCCCAGCGTTTCTTAACCTGTGCTAACTCGCTGACTTGTCTTGACTTGTCGAACATCAATAATGATTACCTTTTCATTCGTTTACAGAGTCGGTTCCTAAAGATCCTTCTTGTCTCTTTATATATTCTTTTTTTTAGAAATTTACATTTCTCCGGTTTTACATTAGTTAAAGGATCTAATATTAGAGAAAGGATCATTATTGTAAAGAGTTCATCGTTTTATACCTTTATGTTATATTTTGTAAATTTAATTTAAAACAATTTAAAACACCGACTTACAATATTTATAATAAAATTTAATAAAATTGTATAAAAATAGTTGAAATAGTCTTATCATGTGACTTTGACAGAAGAGACCAGAGTTATGGGTACGACACTCTAGTGTATAAACACTTTAGTAAGAATTATTCTTGTTAGGACTAAACTATAAAATCTTTTTCTGATAAAACAACCGTTATTAGATTCTACTTAAGTGATGTTGTTTTATGTAACATGTAGTACTAATCCGGAATAAAGATTTGAAATTACTATATAAATACCCAATCCTCGTTATACTATTTTTAGAGATTTCTACTATTGATAACAGTTAAACTACCAAAATCATATGAATTACGTTACTTCCAGTTCCAGTTTTTTAGAGAGTCACACTTTAGTTATTTTTATTTATCGTTTACCAATTCTCAGTAGAGAATGTAAACGTCTTTCATAAGAAAAACACATCACACACATACAAACAACGATACCTTTGCCCCCTGTTGATTCAGGTTACACTTCAGAGTAAAAGTACTACTCATGTAGAAAGTTTAATTTTACTTTGTTTTTTTCCATGTTGGATTAGTCGAGTTAACAGTGTCGTGTCCGATCTGAATCCTCCACACCTAACAAAACCTGGTGTCTTACAACTACTGTAAACTATTAAAAACTGGTTTTTTTTTTACTAAAAAAACCACACATAAAGTTGGATTCATAGGTTCAAAGTTCTGACTACCCCCTGTTTTCTTGTTCTAGTAACAATGACATAAAAGAATCCTTTCGTCTAGGAGAAAAAAAAAGACTGAGTTGGATAAAAGGATTGTCATTAGGGACCCACCCTCTTCCGACATACAATCCTATGGTATGTTAGATAACCGTGACAAGAAGGACTGTTCAAGTAGACGAAACATAGAACCACAAGACAGCATTATAAACCTAGATATTAAACCGGAGTAATCCCTTGAACAGGTAGTTGTTACTGGACTCTTCGATGGTGGAGACCAAAAATTTGGTCTTCACTGACGATACAATTTCACGATGGAACTTTAAGACCTGATAATTGTTCAATGAACTCTCACAACAATGTACCCAGTTACGGAGACTTCGATTAATTAATACATATAACTCGTCAATTGTAAAAGTTTCTTAACATGACCCATACTCACACTTTTCTATATCTGAATATTTTGGATTTCCCGAGTATTAGGTCTATCTCTTTGCTTATATGTGTTTTACTTCAAATTATGTTCAAGATCTCAATACCCTTGGATCTTCCCTTTCTCTAAGAAAGACTTACAATCTTAACCTCTGTTAAAGGCTCTTTTTTTTAATCTTAACTCGACCGGACATTCGTCTGAATTGTGGATCCCATAATCATTATCTTAACTATTTGATCTCTGACACGTAGAGTCACTGTTCTTTCACTTGATACACAGACTTCCTTCCCATACAAAAACCACACTTCTTTAGAATTCTGTGTACGGGTCTCCTAACACCACCACCAAATCAGTGATCCAGCACAGACTGAGAATACTGTGGTACCTGACATCAGACGGTCTGAGGAGACAGGTACCCTAAAGAGTTCGTTCATATGACTTCATCCGACAGTAAAGCAAGAGGTCCCCTAGAAGAGGTGGGTTCTTAGTTTGGTGTCGGAGGACGTAACGTCTGCCTAAGAAATGACTACTCGGTGGTCCCTTCCACGCACTGATCTCCTATATTTCCACCTAAAAATCTATTTCACAGAATTATGGGACGAATGTAAGGACGTTTAGATGATTAAATGGTAGAAAAGACGGAGGTTTGTTTGGGTACCCATTGTAAGAGGGTTTTTGTAATAAATAGTAATAACTGTTACTAAAGGTGACACCCTTTATCATTATATGAGTCTACCCCCTCCAGTTAACATTGAACACTGACTTTGTAAGAGTCACACAGGACAGTTCCTAGTTTCAGGTTGTCCTAGAGAGGATATTTTGTGTGGTTTTAATCCAAATAATTAACACGACTTCTTTGTCTCTTGTGTAAGGTCTTCTTTTGACCCTTATCGATACATCCTTCTAATTCTTCCCTAAAAAATTTCTCTAAATATAAATAGAAACCACTCAATTTCCTCCTTCATCTTATCAGTCCCAGTTAAGACTTAATCTTTGACAGTTCATCGTCTCCGATTAAACATGACCCTATAACCACAAGAACGGACCCCTTAGGGCTCCTACCTCCTCGGACCGTCCAATGTTCAGGTACCCCGACGTTTCTCAGTCTGTACTTACTTCGTGGAATCGTTGTCGTAGAATTATTTATAAATTATACGGACTTCACCTTTTTAGTTTCAACCTGATCTCAGTATCACCCTTTCTTTCTCATTAGAGAGGTCAACGAGACTACTCCCCATACAAGGTAGTCCACGACGACTGTACTAGAACAACTACAAGACCCAATTCGTAACGAAGACTACCCTTATACAGTCAGACCAACAGTCAAGTCAAGTCAAGTCAACGAGTCAACACAGGATGAGAAACGTTGTGGTACCTGATATCGTACGGTCCGAAGGAACAGGTAGTGGTTGCGGGGGTCGAACGAGTTTCAGTACCGGTAACTCAGTCACTACGGTAGGTCGTTAGAGTAAGAGACAACAGGGGAAGAGGAAGACGGAAGTCAGAAAGGGTTATAGTCCCAAAAGAAAGGTTAGTCAGTCAAGAAGCGTAGTCCACCGGTTTCATAACCTCAAAGTCGAAGTCGTAGTCAGGAAGGTTACTTATAAGTCCCGACTAAAGGAAGTCCTAACTGACAAACCTAGAGGAACGACAGGTTCCCTGAGAGTTCTCAGAAGAGGTTGTGGTGTCAAGTTTTCGTTGTTGAAAATCCGAAAGTCTAAAGAAATGTCAGGTTAAGGGTGTAGGTATGCACTGATGACCTTTTTGGTATCAAAACTGATCTACCTGCAAACAACCGTCTTACTACAGAGACGAAAAATTATACGACAGATCCAACCTGTATCGAAAAGAAGGTTCCTGACGTCAGTACCGACGTCAGTGGTAGACGTCACTAAAATCTCGGGGGGTTTTATTTCAGACGGTGACAAAGGTGATAAAGGGGTACTCCACTAACCTGGTATGCGGCACTAGAATCAAAAGACTTACAACTCAGAATTCGGTTGAAAAAACGAGAGGAGAAAGTGAAAGTAGTTCTCCGAGAAATGAAGAAGTGAAAGACGGTATTTACACCACAGTAGACGTATAAACTCCAATGACTATAAAGAGGACTGTTAGAACTAAGGTCGAACCCAAAGTAGGTCGGGACTAAAGTGTACTACATGAAAAGTATATTCAATTTATTCGTCCCACTGTTATATGTCGACACTACATGAGGAAAGGGCTAAACCTTGGTCAGACAACAAGGTACAGACCAAGATTACTAACGAAGAACTGGACGTGTCTCTAAAGAGTCCTCCGTCCATTCTATCAGGTAACAAGGGTAGTGAAATTCTTAAAAGGCGTCAAAAGACACTAGGTGTGTCAGTTTCCGAAACCGTATCAGTTATGTCGTCTTCATCTACAAAGAGGTCTTGAGAGAGTGAAAAAACTATAGATTGTCTACAACCGTTAAACTAGAGACCAAGGAGACCCAAAAGATTTAGGTCGAACTTGTAGACATTTAAGTACCAATTGTATGACAACTTCGGACCGAACCTCTTAAAACTTGTAATGAAACGATCGCACACTCTACTCACGTTAAGACGTCATCAAAGTCGTAAGATACCGTAACGGAAAGAAACCTAACCTTACTTTTGATTGGAAAAGATCAGGACACCGGTGACGACTCAAGAAGTTTAAACGACCGTATAACTCACGTCGTGAAATTGTCGTAGTAGAAAATCCTAAACTTTATCGAGGTGACTTTAAGACAGTGAAGATGATCGAAACAAGTCACACTATGAAAGATTCCGGGTGAACTGTAATGTAAGGTCCTACAGACCGAGATCCACTCACTAGTGTGGTAGTACCAATAGACCCAGTACTTGTAGAAAGAAATATATCAAGGAGACACATAAGAACGGTGGAGAAGAATTATAGAAGACGAAGACAATCCAGGTATGGTAAACAGAAAATAATACAGGTAGAGACGTATTTATAAAAGAACCATAGAGATGAAAAGAACTTCTATAGAGGTCAGAAGGGGTAAGACAAGAAAAGAAGATAAAGAAACGTAACTAGTAACTCCCTCCGAAAGGATAGTGAGGAACGATAAGAAACCTTGAGACGTAAGTGTACCCATACAGAAAGGAAAAGAGGAAACACTAATCGAAGGGAAAAAAAGAGCCAATAAAAATTCCGGAGGAGTCTGTTGGTACAACGGAAAGAATAAAAATCAGACCAACAGTAGTTACGGATAAGATGAGAAAGACTAATAGTCGTGTCGACTAAAAGGGAACAGTCAAGTGGGACGAGGTAGGTAGTTGTAAGAAGTAAGAACCAACTGATCAACGACTCCCGTGTAGTTACATGATAAAACCACCACCACAACCTCTAACCATATAAAAACTCTAACTATATAGATCTAGAAAACTTTTATTGTTGACACTAATAGACTAGAACCTTTCTCCTACGAGACTTCTGTACTGTTGATCAATCTTTCTTTTTCACTTTCAACGAGTCAGTACATTCTGGGAAACACTAGAGAACCTGATATGTCAGGTACCTTAAGAAGTCCGGTCTTATGACCACATCCATCAGAAAGGGAAGGGGTCCCCTAGAAGGGTTGGGGTTTTAACTTGACCCCAGAAGACGTAACGACCACCTAAGAAATGGTTGACTTGATAGTCCCCTCGGGTTGATCAATCTTCTAATGAAGTTTTAAGATTTATTTTTACTTCCCTCAGAACCGAATCATTTTAGTCTTTTTTTTTTTTTTAACTCTGTAAAGGTGCCATCTTAGGTACGGTTTACTACACCCGATAGGTTCTCGCCCAGACTTTCTTAAAAATTCATTCGTATAATATATGAATTCGTGGATAAAGTCTTATAGGTACTACAATGTACGAAAACACATACATAACATCATTAATATGTTACTAACTTTCTACTCTTTTACATCGTAAACAAAGAAACTTGAAGTCACAACTCTCTTCATATGTCGATAGATTTTATACGTTACTTTTATTTATTATGTCTCTTTCTAATGTGTTTAGATCCACACTAGTGAGTGGATCTCGGTCTGTAGGACCTTACGTTTCAGTTCACCCGGAATCCTTCGTAGTGGTACTTGTTTCGATCACCTCCACTACCTTAAGGTCAACTCGATAAAGTTTAGAATTTTCTACAACGACACTTTCACGACGTGAGTTATACGGTCGTTTAAACCTTTTGAGTCGGTACCGGTGTCCTAACCTTTCCAGTCAAAAGTAAGATTAGGGTTTCTTTTTGTTACGGTTTCTTACAAATTTGAAGACGTGTTAACGTCAGTAGAGTGTACGGTCGTACCTCTTCCATTACCATTGGGTGAGGTCATGAGAACGGACCTTTTGAGGTACCTACCTCCTTGGACCATCCGACATCAGGTACTCCAGCACTTTTCAGTCTGTGTTAACTCTATGATGTGAAAGCGAAAAGTGAAAGTACGTAACCTCTTCCTTTACCTTTGGGTGAGGTCACAAGAACGGACCTCTTAGGGTCCCTACCCCCTCTGACCACCCGGCGACAGACACCCCAGTGTGTCTCAGCCTGTGTTGAATCGTCGTCGTCGTCGTGTATGGTCGTTTAATTACGAGTTTTAAGAGGTTCGGTCCGAAGTAGTCATACACCTGGTACTTTAAGATACACAAGTTCTACCTAAATCTTTTCCGTCTCCTTGGTCTCTAGTTTAACGGTTGTAGGCAACCTAGTAGTTGTTTCGTTCTCTCAAGATCTTTTTGTAGATGATGACGAAATAACTCATGCGGTTTCGGAAACTGACACACCTAGTGTCTTTTGACACCTTTTAAGAAGGTTTCTACCCTTATGGTCTGGTGGAATGGACGGAGCACTCTTTAGAGATACGTCCAGTTCTTCTTTGTCAATCTTGGTCTGTACCTTGTTGTCTGACCAAGGTTTAGCCCTTTCCTCATGTAGTGTCGACATATAACAGTAGGACGAATAAATTGAATATACTTTTCATGTAGTACACTTTAGACCCGATCTACTTCGGGTTCGACCTTAGTTCTGACGGTCCTCTTTATAGTTATTGGAGTCTATGCGTCTATTGTGGTGGAAATACCGTCTTTTACTTCTTCTTGATTTCGCGGAGAACTACTTTCACTTTCGCCTCTCACCTTTTCAACCGAATTCTGAGTTGTAAGTCTTTTGATTCTAATACCGTATACCCGGTTAGTGGAGTACCGTTTATCTACCCCTTTGTCACCGTCTGAAATAAAACCCCCCGAGATTTTAGTGACGTCTACCACTGACGTCGGTACTTTAATTTTCTGAGAACGAGGAACCTTCTTTTGGATACAGATTGGATCTGTCGTATAATTTTTCGTCTCTGTAGTAAGACGGTTGTTTGCAGGTAGATCAGTTTCGATACCAAAAAGGTCATCAGTACATACTACACTCTTAACCTGATATTTCTTTAGACTTACGACTTCTTAACTACGAAACTTGACACCACAACCTCTTCCGAGAACTCTCAGGAAACCCGATGTTCCTCTAGGTTGGTCAGTTAGAATCTCTTTTAGTCAGGCCTTATAAGTAACCTTCCTGACTACGACTTCACCTTTGAGGTTATGAAACCGGTGAACTACACTGAAGGACCATTTCAGACACTACGACCCTTTTTAACTTCCGTCCTCTTCCCTTGTCGTCTCCTACTCTACCAACTTACCGTAGTGGCTGAGTTACCTGTACTCAAACTCTTTCAAGGTCCTCAACCACTACCTGTCCTTTCGGATTCCCCGACGTCACGTACCAAAACGTTTCTCAGTCTGTACTGACTTTCTGACTTGACTGTTTTTGGATGTCTCTCACCCCTGAATCCCTAGAAGGGGTCTCTCCATTGGACCTCAAACACTATACTTCATATTTACCTCCGTTCCTATCTCTTACTCTGTTACAGTACTTTGTCTTTGACTCATTGAGTACGAGAACAAGTCAACGAGTCATTACAGGGTAAGAAACAGTGGGGTACCCGACAGTGGGTGGTCCGATGAGACAGGTACCCTAAAATATCCGTTCTCATGACGTCACCCAACGATAAAGGAGGAGGTTCCCTAGAAGGGCTTGGTCCCTAGTTCGGACACAGAGGACGTAACTGTCCGTTTAAGAACTGGAGATTTTACGGTCCCTTCGTGGCTTATCGAGTGTGATGGTTTCATGTTTATACTTATGTGATATAATTCAATTAGTAACTTCATGGACCCCCAAAATCTCCGAATCTTTTTTTACCCAATCCTTTACTCCAGTACCACTCCTTTACCTACAACATCCTTTGACTCTTGGTATTTGTTCCGTTTACGTTATTATTTTTTACCGAATAATATATGAAATTCAATAGTCATTAATAAACAATAATTATTAATAGTTGTTAATTTAGATTTAACAGATACCTTTTTAGATACGATCAGTTGATTAAACATTACAAGGAGCACACTTCAGTGTGGAGATGAAAGGATATCTCACATAATCGTATAATTATATAAAGTTAAATTTTTATATTTCATGAAATATTATCTAAATGTATATATAAATATTCTTAAATTAAATTTTATATTTAATTGTATAATTTACGACAAGATAAATATTTCCCAAGGTGACCTTGTCTAATATGGTATATTAAATTTTTAGGTTAGGGTTCCAATTGTTGCAAACAACGGTCCTAGAAAACAAAAAAAAAAAAAAGTGTGTTTCCATCAACGAAAGGAGAGTCAGAGTGACCAAGGATGTAGTACCATTGGTACCTCGACACTAGTAACAAGAAACTTCGGTGGCAACGGTGGTGTCCGAGTCCTCGTGACCTTCGTACGTCAAAGTAAAAGAAATTTGTTTGGGTCTTTCATGAGAGATACCTACGTATAGACTCGTAAAGGACGGTAGTGTTAGGACACAAGGAAGGTAAAACTAGACTTTTCGAAGAACAATCTTAGAGTCACGTATCTGTCCACTATTTGAGAGATGGAGAATCACACGATGTACTTCTAACCTTCCTATTAAGGGGGGTCCACAAAATTTCAGGGTTGATTTTCCGATTGTTCAGTGTTTCTGAACCATCATGAGTGACAGGGTTTCACTACTGTCTATTCTCGTATAATTAATAGTTTAGATCTCCGGTGCGAGTCGATCTTCTTCTCGGTCACCGTGGACCATAGAAGAATCTTTTCAGTACTACAAGTCTTATAAGGCTTCCTGTGTTGAGCCCGTCTGAAGGTGCCAAAGTGAGACACTACTTCGGTAAGATCTCAGTTGACATCGTTCAAAGTCACTGAACAATACACGGTAAAATTTGTCGACAAAGAAGGGGAAACGAAGGGTGTCGTGAGGAAGGTGTGTCCTGAACCCGTCCAGATGATGGGATGACTGAAGCCTGCGACTTGACAGAAAGTCTCAATTACATTAATGATACGGGAGGTGGTGGTAAAAATTTCAGAGGGAGTAAGGTTCTGAAGAAATAATGTAAAATACCCAAGTAGACCTTCTACAGATGGTTTAGAGTAAAATGAACAATTTTTTTACATAAATAAATAACATTAACCTCCTGTTAATGAAATGTTATAACAAAACCAAAAACGATATATAGTGATACTTAGTCGGTAACAAAACCAAAAACGATATGTAGTGATACTTAGTCGGTATCCATTTGTACACAGAGATGGTAGCACTTGGGAGGAGGGTGAAGGGAAGAGTGGGATAGGGAGACCCAACGGTACCTCGTGTCCGAAACCCAAGGGACGTAGTAAGTAGTTTGAGTGTGACCAATAGAAAAAATGTATACCGTTACACAATACAAAGTTTCGGTAAGAGAGTTTAGTGGGACGGGAGAGGAGAGTGACTTAGGTTTTCTGATAAGAAATGTAGACACAGAGGAAACGACGAGACGTGTATCCTAGTAACCATAGTAGAAAGATCTAAGACATAGATACACAATTATATACCATAAACAGAAAGAGAAAGAGTGAAGTAAGACATATTATCCGAGATCCAAGTAGGTGAAGTAATCTTGACTGAGTCTACTCAGGGAAAAATATCGACTCAATATAAGGTGTTAAAGGAATAGGTAAGTAGACGACTACGTGTAGATCCAACGAAGGTACAGGATCGATAACATTTATCACGACGTTACTTATAACCCCATGTACACAGGTTTAGGATCAAATTAAACTGTAACAGAAACCAAATATAGAGTGGAATATATGTAAAATACTTACGTACACACAAATATGAATATATATCGTATGTGTATATAATTATATTTATATATCAATCTCCATATTTCAATCGAGAGGAACAAGTGACTTAGGAGGAAGTTTGTAAGGTCGTAGTACCTAAAGTTTCTGTCTAGATTCAAACTTTGACGACACGTTTTACATATAGTCATACAGTAACACATGAAAAAACTGGGTTGTGGGAGGGGTTCCACTAAGTAGAGATTGGAACACTAATAGATCATTAATAAGGTTAAGTACTTTTAACACGAAGGGACTACTGAGTCGTCCAATTTTTTTAGACGGATGTTACGTCCTCTGGTCCTTTGTAGTCAAACTAAGAACCCAACCCTTCTAGCGGACCTCCTCCTTTACTGTTAGGTAGGGTCATAAGAACGGACTTTTTAGGGTATCTCTCTCCTCGGACCACCCGATGTCACGTACCTTAGTGTTTTTCAGTCCGTGTTGACTCTCTGACTCGTATCTGTATGTGTGTGTGTGTGTGTGTGTGTGTGTGTGTGTGTGTGTGTGCCACAGAACGGACATGTTCAAGAGTCATTTATAAACAGGGGAAAGACGTTAGAAGTTGTGTGAACCCGTGTGTGTGTCTTTCTCTTTTTCTCTTCGTTACCGAGTAGAATGTTTGATTTATACAAAAACCTTGGTTCGACTTTTCTAATTTTTTTTTTTGGTTTGTGTAACGTAAGAGTTCTTATTATGTATCTTGTTTAAATTTGTTCGTCGCCACCACGATAATTTTTCTTTTAATAGACCTAATAAAACGTAAAGACAACAGAGGTAGTTCTGTTAAGTAGTCCTTAGTTGACGTCAGAGTTGTGTGTAGTGGAACTAATGGGTGAAGTACAAGACACTTAAAGGGAAACTAAGGACGATCTGTATGAGACCCAGAAGAAACATCGAGGAGTTTTTTCATAAACGTAACAAAGGAAGAAAGCATAACAAAAACGGAGTCCTTAAACATAACAAAAGAAGAGGTCAACTTTTAGAGAGAAGTACGACATCTGATTGTATTGGGGAATGGACGAAGACTAAAAACAAGGTTACAACGGAAGTCGATCTAAAAAGAACTTCTGTGACTTTAACGTTCCGTGAAACCCTTTAGAAAAGGGTGTTAGGAATAACGTTAAACTTTGTGATGTATAGACATAAGAATAAAAGAGAGGGATTGGGGTTGATCTTACAGTCAATGTACCTAAATAATGTAGGAAGTTTGTCAGTGTTTTATTTACTTATTTGTCATCAAGTGTATACTTTCTAATGATTTACCAGCTTGTTACCTTCGGACTCTTCAATACCTGAACTTTCTACAAGTAGTTACAATCGAGTTCTTTAGTGAGCCACAGGTAAAAAGGGTGTTACCCTCAATGTAGTACCTCTAATAAGAGAAACGTTTTACCTGTATGAGTGGAAGTTCGGACTTTACTAACTAAAAGTGAAAGGGAGAATACCACTGGTTGTTTAAGTAGAAACGTTGGGGTACCTTGACATCGGACGGTCCGTGGAGACAGGTACCCTAAAAGGTCCGTTCTTATGACATCACCCAACGGTGACCCTCTTCTATGTAACCGTTTTTATTGTCTATAGTAGTTATTCTAACTGTGTCTTAATTTCACTCTTTACTTACTCATTTTTTTCTGTTAATGTTAATTTTAATAGACGACGAACCTTATCTTCGATCTGTTATTTCTGTTTCTTTTTGTCTCTGCCTCTCTCTGTCTCTGACTCTCTGAAGTGAAAAGACCTATTACCTAATGTCTAATGAAAGAATGACCAAGTATTCCCTCTCATTAAATTTCACTACGTGTCGAAACAATTACGGGAGAGGCACTCACACCCACTGTACACATTGAAAGAAGATTGATTATCTTGTATTCTTTTCATTTGTTTAAAATGTCTCAATTAAACTTAGAAACACTGGGGTACCTAGTATCAGACGGTCCGAGGAGACAGGTACCCTAAGAGATCCGACTTGTGACCTCTCCCAACGGTACGGAAAGAGGTCCCATAGAAGATTAAGATCCCTAGTTTGGGTGTAGAGAATTAGAGGACGTAACGTCCGTCCAAGAAGTGGTGATCACGGTGGACCTTCAGGTTCTAATTGAATTAATTTCAGTTTATTGATCAGTTAACTGAAAACGAATTAGTCTTCCCTCCAATGGGACCCACCCGTATTGGAATAGTCACTCAGGTTACTTTCTTCTAAACCTCCAACCTATATCTTCTTCAGTCTCTAAGAGGACAATTAAGATGTCTTTGTTTGATGGTATACTTGGTGGATGTCTCTCGTCGTCCGTTGACGTCCACAGGAAATCAACGACTCTTAGAGTTAGAATGTTGGTGTCTCTTAATTGATTAGTCGTACACCTAAGTGACTTGAGACACTTTAACGGTAATAAAAAAACATTATTTTTACAAATTTCTAATCTTTAAAGTACACCAAGTTGGATATATACGATAGGTGAGGTTTATTATACTGACAACTATTCATAATCAATAAAATAGACATATTATTTAATGTTGTTTGAATCACCGAATTTAAATTCAATTAGTGAGTTAGTACAGGCTGAAACGTTGGGGTACCTGACGTCGTGTGGTCCAAAGGGACAGGTAGTGGTTGAGGGCCTCGAACGAGTTTGAGTACAGGTAGTTCAGTCACTATGGAAGTTTGATAGAGTAGGAGAAAGTAGGGGAAGAGTACGACGGGAGTTAAAAAGGGTCGTAGTCTCAGAAAAGGTTACTCAATCAAGAAACCTCAAAGTCAAAATCGTAGTCAGGAAGGTCACTTATAAGTCTTGACCAAAGAAAATCCTATCCAACCGATCTAGAGGAACATCAAGTTCTCTGAGACTTCTCAGAAGAGGTTGTGGTGTCAAGTTTTCGTATTTAAGAAACCACAAGTTGAAAGCAATATCAGGGTGAGAGTGCAGGTATGTACTGGTGACCTTTTTGGTATCGAAACTGATCTACCTGGAAACAACGTTTCATTACAGAGACGAAAACTTATACAACAGATCCAACCAGTATCGAAAAGAAGGTTACTCGTTCGTAGAAAATTAAAGTACCGACGTCAGTGATAGGCGTCACTAAAACCTCGGAGCGTTTTATTTCAAAGAGTAACAAAGGCAACAAGGAGTAGGTAATCGGTACTTCCCTACCCTGGCCTACGGTGTTAGAATCAACAAACTTATAACTCAAAATTCGGTCCGAAAAGTGAGAGGAGAAAGTGAAAGTAGTTCTCCGAGAAATTGAGAAGAAACGAAAGACGGTATTCCCACCACAGTAGACATATAGACTCCAATAACTATAAAGAGGGTCGTTAGAACTAAGGTCGAACACGAAGTAAGTCGGGTCTCAAAGAGTACTACATGAGACGTATATTCACTATATTCATCCCACTGTTATATGTCGGAACTATATGAGGAAAGGGTTAAACCTTGGTCAGACAACAAGGTACAGGTCAAAATTGACAACGAAGAACTGGACATATATCTAAAGAATCCTCTGTCCATTCTACCAGACGATAAGGGTAAAAAATTTCTTAAAAGGTGTCAAACAACACTAGGTGTGTCAGTTTCCAAAACCGTATCAGTTATTCCGTCTGTATCTACAAAAGGACCTTGAGAGAACGAAAAAGACACTAGGTTACCTACAACTGTGATGTTTGTTTCGATCACCTGTACTACCTTAAGGTCAACTCAATCACCGAATTAGATCCTAGACGAACGAGAAAGTCAGAAAGACATCAAGTCTTTAGTTTCGTGTTGGATCTACCTAAGAGACGAGTCCCAGAGTATCCGACTTTAGTTCTATATTTCCCCGAACTCAAGAGTTAACCTCGAGACCCAAGAGAAGGTAGAGGACACTTAGACACTTACTAAAGTTATAGTCGTTAAAAATTAAAAATTGTAAAATAAAAAAGATAATCAATAATTGAATTACTTGGTACAATCTACCTAAGTACCTAACTTTCCTGAAATATACTAATATCAACTTTATAATAAATCGTATATGTCCGTTCCATTTATCACAGGTAATTACTTTGTACGGAATTCTGTATCAAGTCATCCTTACTTAATAAGCAGTAAATGACTGTAACCTATAAACCTTTTGATTAACTCAGTAAAGTATTTCGTAGACTTAAAGAGAACCAATTTTTTTCGATATTATTGTAGTAAACATAATGGACTTTCTGAAAGACTATGTATTTAGAACTATTAAGTTGAAGAGTGGTACACTTTTAAGTCGAAATATTACAAAAACGACTTTCGATTTTTACTTAAATTCTAATGGATGGTTTACGTACACAAAGTGATTAGTCCCCGTTGGATATAAAGATATTTAAATCTACGTTAGTCGTAACCGTTGGACTTCGTGTACACTTATCCCACAGATATTCATTTCCTACAGAATCACTAACGAATTTGTAGACCGTCTTTTTATGGTTACTAATACCACAAAGTTCAATTCAACAAAAAACTTTATAAAGAACTGTAGTATATACTTTGTATATTTTTCTTGGA
This sequence comes from Capra ibex, assembly GCA_006410555.1. Classification (NCBI taxonomy): domain Eukaryota; kingdom Metazoa; phylum Chordata; class Mammalia; order Artiodactyla; family Bovidae; genus Capra; species Capra ibex. The sequence goes on along the minus strand of SJYO01016970.1, from coordinate 18,987,735 downwards.
CTAACGAAACATTCTCATCGATATAGAGTTGGTATCTTCATTAAATCAAAACTAAATGAAAATCAACTTATAAATTTTTCTATATGTTTACATTTTGTTTAAATAAAAAATTTTCATATCATTTTATAGTACTTTTTTGTTCCTAGTAATCAGAAGACTCATTAGTGTTTTAAAAGAGCAAGGTCTTTCTGTATTGGTAAGGGAAAATAAAATGAAGTAAAAGGACGAAGGACGGGAAGGAAGAAAGGAAGGAAAGTATTTATAAATAACTGAGAGACTGATATACGACCCCAGGACCCCTATATCACTTGTTTTGTCTGTGTTGGGGGGAGTACATGACATATAAGATATACCCTTTTGTTTGTATGTTACGACCTTTATTATACTTGAATTTGTCCATTCCCTAGACCCTACTACCTTCCACGATAAAATCTATGATTTTTTCAATGGACAACCTTGTAAGACCTCTCCCTCACTTCCCATGAAACAAAAACAGAATAAAACAAAATAAAAATTATACGACTTGTGTCCTTTCCGTTCCATTGAAGAGAGAAGGGTCGAAAAGTCTAGGAGGAAACTTGGAAGGCTAATTCCATTCCTCAGAACATAAACGTCTTCTGGTTTTCGTCACGTCATGGTGATTGACTGTCGAGATCTTCAACAAGGTCTTGATCTACGTGACTTCATCTCGTTTTTCAACAAAGAAATGTTCACTCCCGTTTCCTCTCCTACGACAGTGCCACGAATGTCCTCAGGACCGCTGTTTTTTATCCTCTCCACACATAAACCTCTTCCGTAACCTCCTGTTCCCTCCACTCCCCCTCTGCTACTTTCCTAGAGTCTCCGATTTAAAAGGATGAAGTGTGACCTCCGACGACGACGGCGACGACGACGATTCAACGAAGTCAGCACAGGTTGAGACACGTTGGGGTCTCTGCCGACGGGTTGTCCGAGGGGGTAGGGGTCCTAAGAGGTCCGTTCTTGTGACCTCACCCAACGGTAAAGGAAGAGGTTACGTACTTTCACTTTTCACTTTCACTTCAGCGAGTCAGCACAGACTGAGAATCGCTGGGGTACCTGACGTCGGATGGTCCGAGGAGGTGGGTACCCTAAAAGGTCCGTTCTCATGACCTCACCCCACGGTACACTGTTTTTAGAAAAGTTAGAAACTTTTCATAGTGTTTCAACGGTCTTGACAATTTGGACTTCGGAGATTTCCCATTTATGTATTTAAGTATAATTACCATAAATGTATTAAAAGTCCATGGGTCGTGATCGACATAAAACTTTTGAACTAGTTGTACCTTTCTTGGAACCTAAAATTGACATCCTTTACATTAATTAAAGAACAAGATATTAAATACACGAGACTAGATCTGGTAAGTAAAACTAAAATATAATGAGTCGTAACTTTACAGGTACCGATAGACGGAAAATACTCCTATTCCACAGGTAGTAAAATGGAAATTTTACACAGAATAGAAAATACAGTAAAGAATTCTTACACGAAATAAGAAGTACACGAAGAGTCTGAAAACAAAAATTAAATATACAAGAAAACCATCAGTGATTTTCCATTATACTGAGTTTATAATGTCTCTAAAACTTAATCCATATCCAATAACACCTACACAAAAATAGGAGAACTGTCGAGTTTCCGTACTTGTGTTAAAAGACCCAAATTTCCTTACTCAGGTAAATTTTGACCGTAACGCGAGTAGTAACCACAGTATCTACCTTTACCTCACACTGTCCGCCGACAATTGAGACCGTTGAACAGTACATGGTCGACAAAACAGTGTTAAGTTTCCCGGGTCTCCGTTTATGACTCCTTTTGTTAATTTGTTATTTCTTTATCTTAGTGTATTTTTATCGTGGATTATAGTTTTCTTGTTCAAAGTCGTTAGTTATTTTTTCCACTTGTGGGTGCCTCTTCACAGGTAGTGTCATTTTTACACTCCTCTGAATGAAAGTCGTAGAAGTTTCTTGCTTTAGTTTATGACACTAAAAAGTTTCGAAGATCTAAAATAAAACTGATTAAAAACCGATTACTTAGTTTAAAAGGAAATTTTAAGGTTAGTTTTACGATGTCATGTTACTTAACTTAATATGTTTTCTTTATGGATTTAATAGTATCAGTGTTAAACGTTAGACATGAGAAACTCCTAAAATACCAATCATGTAGTTTTAAGATCAATTTTAAGTTTTGTACTGAGAAAGATACCTTAAATACAAGATTATGTTCAACATAATGAAATAAAAAATAATAATAACAAAAAAATTAAAAATAAAAATGAAATAAAATGAAATATTATGACATAACCAAAACCGTATGTAACTGTATATAGGCGGTGCCCACATGTACTCGAGGGTTTGTGCTTGGGGGGGAGGGAGGAGGGTGGGGTGTAGTAGGGAGGCCTAGTAGGGGTATGTGGTCGGAGTTCGTAGGACGTAGGACGTAGGACGTAGCTTGTATCTGACCGCTAATCAAAGAATGTGCTGTCACATGTACAAAGTTACGGTAAGAGGGTTTAGTAGGGTGGGAGAGGGAGAGGGAGTCTCAGGTTTCAACATAATGAAATCTCTTATACCACTGAAAAAGATCAAGAAGGAGAATTGAGCCTTTGTTTGACTCAGTCGTAGTAGACACCCTACTAGTACCCAACTGAGTTAAATGGACCAAAGTTGACTTTCTACCGAAGAGTCCGTGTACCACCATTTCTTAGGCTGACGGTCACCTCGTCTATGTTCTCTGAGCCCCAACTAGGGACCCGACCCTTCTCATCCTTTACCGTTGGGTGAGGTCATAAGAACGGACCTTTTAAGGTACCTGTCCTCGGACCGTCCGATATCAGTTACCTCAGTGTTTCTTAGTCTGTGGTGACTCGGGAGTACATGTTACGTGTTATTTCACTTTCTATGTGAATCATCGTCATTGACACTTCCAGTTCCTTGTATCTTTAGGACAGTTCATACCTTCTATAAAGAGTGAACGTTACCCGCAGTCCCTTGGAATCCTAGTGAGAAACGGAGACACTAACCTAGTCTAGGAAGACCTTAATGGATCCAGGAACAACCCAGTAGAGGTCAAATGCTAGTGACAGTCATAATTACATTAACCCAAGACTGAAACCCCTCCTGTCAGGATCCTGTCTCATTTGGTACGGTCTAAGAGAAATATTTCTAGGATTTTGGGTTTTGTCAGTCAGTGTCTCTCTTCCTTCTTCAAATAATCAGACTCTGTTCTTATTCAGTGTTTCACTTACAAGTCCGAGACCACACTCTATTTGGACCCGAACTAAAGACTGAAGAGGGGATAGTCGACAGACACGTACGTACGATTCAACGAAGTCAGTACAGACTGAGACATCCATTTATAAATTTGTGACATTCGATGTCGACACAAATAGGGATTTTGCTCCTCAGAGAACACAGAATTACAGTGATACTCCTAATTTAGTGTATTAGAAGTATGCGAATGATTATCTTAAACACTCATTATGTAATTGTTTGTAAGGAAACAAAACCGACAAAGATACAAGATAAATAGTAATTGTAGTAGTGACAGTAAAACTTAAACACCGAAGTTTCTGGTATTTTAGACGAAGGCACCAAAAGGGAGGTCCTTTATGAAAAACTGAAAGGGAATGGTACTTCTTAGATATTGTGGAACATCTGATCGGTATAAATAGACACGAACAGAATAAAAGACTCTGTCACGGTCGAGTGACTCACACTTCTGAACTAACGTGGACAGATAAACGGTGGTAGCATAAATCGTTCTACGAAACATACGTAATCTTCAATTTATAACCAACACCTTAACTTAATGATGGGTCAAACCCAAAATCACAAAGAAGTACATAACAACGTTTTGGGTGACAAACGTTAACCTTCAGAAAATAATGTCTAAGTTTTGTAACAAAAACTTGGGTATTTACTCAGTAATACTAAATCTAATTTTTTATTTTTTGTCCTATTAGGTTGAAGGGGGTGTATTAGAGTCTTAAAGGGTTAGATTAAAGGGGGATCTCTCAATACTTTTGAAAGGAGAAGGTTAACGTTTAATACTTCAAAACAATACTTCAACTTTCACTCCAAAACCATTTCATGTGAGTCTCTCTCTAGTGTCTCATTAAATAAAATTCTTAGGATAATCGTTTTTTTTTTGGTTGTATAAAATAAACCAGTCAAGGATTACTGAGTCTTTAGACAACCTATGAATGTTACTACTTCCGACATCCTCGGAGTAAAGAAACGAGAACTAGGATTCAGAAGTTCCTAAGTCCCCTGAACTCGTAGAAAGTACTTCTCATTTCGATGAGAATTCAAAATCCTTATTAGACCCCCTGAGTAGTTTGATCAAAACTAAGACTTAAATCTTAATTTTAACCGTTCTGTATGGAAGATAAAGAGTATACAAGAGTCCAAAAGATCTTAAAAGTGGTTTGTCCTTTCCACTTTAAATACCTTTTTAGTCTCAGTTCATCTAGTGAGGAATCCATGGATTTCCTTTTTACTCTTACCACTTTTACGGCATTTCCAACCTCGGAATTGACTGACTTTGTTGTTTTGTTCTTTTGTCTCTTCCTAGGTTCAACGTCGTCTTTACGAAGACTGTCCACCGTCAGACAGGCGGTGGATCTTGGGACGACTAACTTCTCTACCGTAACCTTCCCGGACCCGGGACCCGGGAACACTTTATTACTAATTTTATGTCGATTTAATATAGTCATCTAAATAAAACAGTCAGACTTTCGTCCCTACATCTCATAGATATAGTATCTTGTTTCGACGTCACGAGTCCTCTTCTCGTAAAGACCCGTAACTGTCGTCGTCTTCACGACCTTCAGGCCAAGGTGAATCTACATTTTTAATCACGAGAATATGATCTCGGAGTCAGTACTGTATGTCACAGGATCTAATACCTTAGAGTCTTTCGACATAGACCTATGGTAGTTTAGACTAACGAAGGAATAAAATTTGTCTCCTTTTTGACATTTAGGTCTCATTAAACAAGTTTTATAAATAATGCATAAAACTTAACGTTCACACACAAAAAATTTTAAGTAAAAACCGACACGTCACGTCGGTTTAGTCTATAATCAAGGGGTTAGTCCCTAACTTGGCCCCAACACCGTCTCTTTCGCGTCTCAGGATTGAAGACCTGACGGTCCCTTGAGGGTGTTCAACACTCACAACTTTCGGACTTTGTTTAGTTCACATTGTTGTTGTTTTAATAGAGTTATTGACCTTTCAGTTTTCTCTCTCGACAGAGGTACTTGTCGAGGTAAGTCCTCGAGTTTATTATAGTGTTCTCTGAACTAAAAAGACGTCCAGAGTCTAGTCGTGTGAGGGGAAGTGGAACGACCCGAAGTGAGAGTTCGAGACTGACACTTGTTCCACTGGTAGTAGAAGACGAAGTGTAGGAGACTCCAGGTTCAGATCCTCCTTTCCTTAAAAGGGAGACACAATGGTAGGTGAACAGGGAGGGTGTGTTCGTACCTCGTGACAGAATTAATCTGGCCGGTATCTAATTCAAGGGTGAACACTGAGGTAGTGACACCGGTCCTGTTCAACTTCGTGACTACCCGAATCTAGACTACATTTTCCCATAAAGTAAAAGTTTTGACTCCAATCCTTGAGTCCAAGGTACTTGGTTCTCCTCTCCACTTCTCAGGGAGTGTTTTCTATTCTTCACTTCATAATTGTCTTTTTTCATCTGTGGTCGACTCTATCATTTTACAATGAAAATTTTTGGAAAAATATAACTTCAAATCAACTAATTGTTATATCAAAATCAGAATCAAAATCAACATATCGTTTCACTCAGTCAATACACACACATATATATATGTATACATATATACGTGTGTGTACGAACCAGAAAATGTTTAGGAATAGGGTAAATCCAACAATTGTATTATAACTCGTCGTAAAGGACACGATATGTCATACAGGAACAACTAATAAATAAAATTTATCTCGTTGCACTGTACATGTGTGACGATATCATTTCTTGATAATCCAGTTTTTAATTAGATGTACCCGATAGTCTCAATAAGTGATTTTAACGTAGGGAATTTCAGAAGTATACTTTTTGTATATTAGGTATATACAGCACCCAACATAAATAAGATGTAGGTATACATGATGAGGAGAGTCGTCCTCATATGAGTCTACTTTGGGACCTGAACGAAACACTCGTTTTGTCGTACGTGACTAAAACTCATCTTCGAAGTTCTCGGTTTTGCCCTAAGTTGTTCAAACACAAAGGAAGACAATAGTATTGGTTACCACGAAGTCGCTGTTCTGAAGAGACAATCAAACCAAAAGTCTTCGCTTCTAATTGACCCCGTCTCGGTGCAGTTACGTACTTCCTGAATCTGCACTTTCTTCTAATCTAGAAAAGACGACATTGTCTGATTTTGAAATCCTAACAATCAATAGTAGTATTCTACAATCGGACTTACTATGTTGAAGGATGTTCCTTAGTGATTAACGGAAAGAGAAAACCGTAAATATTTGTTTCTTCTTAGAAAAGAAGATGACGAGAAAGATTAGAAGAACGAGGGGTCGATTCGATCTTTTTTTGTAAAACCACCACCAAATCATCGATTCAACACAGGCTGAGAACACTGGGGTACTCGACATCGTGTGGTCCGAGGGGACAGGTACCCTAAGAGGTCCGTTCTTATAACCTCGACCAACGATAAAATTAAACTACGTTTTAATAAAATCAAAAACCATTTTGATTGAGGAAAATCAAACAAGACAGAGATTAGACTTTACACGGTGTATATTCAAGACACTGAAACCTGTTTATAGAAATAGAGAGATCTAGAATATAAGAAAATTGACACTTTATAACACAAATTAGGGATCCACTGAGAGGCTTGGTGGAGATAGTTACTTAGGGATACCAAAGTACTCAAGTACGAGAAGAAAGGAAAGGTCATGGATGATATTAAACATTCATTTATACGAAAACACAACGAAAAATGGGAAATAAGAGAGGTGTGATCCTGATATTCGAGGTCCTCCCATCTCTGATAGAGACGGAAAAAGTGGTAATATGTGAGTCACGGACAGTCTTACAGAACACATAGTATCCTACCTATTACAGCGATAGTTAAAAGAATCCTTACAATATACTCAGAGTCGACCTTACTTTGTAATAGATCTAATTATCGAAATCCATCCGTAATAAACCGTCAACAGGTTCTGTTTACAGATACGTGTATAGATCTTTATTCCACATTTTACGTAAGATCTTCACGTATAAAAGTGTCCTCGTCTTTAGACGCAGAAGAAACGACAATTGTCATGCTTTGGCGTGTTTAGTAGGATAGTTTAGTAACAGTTCGGTTCTTTCACCAATTTGGGTGTCCAGACCGTAAGACCTTTAATTTCGTTCCCCACTTAAATCCTCGACTATAAGTCCCTACACATGTGTCTGACAATTCTAAGAAAAATTAAACTGTAATTTTTTTTAGTTGTACCTAAACTTTATTTTACGAAAATGTATTGTTTTACGATATTGTATGTATGATTGCTACCAAATTAAGAAATCGTTAAGGGGGAAACCGGAGATCTACAGAGTGAACCCTGAGGGTAACGTCTCCTAATAAGACTACGTTATGGAGTGACATCCGACCCGACTTTACAGTCGAACCCTTGATTTTCTCCCTTGGTACACTTAAATTGACGTCAACCCAGTTTTGTAAGGTAGTCATGAAAAAAAAAAAAATTTGAAAGAGATTTTTACGTTTATTGTCTACCACCCTCTTATCTGTCTAAATACTCTTTTTAATGAAACATAATCAGTAAGACTACTCGGTGTAGGGTTCTTCCGGCACGGAAAAACCGATACTATTTGTCAAAGGTCCACATTGAGAACTACGACTCTTTGACTATAAATTCTGTTAGTAGTAGCCGGGTAGAATTGTCGAAAAACAGGTGAATTTTTATTAAGTATCGTATATATTGTTATCCGTACCATACCTTTAGGTTAAATAATTACAAAAATCTTATACTCAATATCTCTTTTGTACTCAAATTGGATCCTTTGGACGAATACATTCAATTCAGTCTTCGACTTGATTGTCAAAATAAAGAACTTTGTAATTCTTTGTAAAACTTTAACCCGTTTTTCAAATAAATAATTCTAAAAAATTGTATTTATTTACACTTTATTATGAGAACGTCTATAAAGTTAACCATTTTACACAAGGGTCTAGGTACACAATATATCTAAGTATACATCACATATACGTTTACAATAAAAAAATAATCCCCTTACACTTTCTATCTACTGGGTGTCACTAAATCTTTATTATAATGTAAAGTCCATTATAAGTTTTATGAAGTTTCGTGTTAACTTGTTTGAACTCGAAGATCGTGTTTTAGATCTAAATAAAGAGATTTCACTCCCCCCGCCAGTCCACCCACCCTTAGAGGAGGACAGGGATTTTATCCGATCGTTCTCGTTTAATGGTTGTAAATAGATATCCTTTTTTTACTTACTTTCTTCCACTCGTTTCAGACTAAGAAAAACCGGTTAAATGATTTCTTTACGAAAGAAACATCTAACAGTAACATGATACGAAGTCAAAGATATAGAAATAAAACAAACGACACAAAATAAAATTCGGGACGTCTAGATTTCTTTTTAAATCTTAAAAAAACGACTAGTAAAACTAAAACTAAATTTAACCTGTGGTTATTTTAATCATTTTACACACACAATTATTAGCGAGTAAGTGCACGTTGATACGCTGGGGTCCCTGAGGAGACAGGCACCCTAAAGGGTCTTATAACCTCACCCAACGGTAAGGCAAGTGGTCCCCAGAAGGGGTGGGTCCCTAACTTGGGTCAAAAGGACGTAACCTCCGCCTGAGAAATGGTAGACTCGGTGGTCCCTTCGGGATCATTTTACATACCCAGAGTTTTATCAATGACATTGATGAGTGAAACGTCTTGGTCTTTGTTTACTAATGTTTTTAGAGTCACACGGAGTAAAACATAGACATGATAAAGTTCAAACTACTTAAATGAAAAAGGGTAACCAAGTCCATTGAACTAGTGAATTAAATGTGAATGTTTATACAGTGTAAATATAAATTTACACTGTATAAATTTACAGTGAAAGTATAAATTTTCGTGAAAAGTTTCTTAAAAACGTTTGAAGGATTAATGACTTGAAAACCCAGACTGTACGTTCGAGAGGAACCCGATCAAGATAGAAGGAAAAGGTCTAAAAGAGGATTAATCATGTTTCGTTAGATTCTAGAGAAAAATATACATAGATAATATCATTTAACAAGTTGAGTTTATAAAAAAAAATAAAGTGCTACGGATAAAACCAAGGAAGTCCATCTGTACTGAGTTAGACAGAGATGAATCCCTTTAACTTCGTGGTGATACATGAATGAATAGAGATCTATGACTAAACATTTCAGTCAGCATCAACGACCCCACGTTACGTTGTGACCGAGGGAATATCCCACCCATCCCTCTCTGGGTTCTTTCTTCGTCTAGTGAGGTCTAGTCATTCACCACCAAAATTATTCGTTCCCTCCCGAAGGAACCACCAAATTACCACTTCTTAGACGGACGGTTGTGTCCTCTGTATCCAAGTCAGGGACCAGGTCCTTCTAGGGCGTACGGAGTCTCGTTGGTTCGGGTACGTGGTGTTTATGACTCAGACACGAGACGTCGGTGACCCGGGTGTATGGCGTCGATGACTTCGCGTGCGTAGGATCTAAGGTACAAGGAGAGCTTTTCTTTGGTGACGTTACTCTTCGGGTACGAAATGGTAATCTCTCATCGGAGGTGAGAGAGAGATGTTGATCTCTTTTCGGACGTCGTTACTTCTAAGTCGTGTTGGTTATTTATTTATCTTAATAAATTTTTTTTATTCGTTCCCTTGAATGAACACTCTGAAAAGAACCCGTCGACGTTCTACTGATCTAGAAACGGGGACGGAGATCTTAGAAATTTCAAATACGTCTCTAGAATTGACCCAGTACCTAAGTCAAGTCCACCAGAGTTGTTATGGAAGAGAGAGTACCCATTCAGGAACTTTGGGGACGATCATACCTTTACTGTTCTATATATAACGTTCCTCTCACTCCTCTATTCTTCGGAGTTTCGCGTACCCACTGACGTACGGAGGACGAGAGTCCAGTCGACTTCCGATACTATTGAAAGAGGTTGTATTCTGAACCAGTTCTAAAAATTCAACTCCAGTCGTTACATTGAATAAGGATTCTCGTAACGAACTGGAGGTTGTCATTGACCAACTTTATTTAACTTAAGATAAACAGTTAAAAGGTCAGTTTCCTTAACTATGTCAGTTGTAATAGACACCCTCCTCCCTATGACACCGATACTATGGAATGACAACTCTTGTGTCGTACTCTTCTCCCTTTCTCTCCTTGACTCTCTTCAAACACCTTTTTCTGTTTCTATAATCTCTCTATGTTCTCTTTCCCTCCTTGTTCTTCTCCTCTTTGTCTCACTCGTCGTTCTTTCAATTCAGTCAGAGTCGGGACTTACCATGATAAAGATTTTAGAAGACAGAATCGCGGTGGAGTAGAACTTTGAGGGTCAAAATAACTACCGTCAAATCACCCTTAGTTAGTCGGAAATTTCAGATCCTTAGGTCGCTCCCTAGTTGGTCAGACACGTTGAGGACTCTTTACTCCTCCAATTCGGTTAAGGGACTAGTGTCCTCCTACAAGATCCTCGAAGTCTCCATGAAAAAGGGGTTTTAACATGGATGAGAAGTCTCGTTTAAGACTCACGAAGCAGATACCTCGTCGACCTTAAGGGATCTGTATAGATAGTTTATGTCTCCGAATGTAAATGGACATTTTAACCCTTTATAAATTTAAATATTAGTTAACAAACAGATAACACCTACTAAGTGAATCTAATAAAACCAGAGTTAAAAGTGTAAGACTTCCTACTAACAGTTCGATCTCAAGAGTCTCTTGAGAAGGTCCAACTTCTAAGACAAAACGACAAGGTCTTTAATTTCATATCCAAAAATTTAGATTAGGGGATTAGTATTGTACAGTTAATTTATAAAACAGATAATTTTCATCAAAATCTTGAAATTTGAAAATCTCAGGAAAAATTCAATTAATCTTTTACTTTTTTTTATTAAAAAATATTCAAGTTAAGTGTTTTTAAATAACTGTTAGACAGTACACTACCGGAGACGGTCTACGAACCCAATACGGTTACTCCTCTTGTGAAGAACGAGACATGTACTTCGTCTATGAACTTGAGTGATTTTCTGATCATCCAGATTAATTTAATATAGAAAACATATAGTGTCGAAATTTTTAAAACTAATGATACGTAAATTGTAAAAATTGGTTTTGTTAGTTGAGACGGAAATTTTTGATAATACTACTACAATTACTATCGTTTGTATAAAAATAATCTTGTGAATATTTACTTCCATTCAGAACTATTTACGTACACGTGACAACTCTTATATCTTTTTTCATGTCACCTCAACCACGTTTCAAACACTAAACAAATATTTTGAGACATTCTTCCGATGAACTTAAATTAAGATTATCAGGTCTACTTACAGTACATTCTCAAGACTGTCTTTATCCGCCTAGAAAATTTACTATATTAACTACTCAAAAATTATTTCTATGAAAGAGGAATCGTTCATCATACCCGTCCCAAATCTCTTTGGTCATTCCCTTCTTAGTCCTGTGTACTCCGATCGTTGAGATCCCGAGGTACTGGTAGGGAAGTAGTCTTTCATCTCTCTACCCGAAGGTCTTGTACCTCTACAATCTACACACCCATTCTATCGGACTCTCTGTGATACCGGAAACCGTCTCACTGTGTCGGTTGGACACCAGTGGTCCGTTCCTCTCAATGTGACATTATCTGTAGGACCGGTGTAAGAGGAGAAGACTAAGTTAGATGTCGACGAAGAATAACCGAGTCAGGTTGGGTCTCTCGTTCCATCGAGTGACCGTCCTAGGTATCTCCAGTTGGAAGTCGCCGTATCTCGTCTTAGTCCTTCTGACGATGTACTTGTACGTATTCTAATACCTCCTGTACGTTTTGATATACCATTAGTCTTTAATAATTTTAGTGTAGAACTACTAGAAAGATCAAATTGTACCTTTTTAATGAATGTATTGTCTTTTCAAATAAGTAAAAATAAAGTAAAAGTTTTAAGTTTAATCATAAGATTAATGAGTAACACATCTTATAATAAATATATAGTGTTTCTACTATCACAGAAGAGGTTTTGATCATTTTATTTTGACAATTGGAAATCTTAACAAATCATTATTACCTCCGTAAAGAGTCGAAATTTACAATGTATAATTATTGTAAGTCATGGGTGAATTTTTAATTAAAGTATTATCGTACGTACTTCTTTTTTTGATATAAGTACATTTTGGGATTAGTGTTCACAAAGTTAAACCAAGTAAAATTAAGTATCTTTATTTATCTATGAAATTAAAAATATTGTAATTTTCATGTGGGAGAGATTTTCGTTTGGTTTTTTTTTGTGTTATGATGAAGTATAACAATAGACCCGAATTAATATAATTGTAGATCACTAATATTCGTCTTAGATACCAGACATAAAGAGGAGTCTTTGTCTATTAATACTAATACGAGTAAAATAAATAAACTAAATAGATAATAGGGATTTAATTTTACCTTTTTTAGATTCATAAGATGTAAAAAAACTTTTCATCGACAGAAAGACTATTATGTCTTATTGATGATTAAAAATAACTTAGTTAAAGACACAAAACGAAACGAAGATAAAATTTAGATTTCAATGTCGACTTTCTTAATCTATCTCTGAAGATCAAATAGTTAACAAAAATTACAGTTTCGTGTGTGTAAAAATTATGTATTAGACCGAATCTATTTTGACGGACGAGATAGTCCACCTCACATAAACCGTTTTCGTCAAGAAACGTCAAGTTGTATTATACACAATTTGTATATGGTTTACAAAACATGTTGAACCACTCTAATCGTGTTGACCGTTTGAGAAGTTTTTTTTTCCGGTGCTACAGTGTAACCGAACCTTTATCTTAGACCCGACTTTTATCTCTCTTTTTATTTTCAAGAGAATTCCAGTTCCCGTTGTCGACTTGTCGGGACCCCGATGGACAAAGTTTCCTATGTCACAGATCACAAATATCTACTTTACAACCAAAGATACCCCCCTCCCACTAGTGTCCTTGTTTATAGGGACTGTGGGTTTGTTTTATTAGGGTTTATTTTACTTACTACATCGGGTGTCATTTTTCCCTCTATTGATAAGTACCCTTTTTACGTACTGGAGTGAGAAAGTCTTATGGGTCACTAAGTAGTCGCAAAAGGTCGAAAGAACGGACGAACGAAACTTAGAGTGTCAAGACAGGGAAAGAGAAAACGGGGGTCCCAATCTAGTGATTTGACTTCCAGGACCCCAAACTCTTCCTACAATTCTAAATTCCTTTCGGGTATCAAACACTTTTATGAAGAAAAGTTATTAAATCTCCGTCACAGAAAGAGTCCTCGATTTACAATAATAGAAACGAAGAAAAGGAGTAATAATAATGATAAACCAGAGACTTTCCGATACACGACTGAAGGAACTTTTTCTTCGGAGATACTAGTATTCCTTTTACAATACCTTTACATAAATATTCGTCCTCCTTAGTCGATTTTTATAGTAATGCTCGTCCGATTCAATATTAAAATTTAACACCGTGAACGTCTTGGGACTTCACGATAGTCAGGTAGAGGAAGAAACCTTTTCCGTGGTATCAAATTAGCTTATTGACACTTTGGTGACGGAACTTTAGCGTTGGTTTAACAAACACGTCACAATACATAGATTCCCTTGTTCACACACCTGAAGATCATAATGTAATAATCAAAGAAATCTCGGCACACGTGAAGTTTCTAAAAAGTCTTAGATCATTACGATACAATGCGTCCCGGGTCAATGGGGCGCCCATCTTCGAGGTCCGAAGGACGATAAGGTGGAGAAGAGTAGAACCATAGAGGACTAATAAAGACTAAATCCCGAGACGTTACACCCTATGTCCTCTTCTTCCCGTTTAGACAGACCAAACAAGACGGTCCGTAAATGTTGAAAGATGTTTCCTACTATTTTTGTGATGACCCCTTGTTTTTTCAAAAACTAATTCGGTGACGAAAGTCGATATGAGATGGACACTCAGAGTCGTATTCGATATGGAACCACGGATAATTTTACGTCTAAGGACACAGGACGAAGGACTCGAGGTCGACACCATGGAAACTCTAGAGATTAAAAATAACCCTTAGACACCCGGACTCCCAATGTGAAACTCCTTGGGTCGTGATGTTACAAGGAGATAGTCTTCGGACTAGAAATCTGTAGTTCAGTTCGGTTATCTAAAAGTAGATACGATTGACTCTTTAAAGATCTTCGTAGTAAAGTGACGACGAGTCACCAAGTCAGGGCAGTTTCGACGGCCATGTCGAGACCGGGAGTTCTCAAGGTTCATTAGGGAGATTTTCGGATAATTGTTAATTACTAGATTTCTTCACTTCTCCCCACTGAATGTTTAATGCATAATTATGGCGGAGAAGTAAACCGACCGAACTACTATGGTTACATCTCTTTTGGGACCAATACTCGTAGGGGGTGGGGTTTGGACTCCGGGTCTACCTACTGTCTGAAGTAAACTAGAAAGAGTACGACACGGGAGTACGGAACCCTTGTTGGTTTCTGTACCCTCCTACTTCCAACCCCGTTCTAAGGTATCACGAAGAGAATAAAGTCTTCATAGACGTACGAAGGTACCAGACACCCAGAGTTACTGGACACAGATGGGTGTAAAGACGAACCGAGGACCGGAACGACACCGACGGACCCGTCTATTTCGTGAAACAAAAGTGAGACTCTCGAAAGGAAAGACGAATAAACGTCAAAATAGTGAGACATGGGGTAGACTAAGTCTGACTGACGAATGTTGAGCTACGACAGTCGTGATATAAGTAAATATGTTCACCCGACTCCCATTTATAAGACTCCAGTAAAGGACTCTACCGAAGTGGTTGGTTTACTGTTCAATAAATAAAGATAAACAACAAAGAAATCCCTTGAGTTTGGACCCTAGTGAAACATACGAATAAGTAATATAAATTATTTATACCACGAATAAAAAACATTAGTCGTAATAAATTCCATATTAAACGTATGTTTTGTAGGGGTACACTTTACATGTCCAACCACTGTACAAGAATAAAACTTTCTTATTATCAGTGACAAGTGTCACTAAAACCTCGGGTTCTTTCATTTCAGACGGTGATAAAGATAACAAAGGGGTAGTAGATTAACCGACCGGTACTTCACTACCCTTACCTACGACACTAGAATCAAAAACTTGCGACTCGAAATTCGGTCAAAAAGGTGAGAGGAGAAAGTGGAAGTAGTTCTTCGAGAAATTAAGGAGAAGTGAAAGACGGTAATCCCACCATAGTACACGTAATCCCACCATAGATATAGACTCCAACGTTTATAAAGAGGACCGTTAGAACTAAGGTCGAACACTAAGTAGGTCGGACCGTAAAACGTACTACATGAGACACGACGACGACGAACCAGCGAGTCAACACAGACTGAGAAACCCTGGGGTACCTAACATCGGGTGGCTCGAGGAGACAGGTACCCCTAAGAGGTCCGTTTTTATTACCTCACCCAACGGTACGGGACGAGGTCCCCTAGATGGGTTGGGTCCCTAGTTTGGGTCCAGAGGACGTAACGTCCACCTAAGAAATGGTAGACTCATATATTCAATTTATTAGTCCCACTGTTATATGTGGGAACTTAATAAGGAAAGGGTTAAAACTCGGTCCGATACCTTCTTATTATCTATGTGTTTTTTTCTACGTTACCATCATGTCTCACAGGGTAAATGACAAGTAGATTCACGGGAGTCAACAATGTAGAATTTCTTAATATAGTCCTTTTGACACAATGATACTTTACACATATAGTAAGCTACAATAAAATAGTGTACATCTCTGCATATCAGTCGTGGTGATAGTTCTATGTACGTTATTACTTCGACTTCTTTGTGTTTGTGTTTTAGCCCTCGTATGTTTCATCTTTCTGTTTCGTTCAATTCGAAACACTTACTATTGTATCAGAGAGTCAAATTCGAAGTCTTGACTGCTACTTTAAGGATCGTAGGTCCCACTTTTCCTTTTGTACTATTTACCTTATCGTGAGTAATAATCTTTTCTCCTACGGACGGTCAAGAAGCCACTTTTCTTGAAAAAAGACGACTACAATTTAAATTTTCTTTATTGAGTCTTTTTCAAAATGTGTCTGGTATGACCCCATTACCAATTGTAAGACTCGATTGTAAAGATATCGTTTTCGTTCGTGTCTAAAATAAATCGACCGATGAAAAGAAACACTGATAATGAGTGTTTAGGTTTTCGTTTGATAACTACGTGTTAAAGGGTTCGATTGTTTATTCTGTGTAAGACACCGATCGTGAACTTGTCTCGTATTTTTTCCGATACCCTACTCCACCGAAGATACCTGTCTTAATGATACTGAGTCGCAGATAAAGATCAAAAGGAAAAGTCGAAAAATACTTACTTACTCCGGTACACAGGTCCATACCGGTTTCTCGACACTCATACCGTCGAATAGAAAAGTTTTCTTCCGAAAACGATTTTTATACTGTGAGTATAAGGAGATAGTCTTCTGATCCAGATCGAAAGGAGGGGAACTTGTTATGTCTACCCGAAACATCCTCTCATACTGAAGTCTACAATCGAAAACGGACCGGGGGAGTCAATTAGACAAAAATAGAGAGAAGAACGTGAAAATACTCAGAATATGGTTGTATATATGAAGGGACCACCAAGTGACCATTTTTTTAGGTGGAGGTTTACGTCTTCTACTTCCAAGTTAGAGACCCAGTCCTTCTAGGGAACCTCTTCCTTTAGTGGTGGGTAAGGTCATAAGAACGGACCCTTTAGGGTACCTGTCTCCTCGGACCACCCGATATCCGGTACCCCAACATTTTCTCGACCTGTGTCGAATGTCTGATTCGTTGTTGTTACGGTTGTGTATTTAAGTTGGTAGGACTTCCTCAGTACGACCTCTCTTACGTATCTCTTTGTTGTGTCTCTACTCCTTAAGACAGGTTCCGTAAGATCGAGAAGGTCGGGTCTTGAGAAGTTCAGTAAGTTCAAATTCTGGGTGTATACTCTCATTTCTTCGGGATCTCTACTTGACGTTAAAGTCCTTTCCTCCAATTAAATTATAAATAAACGTTCCTTTATATTCGTTTAATGAATCTGAAGGATCCAGATCTTCCCACTAACTTGACGTTTGAGGATACGATAAACGTTCACAACCGTTTCTTACAGTGTCGTAGGATGTATGATCACAGTTAAAACTTAGTAGAATCTCTAGTCCTTTATAATCCCTAGTGAACTTTATAATCCCCTTCTCTTAGTAGGTAAGAATATCTTCTGGGAGAAGACTTATTAGAGACACCTCCGTTGTTTATGTTTTTGTTAAAGTTGTTTATAAAGACTATTAAAACTAACGTTACTTAAAACAATTTTCACAATGAAAAGACTTCGAACAAAAAGAGTCAGAAAGACAGATTATAAATTACGAAAAGAAAAAACAAAATAGAAGATCTGGTTTCAACTAACACTCATGAACCAACTGGTGTTCTATTATATAATCCCGACTTATTCTGAAATTACTAGTAGGACTGGATTTAGGGTTTACAACACTGTCTCCTTTAAACTCTAACCTTTGTAAGGGTCCCCGGACTGAAATTAACATTGGCCCCGTGATCTGACAGTCACGACAGACTGAAGTCTCAACGGTTGACTGAACTACCTATACGTTACTTGTCGGAAACGTATCTACTGATGCACTGTAGACTCATAAGGTGTTTTCCGACTCCTCATCCTTTTCTTCTTTAACGTCATCAGGTAGAGACGACCAGTGGACACCTTTAGGGGAAGTACAAGGAGACTGATCATTGACTTGGTTTTGTTTCTAGTTGTAACTATTTGAACAATGGCTTGTGGATGAAGGTTATACTGACAAGTAGAGAAGACCCTTTTTTACGTTCTTGATAATACATTATTAATGGACATTATCGACCAATGATTAGGGTCTTATCTTTTTATAACAAAGGATATGAAACAACATAAATCTATTCTATTTATTAAAACTTTGATTATCGATAATTAGAGAAAAATTATCGTAAGACAAGTTTTAGTGTGTTTAAGTCTCAAGAATTTAACCAACATAGTAGACAGAAAGACTATTGTATAAAGAATAAGAATACAAAAAAAAATGACAATATAATTTTATTGTAATAAAATGAGAATACAAAATTTTTCAATCTAAAATCCTCTATGTGTACGAGTTTCGTAGAAATTTACGGTATAAGAGTCTCTAAAAAAAAGAATAGTGGAGTAGAGGAAAAGTTTTATTTTATCGGGAGAGGAAACGTGAGAGACTAGTGTGATCAGAAAGTCTCGAAAGTGGGGCTCGACAATACTAAGACGAGTCATGTCAAAATATAAAGAGACGGTGGTCAGACATTCTAGGTATTTTCGTACTTGTTACAGATAGTTGAAGTAGTAATATCCAAATATCTCATCGACCATATTCATAAACAATTTACTTCCTTCCTAGGTGAAAGTCGAGATTGTGATAGTAAATGTCCCAGAAGAGCTTATCTATTAGTTATTCTTTTGATACCTTATTCTAACGTCAATTGTGTTACATTCTTTAGTTTATGGTCCGAGTCTACTTTAGTATCTATTTTGTATTTACTATCCACGGTATTTTCAACTCACCCATCCTACTAGGGAACCATTAACAAATCTCCTATTAGTTCATCTTTAAGCTCAGACTTTTTTACCTACGTCTCTCCTCATCTCTTTTTTTATCGTACTTTTTTAGGTTCTCTTTTTATCTATAAGACTTTTATTGTTTCCATCAAGATATACCAATAAGGTAAAATCTCTTTTATAAGAAGATCTACCGAAGGGAGTATCGAGTCAACCATTTCTTAGACGGACGTTACGTCCTCTGGGGCCAAGTTAAGGACCCAACCCTTCTAGAGGACCTCTTCCCTTTCCGATAGGTGAGGTCATAAGTCCGGACCCCTTAAGCTACAGGATATGTCAGGAACCCCAGTGTTTCTTAGTCTGTACTGACTTGTTGAAAGTGAAAGTGAAAATAAGAATATCCTTGTAGTACTTCATACTCGTAATTCTTCAGTAAACACCCTAATAACCTACAAAAACTTACGATCACAGGTTGGAGACTGAGTATTCGGGACTTTTGGTGAGGGACAAAACTCGTTCGTTCACCGTACTACTTTTTCAAGATGGTTCTACATCAACCGTCGAATCACGTTCTAACCAACTGATCTGTTTCAGACCTCCCTCTACACTCCTTGGACAACTTTAAGGTATTCGTCCCATCTCCATCAACTTTATTTTTCCTTACAATATACGTAACACTTTATATTATTTTATAATTTTTGATTACCCTTAATATCGACCTCTATGTACCATTCCCTTTCCTTATCCGTTTCTTCGATGTTGTTAACCTTCTTGATAATGTTTTGTTTGTCTTATACCCTTCGATTCATATTCTCTACTAAACACAGCTGGTTTATTGTTTAATAACTAAGACCTAATAGTAACTGTCACCCTAGAGGTTTACCGGTATAAAACATCGGTTTCCATAAAATTATAATCAGACGCTCCCATTTTTAACATCTTTAGTCACCAGTGACCAATCTAATCCATGTCATTCTAGAACATATCCGAGGTGTACAGAAACTTTTATTAGTCCCAAGGGATTGTCAGTCTACTTAACTGGAAATATAAAGAAAATTTAGTTCAAATAACTACTACAATAAGTTTTAAAGATATAGGAACAATCGAACCGATGACGAACTAAACAGTTCATAGACTCTCTCGTATAATTTTAGGAAAAAAAAAAAAACCGAAAATTTTTATTAAACACAAGAAATTTTGGATACACGTTTAAACCACATAAAGGAAATTTACTTCGAATAAGTAACACAACAAACTTTGAAGATATAAAAATAATGGTAAAACGACGAATTGGATAGTTCAAAGAGTTTATTAAATACCAGATTTATTCGTTTTATATATTTATATGTTTTATACTACACTATTTAATACGATCTACTTATTACTGTAACTCTTTCTTTAAGTATAACCTCCATATGAAGGTTTCGGTCACATATTGTTAAATTCGTACTCTTGATAAACTTTGTTATTACATATTGAGGTCCACATGACGACTACACATCTACTAGTATTTATCGACAGTCTAGGATTACGATAATTTGTGACCTTTATAGTGGAACCAGAAGAAAAGAGATTAAGGTTTGAAGAGTACCATGGAACGAAAAGTCAAGTTTAAGAACACATCTAGACGAATATCCCATTTTCTTTTTCATTACGACCGGTACAATTGTCTTTGTAGGGTCATAAGGACTGTAATATAAAGAATAAAATTTAAACGTAAGAACACATTTATATAAAGGTCTCCCAAATTAATAAGACATACGGGAGGGGACGAGGAAGGGTCTCTATGTAGGCAAAAAGTCGACGACTTATTTAGTTCGAGGACTCTATTTTCGGTGCTTTCGTCTCAAAGTCTGGGATTTGGAACCTCTTAAGTAGTTTCCTTTACGGTGGAACAAAGAGGTTACCGTGGAGACTAGAGTGTCGCACAGGAAAAAATCTGTAGATATCAATATACACTAATAGTATTTATAAAATGAGTGCCAAGAGAATGGGAGAAGTAGACTTCAGCACTAACTTCAGTCGCCTTAGCATCTCGTAGGAATAGGTTCTTGTCAAGAAAGGGTCCACTTCGACCGAGAAAGACGGAACTTTGGTTTAAGTCAGAAGTAAGAGTGGTACTTCGTAGATGAATGTCGTTTTAGTAGACGTTTATTACATATAAAAACGTCTCTAAAACATCCCCTTTCAACCTCTCAGAATACACTTTGGTATATCTTCTTTTGTGAATAAACCCGGACCAGTAATAAACGCTAGTGAAGCTGCACGGGTTCTATGGAAGAGGAACCTAAGTCAGGAGTGTTACCAGGAGGAAAACTTTTATTCGTGAGGACTGAACGATGGGAACTCGACAATGGTGTAGGGACCCTTCCACTCAGGGTACAAGAACAGCGGGACACACATGGAAGTCTGTACAGTTGTAGTGGATCTGGTTTACACAAACACTACTTACTCTTGAAGAGACACAGTAGAACGATACGTACGGGAGAGAGTGTAGGTCCAAAACGAACGCGCTTGACCCTAAAGGGGTTAAGTGTCAGATGGAGCATATAGACTGAGGATATTTCTCTCCGTAAAATTATCAAAAGATGACAACGTACTGTGTAGCGGTGTCTGGACTGTCGAATTTAAATAGTAGAGGGTCAAAGACATCCAGATCCTAAACTCATGTCGTACTGACCCAGGAGAAGAGGTCTAGAGTGACCCAACTTTACTCCACAGTCAACTAAAACGTCAGAGTGAACCCAAGTCCCAAGATAAGCCTTTAGTGACGATAATCATCTTAAATAAAACGATTTCGACACCGTACCTCTAAGGTAAAAGGAAGGATCGATTACCGATCTCTCTCGAGGACGCTTCGTCTCCGACGGACATAAAGGACAGGAGTACGAAGAGTGTCCGTCAAATGTTGCCTACGAACGAAAGAAGATCCACTGAGGCACGCACAGAGAGTCTCAAAGAAAGGACACCGAATGGTCTCTTTAGAGACGAAAAAATTTCCCGGGTACTTTATTCCAGTCAGGGTGGACCTATTAACGGGATGGGGTTCGAGATGACTAAATTCAGGAAAGTAAGAACAACGACAATCCAACGATTCAGTACAGGCTGAGAATCGTTGGGGTATCTGACGTCGTGCGATCCGAAGAGACAGGACGTAATAGAGGGTCTCAAACGAGTCTGAGTACCTGTAACTAAACCACTCCGAAAGATCTGCAGAGTAGAAGACGGTGGAGGAAGAGGAAAACGGGAGGCAGAAAGGGTCGTAACCAGAAAAGGTCACTCAGGTGAGAAATGTAGTCCACCAGTTTTATAACCTCACATATATATATATATATACACATATGAGGTATATATATAAAAAAGACAAAAAATTAAATAAATAAAATTAACCTCCAATTAATGAAATGTTATAACGTAACCAAAATCGGTTTACAGACATTAAAGTGGGATTTTAAGAGTATTCCTATATATACACACACACACACACACACACACACACACACACACGCACACACACACGATACATATATATATATATATACCACTACCTGTCCCTCCGGACCACACGACGCTAAGTACCCCAACGTTTCTCAGCCTGTGTTGACTCGCTTACTTGACTTGACTTGACTTGACTTGACTATATATATATATATATCAGGGAATTGAAGTCATAGGTTTAATGACGTCCTTAATTGACCCTCTTCCACTTGTGTGACAACCGACCCTTTGAATCACCCTGGCAGAATCTTAAGACACATGGTGTCTGTGTCAATGTCACTTCCCTTATTTCTTAGTGAATTTCTAGGGAGTGGACGTGCCGAAAGAGGTCCTGAAGATCCTCTCTCAGGAAACGAAGAGAAACGTAGAAATGTATCTGTATATAAAAATATTAAAAGAGTTTTCATTATATAAAACGGGTGTTAATTCTGTTGTCTGTGAAAAGTGAAATTTAATAGAACTAAAACAAACCGACACCATAAAACCTTTAGGTCGATTCCCCTTCAATGTTTGTGAAAATTAAAGAATATGACCCCTTAAAAATACACCACGGGTCAGTGAAGACACGTAACCAACCCTTTTCGGACAAACTAAGAAGACGATAAACGGTACGTATGTATGAACGGTACTTGAATTTGAACATATATGTATATATATACACACACACATATATATATATATTATATATATTAATTATATATTAACACAAAGGTAAAACTTTATAAATATTCTTAAAATACCACTTTAATGTCCGTAAACCACACCCCTACATACTACCTATAGAAAAAACAGTTTAAATTTATATAACTAATTTCTCAATTTTCTTGTAAGACAACTTTTTAGTTACTTTATACTTTGTTTTCACTATTTCTACTCGTTACTTTTAATTATCTTTAATAAGGATATAACTCTTGGTTTAATATCGGTTTTGTGTACGTCTAATATGGTTTATACTATTAAATAATTTTCCTTTTCAATATAAAATTATATTAATCATCAGTGAAGAATCTTAAAACTATCTGATCAATTACTTCTCTTAAATCAGTAATATTTGTGATATTCTTCTGAATTTGAAAAAAGCGACTAAAATGTGTTTTATGACGATTTTTACTTGTAATTATATTATTCGTGTTCTCATTAATTGTGACCTGTGACTTTTCCTTTTGAACTTTTAAGGACTTTAACATGTCTATACTGTCTTTGAACTTTCAAATTAGACTTAGACTTTTGTCAAAAATTTAAACGTACTATCAATTTTTATTTTTGTTTGAAATGGGTGGGTGTTTCTAACGACCCAAAAGAAAGATAAGAGAAATATCTTTTACTATAATATTCAAATAGAATTCTTCACTAGTTTCTCATCCTTCGGTTTAGTAGTTTTGTACCTTGTTTTTGAGGTAATTTGTAAAACCAATTAGGGTTGTAGAGAGACTATCGACCTCAAGAGAGAAAACCTGGGATAACAATCGGAAGATCCAAACATGAGTACAAGATGGCGGAAGAGTCTCGACACGACCGTTACCTAACAGGAACAATTGAACACGAAAGGGGACTTTTCTCACGGGTAGGTGTAAAGAACTAGACGAAAGAAGAGGAGAAACCCCTAGTCACACTTGACCGACTGAGATAAAAGTATCGAAAGGAACTTAAAGTCATTTAACTTAAAACAGATATAACAATTTACGCATCGATCTCTTTTACAATTGGATCAGTAACGACGTTTTTGTTCGTGTTCACGTTTACACGGTTTCAGAGTTACGTTAATTAAAGTAGAATAGAAAGGGTATTCTTTTTATAAAAATTTATAATTTCTTTTTTTTCTTCGTTCTTTCTAGATTTTAACAATCTGTAATGGATTAAGAAAAATCCTGGTACTTAACAATAAAAGACACAACAGGATTGTCTTTCTTTTACGATACATAGAACCTTTGGATGCAGTAGTTTAAACTTTTCGCGATAAGGATTTTTTCGTGGTAAATGGATTATTGGTACTGTAATATAAGTCCAAATGTACCGTTTAAGGAGTGTGTTTTTGAGTCATCATCTTAGGGGACACGATATGTCATCCAAGAACAACCAATAGATAAATAAAACTTATGTCGTTACACCCTAAAGGGACCACCGAGTTATCACTTCTTAGACGGACGGCCCGTCCTCTGATTTCAAGCTAGGGACTCAACCTTCTACGGGACCTCTTCCTTTACGGTTGGGTGAGGTCATAAGAACTGACCCTTTAGAGTACCTGTCTTCACTTCAGCGAGTCAGCACAGACTGAGAAACGTTGGGGTACCTGACATCGGATAGTCCGAGGAGGCAGGTACCCTAAAAGGTCCGTTCTCACGACCTCACCTAACGGTAAAGGAAGAGGTCCCCTAGAAGGGCTGGGTTCTTAACTTGGACCCAGAGAGCGTAACGTCCGTCTGCGAAATGGGAGACTCTCAGACCGTTTCATGTTAGGTACCCCGGTGTTTTATCAGTCTGTGTTGACTTTCTGATTTGTTGTCGTTTTTGGTTCACAAGGACTGTGTGTGACTGTAAACTCTTGGTGACCTAATTCTGTATAGGGGGTCAAAAGTTTATTTCGTCAAGAATTTTTTTTTTATGTCGTGACACATGTATGACGTGTCGACTTTGATTGTGTTATAACAATTGGTTGATCGGTAACGGAAGAGGCTTATGAGGTCATATCAACGGACCTTTTAGGATACCTGTCTCCTTGGACCTCTCGACATCGGGAACACCAACGTTCTCAGTCTGTACTGAACCATTGATTTAGTGGTGGCTTGGTGGTATGAGGTTATATTTTTTTTTTTTTTTAAGTTTTTCGAGTTATCATAAGTAGTAGGTTTCCATGAATACTTATGAAAAGTCAAAAGATTATTAAAAGTTAATAATAGAATTGATAAAAATTGTGTACCTTATTTTTATACAGAACATAACAAGTTCCATTCGTCATTTGTGTGTGTTCTCTTGTTCTCACAACTCTTTTTATTAGTTATTATAGGTAGTAAATTAAAAAAAAAAGAAAAAATAATGAATTTGAGTAGAGGGGTGGAAAAACATCGTCTCTCTTAACGATGAACAGTATCAAGCGGTACTAGTTCTTAGTCTTGGAACGAACTGACTCGACAGTGACAGAACCAAATGGTGGTAGGTGTGAATCTTGTGACAAGTTCACACATCTGAAGGGTGACAAATGACTTTACTGAAAGAACAATTGGCACAAGTCAGGACTTTTATGAGAAGACTTTTGGGGGTACTTGAGTGACCGTGAGGTCGTATTACGTGTAAATCTTCCTAAAGACACTGAGGAAATTTTAAACACCAAATAGTGTTTAACGGGTTTGAACGGACGTCACGACAAATAGTCGTCATTTAATAAAGTTCACGAGAAGGACAATTTCGAAAATTACAAGTCACACTGAGGAATACAATTACAAGATAAATAACGACCATAAAGACGAGGGTACTTTGTTCCGTGTAAGTATTTTAGACTTAAAACGTGTTTCCAACGAAAAAGAAGTTATAACGTAAATTTAACTAAGTAAGATTTATAAAGGAGATATAATGATATTTAGACTAGACCTCTGAGTAACCCATCTAGTCAGTGATTTTACTTAGTCTATTACGTAATATGTAATTCCGTTTCAGTTAAATTGGATGATGATCATTTTTACCTAAATCTACCCACGTGAAAAACATGTTGTACGTTAGACAAGACAGACTCACAAGCTAGAAGAGAAACCTCCATCCCTATCTGTATCAGATACGTGTTTGTGTGATTTACTTATATACAAATACGTCCGTGTATTTACTAAGAAACCAAAGGGACTATTTCTTAGACGGACGTTACACCATCTGGACCCAAGTTAGGGATCCAAACCTGCTAGGGAACCTCCTCCCTTACCGATGGTTAAGGTCATAAGACCGGACCTCTTAAGGTGTCTGTCATATCAGGTACCCCAACGTTTCTCAGCCTGTGCTGATGCATTGAACTTGAAAGTGAAAGTTGGGGTGGAGACTAGGTTTGTTTCGGCACTCACCGCAAATAGATGTGATAAACCGTGTCGGGAAGATAATTATATATATATATAAGGATTTTCTCCCTACGACATATTAAAACTCTCCTTTTTTAGGTCAATTAAAGAGAAGAATGATTCCATCTAGTACATCTTTCTAGTACATAAATTTATTTACTAAAACCTATGAAAACTTCTAGTTTACGTAACAAGAAGACTTAAAATTCATAATAGTCGGTATTCTCAAAGAAGGTGCAACAGGTAAAATAACCGTATATTAACGACTATCATCAGAGAATGCTAGGAAACATAAAGACACAACAGACAATACTAGAGAGGTAAAAGTAAAGATTAAAATAACTAAACTAAAAAGAGAGAAACAAAGAACTACTCAGACCGATTACCAAACAGTTAAAATAAATAGAAAAGTTTCTTGGTCGAAAACCGAAACAACTAAAAACGATACCAGAGAAAACAAAGAAAACGTAAATAAAGACGGGATTAAAAATTCTAAAGAAAGGAAGATGATTGAGACCCCAAGAGGTTAAGAAGGAAAAGATCAACGAAATCAACATCTCAATCCAATAAATAAACTGAAAAAAGAACAAAGAACTCCATACGGACATAACGATACTTGAAAGGAGAATCGTGACGAAAATATCACAGGGTGTCCAAAACCCAACAACACAAAAGTAAAAGTAAGTAAAGATACGTATAAAACTAAAGAAGACACTAAACAACCAATAAGTCTTCGAACAACAAGTCGGAGGTATACAACCTTAAAAATTATCAAAAAGAGGACATTAACTCTAGATTAGAATTACGAAATACCAGTCTTTTCTATGAACCTTACTAAAACTTAAAAAAACTTAAATAGTTCCAATCTAAATACCGGGTCCTACACTAGATAGGACCTCTTCCAAGGTACTCGTGAACTCTTTTTCCACTTTAAGTAACAAAACCCCACTTTACAGGATATCTATAGTTAATCCAGATTGACCAGATTACATAGTAAATTTCAAACATAAAGAAACAACTAAAAGACAAATCAACTAGACAGGTATCCACACTCACCCCACAATTTCAGAGGGTGATAATAACACAATAACAATTAAAGGGGAAAGTATGAACAATCGTAAACAGAATGTATAACGCCACGAGGATATAACCCACGTATATATAAATATTAACAATATAGAAGAAGAACCTAACAAGGAAACTAGTAATACATCACCGGAAGAAACAGAGAAAAGTGTCGGAAACAAAATTTCAGATAAAATAGCCTATACTTATAACGGTGAGGACGAAAGAAAACCAGAGATAAACACACTATATAGAAAAAGGTCGGGAAGTGAAAGTCAGACATACACAGGGAACAAAACTCCACCCAGAGAACATTCGTCGTATATATCCTTAGAACAAAAACATAGGTAAGTCGGTCAGAAACGGAAAACCAACCCCGTAAGTTGGGTAAATGCAAATTCCATTAATAGCTGATCATACTAGGGCAACGGTAAATGAAATAACAAAACCCAAGCCCAAATATGTGGGAAAAACACAAAGGACAGATTTCTTATAGGAAATCGTAAACAAACTCTCGACCAAACCACCACGACTTAAGAGAGTCGAAAACGAACAGACATTTCGAAAACTAAAGAGGAAGTATAAACTTACTCTAGGAACGACCCATGTCATTAGACCCGACATCCAATAAAAGAAAGTAGTGAAATTCATACAGAACGGTAAGGGAGGACCGGACTTCTCAAAGATAACTTTCTAGTCGACAATAGGAATACCCTTAGGGGAACACACAATAAACAACAAAAAGGGAACGACGAAAATTATAAACAAGAAACACAAACTAAAAACAATTAAACTAATTATACACGGAACCCCACAAAACGGAACCCAAATACGATAAACCTTGAGAGACCCAAAGAACCTGAACCCACTAATAAAGGAAGGGGTAAAATCCCTTCAAAAGTTGATAATAGAGGAGTTCCTAAAAGAGTACCAGAAAGAAAAACAGAAGAAGAACCTGAGGATATTAAGCTTACAACCTCGCAAAGTATAGCAGGACCTCCAGAGACTCTAACTTGAGTAAAGAAAATTAAGCAAAAAGAAAAAAGGAGAGACTAAGTAAATAAAGATGGTAAGATAGAAGATGAAGTGATTAGGATAGATGACGGAGACAATAAGATGATAAACAACGGAGGTCTCACAAAGACTAGAGTAAATAACGAAATAAGTAATATATAACTGAGAAAAAATAAAGAAGATCCAGGAACAATTTGGAAAGAACGTAGAAGAGTTAGGAACAGAGGTCCGATAAATAGACACTAAGGTAAAAATAAAGTTCTAAAACCTAGTAAAAGTGATAGTTATAAACCTTAAGAAAGAGCCCATCTAAGGGATAAAGAAGGAGAAAACAAACTAAACCACCCGTAAAGAGGACAAGGAAATGGACGACTATGTCTCTTGAACAATTTATGTCTTGACATCTTAACATAGATCAAATTTTAAGTATGTGCCGAGTTTGTCAACCTGACTGGCTTCGGTTTATCGATATGAACAATTTCGTTTCAACGTCTTTTTTCTGACAACTGTTCAATCAACGTCACCAAATTGACAAATAGATTTACTTATACATGATGAGTACAACGTTTTTCGTCTTGTTGAAACCTTTAATTTAGGATCTTTGTACTAACATGTCAACCCCCGTATGAAAACACTTGAGGTATTCTCAGTAAGGATTTTAAAAAATCTTTAGAATGTCCATTCATAACTGACCGAGGTAACGGTAAAACCTCTTCCGTTACCGTTGGGTGAGGTCATGATAACGGACCTTTTAGGGTACCTACCTCCTCGGACTATCCGACGTCAGGAATCCCAGCGAATCTCATCCTGTACTGACTCACCGAAGTGAAAGGGAAAAGTGAAAGTACGTAACCTCTTCCTTTACCGTTGGGTGAGGTCACAAGAACGGACCTCTTAGGGTCCCTGCCCCCTCGGACCATCCGATGTCAGGTACCCCAGCGTGTCTCAGTCTGTGCTGACTTCACTGAATCGTCGTCGTCGTCGTCGTCCGGAGGGACAGGTAGTGGTTGAAGGCCTCAAGTGAGTCTATACGTCTACTGTGGTGGGAATACCGTCTTTCACTTCTCCTTGATTTTTCGGAGAACTACTTTCACTTTCTCCTCTCACTTTTTGAACCGAATTTCGAGTTGTAAGTCTTTTGCTTCTAGTACCGTAGCCCAGGGTAGTGAAGTACCCTTTGTCTACCCCTTTGCTACCTTTGTCACAGTCTGAAATAAAGACCCCCGACCACTAACGTCGGTACTTTAATTTTTTGCGAATGAGGAACCTTCTTTTCATATAAGTTTTCGTCTCATCCCGGCGTCTCGGAAGTAGTTGATCAGAGAATAGCGTGAAAACCCCTAAACCTAGAAATGTGACCTCTGGTAAAAACTTCAGTGACTGAAACGAGTCTCTGATACTTCTCTCGAATTTCTCGTATTATGAAAAGTAATAAAAGTTATAAAAAACTGAAATATGACGAAATATTTTGTCTATTGAGGAGTCATGGAAACACACGAGATTTTTATATCAAAGAAAAGAAAGAAGTAATTCTTTACGAAACGTCGTGACAAATATTATCGGTCCTGTACCTTCTTTGGATCTACAGGTAGTCGTCTACTTACCTATTCTTTCGACACCATGTATATGTGTTATCTCATAATGCGTCGGTAATTTTTCTTATGTAAACTTAGTCAAGATTACTCCACCTACTTTGATCTCGACTAATATGTCTCACTTCATTAGGTCTTTCTTTTTGTGGTTATGTTATATGATTGTGTATATATACCTTAAGTCTTTCTACTATTACTATTGGGACATACACTCTGTCGTTTTCTCTGTATCTACATATCTTGTCAGAAAACCTGAGACACCCTCTCTCTCTCCCACCCTACTAAACCCTCTTACCGTAACTTTGCACATATTATAGTATAGTCTTTACTTAGTGGTCAGATCCAAACTACGTCCTATATCCTACGAACCCTGACCATGTGACCCTACTGGGTCTCTCTACCATACCTCTCCCTCCATCCTCCCCCCAAGTCCTAACCCTAGTGCACATGTTGGCACCGCCTAAGTACAACTACATACCGTTTTGGTTATGTCATAACATTTCATTTTTTTATTTATTTATTTTAGACTTTTTTTTCTTTACGACTGGAAGGTCTGTGTACTATGCGAAGTAAATGACTTAAAACACTTGATGTTATATCTCAGAAGACATTCTATTCGACATTCAAAAGTGTTTAGTAAAGACAGTGTAATCTTAAGTAAAAAAAAGACAGTAAACTACCGGTCTACAGACATAGACAGTTATTTGTTCTCAAGTGTAATTGTTCACTCGGTTTATAATGTCCAGAATTGGATGTATATAGTGCAATTAAAACACTAGGGTGTTTGCTTGGAGGGATATACTAAATTCCTCCTTAGAACAGAAAATTTTCTATTAAAGGGAACGGATAGTAGTCTCCAAAAGAAACGGATACTACTGAGGAAAAAGAGAGTAGTGAAGATACCAGGAGACACTGTGACCACTACTCGTACGGTTACTATTGTAATGGTCCCAAATGTTTTGTCTGGAATTCCCACTTTCGGGGAAACGACGGAGGACAGAGTGACCCAGTCAAGACCAGACAGTAACAGTACGAGTAGTGTTCCTCCGTGTTTTTGTCGTTTCCGTACGGTGTAGGTTCAGGTGACTAAAAAGGAAGACGTCGAATACTCACCAGAGAAGAACTTCCTAGGAGGGCACATGGTTCCGAGGACCATGTTGGAAGAAACGAGTGGTCGAAGAGAGACAGGAAGGGACAAGTATTCATACAGGTTATCCTGGGTTTTTTCGGACAAAGTCGACCTTAGATGTGAGTTCAGAAGTACTGGAGTCGGTACTTATGTAACTAAAAGAAAGAAATTATGGTTGATAGAAAAGTGTCTATTATTCAGGATAAGTCATTACTCACTTTATGTACTAAGCAGTGAGAATTTTGAAATCGGACGTTTCCCTAATAGACCCCTGGAAAAGTTTTACACCTACTTTAGAATCGTAAAAACTGTTCGTGAGTCTATTGAGATTAAGTCCACTGAGTTTAGATGAAAAAATCTATGACACGATCTACGTCATAATATAACAACTGACAACCTCGTATCATATTTTAACATAATTAATAAAATATTACGAAAAAAAGAAAGAATGTTATCATTGTCAAGAGAACGGATTATTCGAACAACATCTGTGTAAGTCCTAGAAATATATAAAGACGACCTGACCAGGAAATTGACAGTGAATTACAGGGAAAATACTCAAAGGGTCCACCGAGTCACTATTTTTAAAGTGGACGGTTACGTCCGTTGTGTTCTTTACACCCAAACTAAAAACCCAACCCTTATAGAGTACCTCCTCCTTTACCGTTGGGGGAGGTCATAAGAACGGACCTATTAGGGTACCTATCTCGTCGGACCACCAGATACAGGTACACAAGTGTTTCTCAGTGTGTACTGACTTACGCGTACACACGTGTGTGTGTGTGTGTGTGTGTGTGTGTGTGTTCAGGGAGAAATGGAGATCGATAAAAGAAACTAGACTTCAGATAGAAAACTAGTCGCATAAATTTAATAAATATAAATCGGTTAAAGAGTATTTCGTTCCTTATTCGGATATAAAACAGTAAAAAAAGACAAAGGAGAGAAAGATTAACGAAACAAAGAGAAAATAACAGAAGAATTTGTATAAAATCGTTAGAGATTAATTATGTATCCTAAAAACTCATACAGTATAACATATCAAAATAAACACTAAAGAGATATGAAAATATTGTAGTATAAAATGATTGTAGTTGTAGTATGGTGAAACTGATTTCACAACTTTTGAATGAAAACAAGTTATGAAATTAAAAGAGTCGTCAATTTTTTATATTGACAGAGTTCATAAAGGAGATATCAGTGTGACTCATAAGGTAGTCTGTTACGATATGAAAAAGGGTTGGTAGTTGATACTAAATTCTTCGATTACTCTTTCTATCTGAGAGAAGGGATAAAATATTTAAGGATACAAGAAGAAAGGAAAAACATTCAAGGTTCATAGGAAGATAATAGTAAATAAAAGACAAATCTCTTGAAAGAAGTCAGTAAGAAATCTCTGACCAAACGACCATTTTTTTTTTTTTAACAATCAAAAAGAAGAAGGTACTTATAGAACTAAAGACGAATTAAGGATTTCTTATAGTAACTTTTTTTTTTCACTTTTACTTCAGCGAGTCAGTACAGACTGAGAAACGTTGGGGCACCTGTCATCGGATGGTCCGAGGAGGCAGGTACCTTAAGAGGTCCGTTCTTATCGCCTCACCCAACGGGAAAGGAAGAGGTCCCCTAGAAGGGTTAGGTCCCTAACTTGGGCCCAGAGGGTGTAACGTCCGTCTACGAAATTGGAAAGTCGGTGGTCCCTTCGGGTACTTATAGTAATGACCTGAAGTTAAGGAGCTAACTGTTGAAGAGAAACTTAATGTTCACTATTGTGTAAAGAGACGAAAAAGACTTTCAAAAGAAATGTCTAAGAAAAGAATATAATTCTTTTTAAAGACTTCGGTTCTAGTATTTGAAACCATCTCCTCAGAATACAAGTACATGATGTCCCCTTTTAAGGTATCTCTTTGTCTCCATTGTATGTTATGTCTATGTCTCTCACTTCTGACTAATTTCCTAAAGAACTTCCTTCACCTTTCCTATTAGAACTTGAATGTACATATGTGAAGGAGGAGACACTGACCTCCATCCTATGCTTCTCTATGTATGTTTCTGACCTCACAAAAGACTCAACAAAAAAGGAAAACACGACGAGAATCATTCATTAAAATTATGAATGTCTATGAAAAAAAAAGTTCAAGAATAGATAGAATACGAGTCAACGAGTTAGAACAGGTTAAGAAACCCTGGGGTACTTGTCGTCGACTTGTCGTCGGGTGGTCCGAGGAGACAGGAACCTTAAAAAGTCCGTTCTTACGACCTCACCCAACGGTAAAGGAAGCGATCTCCTAGAAGGATGTGGTCCCTAGTTTGGGTACAGAGAACGTAGAGGACGTAACCGTCCGTCTAAGAAATAGTGATCGTAGTGTACTCTTTAGTGGAGGAGAATTTTTATAGATGCATAAGGTGAAGACCCAATTTTTTTTACTTATTTAATGTTTTAATATCGTTGGTATACTTTGTGTTTGGTTAGAAATTATTGAAAAGTCCCCACTAAATTCGTGTGGGTTATTAACGGAGTGTAAGACCAAAATCTCAGATTGAAACCCAATCTACTTTGGGGTGTATAAATAACCACGGACGGAATTTCTTAGGACGATTGTAATTTTTTTTTTAATAAAAGTACCTGATTAATGTTCATGGAGTCGAAATTTTAGAATTTTCTTCCTACATTTTGTGTTCAAAACCGATACTTGTCCGTTTTATAATTCTTCAGAAGAGTGATAACGTGTCTTTTGGTAATAATCTCTTTTTGTACTACGTCTAGATGAATAACTTTAAAATTAAAAGAAAAACCTGGTACGATAAAAACTATTGTCCTGAACCATCAAAAAAAAAAAAGAAAGAATAAAAAAATTTTCTCTTACGTTTGATCATGTCGGTGATACCTCTTGTCACACCTCTAAGGAATTTTTTAACGTTTATCTTGACGGAATACTGGATCGTTAGGGTGACGACCCGTATGTGTGGTTCCTTTGGTCTTGACTTTCCTTGTGCACATAGGGCTACAAGTAGCGTCGTGACAAATATTATCGGTCCTGTACCTTCGTTTCGACACCATGTATATGTGTTACCTCATAATGAGTCGGTAATTTTTCTTATGTAAACTTAGTCAAGATTACTCTACCTACTTTGACCTCGGTTAATATGTCTCACTTCATTCGGTCTTTCTTTTTGTGGTGATGTCATATGATTGTGTATATGTACCTTAAATCTTTCTACCGTTACTACTGGGACATACACTCTGTCGTTTTCTCTGTGTCTACACATCTCACCTTAAAACCTGAGTCTCCCTCTCCCTCTCCCACTCTACTAAACCCTCTTACCGTAACTTTGTACATATGATAGTACATTCTTTACTTGGCGGTCAGATACAGACTACGTCCTATGTCGTACGAACCCCGAC
The DNA here is from genome assembly GCA_006410555.1 of Capra ibex. Classification (NCBI taxonomy): domain Eukaryota; kingdom Metazoa; phylum Chordata; class Mammalia; order Artiodactyla; family Bovidae; genus Capra; species Capra ibex. The sequence continues at coordinate 18,953,106 of SJYO01016970.1, read as the reverse complement.
CACGTGGCCCTACTGGGTCTCTCTACAATACCCCTCCCTCCACCCTCTCCCCAAGTACAAACCCTTGCGTACATGTGGACACCACCTAAGTACAGTTACATACCGTTTTGGTTATGTCATAACATTTCATTTTATTTCATTTTGATTTTTAATTTTTTTTTTTTTCTCTGTTGAGTGTCTTACGTGTGTAACTTTACTTGATATCCATGATACCTCGTTAGAACGAACAGACACTTAGGTTCAAACGACGATTACACTTTTTGGAAAACCTTTGAGAAAAGACAGGTCTTAGACGTCGTGTGTTAAAATTCCCTACAACTATTACCGTTTCCTTTAGTTGACCGACACAACCACTTGGTGTGTCTTGTGACTCAACCGTTTTATTTCCACTCGAGACAGTCAAGGGTACTTCTGTTCTCACATAAAACATGAGTGGTACAGACAGATAGGGTTATCTGACAATCGACTACCCTCACTCCCACGGTATAAAACAATAAAAGTCAAAGAACCGTATCAAGAAACATGTATCGTCCGTATGGTACTTACTAACAACTTAAGGTACAAGAATTAATTTCAGTACCAATTATCAGAATTACTGAATTTTACTGATTTTTACCAAGAGACCGTAAACTTTTATTCGTACTCCACTAAAAAAAAGTTCGTTCGTACATAAAGGTATACCGTGTATATAGGTATTACATGATATGGAAAACTTTCTTATGATAAAAGACTATAGTACAAAAGAAACATTACGTTATCAGACCATCGTTGACAGGTACTAATTATCAACCTAAGTAAAAGGTCGATCTATGGACCTAAGTTTACTTACAAAATTATAAAGTTGTGGAATTTTTACATTACCTTTGCTTAGTGGTCAGATACAAACTATGTCCTATGTCCTACGAACCCCGACCACGTGCCCCTACTAGGTCTCTCTCCTATACCCCACCCTCCACCCTCCCCCAAGTCCTAACCCTTGAGTACATGGGGGCGTCGCCTAAGTACAATAACATACCGTTTTAGTTATGTCATAACATTTCATTTTAATTCATTTTTATTTTTAATTTTTTTTTAAAAAAATTACAATACCTTTTGGATAGTACCCATTCTTCAACGTTATTACACGAACTCTTGGATTTTACCGTCCGAGAAATACTAAAGTCTGAAGTAAAGAGGACCTAAACTCAATGTATCAATTGATTCGATTCCTACCATACGTAATTCTTTTTATTTACTATTATTAAAATCATCTATAATACTAGTCGTAGTTTTGACTTTGGTAGTGAAATAGAATTTTATGATTTTATTATGATAAAAAATCTGTTGACGTGGTCTTTGGTACCTCATATTAGAAGTCAGAGGAAGAAAAGGATTGAAGAAGAGAGGAAACCAGTCGAATAAAGAAAAACAGAACTGAGTCGAAAGTGAGTAATAGAATATATGATTGGTTTTAGTATGTTGTAAACCTTATTTGGATCTAACGATCCCGTTTTATTGAGTTGTTTTAAATAATACTTAACTACAAAATTACTAGAATTTTTACATTTTAACCGTTAGGATTTTACACCAAGAGAATTTACGTACAGGTTCTAAATATATATTTCTTAGTCTTAATAAAGGGTCTACATTGGGTCTTAAGTTTCAAAATAATGTGACTATTTACACTAAAAGGTGAAGTCCTTTCAAGGAAAAAGTTCAGACACAAAATACACCGACAAACAATGGCTCTGTTTGTCTTACCGATTTAGTTATGTTTACCGGGAAGTCCAGATTTCTCTGATATTCTTTCACATCGTAGTAATTTGATTTAATGTCTGTTTGTGAATTCTCCTGTTTGTTCACGAAACAATGGTATTCAATAGTAAAAAAAAAAAAAATACCACTCCTACTAACTTTTACAAATGTTTTGTACGAACCATGACCCTTGTTCCGAAGACACACCTCACGGGGTTATCAATCCGAATTGAAGCAAAGATACGGACAAGGTAAGTCTACCCTTCCATATCGGATGTCTCTACCCCTGAGACTATCACAAAAAGATTCGGGGTTAGAGATAGACCAAAATCCTTTTTACATTATATGACATTGAGTCTTCTAGATTATTAGTCGTCTCTCATTACCTCTGGTCAATCTCCCGTACTCATATTGGATAAGTGAGTTACTTTGACCTGGTACCTTACTCGATGCTCTTCTGTCGGTGACCTCGCTCACTTTACTTTATGATCATGTGTCAGAGTTAGTCCGAAAGGTAGGGAAAGAGATTCTTTTGTGAGGGACGACGGGTCTAAATACAGTGGTTAAGGGGATATCATCTAATTTTGTTTCTGACTCACTAATTCGATTATAAGACGTTTGACTTATATCCGGGTTCTTGATCTTGTGTCCTCCTTTAATAGAATTTCTTGTTTGTTTGTTTTAAAACACTTTCTGAAAGGACTGACAGGTCACCAATTCTGAGTAAAGAGCGACACTCATCGTACCCAAGTTAGGGACCAACCCCTTGATTGTAGGGTGTACGACGTGACGGTTTTTTATTTTTTATTTATTAAAATTTTTTTTTTTGACACTCCTTTATAGATAATTTTCTTTTTTCTTTTTTAACAGAGATCTCATAAAATTTGAGTCCCAAGGGTCCACCACGTCATCATTTCTTAGGCGGACGGTTGTGTCCTCTGAGTTCTCTGTACCCAAACTAGGGACCCAGTCCTATAAGGGACGTCCTTCCGTACCGTTGGGTGAGATCATAAGAACGGACTTCTTAGGGTACCTGTCTCCTCGGAGTACCCGATGTCATGGACCCCAGTGTTTCTTAGTCTGTGTTCACTTCGTTGAATCGTGTTACGATATCTCGTCTAACGTGAAGGACCTTCTTTTCACTTTATCAAATTAATTGGAAAAACATACTACGTAAATTCGAATTATAATCTTTTTTAATGAACATAGTATCTCACTAATAACACAAACTCCCGGAGGTGGGTCCTGTATATCAAATACACTCGGTAAAATGTCCTCGTTCAAATTCGGATTTATACTCTACAAAGTTTGTTTTATAAAATTACTTTTATTACAAGTAGTATGTTTATCTGTCTAAACCCAATATTGTACTTAAGAGAGACCTTTCAAGTTTAAGAAATATCGAAAACACTTTTTATCATAAGTGATTTCTAATACGAGGAAACGGGTATCACCGATGACCTCAACATTCAAACCTCCTTAGTTAAATATGTATAGGAGCAGTTACGACCAACAACAAAACGGTCTAATTTACCCTTAACTTATCGTTAAAACAGAGTGATTTAGTTTTCGGACAAAATAACCAACATTTACTGTAACTCGATACGAAGACGTTTCGTGGATTCTCACCAAATACTGTAAACTCCGTTTCCTAAGAAAAGTTACCCTAATGACCTTCAAACAGAAGTTATATTGTTAAGATACGATACACTTTTTTGTTTGTTTGTTTGTTTTTTTCTACTGTAAATTTCCTTGATTTTGTCTCTACTCAATAAAAATAAACAGAAAACTGTCGACACCATCTCTCTGACTCATAAGTGTGTATACTCAAAGAGGAGAGAAAAAACTAAAGACTTTCCTAATCAAAATCAATAGAAACGTTACCCGAAAGGTTTCACCGTGTCACCATTCCTTAGGTGGACGGTTACATCCTCTGTGTTCTCTACACCCAAGTTAGGACCCAGTCCTTCTTGGGAACCTCATCCTTTACCGTTGACGAGGTTATAAGAACGGACCTTTAAAGGTACCTGTCTCCTCAGATCCCAGGTACCCTAGTGTTTTTCGACCTGTTGTGACTCGTGTGTGTGTGTAGAAACGTGATCCATAGTGACACGTTGACTAAAACCAACTCCTCAACACTGGTACCCAGTGAAGGTCTAATTTCGTAAATTAACAACTATACTTAAGGGGTCATAAGAAAAAGAACAGATATTGTCAGTACCTTTTTTTTTTTACAAGATTACGATCTTTTTGGTAAACTTCCCAGTACCTAGTCGTCTAGCGATAAACCTCTTGTCAACGGACTTATCTCAATGAACCTACGTGTCCCCTGAATTGTACTCGATCTTTATGTAGAGACATTAAACCTCAGTGTTCTAAAGTCGTGGTGAATCGTACATCATTGTTTATGCTGAAATGTATCTTGAAAAACAAAGTACTATAAAGGTACATCTTAGATTACATTTTCATAAACACAAAACTATACCATAATTTAAATTAAAAGGTTTCGAACAGTCTTCGACTCCATTTTAATTTATTACTTTCACTTGTTGTACTGATTTCAATCGGTTTATATCCTCAGCATGGAACGACGTTGTTAAACCTCCCAATATTTCTACCACGGGCTCCCAATAAAGATGTTTATAATCCAACCGTCGATAGAAAGAGAATCACTTTTAGAGGAAGAGTAAATTTGTCTCGTAAACACTCGTCATATGAAATGATACAGTTATAAGATATCGTCGGTCGTAGAGACTAAATGTCCCAAAATATCAACCGTTTCCCTAAACTTATTTTTGGGACTCCCGTTACAAACACACAGAATAAAGACCTCCCGTCCTTCATTGTTTATGTCGGTTTCCTTTGGGTAAGGTACGGTCGTTAGGAACCCTTAAAAACGTCTTAAACTAAAAAATACAAGTTCAGTGAAAAATCATGAAAAATTTTATCGTTTAAAACTTTTTATTTAAAAGGAAAGGACTCTTACTGTGTAAAGAGTTTCTTCTCAAAAAATATCTTAAAAAGAAGTAAACACTCGTAAATGTGAATACTATTGAAATCCCTTAAACCGTTTAACGTTTTCGGTATCCTCTTCTTAAAATTTATGGTTTGAACAATAATGAAACTCAATAAAACAGACTTCTTCTTTTATAAAAACCAACTGAGAGAATTACAGAACAATTTTTGGATAAACAACCTTTCAAGACTCCATTACTATATTGACTCTTTGAGATTAACTGTAAAATAGACGTAAGCGTAGTAGAAATTGAGAACTGGAAAATAGAAATGGGAAGTAGTTTAGAACGATCCACCCTTATTACTGTAAGACTTTAACTGATGTATTTTCGTCCCTGACAAAAATGGAACAAAATGGAATAAAAGGAGTTTACGGACTCTCACACACAAATACACATCTTGACCCTTCACCACCACCACCAAATCAGTGATTCACCACAGACTGAGAAAACGTTGGGGTACCTGACATGGGGTGGTCTGAGCTGACAGGCACCCTGAGAGGTCCGTTTTCAACGGTAAAGGAAGAGGTCCCCTAGAAGAACTGGATCCCTAACTCGAACTTAGAGGACGTAACGACCACCCAAGAAATGACGGACTCGGTGGTCCCTTCCGGGTCCTATCTTTTCTCCTTGTGTGTAAAAAGTCAGCACACAATCCTTCCGTCTTATGCGGAGAGTGTTTAACGGGTGTAGGACGACGACGACGATGATTCAGCGAAGTCAGCACAAGCTGAGACACGCTGGGGTATCTACCGTCGGGTGGTCCCGGGCGGCAGGGACCCCAAGAGGTCCGTTCTTGTGACCTCACCTAACGGTAGAGGATCTGGAATCTTTAATACTCATGTAATACAATGTACCGTTTCCCTTTAATACTAACGAGCACCTTAATTCCAACCATTAGGTAACTGGAATTTTATCCTTTCTAATAGGACCTAAAAGACCTACCAGGTTTCCATAAGTGTTTCTAGGAGTTGATATCTTTACCCACCTTCTTCTCAGTCACAGTTTCACAAGACTACACTTTTTCTGAGTTGGTGAAGATGGTCGAGACTTCTCTCTCCTTCCCCCCGTATTGGGTTCCTTACACTTACTAGAAGTCTTCGACTCTTTCGGTTCCTTTACCTAAGTGTTAACCTCAGAGGTTTTTCCTTGTGTCGACGTTACTGTGTTATTAACATCGTATCACTCTGGGTACTATTTAAAGAGTGAATCTCTTGCTTCTATCATTTAAACACAAAATTTGGTATACAAACGTCATTAAAAGATGTCTATATTGTGTTTTGATTATATAGACAACACATAACTAGTAGACTAAACGACATACTAGTCTTTTCTGGACTTTCGGTGATAATAAATTCAGAAACCCTTTCATGACATTTTTATAGTGTCCTTAGTCGACAAGAATTAAAGTTGGTTGTTGGTTTTTTTCTTTTTCTTTTCTTCTGATATTAGTGGGGACTTATTTTCCTGCACCCTTAAAATAACCTTTACTCTGAGTCAGAGGTCTTACATTCCTAAACTCCTTTGTCTTATTTTAAGGAATTTTTTTTATAATTTATTCTGTCCACAGAGGACATGAACCCAAACGAACTTATATTAAAACGGTCCTTTGACTCTTTACTTGATCTAAGAGAACCCTTCAGGAAGATATGTGGATATGAAGAAGATATGAGAGTGCGGATACTAACGTCTTATTTAGTATTGGTCAGTCAGAGAACTTTCCAGTTCAATTTCAGACTGTGTCTCAACCTAACCCAGTGTTCGACTCTCACAATAAATTGTGACTCCTCTACCATTTGAACGGTTGGGTTAGTCTAAGATAAAGGTACAATACGAAGAACGAAACGTCCAAGACTAAATATCGTCAAATATAAATAAAAGTGTACATAAAAGGAAATGAGGGTGAATACTTTAAGAACCTTAACCATAAAGACGTAGGCCGAATTCGTTGTGTAATTAAGTTCGATTAGACGTTCGAAGGCGGTAGTGAACAAAGGTTAAAGTCGAGGTAACAACATATTTCAAAGTACGAAGTTGTGTGGTTGTGACACAATTCTTACTGTCAGAGTCAGTGGTTCTGATTATCCTCGAAACCTACTGACTGTTTGTCAGTACTTTTGCTGTACGTGTAAAATTTAAAATAAAAAAACCTCATCATTGTAAATAGATCCGAAGGAACCCCCGAGACACCATTTCTTAGGTGGACAGTTACGGTCTCTGGACCCAAGCTAAGAACTCCAGTCCTTCTAGGGAACCTCTTCCCTAGAAGAAGGTCCCTAAGGTCACCTCAGGGTGAGGTCATAAGAACGGACCCTTTAGGGTATCTGATCCTCGGACCACCCGAGGTCAGATACTCCAACGTTTTCTCACCTCGTATTGAATCCCTGATTTTTGTTGTGAATACGTTCACATCTGCCCTTAAAAAAAAGGTCGTATCTCCGGTAACATCACTAAGGTTTACGAATCCTCCCTGTTACTTCTGAAAAAAAAAAAAGTTCAATGATTTTTGACCACCCCCTTTTTTCATTTGTTACGTTTCATGGGTAAAGTCAGAATTTGGAATAATCTTATTGTTTCTGTTAATTTCTAGAAACTCATTTCATGATTGTGACACTGTTCACAATTCATTACTATTTATCCTAAGAGATATTTTAAATTAATAGATCGGGAAACTCTGACACAAGTAACGATTGATTAACCTTATCTAGTATTCTCCAATAATTTGTGAATTAGGACCAAAAGAAGTTACGTATTAGATAAATTAATTGTAAACTTTTGAAACTTGTAAACTTTTTAGTTTTACCAGAGCCTTAAAAAGTACTAATTTTATGTATAAAACCACAATTTCTTTGTCTTTAAAACTATGAAAATCTAATAAAAGGGAAGAATTGGTTCCATCTCTCTTCCTTGACATTATCTTAATCTACCTCTCAGTTTTTTAAAATTTAGCATAATAATGAAAAAGGGATTTCCTCACAATATAACCTGATTAATAAGATAAAGGACCCGGAGTTAAAGGTATTCATATTTTACTTTAAAACCTTATTTAAATCAGTAATTCCTTTTTATGACTCTTTAGAAAACATACCCGTTGACCCTATGTGTCTATTTGTCTTTTTCACACGTCTTAAATTTTAAACGATAGGGAAGGACATATTTATCGTAAATAGATAGACGATCTTTAGTAATGTTCCATACAAACTCCGTCAACTTATAACTGTCGACATACAAGACGTGGATGTTTTTAACCGTAGGATCCTAAAGTTTTAAATTCAAGGATATTATTTTTTTAGTCTTGAAGAAATTCATAAGGAATTTATAGGATTCTTATATGTCGATTTCTTCTAAAAAATTTTTATTAAAATTGTATTTTACTAGTTTTACAAAAATCATTTTCAGTCTCAACTTTTTTATTAACATTTTTTACTTAAATAGTTCATTTACGAAATTACTTGTCCTGACGGTTTGTTGAAAAATATCACTTAAAATCTTTATACGTACCTAAAAAATTTTTAAATACTCTGTTCCAAACTTCGTTTCTCTTTTAAGTAAATTTTTTACAAATAGACTTTAAAAAAAATTTGAATATCACATCCTGTTCGGTATTAATCTGGATCTACCTTCTATTCTTCTCTCTTATCAAAACTCAAGGGGTTTATAAATCTCAACTTCGTGAAAAATTTTTTACACATTTTGACTGAAATAGTTTTGAAAATAAGGGTAATAGACAGAAGAGGAAGTTAGGTGTTAAAGAGAATCAAATCGACAAAGTAATGTGGAAAATTTTATGTATAGTAGAACATAAAGGGGACATAATGTGTAAGAGGGAAAATTTAGAATAAAAGAGGAAATCTAGGGAAAGAGGGAGTAAAAGAGAGGTTAGTGGGATAAGGGGTAAAAAGAGAATTAATAATAAATGATTACAAAGACTAGTCGTAGTTTTTTGATGGTAACTTTTCTCTTACCCGGTGAAAAGAAGAGGAACAATTTCAGAATTTTTTAGAACTATTCTATGAGTACTAAGTAGGATAGGGTAAGAAAAAATTTTGAAAAATAACCTCATATCAACTAAATATTACAACATAATCAAAATTCACACATCGTTGAATTTAGTGTGTGTGTGTGTGTGTGCACACATGCATATCGGTGAAAAGAAAGCTGAGAGACTTCGTGATAAAAGTTATCAGTTCTGTACCTTCTTGGATTTACAGGTAACCGTCTTTTACCTATTTCTTCTACATCATTTACAGAATAGGGCAAGAACTATCGAGTCAACAGTGGAAGTGGAGGTTCAACAGTGATAACGGATAGGAAGAAGGTTCGGTAGTAATCCTGGACTATCAAACGTAACATTCCTTTACTAGAGAGTTAGGGTAAAGTATAGGGGTTTCTCAAAACAAGGTTGGGGAGTCTACGACAACCCAGGACGAATAATTACAAAGGTCGCACATAGACCGATATTAAAACCGATAAAGGTTTATTAATCTTTGTACCCGTGATCGACTCTTTATGTGAACATGAGAAACCGTAGAAGAGAGTCACTATTGATTATATTCACTTTCAGCAACTCAGCACAGACTGACGCTGGGGTACCTGACATCGGGGGGTCCGAAGAGACAGGTACCCCTCAGAGGTCCGTTCTTATGACCTCACCTAACGGTATGGGAGAAGGTCCCGTAGAAGGGTTGGGTTCCTGACTTGGGTCAGAGGGCGAAACGTCCGTCTAAGAAACGGTTGACTCGATGATCCCTTCGGGAACTTTTGATTATATGAGGAAAATTTAAAACCTTTGATGGATGTTATTTAAGAAATCAAACGAAAGACCACCGAATATAATCAGTTCTGAAAGAAGTAACTTTCATTCTTTAGGTGAGTTTGAACATTTTGGTATATTTTCCTTTTCACAATGGAGTTGATCCTCGACTTTCCTACTAATAGAAGTCGTAATCAACTTAGGACTCGTCACTACTGTATTAGTGCGACACGAGTAAGAAACGGAGTGAGTATCGAAGAGTCGTAACGTAGAAAAGACACGACCGGATGAATAGACGAAGGGACAGTGTGTCTGATTTAAAGACGTAATATTACTAAGGTTCTGTTATAAGGTATTTGAATTTTAGGTTTTCAATACAAAAAATAGAGGTTGTCTTTAAACTTCTCTCTTTTAGAGGGAACCTAACTAAGAATAGAAAATAAAATAAATAAAAAAATTTATTATAAAAAAGATTTTAATAGTGTAAAATGAATAAAAATTAATTAAATAAAGTTAACCTCTTACTAAAGAAATGTTATAACACCACCAAGAACGGTATGTAACTGTACTTAGTTGATGACCACGTGTACACAGAGTAGTAAGACTTGATGGGAAGATGGAGGGAGAGATGGGGTAGGGGGACTCAACAGGGTCTCGTGACCAAAACTCACGAAACGAAGTACGTAGTCTGAACGTGACCAGTAGATAAAGTGTATACCATTATATGTAAAGAAAAAAAATTTGACAAATAAAAATGAAATAAAATGACACATTATGACATAACCAAAACGGTATGTAACTGTACTTAGGTGGTACCCACATGTACGCTAAGGTTTGTACTTGGGGGGAGGGTGGAGGGAGGCGTGTTGTAGGGAGACCCAGTAGGGGCACGTGGTAGGGGTTCGTACGACATAGGACGGAGCCTGTATCTGACCACTAAGCTAAGAATGTACTATCATATGTACAAAGTTACGGTAAGAGGGTTTAGTAGGGTGGGAGAGGGAGAGGGAGACTCAGGTTTTCAGACGATATGTCGATATCAAGAGACACACCGGGTCAGATTTATTTTATGGCGTTATCACCGTCTCGATTTTCTCTACTTTCTAATCCCATGTCTCGGAACTAACTCCAGGGATACCTTTGATATACTTTACCTCCTTTATCAAGGTTTCCCTCTACCCTTTAGTAATAATTCTCCTTTGTTAATGTAAATCTTTTCAGGTTTGAAGTCTGAAAATTTTTTAATAAGTTAAGACCCCACACCGGAACATTTGAATTTTTTGTTGATACTGTCTATAGACTTTTAAAGTCTTTTGGTGAATTTAAGGTTGTTTATCCTTTTCATACATATCTGACGTATTGATTACATTGATTAGGAAACTCTTACACGGTTTAAAACTACCGAGAATTTGTCGTTAATGGTATCAAAAAAAATTAAGTAAATAAAATTAACCTCCGATTGATGAAATGTTTTAACATAACCAAGAGAGTAGTGTACACAAATTCTTATTCAAGTGTACATAATCACCTAGTTTTCAACACTCAAAATACCAAACAAAAAAGGAAGGGTTGTAAATAAGCAAGAGAAGATCATAATTTAATAGAAGACCCTATGGTGATAATGTGTTAAAAGTCAGATTTGAAATTAGAAATTGTAGAGGATGGGGTCCACTGAGTTAAGTGACTCTTACTTTAAAATTTGGGAATTTTTATAGAGTCAAGTCAAGTGAAGTCAGCGAGTCAACACAGACTGAGAAACACTGGGGTACTTAGCGTCGTGCGGTCCGAAGGGACAGGTAGTGGTTGAGGGCCTCAAGTGAGTCTGCGTGTAGGTAGCTAAGGCACTACGGTAGATCGGTAGAGTAGGAGACGGCAGGGGAAGAAGAGGACAGAGGTTAGTGAGGGTCGTAGTCTTAGAAAAGGTCACTCAGTCGAGAAGTGTACTCCACCGGTTTCATGACCTCGAAGTGAAATTGTAGTAAGGAAGGTTTCTTTAGGGTCCTAACTAGAGGAAGTCTTACCTGACCAACCTAGAGGAACGTAAAGTTCCCTGAGTGTTCTCCGAAGAGGTTGTGGTGTCAAGTTTTCGTAGTTAAGAAACCGCGAGTCGGAAGAAGTGTCAGGTTGAGAGTGTAGGTATGTACTGGTGTCCTTTTTGGTATCGGAACTGATCTGCCTGGAATCAACCGTTTCATTACAGAGACGAAAACTTATATGACAGATCCAACCAGTATTGATAAGATGGTTCCTCATTCGCAGAAAATTAAAGTACCGACGTTAGTGGTAGACGTCACTAAAACCTCGGGGGTTTTTATTTCAGACTGTGACAAAGGTGACAAAGGGGTAGATAAAGGGTACTTCACTACTCCGGCCTACGGTACTAGAAACAAAAGACTTACAACTCGAACTTCGGTTGAAAAAGTGAGAGGAGAAAGTGAAAGTTGTTCTCCGAAAAATCAATCAAGGAAAAGTGAAAGACGGTATTCCCACCACAGTAGATGTATAGACTCCAAGAACTATAAAGAGGGTCGTTAGAACTAAGATCGAACACGAAGAAGGTTAGGTCCCAAAGAGTACTACATGACACATCTTCAATTTATTCGTCCCACTGTTATTTGTCGGAACTGTATGAGGAAAAGGATAAACCTTGGTCCGACAACAAGGTACAGGTCAAGATTGACAACGAAGGACCGGACGTATGTCTAAAGAATTCTCCGTCCAGTCCACCAGACCATAAGGGTAGAGAACTTCTTAAAAGGTGTCAAATAACACTAGGTGTGTCAGTTTCCGAAACCGTATCAGTTATTTCGTCTTTATCTACAAAAAGACCTTGAGAGAACGAAAAAACTACTGGGTCGCCTACAATCGTTAAACTAGAGACCAAGGAGACGGAAAAGATTTTGGTCGAACTTGTAGTCCCTCAAGTGCCAAATACATAATGACTTCGGACCGAACCTCTTAAAACTCGTAATGAAATGATCGTACACTCTACTCACGTTAACACGCTATCAGACTCGTAAGAAACCGTAACGGAAAGGAACCTTAACCTTACTTTTGATTGGAAAGGGTCAGGTAACCGGTGACGACTCAAAAGGTTCAAACGACCGTATAACTAACGTCGTGAAAGTGTCGTAGTAGGAAATCCTAAACTTTCTCGAGGTGACTTAAGGTAGTGGAGGTGATGGAAACAAACATCACTACGAAAGATTCCGGGTGAACTGAAGTGTAAGGTCCTACAGACTGAGATCTACTCACTAGTGTGGTAACACTAATAGGTCCAGCCCTTCTAGAAAAAACATGTCCAGAAAGCACATAAGAACGGTGGAGGAGAATTATAGAAGAAGAAGACAATCCAGGTATGGTAAAGACAGGAAATAGGTCGGGTAGAAACGTACTTTACAAGGGAACCGTAGAGATTAAAAGAACTTCTCTAGAGGGCAGAAAGGGTAAGACAACAAAAGGAGATAAAGAAACATAACTAGCGACTTCTTCCGAAAGAATAGAGAAGAACGATAAGAAACCTTGAGACGTGAGTCTACGAACATAGAAAGGAAAAGAGGAAACGAAAAACGGAGAGAAGAAAAGTGTCGATAAACATTCCGGAGGGGTCTGTCGGTAAAACGAAAAAACGTAAAGAAAAGGTACCCCTACCAGAACTAGGGACAGAGGACATGTTACAGTGCTTGGAGTAAGGTATCAAGTAGTCCGTGAGATAGATAGTCTAGATCCGGGAATTTAGATAAAGAGTGAAAGTGACATATTAGTATTCCCTAAACTAAATTCAGTATGGACTTACCAGGTCACCAAAAGGGATAAAAGAAGTTAAACTCAGACTTAAACCATTATTCCTCAAGTACTAGACTCGGTGTCAGTCGAGGACCAGAATAAAAACAACTGACATATCTCGAAGAGGTAGAAACCGACGTTTCTTATATTAGTTAGACTAAAGCCACAACTGGTAGACCACTNAGGTGTGTCAGTTTCCGAAACCGTATCAGTTATTTCGTCTTTATCTACAAAAAGACCTTGAGAGAACGAAAAAGCTACTGGGTCGCCTACAATCGTTAAACTAGAGACCAAGGAGACGGAAAAGATTTTGGTCGAACTTGTAGTCCCTCAAGTGCCAAATACATAATGACTTCGGACCGAACCTCTTAAAACTCGTAATGAAATGATCGTACACTCTACTCACGTTAACACGCTATCAGACTCGTAAGAAACCGTAACGGAAAGGAACCTTAACCTTACTTTTGATTGGAAAGGGTCAGGTCACCGGTGACGACTCAAAAGGTTCAAACGACCGTATAACTAACGTCGTGAAAGTGTCGTAGTAGGAAATCCTAAACTTTCTCGAGGTGACTTTAAGGTAGTGGAGGTGATGGAAACAAACATCACTACGAAAGATTCCGGGTGAACTGAAGTGTAAGGTCCTACAGACCGAGATCTACTCACTAGTGTGGTAACACTAATAGGTCCAGCCCTTCTAGAAAAAACATGTCCAGAAAGTACATAAGAACGGTGGAGGAGAATTATAGAAGAAGAAGACAATCCAGGTATGGTAAAGACAGGAAATAGGTCGGGTAGAAACGTACTTTACAAGGGAACCGTAGAGATTAAAAGAACTTCTCTAGAGGGCAGAAAGGGTAAGACAACAAAAGGAGACAAAGAAACATAACTAGCGACTTCTTCCGAAAGAATAGAGAAGAACGATAAGAAACCTTGAGACGTGAGTCTACGAACATAGAAAGGAAAAGAGGAAACGAAAAACGGAGAGAAGAAAAGTGTCGATAAACATTCCGGAGGGGTCTGTCGGTAAAACGAAAAAACGTAAAGAAAAGGTACCCCTACCAGAACTAGTGACAGAGGACATGGTACAATACTTGGAGTAAGGTATCAAGTAGTCCGTGAGATAGATAGTCTAGATCCGGGAATTTAGATAAAGAGTGAAAGTGACATATTAGTATTCCCTAAACTAAATTCAGTATGGACTTACCAGGTCACCACAAGGGATAAAAGAAGTTAAACTCAGACTTAAACCATTATTCCTCAAGTACTAGACTCGGTGTCAGTTGAGGACCAGAATAAAAACAACTGACATATCTCGAAGAGGTAGAAACCGACGTGTCTTATATTACTTAGAGTAAAGCCACAACTGGTAGACCACTACAGGTGCAACTTCCAGTCCTTCCCGTCACCATTCTTCTATGGTGAGCAGGTTCAATTCCCCGTCACCGACACGAAACGACCTCGTCGGTACTTCTCTATGGGGTACGGGTTCCATTCTCTTTGGGTTCATTCTGCCATCCAAAACGTTCTCCCGTAGTCTCCCGTATGTGTGACTTTGGTATGAGTATCTTTTGATCAGTTAGATTAGTGTGATCCTGGTGTCCGCACAAATTGAGTTACAATAGTTCGGTACGGACACCCCGTTGGGTTTTGCCTACCTAGTACCACCTCTCTAGACTGTCTTACACCAGGTACCTCTTCCCTTACCGTTCGGTGAAGTCATAAGAACGGAACTCTTGGGGTACTTGTCATACTTTTCCGTTTTACTATCCTATGTTTTTCTCCTTGAGGGATCCAGTAATCCACGGGTCATACGATGACCTCTAGTCACCTCTTTATTGAGGTCTTTCTTACTTCCCTACCTCGGTTTCGTTTTTGTTATGGGTCTACACCTACACTGACCACTATCTTTGTTTCAGACTACGACATTTCTCGTTATAACGTATCCTTGGACCTTACAGTCCAGATACTTAGTTCCGTTTAACTTTCACCAGTTTGTTCTCTACCGTTCCCACTTGCAGCTGTAAGATCCTTAGTCTCTTGATTTTACCTGACCTTACCCACTTAAATTGAGTCTACTGGTAATATAGATGATGACGTCCGTCCTTAGGGAGTCTTCTTTACCTCATCAGTGGTACCAGTTGTTTTCTCAGGTTTTACGTCATGAACCTACGTCAGAGTTTTTGCTGTCTTACTAGAAACAAGTACAGGTTCAGTTTGGTAAGTTATAGTGTCAATAGGTTCAGATACGGGGTTGGTCATTGTGACTTCTTTGACTTCAACTTACCAAAATACTTCTGGATGTTCTGGAAAATCTTGATTGTGGGTTTTTTCTACAGGAACAGTAATATCCCCTGACCTTTCGTTTCCATCCTTCAGTTCTTTGTGGGCCTCATTGTCCGTTTAAACCGGAACCTTACGTCTTACTTCGTCCCGTTTCTGATTATCTCAAAACGGTTCTTTTACGTGAACAGTATCGTTTTATAGATATCCTGAATATTTTGGAACGGGGTCATGGAGAGATTGGAGTATAAGAGAAATTAAGTGAAGTCAAGTCAAGTCAACGAGTCAACACAGGCTGAGAAACGCTGGGGTACTTGGCGTCGTACGGTCCGGAGGGACAGGTAGTGGTTGAGGGCCTCAGGTGAGTCTAAGTACTGGTAGCTTAGTCACTACGGTAGGTCGGAAGAGTAGGAGACAGCAGGGGAAAAGGAGGACAGGAGTTAGGGAGGGTCGTAGTCTCAGAAAAGGTTAGTCAGTGTAGAAGCGTACTCCACCGGTTTCATGACCTCGAAGTCGAAATCGTAGTAAGGAAGGTTTCTTTAGGGTCCCGACTAGAGGAAGTTTTACCTGACCAACCTAGAGGAACGTCAGGTTCCCTGAGAGTTCTCCGAAGAGGTTGTGGTGTCAAGTTTTCGTAGTTAAGAAGCCGTGAGTCGAAAGAAGTGTCAGGTTGAGAGTGTAGGTATGTACTGGTGTCCTTTTTGGTGTCGGAACTGATCTACCTGTAATCAACCGTTTCATTACAGAGACGAAACTTATACGATAGACCCAACCAGTATTAGGTGAATGAGATGAGGTTCAGTGTGACCGGAAAAGAATATCAGGAGTTTGAACGGCTCATGTGTGAGTAGAGTCCCAGAAACGCACATAAATAATAGAAGTGCCTTGTGAGTGGAGGGGAACTGTGTACCGAATGAAGAAGTGTATTAAATAAGTGAATTGACAGAAGAAAAGTGCCTCATGATTTAATCAGAGAAATTTTGTTTATTTATTTTGGAAGATATAGGGTAATCGTTGAGATTAAAAGAGGTCTCGTGAAAAATGGTTGGTCGTACAATATAAAGACAAACAAATAACGACCCTCGGTCCCACTCCTTGAGACGGGTACCGTTTCCAGTACTCCTTCCTCCGAAACCGTATACGTTTCCGCCTAACTCGGAGTCCTTTGGGGGACAAAGGCTCGTAGATGGGGATTTTGGTCTCAGATACATGAAATGACAAAGTACGAGAGTGGATGTGGAGACTGAAATACCCCCCGACAAGGGGTGGCCAAGAGAACCTCTTCCTCAATTGAATGTCGAGGTTCAGTTATTTTTAAGGACCCGTACTGTTCTCACAAAGTTGAATGTTTGAGGAGACTTCCAATAGATCGGACGGACATGTCGAAGGAGACCGGTGTACACTAACAAACGTCGGAGGGTCGGTAATCTCCGTGTTCTACAAAACCTGAATGATTTCCGTCTAAGCAAAACCCTTCAATCTTTAATAATCATATCACCTAACCAATCCTTAATATAACCACTTCCCAAAAAGTAAACAACACGGTTATTAACGACGATTAAGGGACGGGACCCACACTGTTCCCACAGAGTCCAGTTTGGAGAGACGACTGTCTGATGGAACACACTGTTGGAGAGTTGGTATTTGTCGTGTCTCTCAAACCTCATAAAACTTTCAGAATTAATCGTATCCCGAAAAGAGTAACAACTCAGTTACTAACGGCGGTCCGGAGGTATAGGAATCCGTGGACCCTTATATAATTACAATCGTTATGATCTGGAAAACTCAATTACTTAAAAGAGAAAACAATATCTAGTGACATGAAACAATATTTAGTGACACAGGAATGATACGTTTTTACATTGAAATAGTGATGGAATTCTGATTTATTTAGAATTCCCCTTGTTACCACTTCCCAAAAGTAAACAACCCGACTACAAACGACGATTTAGAGGTATAAGGGACGGGAATATTACTTATATTGATCGTATATCCTCTTTATTCATAATTGGAAATCCTAATTAGTACAATTGGAATCCAATTTATTTAAGGAAAGAATCAACATTGGGTGATGTGGGAGTGGGATATCCTTACGTTGAAATAGACGATGGAAGTCTCCCACCGCGGACCAAATTCTTTTTTGTGGGAACCTTTTTTATTCAAAAAACCAATAGTCTTTCTTTCCTAGTATTTTACAGTCGTCCGGAATACCGGTCTTCTACTATATTTTGGGGATTCTGGAAAAAAATATGTAAATACACTTCGTGGACTAAAACTATTTCCAGTCCTGACGACTGGGGGTGCACTGAGACATAAGTAGGGATACATATTGTTATCCATATATTCGTTTGGATTTTTTATTTCTTTAACCTAGTCAAAGACCTTTCTGACTAAGGGGGTACAGCAAAGAAAGAACGAGGGACAAAAAGACCGACTTAAGGGTAGACCTCGCACCCACGAGTGGTACATATGAATGAACGGGGTCGAAAATTCAAGGTACGTTCTTCCTCGGGTTCCTCTCCGTGGAAGACTATAAGTTCACCACGGCCACCGGGTTGTATCTACCACGTTTAAGGAACAGAACCTTAAAATAACCATAGGGTGTATTTGGTTCAATAAGTCGGAGAAAAAGAGGTGATTATAAAGGATGATGTGATAGGTAAAGATTAGAGAGAGACATAGACATTAATCTATTCAAAAAAGGATCCTGCGGCTAAGGTAGGGGTGCAAACTTAATGGGACCTAGGTGGCCCCGACTTCGGGCCGTCAAATAAAAGAGGAATGAGTATTGTACACTCAATGAACTGTTATTTCTAAAACAAGTTACGGTACAAACTCGTGGGTCCTGTCATGGACTGTGTAACGATAACATGTTATTTATTCACAATTCATTTAAAGACTTCCCTCTTTCTTACCTTCTTGCCAGGGTAGTAAGTCTATGTTTATAACTGAATACTGGATCCAAATAGAAAAGATAGTATAGTAGTAAGGATCGGTTTCACTACGAAGTTCTTACCGGTACTTTGGATGTAGTTTGTTCACTATATAAGAGTGTTATTTAGACACACACTGTGATGTCCTTTTTGTCGTGTAGTTTCGTTACTCTGGGTACTTCTTCAGTCGGATTAGTTATCAGGTTGTGTCTGTACTACTCTTCATAATACTGGAATCATTATGGAGGAGAAAAAAAAGAATACAGTCAACCCTGACCAAAAGAAAAAGAATTTTAACTTTCTTGAGACCTCAGGAACTATATAAAAAGGTTTTCTTTACATCACAGACATAGTGTCAATAGTTAATATTACATTAACATATATGTTTATATTAATTAATAGTTATTAATTACTCGTAAAGTTAAAAACTATCATATTAAACAATATTTAAAATGTATCAAACGATTAGACCTTTTCCTATTTTTCATGACAAAAATCATATATACTTGAGGTCAGTAAAATCGTACTGATTGAATAATTCTCGTAGATCACTATCTGACTCAATAATCATTACTGAATTTTTATAGTCTACTATATTTTTACACCGATTTATTTTCTATGGGAACGAATATAAAGGGAGAGTTGTTGTTATTAAACCGTAGATAGGTACCTGTTTCTGTGGAAATACCTTCGACACTTTAGGTCGCAGTTTACAGTTACCTAGGTCTTTCTGAGTAAGGGTAGGTACGTAACTTATTAACAAAACTGATACCGGGGTCGTCACCTGACATTTAGTCGAGACTGGAGAGAACCGGTGTCAGACTTTCGGGGTCTCTTTGTAACAGATTTTGTTGGTACTGTCTACAATCTCGTCAGCACCTTTAAATCTAAAAAACTCTGTTCACAGATCGTGTTACAACTTCCTTTATTTCTACTCAAACCTGTGTACGTTCTCCCATTCTCCGTGTAGAAACGAAATGGGTATAACACGGAGAGTGACCTGTCGTGTCGAGTCACGGTTCTTCGGGAGAACCAAGTACTAAAGAGAACTCTCCCTTTCACTCTTTCATACTCACTCACAGATCGAAGGAGTCGACACACCCTCCAAAGGTTGCTCCGAATAAATAGAGAGTGGAGTAAGTCTCATGGTTCATTACACGACGTACTGACCCCTCGCCTTCCTTCGACCCTCTCACCGTTTATCCTAAGAGTCTCCTATAATTTCCCTTTTCCTAGGTGATTAACGTAACGTCTAAGTTAGTCCTTCAGGTAGGTACTCAGTGAACCCTACGGACCGTACATCTAGACAAATGACAGGGTACCCGTGAAAGTCACGAGACGTATTGAGTAGGTGTGGGAGTGTAGGGTTGGACATCGACCGAAGGACACCGAGGGTCACCACTACTCTCACTGGAAATCGTCCGTTTATCACTTGTACGTATCTTTCAGTCAGACGAAGACGTCCAGTTCCTTTCTGGTGTAAAGTTGTAATCGGGTGTGAATCTTTGTGTTTTCTCTCCGACAGTCCTGGGTAGGTCCATGTAACGGTCCTACTTCTTTTCGGTATGTTCGAATTCTTAAGACGGTGTCCTCCCTCGTTCTACGTACCCCGTTCGTGTACCATATTCCGGACTCTTTCAAAGTCTTAGGGATCATTCCGAATACCTTTCATAAAGAGGGGGTTTCAGTTAATCATTTCTGACCTTCTCTACTGACTATAAACTTTACACTACTGGTGGTATGTTTTAAACTTAGTTGTAACTTTTAGATCTTTTGTATTTATGGTGATACCCTACTGTGATTAGTAAGTTTTTTGTACCTCTATTCACCATATGGACCATTTCTTAAGATTTATCGACAAAATTTCTTCGAACTACTCGATGTTCTTTTGTGTCTGTTAAGTCTCTTTAGTACTTTTGTTATGTCGTTTTTTTTACTCTTTATAATTTTTTTTATTTAGTAATTTTTCTCGTTTTACCAATATTTCTTCGAGACATGTTCGGAATACCATTAGTATTTTGTTTTTGGACGTCATCTATATGTTTTTATTTCCCTTCCTTAGTTTGGTATGAAACTGATTACTTTAGTTTCGTACCGAATACTTTACAGTTGTAAAGTACTTCTTTTTGTCGTTCTCTCCTTTTTTCCTGTTCCCTTGACATTGTATAGGTCTCTGATAATTTACTGGAACTATTCAGGAATGGATGGTTATAAATAACATTTAAATCTACTGAACTTAAAAGATTACTTTTTTGTCTTACCGACTTACCTTTTTTTTTTTGTTTACTTGTCGTTGTTGTAATTGTTGTTCTGTATCGATCGATATGCGACAAATATTCTCTGAAGTTGAAATTTCTGTGTATTTTCACGTTCCACTCCCCTACCTTTTTCTATGAAGTATGTTCATATTTGGTCTTCTCTTGTCCCCATAGATATCTGGGTTACCTACTTTATCTGAAGTTGAGTTTAAACATTGTCCTCTGATTCTAATAATATGCTACTAGTTCCCATTTAAGTAGTTGTTGTATAGGTTGTAGTCTTTAAAATTTTGTTAATTCCTTTATGATTGTATAGACTTCCCTATTTATCTTTCGTTATGTTATGTCATTATCATCTCCTGAAGTTACGAGGTGAAAGTCGATATATATCTAATAGGTCTGTCATTTAGTTAATTCTTTGAAATTTGAACATGATATGAAATCTACTTGACTTGGATTGTCTGTGTATGTCTTGTAAGGTAGGTTGTTGTCTTCTTATGTGTAATAAGGAGTCACTTGAACCTTGTAAGAGGTCCTGTCTAGTATACTGTTCGGTGTTTTGTTTAGGATCATTTATATTCTTCTGACTCTAGTGTGGTATATAGAAAAGACTGGTGTCATCAAATTTTGATTTTTGGTCATTGTCCTCCTTGTGGACTTTTAAGTGTTTACACACTTCATTAATTGCTTAAAAATTTTTTTAGATTTTTCTTTTCAAAAGTTTTAGTGTTTTTTCACTTTTAACTTTATGTTGTATAATTTTGAACATCCTGTTTCGTTTTTGTCAAGATTTCGTCTTTGAACACTATTTACAGACGTTATTCTTTTTTTTTATTTCAAGAGTTCGTTCGTTGAATTGAAATGTAGAGGTCATAACACTTGTCTTCTCGTTAACCTTTGGTTTCAATCTTCTTTCTTCCCTTATTTCTAATCTCGACTTTATCTATTCTTAGTTTTTTATTTATTTTATCTTTCTAGTTTTTTGATTCTGGTCAAAAAATTTTTCCATTTTCCACTTATTTTAACTGATTTACTTCCTTTCTTTTCTGTTTTCTGAGTTCAATTAGTCTTTATTCTTTCTTCTATAATGTTACGTTTGATGTATTTATTTATATTTCCGAGTATTCAATGGCAATACTTGTGATCTTACAACTCATTAAATCTTCTTTACTTATTTAAGGATTTTTTTTTTCGGATAGTTCTGACTTAGTACTTCTTTATTTATATATGTAAATATACACGTCCGGTTAATTTTTACTCCCCTAACTTAGTTATTACGTTTTGTAGAGTTGTTTCTTTTCAGGTCCTACTCTAATCAAAGTGGTCACTAAACCTAGTTTACAAGTTTCTTCTTAATTACGGTTATCAAGAATTTAAGAAGGTTTTTCGCAAATTCTTCTTTATAGAGGTTTGAGTAAAATGTTCCGATCGTAATGGGAGTATTGTTTCGTTATACTCCTGTGATGTCCTTCTCTTTTGATATCCGGTTATAGGGACTACTTTTATCTACATCTTAAAGAGTTGGTGGATAATCGTGCGACTCAAATTGTCATACAATTTTCCTAGTATGTGGTTCTAGGTCGTTCTAAATACGACCACTATGTTCCTTCAAAGTTGTATATATTTAGTTATTTTTACTATACATGTAATTGTCTTTCTATTTTTAATACGCTAAAAGACTAAAAAAAATCTACGTCTTTCTCGTAAACTGTTTTATTTTGTAGGTAAGTACTACTTTTGGGAGTTTTTTAACCCATATCTTCCTTGTATGAAGTTGTATTATGTCTAGTTTATACCGTTCGGGTATCTATTATGGTATGAGTTGTGACTTTCAGACTTTTCAAAAGGTCATTCTAATCAATACTCTGTTCTCTCAGTGAGAGCGGTGAGTGTAAGTTGTACTATGATTTTCAGAATCAGTCTCGTTGATCCCCTTTTTTACTTGTTGTTTTTCTTCATTTTGACAGATATTAAAATTGATACATTATTGTATCATATGATTTATATCTTTTAACATTTCTGAGGTGGAGGGGGTTTTTTGACAATCTTGGTTACTTACTTAAGTCATTTCAACGTCTCATATTTTAGAAGTATGTCTTTAATTAACGTAAAGAGATGTGATTAATACTTTATAGTCTTTTTCTTTAAAATTTTAAGGGTAAGTGTTATCGTAAATAATTTTGGTTATTTTATGTATCTTTGTTTAAATTAAGTTCTCGATTTTCTAGATGTGTAACTTTGATGTCTGAAACTATTTTCTTTAACTTCTTCTGGGTTTATTTACTTTTTGACAGGGGAGAAGTACCTAGTCTTCTTAATTATAAAAATTTTACAGACACGGTGAGTTCCAGTAAATATCTAAGTTACGTTAGTGATAGTTTTAAGGTTACCGTTAAAAGTGTCCTTTTTTCTTAGGATTTTACGTATACCTTAGTGTTTCTAGGACTTATATGTTTTATTAAGACTGTTTCTTGTTTCGACCTCCGTCGTGTGAAATTTGATATAATGTTTCGATGTCATTCGTTTTGTTACAATGGTCGTAAGTCAAGTCAAGTCAGTGAGTCAGCACAGACTGTGAAATACTGGGGCACCTGACGTCGTCTAGGGTTACTTTATTTAATCTCCGGGGTTTTATTTGGAAGTGCATATACCAATTGATTCGTTCGCCGACGTTGTCGGCCGTGTGAGTCGTACCGGCTCTCCACTATTGGGTACAGGCTCCAGTCCCCGTCGTCGGATCTCGCGGTCCGACGCTACCGTGTCCTTGCCGGTTCTTCTCGGTGGGGCACAGACTTCAGTCCCCACCGCCGGCCCTCCTCGGTGGGGTGCAGGCTCCAGTCCCCGTTGCCAGACCTCCTCGGTGGGGTGCATGTTCCGGTCCCTACCGTCGGTCCTTCTAGTTGGGTGCAGGTTCCTCGTCACCGACACGTCCGCGTCCTCCCGGATCTCCTCGATAGGGTGTAACTTCCAGTCCTTCCCACCGCCACTCCTCTATGGGAAACAGGTTCCATTCCTCGTCGCCGACACGAAACGACCTCGTCGGTACTTCTCTATGGGATACGGGTTCCATTCTCTTTGGGTTCATTCTACCATCCACACCGTTCTCCCGTAGTCTCCCGTCTGTGTGACTTTGGTATGAGTGTCTTTTGATCAGTTAGATTAGTGTGATCCTGGTGTCGGAACAAATTGAGTTACTTTGGTTCGGTACGGGCACCCCGTTGGGTTCTACCCGTCCAGTATCAACTCTCCAAACTGTCTTACACCAGGTGACCTCTTCCCTTACCGTTTGGTGAAGTCATAAGAACGGAACTCTTGGGGTACTTGTCATACTTTTCCGTTTTACTATCCTATGACTTTCTCCTTGAGGGGTCCAGTCATCCACAGGTTATACGATGACCTCTAGTCACCTCTTTATTGAGGTCTTTCTTACTTCCCTACCTCGGTTTCGTTTCGTTATGGGTCGACACCTACACTGACCGCTATCTTTGTTTCAGACTACGACATTTCTCGTTATATCGGATCCTTGGACCTACAGTCCAGGTACTTAGTTCCGTTTAACCTTCACCAGTTTGTTCTCTACTGTTCCCACTTGCAGTTGTAAGATCCTTACTCGTTTGATTTTACCTGACTTTACCCACTTAAATTGAGTCTACTGGTAATATAGATGATGAAGCCCGTCCTTAGGGAGTCTTCTTTGCCTCATCGGTAGTACCAGTTGTTTTCTCAGACTTTACGTCCTGAACCTACGTCAGAGTTTTTGCTGTCTTACTAGAGACAAGTAAAGGTTCCGTTTGGTAAGTTATAGTGTCAATAGGTTCACATACGGGGTTGGTCATTACGACTTCTTCGACTTCAACTTGCCAAGATACTTCTGGATGTTCTGGAACATCTTGATTGTGACGTTTTTCTACAGGAAAAGTAATATCCCCTGACCTTACGTTTTCATCCTCCAGTTCTTTGTAGACCTCATTGTCCGTTTAAACCAGAACCTTACACCTTACTTCGTCCCGTTTCTGATTATCTCAAAACGGTTCTTTTACGTGACCAGTATCATTTGTGGGAGAAGGTTGTTGTGTTCTCTTCTGAGATGTGTACCTGTAGTAGTCTACCAGTTATGACTTTAGTCTGACTAATATAAGGCACGTCGGTTTCTACCTCTTCGAGATGTGTCATTTGTTTTTGTTCTGGTCCTCGACTGACACCGAGTCTAGTACTTGAGGAATAACGGTTTAAGTCTGAACTTAGCTTCTTTCATCCCTTTTGGAGATCTGGTAAGTCCATACTGGATTTAGTTTAGGGAATCCTAATATGTCACCTTCACTTTTTATCTAAATTCCCTGATCTAGACTATCTCACGGACTACTTGATACCTTACTCCAAGAACTGTAACATGTCCTCTGTCCCTAGTTCTGGGTAGGGGTACCTTTTCTTCACGTTTTTTCGTTTTACCGACAGACCCCTCCGGAATGTTTATCGACCCTTTTCTTCTCTTCACTTTTCGTTTCCTCTTTTCCTTTCTATGTTCGTAGACTTACGTCTCAAGGTTTCTTATCGTTCTTCTCTATTCTTTCGGAAGAAGTCGCTAGTTATGTTTCTTTGTCTCCTTTCGTTGTCTTACCCTTTTTGATCTCTAGAGAAGTTCTTTTAATCTCTATGGTTCCCTTGTGAAGTACGTTTCTACCCGAGCTATTTCCTGTCTTTACCATACCTGGATTGTCTTCGTCTTTTATAATTCTTCTCCACCGTTCTTATGTGTCTTCTTGACATGTTTTTTCCAGAAGTACTGGTTCTATTAGTGCTACCACACTATTGAGTAGATCTCGGTCTGTAGGATCTTATACTTCAGTTCACCCTGAATCTTTCGTAATGATACTTGTTTCGATCACCTCCACTACCTTAAGGTCACCTCGATAAAGTCTAGGACTTTCTACTACGACACTTTCACGATGTGAGTTATACGGTCCTTTAAACCTTTTGAGTCGTCACCGGTGTCCTGACCTTTTCCAGTCAAAAGTAAGGTTAGGGTTTCTTTCGGTTACGGTTTCTTACGAGTTTGATGGCGTGTTAACGTGAGTAAAGTGTGCAATCATTTCATTACGAGTTTTAAGAGGTTCGGTCCGAAGTTGTTATACACTTGGCACTTGAAGGACTACAAGTTCGACCAAAATCTTTTCCGTCTCCTTGGTCTCTAGTTTAACGGTTGTAGGCGACCTAGTAGCTTTTTCGTTCTCTCAAGGTCTTTTTGTAGATAAAGACGAAATAACTGATACGGTTTCGGAAACTGACACACCTAGTGTTATTTGACACCTTTTAAGACTTTTTCTGCCCTTATGGTCTGGTGGACTGGACGGAGAACTCTTTAGACATACGTCCAGTCCTTCGTTATCAATCTTGACCTGTACCTTGTTGTCTGACCAAGGTTTATCCTTTTCCTCACACAGTTCTGACATATAACAGTGGGACGAATAAATTGAAGATACGTCTCATGTAGTACTCTTTACGAATGACCTTCTTTGTGTTCGACCTTAGTTCAAACGGCCTTCTTTATAGGTATTGGAGTCTATACGTCTACTGTGGTGGGAATACCGTCTTTCACTTCTCCGTGATTTTTCGGAGAACTACTTTCACTTTCTCCTCTCACTTTTTCAACCGAATTTCGAGTTATAAAACTTTTGCTTCTAGTACCGTAGGTCAGGGTAGTGAAGTACCCTTTATCTACCCCTTTGTCACCTTTGAAAAAGACTGAAATAAAAAAACCCGAGGTTTTAGTGACGTCTACCACTAACGTCGGTACTTTAATTTTCTGCGAATGAAGAACCTTCTTTTCAATACAGGTTGTATCTATCATATAAGTGTTCGTCTCTGTAATGAAACGGTTGTTTCCAGGCAGATCAGTTCCGATACAAAAAAGGACACCAGTACATACCTACACTCTCAACCTGACACTTCTTCCGACTCGCGGTTTCTTAACTACGAAAACTTGACACCACAACCTCTTCTCAGAACTCTCAGGGAACCTGACGTTCCTCTAGGTTGGTCAGGTAAGACTTCCTCTAGTCGGGACCCTAAAGAAACCTTCCTGACTACAACTTCGACTTTGAGGTCATGAAACCGGTGGAGTACACTTCTCAACTGAGTAACCTTTTCTGACACTACGACCCTCCCTGACCCTCGTCCTCCTCTTCCCCTGCTGTCTCCTACTCTACCGACCTACCGTATTGACTGAGCTACCTGCACTCAGACTCACCTGAGACCCTCAACCACTACCTGTCCCTCCGGACCGCACGACCCTAAGTACTCCAGCGTTTCTCAGTTTGTGCTGACTCGCTGACTTGACTTGACTTAACTTGTAAACCGTTCTCTCAATTCTCATGAGTTACGTCTATTCTATCAAAGAAGTTATTTAATGCAACGGTTGGACCTATTAGTAAACGTCTTTATACCTTGACCTGTGAGTTAAAAACCTTAATTTTTTTTACCTAATTTCTGATTTACATTCTGGACTTTAAAATTTGGAGAATTTTCTTTTGTATTCCCTTTTTGGAGGAAATTGAACCAAAGTCGTTACACAAAAACAATACTGTGGTTTCCGTGTTTGTTGTTTTAAATTTTTTAGGTATTCACCCTTACACGACACGACACGAATCGGAGACTAAGCACAGGTTGAGAAACCTTGGGGTACTTGACATCGGGTGGTCCGTGGAGACAGGTACCCTCAGAGGTCCGCTCTTATAACCTCACCCAACGGTACCAGAGGAGGTGCACTAGAAGGGTTAGGTCCCTGACTTGGGTCCAGAGGGTATGACGTCCACCTAAGAAATGGTAGACTCGGTTGACACTTCGGGTCCTTATGACCTTACCCATCGGGTAGGGAAGAGGTACACTTGAAGGACTGGGTCCTTGGTTTTGTCCCAGAGGAGGTAACGTCTGTCTAAGAAATGGTTGACTCGATGGTCCCTTGGTTGCGTTCACCCTGATTTAGTTTGATTTATAGAAGACGTATCTTTTTCTTCGTTAACTGTCTTAATTTTCCGTTAAATTTCTTACACCCGTTATAAACGTTTGGTATATAGATTATCCCCAATTATAGTGTTTAATATTTCTTGAGTATTTTTTAATTATCGGTTTTTAAACTAAATTTTTATCCGTATTCTTGATGAATCTGTAATAAGACTTTTATTTACCGGTCGTTCACGTTCTTTACCACAAGTTGTAGTGATTCGTAGTCCTTTTAAGTTTAGTTTTGGTACTACGCAATTGTGGGACGTGAACAGTCTTACCGATCGTAGTTTGTCTGTTTCTCTACCTCTCCCTATTTAACCCTTTGACTCTAACTGTATGTGTGATGAGACACACACACACACACACACTATTGATTATTCTTGGATGACATATCGTGTTTTTGAGATAAGTTATGAACCGTTACTGGATATACCCCTATATTAGATTTTTTCACTTACACACATATATATATTTAATAAGTCAAACAAGATGTCGTCTTATAAGTGTCGTAACACTTAGTTGATATAAGGTTATTTTCTTTTTTTCTCTCTATTATTCACAACCACTTCTACACCTCTTTTCCCTTGAGTACACGTGACAGCAGTCCTGATTTTTAACCATTTATGTGACATCTTTTGTCGTACCTTCCAAGAGTCTTTTGACTTTTATCTTAATGATATACTACGTCTTTAGAGTGAAGACCCATACATAAACTTCTTTTACTTTGTCTTAGAGTTTCTCTATAGATGTGGACGTACAATTAACGTCACAATAAGTGTTATCGGATTTACACGTTGAATTCACAAGTATATACCTACTTACCTATTTCTTACATATTATGTATATACTATATGTTGTATTTTGCTAATATATAAATTTACTTTATAAGTCAGTGTTCTTTTTTCCTTTTAGAACGGTAAACACCAACTACTTTAAACTCGTGTAAAACGATTCACTTTATTCCGTCAATCTATGTCTTTTTACTTATATCGTACTGTAGTGAATATACACATAGATTTTTTCTTTGTCTCTCCTCTTATGACCAAAAGTCCGTGATCGTCACCCCCTTCACCCCTCTAGGTAAGTTTCTATGGTTCAATATTTTATTTATTCACGATCTCTATATTACGTGTCGTACTATTACCATCAATTGTTATAAGGTAACATGTGAAACTTTCACCGATTGTCTCACCAAGACTTTAGAGTAGTGTTTTCTCCACTAATAACACCCTCTACTACCTCGACAATTGTATGAGATGACACCATTATTAAAGGGTCATATGTTCTCGTTGATGAGTCCTTCTTCTTTTCTTTTTACTTGAAATAACAGTGGTTGAACAGTTAATGAGAACATCGATTATTAAATTAAGTAACGAATTATTTAGGTCTCTGAGAATCTACCTCTCTTAGATTCTACCTCTCTTAGGTATGGGGAAATAAAATGTCTAATCCTGTGATTCTAGTCCCTTTACATTATTAGGTCCCTCATTTAATATTCAGTATGTACCAAGTAAAATCTATTCGGAATAACTTTCGGATCAACTTAAAATCATAAATGTATAAGTGTTTATCTTTACATCGACACTTTGACTTTGGTTTAATACTCAGTCACCACTGATTTTTAAAGTATTGTCCACGTCGGGAATTTAAGTAGAACAGAACGTAAGGTTTACTACGTGGTTCACTCCTTGGACTGACATAATTTACTTGTGTAGAATTATGTTCTCTAACGTTTATGAGTATACTTTCCAGTTGTAATTATGGTTTTCTGGTCATTATACTTATGTCAATTCTATAAAATTGGATTTATTGTTATTATAGTATGATAATATTATTTCTGTTCAGAATAATTCTGAATTATTATCTTAACAAGTAGAACAAATCGAGTAAAATCACAAATTTTACACTGGATTTAGAAAGGGTAATCATAGATATGTTCACTAGAAAGTCGGCGTCCTAATATAGGGTCTGAGTTTGCTCCGACGTTTACTGATTGGGTCACATATGTTTAAATCTGGTGTTTGATCGTAGAGTCAATTGAGCCCTCTAGAACAAATTCTTACTTCGTTTGTTACTTCTTTCGTCTCACTAGACTACATACCTCTTATACAATGTACTCAGTGTTTTAAAGGAAAAATAAATTTATTAAAACTCAACTTAAAAACAATGACCGTTGGGTTATTTCCCGAGTTGTCCACCGAGTCACCATTTCTTAGATGGACGGTTAAGTCCTCTGCGTCCTCTACGTCCGAGTTAGGGACCCAGACCTTCTGGGAGACCTCCTCCTTTACCTTTGGGTGAGATTATAAGAACGACCTTTAAGGGTACCTGGTTCCTCGGACCACCCGACGTAAGTACCCCAGTGTTTCTCAACCTGTTTTGATCCGTGTTGGTTTTTCTAAACTAATCGTGTCCTGTCACGCATGTACTTTACTTCTTATTTATATATATTAAACGAAGAAAGGTTTTCTAATGTAATGGAAGTCTTTTTACATTGGTCTAACGTACTTCATTATTTATTATACTACCATCTTATATCTTAATTAATGACTTAACTATCAAACGTTTAGTGAAACACGAGTAACTATATACGGTGTAAGTAATCTTTGTCCTAGAATATACGAGATTATTCATCCTGTAAACTGTTCAATGTATTAGAAAAATGTCAAAAGTTACTTTTCCCTATACACTAACATAGAGAATATTTTAACGAGTTTGTAATTTAATCATCATATATGTTTCGTATTCTGTGTTACAACGGTTTATCAATAAAGAGTTATAATTGATATTAATATTAACCACGACAGTAATAATAATAGTAAAACCATCCGTCGAACATTGTTCCTAGAGTTACTAAGACGTAGAATCATAAATAATTCGGAAACATATTAGGGAAGGAGAACTCACGACCGACATAGATCGACGGACGAAGATTATCTGTCTTATGTCCGTTTCACTACTTTATGCTATCCTATTCGTTCTGGTACTCAAGACAAAACGATCGCGAAGGAGAGAACGACAATTAGAGAGAACGGGAAGATGAACGAACGAGACTTCCTTACTGGATGCTCCGGAATTTTATAAGATACCTCTTCAGACCACCATTCCTTTACAATTTCGGAGACTGGTTTTTCTCCGAGGTACTCTTTCATATAAGTTTTTAATACATCCATCCGAACCTTCGTCTAGAGGTTAGTTCGGAAGTCAATTTTATGTCTGAACCAACTATATAACTAACACGTAACACTAGACGTCGTTGATACTGTATTATTTACAGATAACAAAAAATTTAGTGATATAAAGTACATTAGACAATACGTCGTTATATCTATTGCTTATCTCAGTGGTAATGGTGGTACTATGAGGTCTCTATGAGTCCTTATTATGGTATAAGATACTTACGGAAACCTCATCATCCCTGAAGTTTTCTAATTCTATTCTAACCCTATCCGTATTCTCCACTAAACTCTCACACTCCAGTAAATTCCTCTGTCCTTTTGTACCCGATTTCGTACTTTTTGTCTTATGACCTATAAATTTTTCGCACAATCAACAAGTCAGTACAGGCTGAAAATCGTTGGAGTACCTGACATCGGACGGTCCGAGGAGACAGGTACCCTAAGAGGTCCCTTCTTATGACCTCACCCAACGGTACAGGAGGAGGTCCTCTAGAAGGGGTAGGCTCCTGACTTGGGGGTAGAGGACGTAACGTGCGTCTAAGAAATGGTAGACTCGGTAGTCCCTTCGGATTCTTCGTAATCACTTTCACTTTCAGTGATCCAGACCAGTTGCCAAACACTAGGGACCTGACATGTCAGGTACCTTAAGAGGTCCGGTTTTATGATCTCACCCATCGACAAGGGTTGGGGGTCCTATCTTGGGTCCAGAAGACGTAATGTCCGTCTAAGAAATGGTCGACTCAGTGTTTCCTTCGGGTTCTTCGTAATTCTATTCGAACTACCTCCTTTTTTGGTTCAAGTGAGTTCACGTCCGAAAAGGTGACCTGAATAATCTATGAACTAACGCTTTATTCACTGTACCACCATTCTTTTTGATACAAATATCTTTCAAAAACTCACCTGTAGACGTGGTAACTAATGTCTCTCTTCTTTGACAACAGTACCTCCAGTCGAGAATAGGTACATACTCCTGTGAACTTGTGTTTGATTTCCCTCTCGTCATCCCTACCTTCTATGGGTCACTGTTTCGTACCAAAAGGGTTTACCGGTCTCCCCTGGTCTGACACGGCTCTCACATCTTACAATTTCTACAGTTATATATTAATTGAAATAGTAGGAAGATGAGAGGAGTAAACCTTCAATAATTTGATACTTAAGAAATAAGTAATTGAGAAACTGACGACAGGTAGATACGTTGATTACAGGTATACATCGACAAGTCAAGTCAGTGAGTCAGCACAGGCTGAGAAACGCTGAAGTACTTAGGGTCGTGCGGTCCGGAGGGACAGGTAGTGGTTGAGGGCCTCAAGTGAGTCTGAGTACAGGTAGCTCAGTCACTACGGTAGGTCGGTAGAGTAGGAGACAGCAAGGGAAGAGGAGGACGTGGGTTAGAGAGGGTCGTAGTCTCAGAAAAGGTTACTCAGTTGAGAAGTGTACTCCACCGGTTTCATGACCTCAAAGTCGAAATCGTAGTCAGGAAGGTTTCTTTAGGGTCCCAGCTAGAGGAAGTCTTACCTGACCAACCTAGAGGAACGTCAGGTTCCCTGAGAGTTCTCAGAAGAGGTTGTGGTGTCAAGTTTTCGTAGCTAAGAAGACACGAGTCGGAAGTAGTGTCAGGTTTAGAGTGTAGGTATGTATTGGTGTCCTTTTTGGTATCGGAACTGATCTGCCTGGAATCAGCCGTTTCATTACAGAGACGAAAAGTTATACGTTAGATCCAACCAGTATTGCAAGGAAGGTTCCTCATTCGCAGAAAATTAAAGTACCGACATCAGTGGTAGATGTCACTGAAACCTCGGGGGTTTTTATTTCAGTCTTTTACAAGGGTCACAAAGGGGTAGATAAACGGTACTTCACTACCCTGGTCTACGGTACTAGAAGCAAAAGACTTACAACTTGAAATTCGGTTGAAAAAGTGAGAGGTGAAAGTGAAAGTAGTTCTCCGAAAAATCAAGGAGAAGTGAAAGACGGTATTCCCACCACAGTAGACGTATAGACTTCAATAACTATAAAGAGGGACGTTAGAACTAAGGTCGAACACGAAGAAGGTCGGGTCGTAAAGAGTACTACATGAGACGTATATTCAATTTATTCGTCCCACTGTTATATGTCGGAACTGTGTGAGGAAAAGGATAAACCTTGGTCAGACAACAAGGTACAGGTCAAGATTGACAAGGAAGGACTGGATGTATGTCTAAAGAGTTCTCCGTCTAGTCCACCACACCATAAGGGTATAGAAAGTCTTAAAAGGTGTTAAATAACACTAGGTGTGTCAGTTTCCGAAACCGTATCAGTTATTTCGTCTTTGTCTTCCAAAAGACCTTGAGAAAAGGAAAAAGGTACTAGGTCGTCTACAACCGTTAAACTAGAGACTAAGGAGACGAAAAAGACTTTGGTCGAACTTGTAGACCTTCAAGTACCAAGTACATAACGATTTCGGACCGAACCTCTTAAAACTCGTAAGGAAATGATTGTACACTCTACTCACATTAACACACCGTCAAACTCGTAAGAAACCGTAACAGAAAGAAACCCTAACCTTACTTTTGACTGGAAAAGGTCAGGACACCAGTGACGACTCAAAAGGTTTAAACGACCGTATAACTCACATCGTGAAAGTGTCGTAGTAGAAAGTCCCAAACTTTGTTGAGTTAACCTTAAGGTAGTGGAGGTGATCGAAACAAGTATCACTACGAAGGATCCGGGTGAACTGAAGTGTAAGGTCCTACAGACGGAGATCAACTCACTAGCGTGGTAGCACTAATAAACCCAGTACTTCTAGAAAAACATGTCAAGAAGACACATAAGAACGGTGGAGGAGAATTATAGAAGACTAAGACAATCCAGGTATGGTAAAAAACAGGAAATAGCTCGGGTAGAAACGTACTTTACAAGGGAATCATAGAGATTAAAAGAACTTCTCTAGAGATCAGAAAGGGTAAGACAACGAAAGGAGACAAAGAAACATAACTAGCGACTTCTTCCGAAAGAATAGAGAAGAACGATAAGAAACCTTGAGACGTAAGTCTACGAATATAGAAAGGAAAAGAGGAAACGAAAAGCAAAGAGAAGAAAAGGGTCGATAAACATTCCGGAGGGGTCTGTCGGGAAAACGAAAAAACGTAAAGAAAAGGTACCCCTACCAGAACTAGGGACAGAGGACATGTTACAGTACTTGGAGGTATGTTTAAAGTAGTCCGTTAGATAGTCTAGATCAGGGAATTTAGATAAAAAGTGAAGGTGACATATTAGGATTCCCTAAACTAAATCCAGTATGGACTTACCAGATCAACAACAGGGATGAAAGAAGTGAAATTCAGACTTAAACTGTTATTCTGCAAGTACTAGACTTGGTGTCAGTCGAAGGCCAGAACAAAAACGAATGACATATCTCGAAGAGGTAGAAACCGACATTTCTTATATTAGTTAGAATAAAGTAACAACTGGTAGACAACTACAGATACACATCTCAGAAGAGAACACAACAACTTTCTCCCATAACGATACTGGTCACTCAAGAGAACCGTCTTGAGATAATTGGAAACGGGACGAAGTAAGGCATAAGGTTCCGGTTTAAACGTACAATGAGGTCCACAAAGAACCGAACGAAGAAAACGTAAGGTCAGGGGACATTACTTTTCCTGTAGAAAAAACACACAATAAAGATTTTCCAGAATATCCAGAAGGGTCTTGACAAGTTGAAGTCGAAGAAGTCACAAAGACTAACCCCGTATCTGAACCTAATGACACTATAACTTACCAAACGGAACCTTTACGTGTCTCTAGTAAGACAGTAAAAACTCTAAGATAGGTTCATGACGTAATACCTGAGAACAACTGGTATTACCGACTTGTCGATATTTAGATATTTCTGACTATCCCATCTGTCCCAGTATCTGGTTCTTGTCATAAGTCTCTCTCCCCTTTAGTACTTCTACCTAAGGTTTGTGAGTAAAAAAAAAAGTTGGATTCCTATAGGGTAAACTAAGGGTTTTAACAGAGTATTTAGATTCTCTTACTCTATTTATGTTTAATGTCATAAACTCTTACTCAGGTGATAAAAAACAAAAACAACTTGTTGTATCACGATTTAAAACTCATTTGTTTGTTTGTTTGTTTTTATGTTTTCAATGTGTGTGTTTTAACGACGGGATTACTTGGAAAGTTAGACTCAATTTTTCATTTTTACGAATTGATCGGTAAGTATTTTCATTACTTCCCAGTAATTTAATATGAGAATTACACATCGTGTTATACTCTCACTAAATCGTCCCAGTTGTAAATTACCTTATAACTAAATATACATCTTTAGGACAATGATTGTTAAATTTTATCTTAAATTCATAAACTCTTTTTAAAAGATCCCGTCAGTGAAAAGAAGGAGTGGACAAAGAACAAACATTAAAATAAAAAACGGTAGACAGAACATTGAAACAAAACATGATCTTCGATAAAACTGTAAGACATTTTTTTACTTACTTAATAATAAATTTACATTAATCTTTGTGTACCTTTTTAGTAACTATCGTCACACTGTTACTTTCTCTTTGAAGACATTCGTTCATGTGACAAATGTACTACAAGAATTCTTTTCGTATTAGTTTATATTAAACCAAAATTATAGGTACACTCTCCAGTAAATCTACTCTCTTGTCAGTCCGGAAAAGTCAAACATGGAGTCAAAAAAGTTCATTTAAAGAGTAAGTATATATTGTGTGAATGTCTTTTCATGTATTTAGTATTCACATCTCGAGTTATTTAAAAAATATTTAACTTGGGTTGACGAGTCGGTTTTGGGTCTAGTTTTTGGTTTTATAACGACCGTGGGGTATTTCTGGGAATTATACAGAGGTCCCGTGAAGACGGGAAGACTTCCTATTTGTGGGATAAGTAAAGAGTTTAGTATTTATTGTATACGGATAATACATTTGTCATTAATTACAAATGAATTTACAAAAGTTAAAAGTAGGAACACACTACCACGTCAGTAGGTAAGAGTAAATACATTACCATAAGTCAAGTCAAGTCAAGTCAGTGAGTCAGCACAGGCTGAGAAACATGGGGTACTTGATGTCGTGCGGTCTGGAGGGACCGGTAGTGGTTAAGGGCCTCAAATGTATTCAGTACAGATAGTTCAACCACTACGGTAGGTTGGTAGAGTAGGAGACAACAGGGGAAGAGGAGGACGGGAGTTAGAAAGGGTCGTAGTCCCAGAAAAGTTGACTCAGTCGAGAAGTGTAGTCCACCGGTTTCATGACCTCAAAGTCGAAGTTGTAGTCAGGAAGTTTACTTGAGGGTCCTAACTAGAGGAAATCCTACCTGACCAACGGTACTTCACTACCTTGACCTACGGTACTAGAATCAAAAGACTTACAACTCGAAATTCGGTTGAAAAAGTGAGAGGAGAAAGTGAAAGTAGTTCCCCGAAAAATCGAGGAGAAGTGAAAGACGGTATTCCCAGTACAGTAGACGTATAGACTCCACTAACTATAAAGAGGGCCGTTAGAACTAAGGTCGAATACGAAGGAGGTCGGGTCGCAAAGAGTACTACATGAGACGTATATTCGATTTATTCGTCCGACTGTTATTTGTCGGAACTACATGAGGAAAAGGATAAACCTTGCTCAGAGAACAAGGTTCAGGTCAAGATTGATAACGAAGGACTGGACGTATGTCCAAAGAGTTTTCCGTCTAGTCCACCACACCATAAGGGGAGAGAAAGTCTCCAAAAGTCAAATAACACTAGGTGTGTCAGTTTCCGAAACCATATCAGTTAATTCGTTTTTATCTTAAAAAGACCTTGAAAGAACCAAAAAGCTACTAGGTCACCTACAACCGTTAAACTAGAGACCAAGGAGACTAAAAGGATTTTGGTCGAACTTATAGACCTTAAAGTGACAAGTACATAACGACTTCGGACTGACCCCATAAAATTCGTAGTCAAATGATCGCACACTCTACTCACGTTAACACGTCATCAAACTCGTAAGAAACCGTAACGGAAAGAAACCCTAACCTTACTTTTGACTGGAAAAGGTCAGGACACCGGTGACGACTCAAAAGGTTTACACTACCGTATTACTCACATCGTGAAAGTGTCGTAGTGGAAAGTCCTAAACTTTATCGAGATGACCTTAAGGTAGTACAGGTGATCGAAACAAACATCACTACGAAGGATCCGGGTGAACTGAAGTGTAAGGTCCTACAGACCGAGATCCACTCACTAGTGAGGTAGCACTAATAGGCCCAGTACTTCTAGTAAAAAACATGTCAAGAAGACACATAAGAACGGTGGAGTAGAATTATAGAAGACGAAGACAATTCATGGAGATTACAGACAGGAAATAACTCGGGTAGAAACGTACTTTATAAGGAAACTATAGAGATTAAAAGAACTTCTCTAGAGATCAGAAAGGGTAAGATAACAAAAGGAGATAAAGAAACGTAATTAGTGACTCTTTCCGAAAGAATAGAGAAGAACGATAAGAAACCTTGAGACGTAAGTTTACCCATAGAAAGGAAAAAGAGTAAACGAAAACGAAGGGAACAAAAGTGGCGATAAACATACCGTAGGAGTCTGTCGGTAAAACGACAAAGCGTAAAGAAAAGGTACCCCTACCAGAACTAACACAGGATATGTTACGGTACTTGGAGGTAGGTATCAAGTAGTCCGTGAGATAATCTAGATCAGGGAATTTAGTTGAAGAGTGAAGGTGACATATCAGTATTCCCTAAACTAAATCCAGTATGGAATTACCAGATCACCAAAAGAGGTGAAAGAAGTTAAAGTCAGACTTAAACCGTTATTCTTCAAGTACCAGACTTGGTGTCAGTCGAGGACCAGAACAAAAACGTCTGACATATCTCGAAGAGGTAGAACCGACGTTTCTTATATTAGTTAGATTAAAACCACAGTTGGTAGACCACTACAGGTACACATCTCAGAAGAGAACACACAACCTTTTCCCACAAACGTACTGTTCACGCAAGAGAACAGTCTTGAGATAATCGGAAACGGGATGAAGTAAGACATGAGGTTCCGGTTTAAATGGACAATGAGGTCCACAAAGAACTGAAGGATGAAAACGTAAGGTCAGGGGACATTACTTTTCCTGTAAAAACCCCCCACAATCAAGATTTTGCAGAACATCCAGAAGTGTCTTGACAAGCTGAAGTCGAAGAAGTCGTAATCACCAGACCCGTATCTGAACCTAATGACACTATAACTTACCAAACGGAACCTTTGCTTGTCTCTACTAAAACAGTAAAAACTCTAATGCAGGTTCATGACGTAAAACCTGAGAAAACACCTGATACTACCGATGAAGTAAAGAAGACTCCCTAAGGACGGGTGTCATTATCTATATTACCAGTAGACTCAATTTAAGGTAATTTGTCTTGTTTTCTTTTGTTTGTTTGTTTTTTTGGGATTATTGTAACCTAAATTAATGTTCTCAAAGTTTCTGATTAATACTCATTCATCGTTTTGGTACACATAAAAAATGAATATTACTGACTATTAAGTATCGATCTAATTTTATAGTTAATACTAATCTGTTTGTGACAATCAATTACAGTTTTAATCTATTGTATGATCTTTTTTAATTCGATAATCGTTAACAGTAAAACTAAATTGGAAAAAAGATTCCCTATAATATGAATATTTCAGTTTGTATTTTACTATATTTAACTAAAGATTTTATAAAATATGTCAATTCATTCAATTAGTAACCTTAGTAACAAAAAAAAATAAATGGAGTTCTTTTGACCCATTTCATCAAACTGTTCTCCAAAAATAAAGACTACACTGGTTCGTCGATAATCTCCTAGAATGGGACTGTGAATTATAAAACTTTTTATATTTGTTTATTTGTATTCGTTTTTCGAGGTAATACTGGACTTCCATAACCTCTCACTTAATTTCGTGTATTAACACCTACCTTCAACTGTAACCATTTTGGACATGTACCCAACAGATTTTAGGAGTAACTTTTTGGATGTCTTAAAGACCGGACTTCTTGGTGTCGTGTTTCTAAACCATTCGATATCGACGACCATTCAAAACCTTCCCCAAGATCTTTCCTCACTTAGTTTCTCTATTTTAGGTTTTAAACAATCGTTTATAAAATGTCAGAGTCCGACTAGAGATTTATCAGTACATCTTCTGTAGAAAGTTTTATATTTTATTGAAACAGACTCAAACTCAACGGTCAGTTTTTTTTTTTTTCTTAAATATCAAACTCAGATAAGTTAAATTAATATACAATTTCTTTCTTTTATTTATTTGATTTGGTGTACCAGAATTGATGTAATTTTCCTATGGATTATATTGAAAGTGTTATGAGTACTAATTTAGTTTATAATCATCTATAAACTTCTAAGTCCTTTTACACTGGTGAATCTCCTCTTTTCTGTTATCTTTCGTTGACGATTCAACTACGTCCTAAATAGTCCTTTTGTGGTGGAAATTGTCTTGATGCATTTTTAGTATTTCTCTTAGAGGAATGTTATTTATTTTAATATCTGTCAACGTAGTCATTTCATTTTAGTTAAAATTTTAATTTACCCTTTAAATGATGTTATATTCTTTAATGATGTCATATTCTTTACAAATCATTTTTTGATGTTATATTCTTTACAAATCTTAGTAACCCAAATATATTTGTGTCTTATTTCTGTTACCTTCTTTTAGTTACTTGTACATCTTTATAATCGTCTTTGTTAGGTACTATTTTTTTTAATTGTACTAAAGTTTTTGGACACTCAGTCATGTTTTTTTAAGGTTCTATACACATTAATGTCAAGATCTTTCTCTCCTATATCTCTTTCTTCTTGTGTGTTATAAACTTCTTAACTGTAGGATTATTAGTATATAAAAATTTCTATAATAAAAATCTAAGTTTCTCAAGTTCTTTATATTTACGTTTTACTCTCGTCCCTGGTATAACAGAACTTTCTTTATAAATTTTCGTCGAGTAGGCAAGTCAAGTCAAGTCAAGTCAGCGAGACAGCACAGACTGAGAAGCGCTGGGGTGCTTGGTGTCGTGCGGTCCGGAGGGACAGGTGGTGGTTGAGGGCCTCAGGTGGGTTTGGGTACAGGTAACTCAGTCACTACGGTAGGTTGGTAGAATAGGAGAACAGGGGAAGAGGAGGACGGGAGTTAGAAAGGGTCGTAGTTCCGGAAAAGTTTACTCATCGAGATGTGTAGTCCACCGGATTTACAACCTGAAAGTCGAAGTTGTAGTCAGGAAGGTTACTTGTGGGTCCTGACTAGAGGACATCCTACCTGACCAACCTAGAGGAACGTCAGGTTTCCTAAGAGTTCTCAGAAGAGGTTGTGGTGTCAAGTTTTCGTAATTAAGAAGCCGTGAGTCGAAAGAAGTGTCAGGTTGAGAGTGTAGGTATGTACTGGTGGCCTTTTTGGTATCGGAACTGATCTACCTGGAAACAACTGTTTCACTACGGGTAATCAAAATCTAAATCTCAAGTTCTTTATATTTACGTTTTACTCTGGTTCCTGGTATAACGGAACTTTCTTTACAATTTCCGTCGAGTAGTCTTTCTGTTACTGTCCAATTTTTTTTGATCACAAAACAATTTTTCTTTTTTTCTCTCTCTCGTAGTTTTTACATATTCACTTCCATTTTATTTTCGATCAATTAGATTTTCTATTATCAAAATTTTATTACCGTTTTCATATAAACCAATACATTTAAATACATTTCACTTTACTTACCATTGTTACTACTTCCACGTAATAAAAAGTTTTCACCCGGACCCAATCAATATTAACACATAACGTTTGAGTTCCCGTTAGTGAAGTTTTCTATTTTATTATCATTATTAGTGAAGTCGGTGGATAACACTTCTCGACTGAGTCACCTTTTCTTACACTACGACCCTTTCTGACTTCCGTTTTTCTCTTCACCTTCCGTCTCCTACTCTACCAATCTATCGTAGTCACTCAGTTGTCTGTACTTAAACTCGTTTGAGACCCTCTGACTACTTGTCTTATGACGACGTCAGGTACCCTAATATTTCTCAGTCCGTACTAAATCACTGACTTGTCATCGTTGTTGTTGTAACAACTATATTCTTTCGCTCTCTTTCGACTTAGTGTCTTTTAAAAGTCAAACGTATTTTCCGTTTTTTTTTTTTCTACCTTATTTTTATCTAATTTTTTTTGATACTGTTTATTTTTAATAGTTTACTCCATATACGATAACCTTAATATAAATTAGTTATTATAAGAATTCGTTATTACCAGAGGAATTTGTACTTACCAAGAACGGACCTCTTAGAATACCACCCGATACTAGGTATCCCAACGTTTCTCAGAATGTACTGACTCTACTGAAACGTATAACTGATTTTGATTTCCCTACCTCTTTCGATATGGTGTCATCGTGATTACTTTTCTTTCTCATCGATATAATTAAAGTCTGTCTCATCTGAAGTCCGGTTCCTTTCAATAATCTCTATTTCTCTCCATAATGTATTACTATTACACCGGTCATGGAGTTCTTCTGTTTTATTGCCAATTATACATAATTGGATTGTGGTCTCAAGTCTTCGCACCTTAAA
The DNA here is from genome assembly GCA_006410555.1 of Capra ibex. Lineage (NCBI taxonomy): Eukaryota > Metazoa > Chordata > Mammalia > Artiodactyla > Bovidae > Capra > Capra ibex. The sequence continues at coordinate 18,911,580 of SJYO01016970.1, read as the reverse complement.
GGTCTACAAGTTCGACCTAAATCTTTTCCGTCTCATTGGTCTCTAGTTTGACAGTTGTAGGTAACCTAGTAGCTTTTTCGTTCTCGCAAGGGTCCTTTGTGGATGAAAACGAAATAACTGATACGGTTTTGGAAACTGACACACCTAGTGTTTTTTTACACACCTTTTAAGACTTTCTCTCCCCTGATGGTCTGGTGGACTGGACGAAGAACTCTTTAGACATACGTCCAGTTCTTCGTTGTCAATCTTGACCTGTACCTTGTTGTCTGACCAAGGTTTAGTCCTTTCCTTATACAGCTCCGACATATAACAGTGGGACGAACAAATTAAAAATACGTCTCATGTAGTACACTTTATGGTCCGACCTACTTCGTGTTCGACCCTAGTTCTAAAGACCCTCTTTATAGTTATTGGAGTCTATACATCTACTGGGGTGGGAATACCGTCTTTAACTTCTTCTTGATTTCTCGGAGAACTACTTTCACTTTCTCCTCTCACTTTCTCGACCGAATGAGTTGTAAGTCTTTACTTCTGGTACCGTAGGTCAAGGTAGTGAAGTACTGTTTACCTACCCCTTTGTTACCTTTGTCACTGTCTGAAATAAAAGGACCCGAGGTTTTAGTGACGTCCGTCACCGACGTCGGTACTTTAATTTTCTACGAATGAGGAACCTTCTTTTCAATACTGGTTGGATCTGTTGTATAATTTTTCGTCTCTGTCATGAAACGGTTGTTTCCAGGTCGATCAGTTTTGAAACCAAAAAGGTCACCAGTACATGTCTACATTCTGAACCAGTCATTTATTTAGACTCGTGGTTTCTTAACTACGAAAACTTGACACCACAACCTCTTCTGAGAACTCTCAGGGAACCTGACGTTCCTCTAGGTTGGAAGGTAGGCTTTCCTTTAGTCATGATCTATCAGTAACCTTCCTGACTACGACTTCGACTTTGCGGATATGAAACCAGTGGACTAAGTTTCTTGACTGAGTAACCATTTCTGTGACTAAGACCCTTTCTAACTTCCACCCTCCGTTTCCCCTACTGTCTCCTACTCTACCAACCTACCATAGTGGCTGAGTTACCCGTACTCAAACTCATTCGATGTCCTCAACCACAACCTGTCGTTTCGGACCACACGACGTCAGGTACTCCAACGTTTCTCAACCTGTCCTGACTCACTGACTTGGTTTGACTTGTAGTCTCATAGTTTTATTCACTCCGTTTTACACTATCTTGAAGTTCTTCTTTATGTACTTAGGTGTTAAAATCGACTTCTTTAATTGTACAGAGAAATTCTTTACCTGTTTAGCTAATCCGTCTTTTAGGTCATTCCCGTATTAGTTTGTATTGGGAGGACAAAGACGAATCAGAGAGTCAGCACAGCCTGAGATACTCTGGGGTCCGAGGAGATAGGTACCTTAAGAGGTCCGTTCTCATGACGTTACGTAACGGTACGGGAGCAGGTCCCCTAGAAGTGTTGGGTCCCTAACTTTGGTCCAGAGGGTATAACGTCCGCCCAAGAAATGGAGACTCGGTGGTCCCTTCGGACTTGAATTGTGATAGTAGTCAATTTACCAACATTGACTGTAGGTGTCTTGTGAAGTAGACTGTTGTGAGACGGACTATCTTCTTCCGTTGCTTCGATAAATTAGAACCTCACAATAAATAATCTCAAGTTTAAGACAACCTTTACACTACGATAAATTCAATAAATAAAGAGGAACTCACACGAGACCGTGAAACCCAGAAAGTTCAGTAAACACATACCGTAGATTCGCTAGATTAAATAATTGTATTTATCAAACCGTATAGGAGAATAGTAGGAAATTCGCAGACATTCTAGATGTCATTATAAAGACGTAAATAAGAAATATAACCGTTAAACATATGAAAGGATAATATCAGAAAATTTATATATTAGAAATTATATTTCTAATTTTACCACTTTAAATTCCTACTTATAGTACATCCCTATGGTACATTTACTGGTTTTTCTTCAACAATTTACTCGTAATTTTTTATGAAAGTGTTCTTTTAATTAGATTTAATTTCCCTATAAAGTAATTATGCTTCTCAGTAGGTCGTTTTTATCTTGTTGATATTCGAGTGGTTGTTAGATCTAATTTTATGAAGTTCTTTTTTTTAATTGTTTTGATTTTCTTTTTAGTGAGTTGAAAATTTTTAACTCTGAAATTATTTGTCATTAACTATCTTAATCTTCCAATTATCCATCATCAGTATATCTTTTAGACTTTCGTCTCGAGATCTGAACCGAATTGTATATTTCTATGAGGTGGATTATTAACGTTTTATTAAAGAAAAGAAATATTCATTGGTACTTCATGAATCGTTTTAACTAGTAAATGATCGTTATTTCGATAGAGTTATGTAATATCATAATTTACTACATATTAATTAAGGGTTAAGTCTTATCTTGATTAGATCTTTAGTTAATTTTGTTTTTTTTTTAGAACTTTTATAGGTATATAAACCTTTAATTCTTCGTGAAAAGGTTTATCTCATGATATACAGTATTTTATTTAAGGAACTCTTAATCGTTCGTATAATTTGAGTTATAATTATTTTATTAATATATACAGTTGTCACTGGACTTCGTATGGACACGAATGTCCCTTTAAAATGGGAATTTAATTAGTTGATCTAAAAAAATTTCTGTTTTCGTTAATAGATTTTTAGGAAAAGTTTTTTTTAAGACAATTGTAGTTTCTTTTTCATCTTTCTTTTATTTTATTTCTTATTTTTACTACTTTTCTCTCGTTTACATGTTATATCACTTAGTTGTTTTGGTTTTCAATCGTGAAGATTTTCCGATTAAGTTAATTATTTAGGGAATGTTATAACTATTTGTTTCTCCCTCTCTTACTTTGTCTCTCTCTATCTCTTTAATATGTCGATCCTGACTTTTGTCATTGTAGTGACAATTATAGAGTCTGTACTTTTTCTATTGTGTTTCAATAGTACTAGTTGAAATTTCGTTACTTTTAGATCTTTTTACCGTTTAAGGAATTTTTATGTCTAATGGTTTTGACTTCTATTAAGTGGTCACTTAAGACTGTTTGTATAGTCCTTCTTTCTCTTTGTTCGTGTCTAAGAAAGTCTCTGATCTTTATCAACCTTACCAAAGGTTGTGTAAAATATTCCAGTGGTATTGGAACTATTTTTATAGACTGTAGGTTATTTAAAATTTTCCTTTTAACGTTCCGTTAGGGTGTGTTTTTGTGTCGACATTGTACGGTACGTCTTTATAATTGATTTATTTAGGTAGTTATATTTTTTGCTATTATACTGTTATAACTCTAATAAGAGTGACCTGATATTAGGTTACGTTATTGTCATGTTAAAACAATTACTATCAAATAACAGTTATCCATCAAATAGGGTTCTCAGTAAGTTATGAGTATTTCGTTGGTTATATTTTGTGTCATTGTCCGACTCTTCTTTTTAGTGTACTAGTATTGTCAAGTACGTCTTTTACGTAAACTTTTTAAATTTTTTTGGGTATTTACTAATTTTTGTGGAATTTTATATCCTGATCTCCTTTTAAAGGATTTAAAATATTTCTCGTGGTGTTTTTGGATACGAAAGTTGTATTAATTACCACTTTCTCACTTACGAAAGGGAACTCTAACTCTTTTTCCATTCCCACAGGTGATACAATGAAAATAAACTGTATCACGATCTTTAAGATAGATCGTATAATTCCGTCCTTTTCTTTCTATTTTTGTGTCTCTTGTGTTTTTTCTTTATTTTGAGAGGAATAAGAATTTACTTTATTCATAGATACATTTTATTAAGGCTACTAAAATGTTTTGTTTGTTTTTGTAAGGACCTCGATTGATCGAGTCGTTATAACGTTCGTATGTTCTCTCGATATGTTTTTAGATAAAATAAAGCCATCGTTAACTGTGACTTTAACTTTTATGGTATGGTGAATGTCAACGTATTCTTACGTTATTACATACAGATTGTTGTAAATGTCCTGAAGATATGATTTTTGACACTTTTTGATACCTTTACATTTTATATATTTAATCACCTCTCACTATAGTACAGGCATATAACTTTCTGAGTTGTCTCATTTCTACAGCAAGAAAGGTTTCACAAGATATTTTAATCACTTTAAAGATAGTTTTGGGAGTGTTCTAAAAATATCTATATCTGTTCTAATAGGATTTCAAATATACCTCCTGTTTCTGTGATGTGTTCCCTTTCGTTAAAACTTTTCCTTTTTAATTTTATTTTCATTTAAATGGACTAAAGTTCTCACTGTATCGATGACGTTAGTCCTGTTAAATGAATTTGAAGGAAATTCGTCATTACACACACACACACACACACACACACACACAATCAAGGAGTCAAAACAGGCTGAGAAACGTTACGATACGACCGGTCCGAGGAGACAGGTATCTTAAGAGGTCCGTTCTTATGACCTCACCCACCGGTAGGGTAAGAGGTCCCATTGAAGAACTGGGTCCCTAGTTTGGGTCCAGAGGACCTAACGTCCGTCTAAGAGATGGTAGACTCGGTGTTCCCTTCGGGAATCTGTGATCATATTTAGACATTAATAAGGTAAAAAATTTAAATAGTAAGAAAGTTGGGTAAGGTCATAAGACCGAACCTCTTAGGGTTCCTGTCTCCTCGGATCACCCGATATCAGGTATCTCAACGTTTCTCAACCCGTACTTACTTCGCTGAATCGTACGTACGTGGGTTTTAAATTTCAGATGATAAAATTTAAAGGAAAAAGAGGGAAATTGAGTTAGTTATAAATGAAGTAAATAAAACTTAAAGACAACAATACATGTGTACAAATATTATTGGTGGATCTATCATATAAGTTTTCGTCTCTGTAATGAAACGGCTGATTCCAGGCAGATCAGTTCCGATACCAAAAAGGACACCAGTACATACCTACACTCTCAACCTGACACTTCTTTCGACTCGCGACTTCTTAACTACGAAAACTGGACACCACAACCTCTTCTGAGAACTCTCAGGGAACCTGATGTTCCTCTAGGTTGGTCAGATAAGACTTCCTCTAGTCGGGACCCACAAGAAACCTTCCTTACTACGATTTCGACTTTGAGGTCATGAAACCGGTGGAGTACGCTTCTCAACTGAGTAACCTTTTCTGGGACTACGACCCTCCCTAACCCCCGTCCTCCTCTTCCCCTGCTGTCTCCTACTCTACCGACCTACCGTAGTGACTGAGCTACCTCCACTTAAACTTACTTGAGGCCCTCAACCACTACCTGTTCCTCCGGACGGCACGACGCTAAGTACCCCAGCGTTTCTCAGCCTGTACTGACTCGCTGACTTGACTTGACTTGAACCACCCAACTGAAAATAGTAATATTTTAGAGAAAGAAACGAAGACCATTGTTACATATGGTATTTTAGATAAAACATACTGTAATTATATAGATGAGATCGAAGAAAAATCAATGACCAATGTACCATACGGAAAAGTAGAAGAAGAAAAGTTGGATAAACACATAAACTTAGATTTCACACAGAGTATATATCGTATACACAACAAAATCAACGATTCAACACATACTGAGAAAACACTGGGGTACCTGTTATCGGATGGTTCAAGGAGACAGAGACCCTAAAACGTTCGAAATTTCGTATAACCTCACCCAACGGTAAAGGAAAACGTCCTATAGAAGGACTCGGTCCCTAGTTTGAGTTCAGAGAACGTGACCGTACGTCTAAGAAATGGCGACTTGATGGATCCTTCGGAGTATATGTCATATATCAACCCAAGACGAAACAAGTAAAAAAATCGTAAGAGGGTTGCACACTGTAAATTAATTTCTCAAATTAGTCAATGCTCATTATACGAATGATTATTCGACACTAAACGGAGACTAGAAAACAACAAAAGATACAGAATCTATAATAAAAACAAGAAGTCAAGAAGGAAATGACGCAACAAAAGACAATTTATTTATACGAGGTCACACGGTAAAATTATGAGACCGTCAAAGAACATAATATAAAAACTTAATAGTCTCTAACGGGAACCTCAATGGTAATTGTAGGTTTAAGGATAATTGGATTAAAGTTGTCATATGTTTTTAAAGTCAGAATATATCGAAGTAGGGGAAGGCAATACGATGTTAGTTTTACATTACGTAGGAATGAGTGACACACGGGAAATGGAATCTAAATATCAATAATACGATACTTCGACACTAAATTTAGTCTTTCACTTTATTTTTCCTTTATGTTTGTCTTTGTGAATACGACATAAAATATAAATGGATATACAATAGTAAATAATCATGAAAGTTAAAAAATACGTCTAAACACAATACCAGGTTACAGGAAATTGACTTGGAGTTCCAGTCCGTCCTACTCTTGAATTCCGAAGAGTTCAGAAAACACTCTTACGTAGGTCGACGTATACCGGACATGTACACGTAACGTAAGATCCAAAAATCCTTATACAACTTCGAAAGGTTTGTGGGATCCCCGTAGAGTAAGACGTCGAAAGGTACAATTTTAAAAAATCGACTAGATATTAAACGACGTTAAAAATAGGTGACGGAGTTTGTCGACATTAAAATTTTGTGATCTGTCTTCGGAGGAGTGAGGTCCGCGAATCTTGACCCTCTCAAGTTCAAACTTATTTTTGTTCGGAAAACCTTCTTCAAAAGGTCCCTTGGTGGTCTGTCCAGTTTTTACCGTTAACAAACCTTTACTCTAGAAAAAAGAGAAGTCAAGTCAAGTCAAGTCATCGAGTCAGTACAGACTGAGAAACGCTGGGGTACCTAGCGTCGTATGGTCCGGAGGGACGGGTAGTGGTTGAGGGTCTCAAGTAAGTTTGAGTACAGGTAACTCAGTCACTACGGTAGGTCGGTAGAGTAACGGACAGCAGGGGAAGAGGAGGATGGGGGTTAGGGAGGGTCGTAGTCCCAGAAAAGGTTACTCAGTTGAGAAGCGTACTCCACCGGTTTCATGACCTCAAAGTCGAAGTTGTAGTCAGGAAGGTTACTTGTGGGTCCTGACTAGAGAGCAAATCCTACCCGACCAACCTAGAGGAACGTCAGGTTCCCTGAGAGTTCTCAGAAGAGGTTGTGGTGTCCAGTTTTCGTAGTTAAGAAACCACGAGTCGAAAGAAGTGTCAGGTTGAGAGTGTAGGTATGTACTGATGACCTTTTTGGTATCGGAACTGATCTACCTGTAAATAACCGTTTCATTACAGAGACGAAAAATTATACGACAGATCCGACCAGTATTGAAAGGAAGGTTCCTCATTCGCAGAAAATTAAAGTACCGACGTTAATGGTAGACGTCATTAAAACCTCGGGTCTTTTTATTTCAGACTGTGACAAAGGTGACAAAGGGGTAGATAAAGGGTACTTTACTACCCTGGTCTACGGTACTAGAAGTAAAAAACTTACAACTCGAAATTCGGTTGCAAAAGTGAGAGGAGAAAGTGAAAGTAGTTCTCCGAGAAATCAAGGAGAAGTGAAAGACGGTATTCCCACCACAATAGACGTATAGACTCCAATAACTATAAAGAGGGCCGTTACAACTAAGGTCGAACACGAAGAAGGTCGGGTCGCAAAGAGTACTACATGAGACGTATATTCAATTTATTTGTCCCACTATTATATGTCGGAACTAAGGGATTTATGCTCAACAATCAAAGGTTCCGATGATGACTCAAACCCTCTAACCCTATTCTGATTTCAGTTTTAAGGTGTCTTGAAGACAAGAATAACTCTAGGTTTTTAAAGAGAATTAATTTATGAGGGGATTAACACCGTTCGGAAACCAATTAAGAGTATTAAAACTTTTTTTTTTTTTTTACCAAGACTGTTAAAAAACGGTCAAAAACAACAACAACAACAATAACGACAATGTAAATGTTTCCTCCATGAGAAAGCCTCCAAAACAACAAGGAACAAAAAGTAAGTGAACCATTACAGACTGAGAAACACTAGGGTACCCGACGTAGTGTCGTCCGAAGGGACAGGAAGTGATAGAGGACCTCAAACAAGTTTGAGCACAGACAACTCAGTCACTACGGTAGGTTGGTAGAGTAGTAGAAAACGGGGGAAGAGGAAGACGGGAGTTAGAAAGGTTCGTAGTCCCTGAAAAGGTTACTCAACCGAGAAACGTAGTCCAACGGTTTCATAACCTCGAAGTCGAAGTCGTAATCAGGAAGGTTCCTTATAAGTCTTAACTAAAGGAAATCCTAACTGACCAAACTAGAGGAACGACAGGTTCCCTGAGAGCTCAGAAGAGGTCGTGGTGACAAGATTTCGTAGTTAAGACACCACGAGTCGGAAGAAATACCAGGTTGAGAGTGTAGACATGTACTGATGACCTTTTTGGTATCGAAACTGATCTACCTGAAAACAACCGTTTTACTATAGAGACGAAAAATTATACGATAGATCCAAACAGTATCAAAAAGAAGGTTCCTCGTTCACAGAAAATTAAAGTACCGATGTAAATGGTAGGTGTCACTAAAACCTCGGGTTCTTTTATTACAGTGACAAAGGTAAAAAGGGGGTAGATAAAAGGTACTTCATTACCCTGATTTAGGGGTAAAGGTACTTATAATCTACTATGGGATATAAAGTACTGTGTATTAGTATAACGTAACTGACATTCGTAATGAAATTATTAAATTTCTCAGTAGTAACACTTTTTTATCCACAAATGTGATATACACACTTTGATAGACAGGACTTAAAGACACAAACGAGCATTCAAACCATATAAGGTCAAAGACTCTCGAGTTCAAGTCGCAAATATACGTTGGTCATAAAAAACTGTATTTATAACTTTTAATAGATCGTAACGAATGATCAAATTATTTTATCTAATCCAAGTAATGGACCTTTATAAAATTTTATCGTCTTTCTGGAAGGACATCCTTCCGAAATTGATATTCACTAAATCTAGGGTTACGACGAAGGGTCCATCAAGTATATCATTTCTTAAGCGGACGTTATGTTCTCTGGACCCAAGCTAGGAACCCAACACTACTAGAGGACCTCCTTCTGTACCGTTTGGTGAGGTCATAAGAACGGATCTCTTAGGGACACCTGTCTCCTCGGACCCGATACCAGGAGACGTCTGTGCTGACTCGTTGATTTGCGTCGTCTCTTAATAAAATTACTGACTTTTTGACTAAAATTAATGTTAATCCTTTACAAAATTTTGACATATGGTTTGAGTGTGACGGTTGTTATGGAGTGTTATCTGATCTTTGATAATAATTATGAAATAACTCCCTGTTTTATTCAAATCTTTAGTGACACCCTACTACTTCTTGTATTCGGATTTTGATGTACTTTGATAATGAATAGAGGTAGGTAAGAAAATTAAAACAATAAAATAATCATCTAAGATGGGAAGTTCTCGAAAATTAAAAAAGAGTTAAAAAGAGACTTCGTCTCACAGGACTTGTCGATCGGTATTTTGTTTAACGAACGAGACTCCATCATATTACATTCGACTCTACGATTACGTCTCAATCAAACTTACTCGAACCTATACACCTACGTTTATTCTTAATTATGTGGACTTTTGTTTCCGATACATTATAGTATTGGAGGGAAAGTTGTGGTAACAGGACCTTAAGGTATTATGAAGTACCAGAGACTTACTCCGTACCCCATGAAAAGAAAAGATAGATTTATAAGTGACCTTTTTTATTGTATAAGAATTAGAAAATTATTTCCTTTTTGTCGCCATCACAAGTTCTACCTTCGTCTCTAAACGTCAAAAGTTTACTACTCAGAAAATTTTATATAGGGAATGTACTCAAGGTTCAGTGAAACGATGATTTGACAGGTGATGTGACACTACGAAAAGGAAGATTGGGGTGTTTCCCGATTGAGTATATAGGAAAGGAACAGACAGTAATTAGACACTTTTATGAACAATATCTAAAAAAATCGTAATATATTATCCCTGTGTGTACACATAGAGGAGTTAATTTACAATACAAGGAATTTTCACCCTGGTTCCAGAATTTCTCACCCGTCTTTAGGATCATAACCCACCTATTCACAGGTCCGTCCCTACCTGTAACCGGTGCCTTGCTCCACCTGTCTATACTCTATACGAGGTATCAATCTCATTCATTCTGTATATTTACGTACTTACTTTCACTGTCAATACTCTCTACACAATTTTGACTGAGGATCCAACACCTTAACTCGACACTCCTTTTATCATTGTTTGTGACTCTTATTCGACCTATCTGTTGCTCGTTTCGGTCTCTTTGTCTCGTTAAAAAGTAAATTCTCTTTAAATTTAGTCTACCTCTCCTTTACACTTTGTAAACTTAAACCTACAGACCTTAAGTTTTCTCTCCTAATGTAAACCTTCAGTAGTCTTATACCTACAATAATCTTTATTATCTCTCTGAAGGGACCTTCACATCACCAATTCTGAAGTGAAAGGTCACGTCCCGACTCCCGAACTAGGAATAGACCCTTTGATTGTAGGACATACGGACCACCAGTCTTTTTGGGTTTTATTTTTTTGTCTTTGTTATAACATCGTTTAAGTTATTTCTGAAATTTTTTACCAGGTGTAGTTTTTAGAATTTTGTTTTGATATCCCTACCCCTTCAAATTTCATTCTTATCTTTTTCCGAGTAAATGTTCCGGACCTCGTGAGGGTGTAAATCTTTTTTTCTATACTTTTTCCGGTTATTCCACCTTCTTTACGGTTTCTTTCTGTTATGATGTCTTCGGTTTCCTTTTTCAAAAATTCTTCGGTAACATAAATAATTAGGTATTACATCTTAATTCGAAACCTAGACCATGGTCCGACAGACCCAAGTATAGGGTCGAGGTAAAAAGTGGAGAAACGTGGAACTTAGAAGGTTAAAAACCAAAGAACAGTACTAATTCCATTAATTATGGGGATATTATACCAAAAGTAAGTAACTTGTTTTAACTAAAGTAATCTTCAAAGTCAAGTAAAGTCAAGTCAAGTTAGCGAGTCAGCATAGACTTAGAAACGCTGGGGTACTTAGTGTCGTGCGGTCCGGAGGGACAGGTAGCGGTTGAGGACCTCAAGTGAGTCTGAGTGTAGGTATTTCAGTCATTACGGTAGGTCGGTAGAGTAGGAGCCGGCAGGGGAAGAGGAGGACGAGGGTTAGGGAGGGTCGTAGTCTCAGAAAAGGTTACTCAGTTGAGAAGCGTACTCCACCGGTTTCATGACCTCAAAGTCGAAATCGTAGTAAGGAAGGTTTCTTGTGGGTCCCGACTAGAGGAAGTCTTACCTGACCAACCTAGAGGAACGTCAGGTTCCCTGAGAGTTCTCAGAAGAGGTTGTGGTGTCAAGTTTTCGTAGTTAAGAAACCGCGAGTCGGAAGACGTGTCAGGTTGAGAGTGTAGGTATGTACTGGTGTCCTTTTTGGTATTGGAACTGATCTACCTGGAATCAGTCGTTTTATTACAGAGACGAAAATTTATACGATAGATCCAACCAGTATTGAAAAGAAGGTTCCTCATTCGCAGAAAATTAAAGTACCGACGTTAGTGGTAGACGTCACTAAAACCTCTGGTTTTTTTATTTCAGACTGTGACAAAGGTGACAAAGGGGTAGGTAAAGGGTACCTCACTACCCTGACCTACGGTACTAGAATCAAAAGACTTACACCTCGAAATTCGGTTGAAAAAGTGAGAGGAGAAAGTGAAAGTAGTTCTCCGAAAAATCAAGGAGAAGTGAAAGACGGTATTCCCACCACAGTAGACGTATAGACTTAAATAACTATAAAGAGGACCGTTAGAACTAAGGTCGAANGTATTGGAACTGATCTACCTGGAATCAGTCGTTTTATTACAGAGACGAAAATTTATACGATAGATCCAACCAGTATTGAAAAGAAGGTTCCTCATTCGTAGAAAATTAAAGTACCGACGTTAGTGGTAGACGTCACTAAAACCTCTGGTTTTTTTATTTCAGACTGTGACAAAGGTGACAAAGGGGTAGGTAAAGGGTACCTCACTACCCTGACCTACGGTACTAGAATCAAAAGACTTACACCTCGAAATTCGGTTGAAAAAGTGAGAGGAGAAAGTGAAAGTAGTTCTCCGAAAAATCAAGGAGAAGTGAAAGACGGTATTCCCACCACAGTAGACGTATAGACTTAAATAACTATAAAGAGGACCGTTAGAACTAAGGTCGAATACGAAGAAGGTCGGGTCGCAAAGAGTACTACATGAGACGTATATTCAATTTATTCGTCTCACTGTTATATGTCGGAACTGTATGAGGAAAAGGATAAACCTTGGTCAGACAACAAGGTACAGGTCAAGATTGACAACGAATCAAATTTTTCATTCTTAACTCCGAGAATCAATTATCCCTCGATAACTTATTTAAACTCCTCTCTTCTCTGACATTGTCTGTTTTTACTGACCGATTGTGTTGTCGGTGACGGTCGATAAAATAAAAAAAATTAATTAAAGACGATGTCTTTGATCTTTCAACCAAAAAATCAAAGGTTTAGAGATAACGTTGGTCTCTATAACTCCATAGATGTTTTATTTAAAATTGTAACAACTTAAACGACAAGGATTGTATTATGAACTAAGTGACAGGTCAGTAAAATTGTATTTTGTATGACCTGTTGTTAGGGAAAGGAATGGGTATGACTAACATTCCTTGTAAGAATATCGGTAAAAGAATGTACTATCGTAAGTTGTTTACTGATGTTCTAGAAATTTCTCACGGTCATTATACTTTGTCCTTATGTTTTATTTACTGTTTTATTTATCACTATTTCTTGTCTTGGATTAATATTTTCAAAAACTGCTGATATCAGTTTAAGTTCTACAATATAACTATTTTGTTCTTCTCACTCGATACTTTTTAATCGTATTTTGTACTTGTACATAGAATTGAACTTTATACTAAAAGTAACTTTCAATTTTTTCCTTTTTTACAGTCTTTATAGAGAGTCTGATATTTCGTCTCTCTATTTCCTAGTCTTACATTCTAAGATTTCTATATGTTTTAGAGTCTTTAAAACAGAGGGAACGATTGAAGAAAGAATAGGTAGTCTCACGTCTATCGTACTTTTGGTGTTAGTGTCTTTTGATTGGTTTGACTATTATACCTAGTGTCGGAACAGATTGAGTTAGTTTGATACTCGGTACGGTACATCCCGGTGGGTTCTATCTGCCTTACCACTTCTCAAGACTGTTTTGTACCAGGTGACCTCTTCCCTTACCGTTTGGTGAAGTCATAAGAACGGAACCCTTGGGGTATTTAACATACTTTCCGTCTTTCTATACTGTAACTTTCTACTTGAGAAGTCCAAGTATCCACTTTTCTGGGACTTGGACCCTTTCTCACTTCCGTCCTCGTCTCCTCCTACTGTCCCCTACTCTGCCGACCTACCGTAGTGGTTGGACTACCTGTACTCAAACTCGTTCGAGGTCCTCAACTACTACCTGTCCCTTCGGACCGCACGACGTCAGGTACCTCAGTGTTTCTCAGCCTGTACTGACTCCCTGACTTGACTTGACTTGACGACTGAAGAAACCTTTTGGTTAATTCCTATATGAAGTTTTCGTGTGTTCTCACTTCTTCCGTACCCTAAGTACTTTATCTAAACCCGTTTACAACGTTACAGCTAACTTATATTTTAACTGGTGTATGAAGGTATTCATCAAAGTGATTTCGGAAATCACCACTCATGATCATATAAAACGAAGAGACCTATCCCAAACAAATAGGGACCGTGGAAGGATAAGACGAAGACATGAATTATCTCTTAAGACGTGTACCGATCGTCAGTAGGGTAAGTTGTGTAAACTGAACTCATTCTCAAAATGTATCTTCTCTTATTTCTTGAATTTTGTTTTTAAAATCTCTTGTACTTCTTTTCCTCCCTGTTTACTTAAATCTTAACTCACTGACTTGTTTTTGTTTATATTTTTAAATAAGTTGACGTCGTTTAAAACCATACAACAGAAGTTTACGTGTCCCTTGTAAGAGGTTATATCAAAAATTCAATGTTTTGTTGACTTTATATAAACTTTCTTTGTCTCAATATGTTTAATACGAGATATATGTATTAGTATACTTCAATCTTTAGTTATTACTTTCCTTTACATATTTTTATATCTGTAATTTAATATGTGATTACATTAAATTAACTTTTTTTTCAGTTTTAAGTACCCTATCTTGGTTTACCATGAATTTCTCTTAAATATAGTGATTTACATATGAAAGGTCTCCATTTGTTAGAATCTAGTTTTTTGATCTTTAAGTGGAATTTTTTAATATTTTCCTTTTTCTTTTATTTGATTTCCGTTCATCCTCCCTTTTTTGTCATTTTTAATTTCACCTTTACTTCTAAGTCTTATCTATTTGTTATCTTAATTGTTTTGGGTTTACAACTAAACTCTTTTTTTTTACTGTCTGTAAATAAATGGATCTTATTTTTTTGTCTCTCCTTATGAGGTTAATGGTTTAAGTCTTACGATATCTTCTATAAACAATAAGAACAACAAGTCAGTGATTCAGAATAGGTTCAGAAATATTGGGGTACCTGACGTCCTGTAGTCCAAGTGGAGAAGAATCAAACGACTCTAAGTACAGGTAACTCAACCACTACAATAGAATGGTAGAGTAGGAGTAGGAGAGGGAAGAGGAAACGGAAGTTAGAAAGGGTCGTAGTCCCAGAAAAGGTTACTCAGTCAAGAAGTGTAGTCTACCGGTTTCATGACCTCGAAGTCGTAGTCAGGAAGGTTACTTATAAGTCCCTACTAAAGGAAATCCTAACTGACCAAACTAGAGGAACTGGTGTTAAACTTTTGTAGTCAAGAAGTCACGAGTCAAAAGAAATACCGGATTGGGAGTGTAGGTATTAACTGATGACCTTTTTGGTGTCGAAACTGGTATATCTGGAAACACCCGTTTCACTACAGAGACTAAAAATTATGAGACAGATCCAAACAGTATCGAAAGGAAGGTTCGTCTACAAGTAATTAAAGTACCGACGTCAGTGTTAGACGTCACTAAAACCTCGAGTTCTTTTATTTTAGACTGTGACAGAGGTGAAAAAGAAGAAGATAAAGAGTCTACTGGTAATATAGATGATGACGTCCGTCCTTAGGGAGTCTTCTTTACCTCATCGGTAGTACCAGTTGTTTCCTCAGGCTTTACGTCATGAACTTACGTTAGAGTTTTTCCTGTCTTACCAGAGACAAGTAGAGGTTCCGTTTGGTAAGTCATAGTAGCATTAGGTTCAAATACGGGGTTTCTCATTGCGACTTCTTCGACTTCTACTTACTAAGATACGTCTGGATGTTCTGGAACATCTTGATTGTGGGTTTTTTCTACAGGAAAAGTAATATCCCCTGACCTTACGTTTTCATCCTTCAGTTCTTTGCGGACCTCATTTCCAGTTTAAACCGGAACCTTATGCCTTACTTCGTCCCGTTTCTGATTATCTCAAAAAGGTTCTTTTACGTGACCAGTATCGTTTACGGGAGAAGGTTGTTGTGTTCTCTTCTGAGATGTGTATCTCAGTTGTGGTTTTAGTCTGACTAATATAAGAAACGTCGGTTTCTACCTCTTCGAGATATGTCAGTTGTTTTTGTTCTGGTCCTCGACTAACACCGAGTCTAGTACTTGAGGAATAATGGTTTAAGTCTGAGTTTAACTTCTTTCATTCCTTTTGGTGATCTGGTAAGTCCATACTGGATGTATTTTAGGAATACTAATATGTCACCTTCACTCTTTATCTAGATTCCCGGATCTAGACTATCTATCTCACGGACTACTTGATACCTTACTCCAAGAACTGTAACATATCCTTTGTCCCTAGTTCTGGTAGGGGTACCTTTTCTTTACGTTTTTTCGTTTTACCGACAGACCCCTCCGAAAGGTTTATCCACACTTTTCTTCTCTTCGCTTTTCGGTTCTTCTTTTCCTTTCTATATTCGTAGACTTACGTCTCAAGGTTTCTTATCTTTCTTCTCTATTCTTTCGGAAGAAGTCGCTAGTTAACTTTCTTTATCTCCTTTTGTTGTCTTACCCTTTCTGATCTCTAGAGAAGTTCTTTTAATCTCTATGGTTCCCTCGTAAAGTACGTTTCTACCCGAGCTATTTCCTGTCTTCACCATACCTGGATTGTCTTCGTCTTCTATAATTTTTCTCAACCGTTCCTATGTGTCGTCTTGACATGTTTTTTCTAGAAGTGTTGGGTCTATTAGTACTACCACACTAGTGAGTGGATCTCGGTCTGTAGGACCTTACACTTCAGTTCACCCGGAACCTTTCGTAGTGATACTTGTTTCGATCACCTCTACTACCTTAAGGTCAACTCGACAAAGTTTAGGACTTTCTACTACGACACTTTCACGACGTGAGTTATACGGTCGTTTAAACCTTTTGAGTCGTCACCGGTGTCCTGACCTTTTCCAGTCAAAAGTAAGGTTAGGGTTTCTTACCGTTACAGTTTCTTACGAATTTGATATCGTGTTGACGTGAGTAGAGTGTACGATCGTTTCATTACGAGTTTTAAGAGGTTCGGTGCGAAGTCGTCGTAACTTGGTACTTGAAGGACTAAAAGTACGACCAAAATCTTTTCCGTCTCCTTGGTCTCTAGTTTAACGGTTGTAGGCGACCCAGTAGCTTTTTCGTTCTCTCAAGGTCTTTTTGTAGATAAAGACGAAATAACTGATGCGGTTTCGGAAACTGACACACCTAGTGTTATTTGACACCTTTTAAGACTTTCTCTACCCTTATGGTCTGGTGAACTGGACGGAGAACTCTTTAGATATACGTCCGGTCCTTCGCTGTCAATCTTGACCTGTACCTTGTTGTCTGACCAAGGTTTATCCTTTTCCTCATGCAGTTCTGACATATAACAGTGGGACGAATAAATTGAAGATACGTCTCACGTAGCACTCTTTACGACCTGACCTTCTCTGTGTTCGACCTTAGTTGTTACGACCCTCTTTATAGTTATGGGAGTCTATACGTCTACTGTGGTGGGAATACCGTCTTTCACTTCTCCTTGATTTTTCGGAGAACTACTTTCACTTTCTCCTCTCACTTTTTCAACCGAATTTCGAGTTGTAAGTCTTTTGCTTCTAGTGCCGTAGGTCAGGGTAGTGAGGTACCTTTATCTACCCCTTTGTCACCTTTGTCACAGTCTGAAATAAAAAAACCAGAGGTTTTAGTGACGTCTACCACTAACGTCGGTACTTTAATTTTCTACGAATGAGGAACCTTCTTTTCAATACTGGTTGGATCTATCGTATAAGTTTTCGTCTCTGTAATGGAACGGCTGATT